>JAWUZG010000049.1:0-600000 GCA_036785705.1 Acanthornis magna | reverse complement strand
TAAACCCACAGTTTTAGGCAGAACTACTTCCTGAAGGAAGGAGGAAGAAAAAGGAGCCAACCTGGTGACAGTCCTGCAGCCGTAGGCTTAGTGGGCTCTGACAATGACACTGCTGGACTCCTCACACAGGACTTGAGGAACCACAAACGTGGCTGCATCCCCTGCCAGGGAGTCTGGGAAGAGGCTGCCCTGGGATGCCATGTGTGACCACCCTGAGCTGTACTTGGAACAGGGCTGGAAAGGGGACACCAAGGAGAGTCAAGAGGTATCAAAGAACAACCCTCCAGTAATATCCGGTCTCTGGAGAGGGTGCCACTGGGGTGTGAAAAGATTGGTGTGTATCATCGCTCAAAGCAAGGAAAAGCTGCCTTACACAATGACCAGAAAAGTCCAGGGATAACGATGTTGTGTTCCTTCACTGCCAAGAACACTCTGGGGGGATCTTACAGTTCTGAGCTCACACTCTACAACAAAAAAACCAACAAAACAAACAAGGAAAGAGAAGCTCAGGCCATTTTATAAAGGATTCATCCTAGCAGCAGTCACTTCTCCTTGTAATATCCACAGGGATTCAGAGAGCAAGGACCAGCATTTCCTGATAACCACCTGTGCCGTAAAACAGATTTTCATTTTTTTGCCAGATTGGTTCAAACCTGTGAAGCCATCGCCAAGGTCAAAGCCAAGTGTCTGAGGGTGTTAAGCATCTTTTCTCAGAGTAGTCTACAATATAGTGGTGAAAGAAAAGTCCCAGTCCTGAAGTGATCCAACAGTGCCAGGGTTTTCTGCTACTCAGATATCATGAAGAATAAAGAAGCAGCAATGGCTGAAGAAAAATAATCCAATCACAAATTAATGTTCTTTAATAAATATCAATGTCTAAGATATTTTGTGGAATTTTTACTTTAAGCAGCTTCTTAAAAGGAAGGATTACATTTTAATTCTCTTTGTGACACTTCCAACCCAGAATTTTTTAAAGAAGAATGGGATGGGATGGGATTTAATCATAATAAACACTTCAAGCTTGAGGTAGAGAAACCAACAGTAACTATGGCAACGTGGTCACTCCAGTAAGGCTAATGCAGATTATTTCCAGGGCAGTAGCCTTGTGTGTGCTCAGGAAGCAGAGGTAATGTTGGCTTAAAGCAATTCCTAAATTAAGGAAAATTTTTTAGGCAGAAGCTGTCTTGCACTCTTTCTTTCCAGCTTCAAACTGTAAGTGTTTCATGAAGTGCTGAATATACACACAGCAGCCTCAGCAGAGTACTGAAATACTGCTTTCAGAGAGACACTCACGTATGTTACCATGAGTTGGGCAGACCCTCTGGTCACGGATTCACAGACTGGTTTGGGTTGGAAGGGACCTCGAGGCTCATCTCATTCCATCCCCTGCCATGGGCAGGGACACCTTCCACTAGACCAGGTTGCTTCAAGCCCTGTCCAGCCTCACCTTGAACACATTCAGAAATGGAATATCCATCAAACATTGTCACACCAGCGAAGCTTTGCAAGAGAAGGCTGGAGCCAGGCTGGAGGCCACACCAAGGAACAGATGATACACACACCAAGCTGTTTGCTGAAACCCTTCACAACCTTATGCAAGTGCCAGAGTGGCAGCACTGCCGCCAGTTACTCATCCCAGAGTAAGGCAGCTTGTGACATGACCCCATTGGTCTTTCTGCCTTCCTGAGGTCTCTGAAAGGCAGAATCCCTTGTGCCATACCTTGGGTTGATGGAGTTGAGAAAGGGGGACACCCTTGGCCATTGATGTGTGGCTGAACCCTTTGCAGCCTCTCTGGCAAGTTGCTGTAGATCCCTACTTGGTGATGGAAACTATTCCTGTCCAGGCTCAGGGGTCACCAGGAGATGTGGTCTCTGCCTCAAGCTCATGAGACCTGCAGTAAACCAGACAGACTGGGAGAGATTGCCCATGCAGGAGAGCTGCAGTGGGGTGAGCTGGGGAATAAAATCTCTGTGAGCTGGAGCAGCAGAACCCAGCCCTGCTGGCTGTCCGCTCTGTGGGAATGGCACGGCTCTGATACAGCTGGACTGCTGGGGAAAGACTTCCATACACACATTTCCCAGAGTAAGAGTAAACTACTTGGAGACGTAACGTGTCAGCTGTTGGTGCTGCACTGTATCACCTTTGTTTTTTGAACCTTACATCGTCTTTCCTGCCAGAAAAGTGCTGTTACCTTGTCATATTAACAGAGAACTACTTCTCACTCTGTTCCCTGTTTTTATCTCTGTAGTGAAGTGCAATTGTAGCTTGTCACTGACAGAGCTGTATTGATGTGTCCTGCCTTTGCACCCAAAATAACTGCAGCCAAAGCCAAGTCTTGATTTGCGTATGCAGAAATACATGTTGTTTTTCAGGTAAAGCATCCCAGAAGTTTGCTTTTGATTTTTATTTTATTCAGGTTTCCAACAGCTCAGTTGTATGTAGAAAGGTATCTTCCAAAAATATGTGTGTAGTACCCTTGAAGCCATGAATATTCAGAGAAAAAAAGGAGCATTCTAAAATACACACTCATCTCGATCCCTGCCTTTTCCACTGTTACCATTTTAAGCCCTTGTGGTACCAGTAGAATTCAGCATTATGCTGGTCAGTAATTCAAGTCCCTGTAAGAAATGGGAATATTTACGTGTGATTAAATGCATGAAGAATTATGATAAACAACTTGACAAGGAAACAGCAATTCTTCCCAGTAGCTCTAATTCTCCCGTAAAAGGCTCTGGAGTCACAAGCTACTCAGAACCTGCTGTAACTGCACGAGGCCATGGTCACACTGTACAGTGCTTATCAGTGGTGAAAAGGCTCTTGCAAGCAGTTTCCTGCTAGAGATCTGTTACCTCTGTTTCCTCAGGGAGATTGCCCAGACTCTGTGGTCAAAGCTGCTCTTTCATTTCCCTACTGCAACCGGCAGCTTAAGCTGGTGCTTGAGCAGCCACAGGTTTTGGGGGTGGGCACCCAGCATCCACGCCCAGGCTCTTCAGGAAGGACAACCCCTGCACAATGGTGGTATTTGCATGTTAATATCCAAGGTGTGCACTAGAAATTCAAGCAGCTATTTGAGCCTTGTCCAAAGGATGAGTTGCAGCCCTTTGCCCTGTACTAGGTAGGCTCCCAAAGAGCTGCTTTTGCACACAGCTCTCCAGGAAAAGCAATAGGAGCTGTTTACTCCATTGGGCTGTTTCTGTAGCTTTGATCTTGTGCTAAACCCAGGGTGGCCCAGACTCCTCTTAGGCCCATCCCTCCTGTGCACATATTGCTGAAGCTGCCAGAGCCAGATCATTAATTATACTCCCACTGATTGAGAGGAAAGTTAAATATGTAATATTTCATGTGCATCAGTCACCCCCCTTTCTCCATAAGTTGTTGTTCCTCTTTGCCTCCATTTTCTTCCATTTTCCCCCATTCTCTCCCTCCCCAGGGGTGAGGATTCCCCACCCTGTGCTCCTGGGAGCTGCGGCTCCATCACTCCATCCCACCATCTCATCTTCCACCATATGGGCACAGTTCTCTTCAGGCTGGATAGAAACCTCAGCCTTTTGGTGCAGTTGGATTTGCAGTTTGGTTGTGACCTGACCCATGCTTTGCTCTTGTGGGATGGTGCTGTTCGCCCCTGGTTATGTTCATTCCAGTGCCAGAAGCAGTCATGTTTTGTGTCATCTCAGACTAACTCCACTGGTCTTTCTTCCCCTCATCCCCTTCCCTGCAGGTCCGAGTGCCATTAGCCCTGTCTGGAGCAGCCCTGCTGTGTATGGCACACACGTGTGGCAGTCAAACACAAAGTGACAGAGCACTTGCTCCGAGGGGTCAGGGCTGTGACCGTCCCCACGCAGGAGCTCTACACCTCCGGAACCGAGGGTCAGGGCTCTCTGAAGGTGACAGGCCCTCACATCGAGGCAGGTCCTTGTCACACTCCATTCCACCGAACCCAGGGGTTCTGCACGTGCAGACGTTATCCCAGAGATGCAGGTCCGTGGCCTCCTCATGGTCTGCCCCACAACAAACACAAACTGTGGAGAGGGAGAAGAACTGAAATGCAGCAGTGCTTTAAATTCCTAAATCCAGATGACCTCTGTTCCAGTTACTCACATTTTACATTTCTGGTCCATGCCACTGGCATATGTTGAACTTTGACGAAACAGTACTTGCCCAGAACTGTTTGTTTCTTTTTAAAGAATATCAAGGCTTTGGGGATTTTGGTAAGATATGATTTGTGGGTTAAAATACATGATGTTCACATGCAAAAGAAATAAAGCCAAGAAATCCAGTGTTTATAATCACCCACTGGATTTAAATAAATTGATTTAATTGGTTTCTGAGGGGAAGGAGGAAAAAGCAACACAGGAATTCTTGTCACAGGAAGGCATGATTTCCATCTGAAATCTAACACAATTAATGCAGCAGGATTCAGTCACCAAAGGCAAAAAAAAGAAGGGAAATCAGGAGTCAATTGAGTTGCTGCAAAATTTAATATCTTGCTGTCATCTTTGTTCTTGGTAGAGAGTTGCTGTAGCAACAGACCAAAAAAAGAACTTGCACAAGAGGAGGAGCTTGCTGCTCTTTTAACAACATCTCTTTATCCTCCCTGAATTACTGTTTATGGCCAATCAGTCGCATCCTGCAGTATCAATGACTATGGACACAAGGCCAGAGCCTGCAGGTATTGCACCCGTCACACACAGATTGGTGTTCTCAGCTCCTCTCTGCGGGTCACATGGTGGCAATTCTCTTCTGTAGAACGGAGCCCATTCTTACCACATGCAAGATACATCTATTCCTTGATCCATTTCCATCACTGGGGGCTCTGCACCCTGTAGATCAGCACTGCGTGGGAAAATGCAGCTATAAATAAGAGACAGCTTTCCCTACCACTGCCTTTCTGGATGATGCTGATGGCACAGTAGCTCAGGAAGGACAGGCCATGGGGCAGCAGAAGGCAGCAGCTCCAGGGTAATGATGCAAGCAGCCTCAGGTCCGTCCCACAGAGCAGAGCCTCTGGAGCTGTGTGCAGTTGGTCATACTGAAGCAAAGGAAATGCTCCAGCGTCAGTGGTGGCTGGGCCGTCAGTGTTTTCCAATACTTGGGCCCCTGCTGTTTGTTGTTCCCAATTAATTCAGTTACATATGATCTCCAATTCTGCATCTGCAATGTGAAACCCCCTAATGGCAATTTTAGGCACTTTGGGATCCAGAACTCCAAAGTGCAGGAGCAGGCTGGAAAGCAGCTGCAGGAGCTCCCCTTTGTGTGCTGTGGAAGGGCACCTTCGCAGCCCAGCAGGACCAGCACCCACCCACGAGCCTGGCCCTGAACAGCCTGCACCAAAGGAGAGTCCCTGCACATCACAGCGTGTCTAGCTGATGTGGTGCTGGACTGGATTTGCCAGCAGTGCACAGAACTGAAGGTGATCCCCCGTTCCTGCCTGCGCTCGCTGTGGCCCAGCGTTTCCAGCAGCACCCTGAGCTGCTTGGCAGCAGTGAGGGGCAGGAGCGGCAGGGGGGTGGGCATGGGGCCCACCAGGACAGAAACAGGGGCTTATCTGGGACACCGAGGTCTTGGCCACATCCCCATTTCCACATCTGTAAGTGAAGTTAGCATTCCTGCTTCCTTCTGGGGGTGCTTTCATGTCTGCTGATTCAAAGAACATCCCCTTGTGCACAGGCTGGATGGCCCTGCAGTGCTGCCTCTGTGAATGTGCACCCCTGGCCTGCTGCAGAGATTCTGCCTAGTTTGATTTTTTTAAAGCTTCGCTCTATTGCTCCTCTCTCCAGCATCTCCGTCTGTCCCGGTATCACCTGTTGCCAGAGAGCCCTCTCCGAAGCAGACCTCACCAAAGCCACCCCTGGTGCCATCACCGTATCTCCAGGGCTGCAGTGAGGACCATGCCTGCCTTTGGAGCTCTGGAGCAGTGGCTGGAGCCCTCCTTGCATACTGCTGTGCATTTTTGCTCAAATTACTCAGGTCCATTGTACTTAGGCAAACGATCCAGCGCTTGCAGCTGGAGCCAGGGGCAGGGGCAGAGGGGCCCATCGCACACCCTTTGTTCAGCGGCAGCAGCCCCTGCTCAGCCCTGCATTGCCGGGGGCTTCCAGCGGGACAGGGGAGAGGAGAAAAGGAAAAGCCTGGGAAACTGAGCTTGCACTGTGCGCTCACACAAAGCTCTATTGTTCAGTGGCTCAGAGATGCAGTTTAGTAGAGCAGGCTGTCCTCCCTGAGTGGCCCCGGGCGGCACACAGGCCCAAGGGAAGCTGCATGTGGGGCCTCTGTCTGAACTGACAGCGATTGATGAGGGAAAAGGGGCCAAATGGAAAACACAGCTTTGAGGGAGAATATTCAGCCCTCTCATTAGAGCTGAATACAGCTGGTCAAAGGGGCCTTTTCCTGGAGAAGCCTCAGCCTCCAGTCCCATTCACAACTTCATTGTAAATTCCAGCATAAAAGTGACATTTCCTGAAACAGAGTGGAAAGTTTTGGGGGGCTTTTAAGCGCCCCTTCACACCGACACAGCAGCGGCACAGAGATCCAGTGCCCTGGCCTGTGCACCACAGCAGCACCAAGACACTGAGGTTTGATTTTATTATCTGAAGTCTCAGTCACATAGTAGTGGCCCACCCGGAGGGATTATTTAGCTTTCCTTAGGAACTCGGGCTAGGCATACTGAAATGTGCATTACTCAGGACTGCCCCTCCCATGGACTATCTACCACTGGGCACACACAAGAAAACACCAGCACTTCCACATACAAGTTGTTTCCCAGACTCTTGGCTTCAGCATTAAGTTAGCAGACAGGGACTTTCTGGTTTCCTCCACCAACTCAGCTGAATGCAAAGTAGCTTGGGATAATCACAGCTATCAGAACTGAAGGGCTGGTGAGGAGGGGAATGGCCTGTGTGTTCAAGGGCTCCCAGGGCTTTGCCAGGCAACTGCTCAGTCTGCCCCACTGCACCACGTGTTTGCTCCGACACTGCATTCTGCTAAGGCCCAAATGACACCCAGTCTCGCCTTAGGAGGTGAAGCCAGCCCTTGGTACAAGGCATAAGTCAGTGCACATGCTTTTGTATTTTCACATGGCAAAAGCAAGAGAAAACCAGTAATTACTATTGCTATTACACAGCGAGGTCACACAGCTAACACCATTGTGATGGACTGGCTTAATATGCATTAAAAAAGGGAAGGGAAGGGAAGGGAAGGGAAGGGAAGGGAAGGGAAGGGAAGGGAAGGGAAGGGAAGGGAAGGGAAGGGAAGGGAAGGGAAGGGAAGGGAAGGGAAGGGAAGGGAAGGGAAGGGAAGGGAAGGGAAGGGAAGGGAAGGGAAGGGAAGGGAAGGGAAGGGAAGGGAAGGGAAGGGAAGGGAAGGGAAGGGAAGGGAAGGGAAGGGAAGGGAAGGGAAGGGAAGGGAAGGGAAGGGAAGGGAAGGGAAGGGAAGGGAAGGGAAGGGAAGGGAAGGGAAGGGAAGGGAAGGGGTGAGAGTGGTAATGCACGAAAGAAGGAAAATGAGATTGAGGTGAGGGTGAGTACCCAGCTGCCTGCTCCAAACCTGCTGGCACAGGCCCCATTCACAGGGGGTGCCAAGTGACAGCAGCATTGGCACAACACCCTCATGCAAGGGGAGTGAACAGGGCTGCACCAGGGCCTTCGAGCTCACACAGGGCCCACTTAACACACTGTGCAAATCCCTTCTCTTGGCTGCAGTTCCATCCCTGGAGCAAACCCAGGCCTACATTAACACCTCAGCACCTTCACCCCCGGGGGTGCCCTGGGAGCAGGAGCTGTCAGCCAGTCCATGCATCTGTAATGGCAACACAAAATGGACAAGACTGGGAAGGTTTTCTGAGAACTCTTTAGCACTCCCCCTTCGTTCCTGATGACAAACATTCATAGGGAACTGTTTCTTAGAGCTCCTGCCCAGCAAGGAAACGTCTCTGCGATGCCAAGCCTGGGCCACAACTGGGCATAATCCCCTGCCAACAGACAGCACAGTCCTGGGGGTGTTCCCTCCACCCACCCCTCCACAGCAGTGCCGAAACACAGGTTTCCTTCACAATTAAACAAATTAAAGTTGCTGCTCAGACCTGATAAGGCTTCTGCTTTCAAAAACAACCTCCAAGGAGGCTGAAACTCCCCACAGCACTAGTGAAGGCAACACAATTACCAGCAAAAACCAGGCAATATCAACTATATCACTTGAGGAATAGCAGTTATTGATTGATCTTGCCAAACCAAACCTGTGCACATCCTGGGAGAGCCTGGTTGATCCTCTTCCACTCCCCACTGCTGGCTCAGCAGCTGAAAAACTGTAATGGAAAATCCTTGAGGATGGCAGCGAGAGGAGCAGCAGATAAAAACACAGGGAGAGCTGGAGCAGCCAGCAGCAGCTGTGTGCCCCTCGCTGTCACAGGGACTGACTGCGACAGGGTGGGACTGCACAGACAGTGCTTTAGGGCACCACTGGAGTCTGCAGCAAAAGCCAGTGCAGCCATAGATCATCTCCCAGGGATTTCAGCTGGCTTTGGGCCAGTTTCAGATGCATTTGGAGGAATGTCTTTGAGACATGAACACAATCCTACAGCCCAGAAGCACTGGCTCTGGCTGAGGAAAAGCCAGGCTCCCTATTTGCAGGTCCAGCTACTTGCAGATGCGGTGTCAGGCCTGCCTGATGTGATCACAACCCCTGCATCATCAGTGCCACCATGGGGCTACAGCAAAGCTGCTAAACAAGCACTGGGGCCTGGGAAAGCCCAGGGTCCTTTCTGCTGTCCTAACAAAGCTGGTTTTGGGCTGGAGCAGCTAATACTCCTTCCTCAGCAGAGTCAATTTTAGCCTGCACCATCAGTGCCAGCTCCAGCCTATAACCTGGGGGCACAGCCCTGCATGGAGCACCTGAAGCCAGAGAGTTCTGCTGATGGAGATGTACCTTCCCTGGAGAAGGAAGTCTGTTTACTGGAGCAGCATCAGTCAAGCCTTCCTGGAACAGCAGAAGCAGCCTAAGCACTTTGCGGACATGTGCTGTGTCAGCGTGTCTGGACCTGGCCAAGCCCCTCCTGGATCTGCAGAGGGCTTGGGCCACATCCTCAGCAGTGAGGTGCCCCCATGGCCAAGCCCTGGGCTGCCACCCTCAGCTGTAGGACAGTGATGCTGCTGCAGCTCACAGGAAATCCTGAACCTTCCCATGCTGCAGCTCGGGCTCAGCCGTGGGGCTGCCCTGGCACGGAGGTCTGGCAGCACCCCCTCCGATTAGCACCATGGGGACAGAACAGCTGCCTGGGACAGGGAGGGAGGGTGTGTTAAACCACCACAGCAATTCGCTGCAGGCACATCTCAGCCCTGGCTATGCCTGCAGGACACAAAGAGACTCCCAAAGTGAGGCAAAGACAGAAATCCACTTTTCTGTCATGTTTTTAAAGCTGTTTTCTTCCCTCTGTTACCAGCGTCACTGTGCTTTGGGTTTGACAGTTTGTGTACACAGTGAATCTAATTTGATTTTTATCCTTTTTGTCTCCCTTTATTTTAAACACTACATTAGGCTTTTGTTTCAAGACGGTTAAAGCAGATTTGCTGTGTGCTTCGAGCTGCCTTGCAGTGCTGGCAGAGCCTCAGAGCACAGACAAGTGTCACGTAACAGATATGCTATCGATAAGGGGGAGGCTTGCACAACAGGGAGGCCCAGAGAACTAGAATTCTCAACAACAGCAGTAAAACCAATTGTGTGTGAGCAGGTCCCTCCAGCTGGAAAACTGCACCCTGCAATGACAGCATTGTGGTCGCTGGAGCTGCAGCCACTGGGGGGGGAATTGCCAGGGAGGCTCCAAGAGCTTCACCAGAAATAGCAGCCCTGCTGTTGTTCAGCTACACCCTGATGTTTGGTTTCTTCTTCCCCTCTTTCTAAATTCATGCTGTGTTGACAGTGCTGCTCTCACAGCCCTGTGAAATGTGGAGGTGGCAGAGCAGCAGCTGCTTGTGGCCCAAGGTCTGTCCCTGCAGCCCCCAAAGGCACCTTGGGTCTGCCTGGCAGAGCTGTGCATCCCACCTCCACTGCCAGGATGGACTGGCTCCTCCTGTGATGCCACTCGATGAGCTGCATGTGAATCCTTCCCTTTAGACAGGATCAAGAATGTCCTACCATGTTCTAAATATAGCCATGATTGCTTTCCAGAAAAAAAAAAAAGCTGCTCTAATTTGTGTTGGCACTGATTTGGCACTGGTTTCTCATGTGCCAATCATAATGATACATTTTCTTTTCCTGTCCTTCCCTAATCACTGCAGTAAGAAAAATCTAGTTTACAGTGACAGTGGCATATCCATTAGCTATTATTTAAATACACACATATCCATAGATGCTTAAATGTACTTAGATTCAAATGCCTTGAGGAGGAAATGAGGACAAAAGATGGGCACCATGGGCAGACAGCACTCAGCTCTCCATGCTGCTCTGGCTGTCACTGAACCTGCCAAAATGGGCTGCATCTTGTAACTCACCAAGTTGAAGGACTTCTGACATGGGAGGTACCAGGGTATGTGCCCAGTGTGGGTTCCCGAGTCACAGACCTCTCAGGAGTACACTGCTCCCGAAGGGAAAACTTCATATTCTGAGGGGTCTCCAAAAACACAGCGTGGGAATGAAGGTGCCAACCTGAAAATACCAAGCAAAAGCTTGAGTCAGTCATCTCCACAGGCAAAGCAGAAGCACAGTCCACATGTTTGGGGTTTCACCTCCTCAAAGAGCCAGATGGGCCTTTTTAGGCATTTCACTGCCAGAAGACAAGGCAGTGACCTTGACTCCCTGCAACGGGACTGCAGAGGCTCCCTGTTCTGTGGCACTGGGGAGTGCAGCTCTGCCGAGGTGTGACAGCTCTCACAGCTTCTCTCCAGTGAGGACATGACCCTGCGTTGTGGGGCATTGCAGGGATGCAGTTGGATCCAGCAGCTCCCAGATCTGAGGAGCAGAGTGAAACACATGTGTAAAACAGGAACTCAGCAGAACTGTGCCAGCTGTCCGCATGCCCAGAATCAGTGAAAAACACTGTCAGATCTAACTGGCAACCTCAACTGTAATACAAACAACACAGCCTGTTTGCTCCCAGGAACTCGCAGCCAGTACTTGTGTGAGAGGCAACACGTTGTGGGGATTTTAATTTGAAATAAAGGCTGGAGTGACCTTTCATTTCAGGTTTTAATTAAGCTCCCCTGCCTCAAAACTGCATAGAAAAATCCTGAAAAATATAATCCAAGGGCATGGTAAAGTCTCAAATGTCAAAGGCGAGCAAAATCCTGAACTGCTGTTGTTTTCATCGTAATTTTGTTAGTCCAAAGGACACAGCATAGTTTCAGAGGAAGATCGTGCTTCCCCAATGCTCACAATCCAACTTTCTGTAGGACAAATCAAATGCCAGCCAAGTTGTAGATATAAGCCCGCATTTCATCTTATCACAAGATGCTGATTTACCTGCATTCAGGATATTATTTTTCCATCCTTTCACTCTCTCAACTCAAAACAAGCTATTTGCAGAGCTTTAGTCAGCCTCTGGCTGAAGGCCTCAATCCCCCATTCTTTACAAACCAGTCCCAAGCCTGCGCTCCCCAGGCAGCATGACCTGAGCTCTGTGGATAGCCCAGCATGTTCTGGACCAGCCCCTTGCTGGTGCAGTACCACCGACCTGCTCATGTTTGCTCATCTTCTCTTTCCCTCTGGGATTTGGCTTGTCTTCCCACAGGCAGATGTGCAAATAGCCCAGAAATGTTTACAGCAAAAGGCTAATAGTGGTCTCCAGCATTAACAGCTCCTTCCCTTCTGCTGGACTGAGAGAACCAGTGCTGGAGGCTGCAGTCCTGCCCAAGCACCATCCAGGCAGTTACTGTCTCCTGTTTCTCTAGCCCTGGCATCCCTCCCGTGTCCTCTTGCACTCCTGCGCTAGGTTCTTCCAAGAGCTGTTTCATTGCCAGGGTTTGGCATCTAGCCCTTGGCATGTGCTTAGGAGGAGGAAATTGAGCTGACACCAGCACCAGGGCCTGCTGCAGCCTCACGGGGAAGCTGCAGCATGCACAGGGAGCTGCGCCAGAGCAGAGGGAGCCCCATTTCCTGAACAAACCACCCACAAGGTCACTGTTTCATAATCAGATTGAGCAACATCATGGGTAAGCAACATGAAACACTCCTGCAAATGCTTAGAAACTGCTACAAAAACTCAGCACCAACACCACAAGATCTTTGCTCTGACATATTTCACACTAAACTGAATCCCACTACTCCACAAATGGCTTGCTGTGTGAGTGTGGTTCAGGTTGGAACAGGGGGACGAGATGCTGCTCCCTCTTCCCTGAACTGTCATTTCTCATCCAAAACAGCTCCAGTTCACAGCGCATCCAGGTCAAAAAAGAAGAACCAGGTCAGCAGAGACAGTGACTGACACCTCCACACTCTCCCATGGCATGAAAGCACTGTGAAATTGCCGGGTAAGGAAAGCCAAGAATTTGGGACAACTGGCACCTCCCTAAAGCTCACTTCCACCTACTGATTTACCCCACAAAATAACACACAACTGATTGAGCTGATTGAATACTGTCATTGCTATGCAGGAGCCACATACTCTTGGTCCTCTGGAAGCTATCACAGCCCTTAAACACAACCTACCTGACACATCACAAGCAGAGATGACTGCCAAGGCCCACCATAGGAGCAATGAACGCACAGAGGTAATGGGTTCAGTGTTGTGGAGGGAGTCCCACACCTTCCAACCCAGTATCTTACAGACAGTAATTTGGGTGAGTGATCTATATCAGGGCTAAGTTGGATTCATTCCTACAAAGGGTTGTCTTTGCCCCCTTATGAAATGAGTCTGAAGATCTTCATGTTTCCGAATTCCAAAATTACAAGCCTTGGTTCTCTGACTTCACTGTGTTGCAGCTCAGTCAAATCCCTGTCCCTGCTGAAGAGATTTCCTCCAGCCCAGGGTGAGGCACACTGGAGGGGTAGCTCTAGAGAGCAGGATCACCCAGCCAGAGGATTGGGATCCACAGCCCAGGAGACTGACAATCCTCGAATTATTGCCATGGCTGCAAGTATTTCGTATGAGCCACATTTGATGGAAAAAGTCTGCTCCTAGCAGCTACGTAGTCATGGATATAGAACAAACAAATCACTAAATTGCAGAAAAACAGTGAGAAAATTTAAACGTGGAGTTTGTTCTGGACTCTGCTCTCTGCAGAGTTGCACAGTGTTCCCTGTTTCACTTTAAAATACCTCCGTGATTTAATGCCAAAGAGCTGGGCTTCAAGTGAAGCCTGGATTCCCCATAGCTGACTTCACAGATTGAGTTCAACACTGTCTAACTCAGAAGGCATCTCCCCTTAGCCTCTGAAAAACCCAGTGCTACAGAATCTGTTAAGTAACCAGTCAGATATCTGCTCAGACAGAACATTCAGCACAGCACAGTAATACCCAGAAATTCACATGTGAACCAGAAGGTGCAGGGGGTTGTTTCTGGTCCAGAAGAGCATGTAACCACATGAAGAATTTATAAAGATCAGTGGTGCTCCATGAGACTGTGCTGGGGACAGCGAGTTTGGAATGGAAACTTAATTATCAAACCTGAGTTTTCATCTTACTGACATCATCCTTTTAAAATTATTTAGGAGGAAGGTGTAGCAGTAAGCAGACACGTTATCCGGCATTACTCCTTTTCCTAGCAGAGGAAGGCCTGTCCACTGGCAGCAGTACGAAGCATATACAATTCTCTCTGAGTCCCTGTGTGAGCCATGCAAGCCCTGAGGCCTGAAGGAGGTGCTGGCTGTGGCAGGACAGGTAGCAGGAAATGCAGCGGTAGCACATTGTTGCTCCTCACCTTGATGCTCCCAGCACAGCACTTCCAGGAGAGAAGGACCTGCAAGCAGGCACCTTCCCCATGCCAGCACTGATCCCAGACCTGCCTGATAAAAGGTCCCTCGGCCTGCAGGGCTGGAGGGCAGGGAGAGAAGGGTTTGTAGCAAGACATGTGTGACAAGTCAAGCCACAGGTCTGAGCACAACTGCCAGCACATAGTATAAACACAGCAGAGGGTGCATGGGAGAGGATGGGGAAAAATTTCCAGATTTTCTTCCCTGCTCCAGAAGTTTTCCAGCTGGGCCTGTAGGCAGGTCCCATCTGGTGGGCAGCTCCTGATCCCATGTTCAGAGGGGCCACATCCTCCTGCCCACCCCGCAGAGCTCCAGCAGCACCTGTCCCAGGTGCCGCTGTCAGACACGCTGTCTGTCCTGGTTCCCATCAAGTGCTCAAGAGAAGACAACCAAGGTCTGAACCCTTCCTTTAGGTCGTCAGTTGGTTTAAGCCAGCAGTAACCCAAAGCCATTACTGCAGAGCACAAGCAGAGCACAGCTGCAGAATCCTTGTGCTGTCGCTGCAGCAGCCATGGGAGGGAACACGAGTCCCACTGCCACAGACACATTCAAACTCACAACACGAGCAGATTCCAAAACCACTCACATATGAGAGGGGTGATGTTGTTTATAAAAGCAAGGAAGATATTACCTTTTTTTATTATTTAAATTATCATTTCTCTGCTCTCTCTATCTTTAAAATGGGGGTGAAGATATTGAACCTTTTTAAGAATGTATTCAGAACTTTTCAGTAGTCTGGCAGCAGACCCAAAGCCAGCTAAAGCTCTGCTCAGGTCCTTCTGTCACAGTGTCTAGATGCAAAACAGAAATTCCTTGCAGCATCACCATTTTGACTTCTCAAATCCTCACATATCTTCTTTCTCCTCACGTTCCCAAGCAGGGGGAAGCATAGAAACCATTTTCCACTTCTTACTCTTCCCACTGTTCTTCCATGTACAGCGGTCAAGTACTCTCTCCACATAATCCTTTACCTCTCACAAGACTGCAGCACTCAGACCTCTCACTGTCCAGGTGATACTTTCTTTTGAAATGCACCTTTTAAATGAGATTTCAGATTTGCACATGCTTATGCCTCTAGAGGTGAAAACAACCCTGAAAGCCATGAATGTGGCTCGCTGGACTGAGTTGAGACCTTGCCACATCCCAGTAAGAGGCACAGATGGATGTAGATAGATCTTCCACTGTACATATTGGAGCTAGTGTGTGTGTGTGTGTGTATTATCACACAGCTTCACAGAAGATACATAAAATTCCATCATTTCATTCAGGGAAACCCACTTCCAGAGTGACTCACATCGAGACAGATTCCTCTCCACACACTCCCCCACTCCCTCGACAGGCACTCTGAGCAGCTCTCCCGCTTTGAAATCCCAAGAACAGGGACAGGATTCCAAAGGTGCATTTTTGTGCAGAATAGGCTTTAAGGAGGCAATCGAACTGTTTGTTTCATGTGGTAAAAGACAGTGCAGACTTCTCACTTAAAAGCATGTTTAAAACAGAAATTAACTTTCACTAGTAGATCAGACTTTCTAAAATAAAACTCAAACACCCAGGCTCCCCAAAAATGTATTTTTTCAAATATTCTCAACAGAAGGATTTCCATCCAGTAACATAATTTAAATCTTCTCTGTAGGACATATTTGAAGAAATTAGCTGACAATTCAGCTGAGCTGCTCCCAGCCATGTCCAGCCGCAATGCCCATACAGGTTACATGCAGGCTAAGAAAGTTCCCAACAGAGTCATTGGTACAAAGGTCACTCCAATTTCTGACACACTTCTGCTGTTTAAGGAGTCATGATTTCCCAGTAAATCCAGCAGAGCCTCCCTGCACCGCACACAGTGCTGTGCGCAGGACACGGTGACGTTCATGCCCAGACACACAGCACCTCACATGTCACTGTGGCCTATTAAGCACTACAATAATTCTGCTTTTTCTCTCACAAAAATTGCTAAGGATTAGCTGCAAATAACTGACTAGCCAGGAACAAAGGTCTGAACAGCAGCGCTTGTGTGCAGGCAATCTCACTGACAGGTGCTGTTTACGCTGACTCAGAAGGAAAGAGGTCACAGCACTCGTGTGCCACTGCTTGGAACACAGAACCCTAGTTCTAGAGAAAAGAGCCTGAAACTGATTTCTTCTCAGCTCAAAATTTCAGCAATAGCAGGAGTGCCGAGCAGTTAATACATCCTCTGAATGTGTGGTTTAACACAACAGATGTTGGGCCAACAGCAAGAGGAGTGATAGATCCTCAAGTCCCCAGAGCAGGGTCACACAGAGGTTAACAGAGGTAAATTAAATGAACTCTATTGATATTGCAGTACACTACGCATCTTGTACATTCCATCCTAGAGAATAATTAAATAGACTTTATAAGAGGGGGAGTTTTTTGGGTGTGGAGGAGAGACCTTATAATTCCATTACTCTCTGTTCTGGCCCCTAAGTGGTACTTGGCAAGTTTGTTAATATGCAAAAGCCTCAATTTGCTCACTAATAAATTAGCTGTTAGGAAAACAAAGCTTCAGATCAAAGGCATTAGTAAAACACAGCTGCAGACTCTGAAGATGCTCAGCAGTGTCTGTGGTAGCTTCCCAAAGCTGTATATTGTATAGCATCAGTGGCATTTTGGAGCTTTTTGGATAGGAGCTAAGCAGGTGTAACAGAAAATACAACAATGCACATTGCAGGGCCACAATGAGATTATATATTCCCTTCCCCTTCTGGATTGTGTTTCTAGTTCTGTTAAAAATGACTGTAGGGTTTATTAGTTTTCCATTCCTCAAAGCTCAGGCTAGCTCCACCAGCACTGTGAGCAATCCCAGTTTCCTGGCTGCCAAAGCAGATTCAACACCATAAAGCTGTATCCCTGGCTGGAAGAGGGAGAAATCCTGAGCTGTGCAACCTCTTTCCTTCCCCACACAGGCTGCTGAGGCAGCACAAAGGACTGGACCCCATTAGCCCTGTGTGACTGAACTGCCGCTCACACCACAGGCTGTCTACCCACACTTCATTCAGACCTTGCCAGCAGCAGTTGAGTTTAAAATCCCATGAAAAATTCTGAATTGTAAACTACTTAATCTTTGCCTGCTTTTTTATTTGTTTATGTGTGTAGGAATCTTCTCTTTACTAAGTTGTCCCAAAGTAAACTTGAGCGTGAGGTCAGAAGCAAACACTAGGTTAAAAGGTGATCCGAACAAATCCCCATGCTAACCCTCACTCCTGTAGTAAATCCCTGGCAACCTTCTGAGTAGCAGTGAGGTACTGCACAAGAGGGAGTAAATCCAGTATCAGAGAACATGCAGCTGGAATACCACTGAGGAGGAAGTGGCAAAGCCACTGCCCACAGTCCCCTGAAAGCAGAACCTTCTTCAAGAGGTCACAGGAGGGAAGAGCCTGGCACCCTCACATGCATCCTTCCCTGAAAAGCTTTCTATACTGCTCACAGAATTTTTACTTTGGAAGGGCAATGTTTGATTTCACTTCCCTGAGCACATATTGCAATACAAAACTATATTTTTAAAAGCACCCTCTGGAGTCAGGAAGCAGCCCCTTGAGACATCAAACATGGCTTCAAGACAACAAGCTTGAAGTCACAAACACTACTCTGTATTTCTGAAAATTTCCTCTCTGAGGCCAGTGGTTACAAGTTGTCTGAGATGGATTTGGCACTGATGGAAATCAAACTCACCTTCTCCAAATTCTTCTTAATTCTTGTGCTTGTGGAGGGTTTCGCTCATAAACCAATAGCCAGAGCAGCTCAGCTCCTTCCTCAGGTCACAGGTTCTGGCACGAGAACACACAGGCTGGCTGTGGTAGGAAGAAGGGAAAAACTTCTAGGAAGCAGAATTCAATGTTTGGCATTAACTCTGAGGAAAAGAAATCTACTAAATTACATTTGAACCACTGATCAAACCCCATCCTATTTCTGAAATTTCTTCCCTAACTCATATTGTTCCATTTTCCATTCCCAATAAAACAAGCCTGATCCAATTAAATCCAGTCCTATTACCAGCTACTGTCATTTTCTCCAAGGGAAGCAGGAAGTATCCTTCCTCCTGTCAGAACTGGTGTTTAACAGCCATGCACCCAGCGCAGCCATTCAGTGCAACCCCTGTGCCACGCCTGTGTCCAGCCCCACCCTCGTGCTCTGCAGCACATTGCCATGAAGGCAGAGCTGCTGTGGTCTCTGATATGAGAGCTCAGACAGCTCACCAGAGCAGGATGCTTTAAGAAAGTAGGGAGATATGTAAAAAGAGCCAAAGACTATGATTTCTTGAGTCTCTTCTGATTTTGACTATCACACTGAGCACAGGATAATCTTAAGGTGAGCCTCAAATATATCTACTGAAGGCAATGAGGTTATCCCAGAAATATTCACTGTCTACTTTCATATGTATTTCAAAAGAACTATGGCTAAATAGGCAGAATATAAAAAGCCAGTCATTCCTACACAAGTGTGTGATTTTCTTCAGATCCACAGGAAAATGTGTTTTTGCTGTCCATGAATTTGGATCTAAAATGTTCTGTCACCATAACCAAGAGCTAATCCTGTCCTCTCCTACAGTGTAGCATGCTAGTACAAGGATGGAGAGGCAGCTGGGAAATGTTACGTATTTGTGACTTGCCAGAAACTAAAAAGGGCTCATGCAG
This sequence comes from Acanthornis magna, assembly GCA_036785705.1. NCBI lineage: Eukaryota > Metazoa > Chordata > Aves > Passeriformes > Acanthizidae > Acanthornis > Acanthornis magna. The sequence continues at coordinate 581,455 of JAWUZG010000049.1, read as the reverse complement.
TGCCGAGACAAAGGGAAAAGCCCAAGCAGGACAGACTTGTACTGAATCTAGATGGGAGCCACAGAGCTTCCACCACAGCATGGACTGGGGCAGCAGCATGGTGCAGCAGGCTGCTGCTTCAGGGTACAAAAATGTCATTTGAAGCTGTCTGGCAATTCCCAGAAAAAACAGCAAGCTGACTGTTCTGAGTCCTGATCCCACCTGAAGTCAGGACTGCTGATCCATTTGTGCTTCTCCCCCTCACGGTTTGACTTGGCAGCATTGCTGTGGTTCCTTCTCAGCCATTCCAAAGTAGCACTTCCAGGATGGCTGAAATGCTTCCTTCTATCCAAGGATATTTCAAGTAATCAACTCCATTTGCCCTGAGGTTTAACTCATGAAGTCTCCACAAACCACCTCAAACAACTGAGTGAAGGTAACAGTTTCTCTCCTAATGAAGTAGGCGCAGGATGTCTTGAACCGAGGACATTGCTTTTTCCACCTGGCACTCTGGGCTTTCTGCTGGCAGGACTTGGAACACCCCGACAGCTTCATCCTTCCCATCAGCCTGCAAGGCATGATGGACTCGGGAACAGGAGAACCCAGAGCCTATGAAAACTGTGAAACACCCAGATCACTCCACTGGACCCAACAGATGCTGCTGCCACAACCTAAAGCCCTGATGGTCTTTGGATGAGGAGCATACAGAGGCCCTGCACATCATTGATGCAGGCAGGCTGTCGCTGATCGAATCAACACATCTGGAGTGACATGTGGCCACTCACACAGGACTCTGCTATGCTGCTGCCAAGGATTTGGATTAGTCATGATGTTTAATTTGGATTGTGATGCATTTCAGTCCAAAGTAAATGTTGAGATGGCCTGGAGCAAAATCCAGACACTGAAAAAGATCAACCATCTCACTTTAAATGTTTTCTTTGATCTGGATTTCTTAGGATGACATATCCTGGATATGAAATCTTCCTATCCTCCAGCTTTTCCATTATGGCCTTGCATGTTTAGGGATCTCAGCATTCCTTAATACTTTAAAACCTGGGCTGCTGCAAGGAGCATCACTTGTGTTTTACTCCTCCTGAAGCCCAAGCTCCTCTGCAGGTATGTCCCAGGAGGCACAGACTTTGCATCTGAGTGCCGAGGGGCTGATTTGGAAGAAAATGTATTTCCTTGGTCCAAGAACTTTAACCCTTGCAAACTCACATGCTGGATGGAATTTATACAACACATCCCTGTCACTGCAAGACAAACCAGATCAGTTCACACCCAATTCATTCTGCAGCTCTGAAATGAACTCAAACCAAGCAGTTTTTCCAGGCAAGGCAGGTGCAGGCCTAACTTGGCACTACAGTGTTGGAAATTCAATTCTGTAAATTCGTTCATACCCTACCAAATAAATTAAATCAGTCCAAGAAGTTAATTTCAGTTATCCTGGTAAAAATTAAGCAAGGCCTTGGAACACCCCTCACTGTTTTAATGAAACTTAGGGTTGTAAGGTTATGTGTGTGCACTGAGTTTCTTGCTGATGAGGCTCCCTCAGCAGTTTCCATTTCACAGATATCACAGGAGACAAAGCTCAGTCCCTGGGCACAGGTGTGCAACCAATACGGTAGGGTTGAGCAGTCTGACATTTTCAGCACACTTCTGACATTCTGTAGAATGAGCTGCTCATCCTCTGTGGCCTTATCACTGCTCTGACCTCCCAGAGCAGCTCTGCAGCCACCCACACTGCCCCAGCACAAGTTGCTAATTGTGGCTCATTTGTTCCTGTGCAAAATCTGCTGGGGACAGGAAAGGCAGGGCAGTCCCCTGTTGACCAAACACCTCCAGCAACAAGGGTTTGACGCACAATTCCTCACTTAGAGTTGTGAACTCTTTGTCATGTCTTATCACCCACCGGCCTCAGTTCACAACTCTGTGACTAAGGCACTGGGCTCACCAGAGCTGCCACAAACACTGCATAATTCTTTCTCATCCAGTAAACATTAAGCAGCTAATTCATTCCTCTCCTAATCTCTGGGTGTCAAAATAACATTCCTTTATCCTTCAGCTGTAGATTCCCAAACACCATACTATATTATCTTTCTCTCACACATGTGAAAATAGTAAAGCTTGAGAAAAATTAGGTAACTAGATTAGATACTGGGAAGAAATTCTTTCCTTTAAGGCTGCCCAGAGAAGCTGTGGCTGCTGCATCCCTGGAAGTGTTCAAGGCCAGGTTGGATGGGGCTTGGAGAAACCTGGTCTGGTCCTAATTACAGGGTAAGTTACTGGTTTTAATAAGTTACGTGTATGGCAAATGCTCTGCAGTTGTGTGCCAATATTGTGAGGCAAATAATGATTCCAGGATAATATTAGGACCACTTGGTTAGCTGGACCATTGCTAACTTCCATCATTCCAATAACAACCCTGAGGAGCAAGAGTGCAGAAACACTCAGCATCCTCTGGGATCCAGCCTGCTGTTGACGCATGCCTTCCAAATGCACAGACCTAGAGCACAAACCCTTCCAGACTAGTGGACATCAATGGTCCTCCTCAGGTGTGCACTAAGCCAGCCATGAAATCGATGCTGCCAGCTCATCAGGAACCACCACTCCCTGTAAATGGGGCTCCCAGACATGCCCAATGGGCACCTGCTCACTTTAACTCAATGCTGCTGATCCTGGGAGCCCGTTTGGTTCCTTGGCTCTGGGAAGGGGTTTATAATGCACACAAAACACAGCTCTGGTTTGGTCTTGAAGACAGTTTGTCATATTTTCTCTCCTCCCAAAACACAAGTAGGAGAGCTGCTACAGGACCTGGCCAGCAACCACAAACTGTTGTGCAAGTCATGCCTTGGCAGATCCCAAGAGCTGTAGCAGTCTGGGCTAATCCCTGCTTCTCACCTTCCAGTGTGACGCCAGCTGGGAAGGTCAGAGCTGCTGGTGCTAGGGCAGACACATGGAAATCATTTAAGTGTCTGACAAACAACTTCACCAAAAGATGCTGAAAATTCTGCTATTGAAAGTAGCTCAGCAATCTGAGCTTGTTGTCCCGTTTGAACCACAAAATTCTGCCTTGCTATAGACATTGCTGCAAGATAAAGCTGAGTAAAAGCTGTAACTACCTCTGCTTTAGCTTATTTTTAAATTCTCATTGAAGCCATTTCACAAACTTTCTCCAGCATGTTTATGACCCAAATTCCACAGGTTTCATCCTATATTTTCAGACTTGAATCACAAGTCAACCCACACCTTTCCTCATCCTTCTCATGTGAAAGCAAAGCAATGCTTCAGAAGGCCCAATGGCAGCACCAGTGCCTCAGGCCTCCTGTTGGACATTAAACGTGACAACAGAACCAGAACACACACGGGAAAATGAACACAAACAGTGTTGCTGACAGTACATGCTGCAACTGCGGAGGTAGAAGCTGCAGGGACAAGTTGTGTTTACATTTATCAATCCAATGCTAGGAAAATGTAAAGACTCTGGGACCTGAAGTGAGGAGGGAAAATAGTGCCTATTCAGCTTCATGCAGCTCGCACTTGGTATAGTGACAGATATGGCAGATAAAGTGGCCTCTCCTAAAAAAACATTTACCCACTAGATATTTCTTTAAAACAATTCTAGCCCTAGAAACACGCTAAAGGAAACAGCCCAACCATAGAGAAAACTGAGCGACAAGGAACGAAAAGAGAAATGGCTCCCCTTGGTGTGCCACCCACGGCACAAGGGCTGTGGCAGCAGCAGCAGCAGCGTGTGGGCGCTCGGGGGCCAGAACCCCCAGCCCAGCTCGGGAGCTCAGCGCCGGGACCCGGGGAGCTGCGGGGGCCGAGGGGCGCGGGGTGAGCCACACTGCCGGAGTGCTGGGCTGGGGCCCGGGGCTGACCCGCGGGCCCATGGGCGCTGCTCCAGGAGAACGAAGGCCCGCGCTAGAGAACGGGAACACGCACCAGACAGCCGCGCCCCGCAGCGCCGCCTGCCGCCCGCGCCCTCACCGACCTGCGGCAGCGGAAGCGGAAAGGGCGGGCGGCGGCGCGCGGGGCGGCGGGAGCGGCGGCGCGCGGTGCTCGGGTGGTCGCTCGGAGGCTGGCGGCGGTCGCCCGCCGTGCCCCGGCAGCCCGGCATGGCGGAGGCGGACGCGGCCAGCGGCGCGGGGCTGGCTCCGGGTTCGGGTCCAGCCCCAGCCCAGGAGGACGTGGAGCTCGCGGCCATTATCGGTGCCACCGTGCCCACGGGGTTCGAGCAGACGGCGGCCGAGGAGGTGCAGGAGAAGCTGGGCTCGGCCTCCAGGATCAGCAGGGATCGGGGCAAGATCTACTTCGAGGTCCCGGCGCGAAGCCTGTCGCAGGTCCGTGCAGGCTACCCGTCCCGCTCCCGGCTCCGCCGGCCGCTGTCGCCGCCGTGGCCGGGGCCGGTTCGCTGGCTCCCAGCGCCTCCGAGCGGAACGCCTCGCTGTCGGAGGCTGCCGCCGCGGCCGGCCTGGCTGCAGCAGCTCTATCGGCCTTTACCGGGGTTTGGAGGGGAGATGAAATGATAGATGGGAGCGTAAAATCAGTGCAACGAAGGTAACTCCCGTGGGGACTAAGGGTGGAAAACCATGGTGTCTGAAACCTCGACATATGATGGCAAAATTCTAAGGACAGTAAACACCGTCTCCACGGCACACGGTTAGTAATGTGTCGCCGTGCCTTCTCATCTCTTCCAGGTCCACCGTCTGAGGTCAGTGGATAATTTATTTGTTGTTGTTCAGGAGTTCAAAGACTATCAGTTTAAAGGAAATAAGGTGAGTTACTCTTCATTTTTCAGTCAGTTCTGGGGTTTGAAGTGTTGTGTGGGGTTTTTAATTTAACTTCGAACCACAACTTTTTCTGTCTGTTAAAGGAAGATGCTCTAAAGGATTTGGAAGATTTGGTTAAAAAGCTGCATTGGACCAATCCATTGAAAGTCTGGGAGTTGAACAACAGCTTGAAAAAGAAAAAGACAAAACGCAAAAAACACAGTCTGCAGAGTCCTGCAAGCAGAGAGAAGATGAATGATGGTGGAGAAGAGGGAGGAGCAGACCAAAACAACACTAATGACCAGGAGGACTGTGCCCAAAACCCTGTGGCTGTGGAACCCACTGGTGGCCAGGATACAGGGAAGCCCCAAGGAGTGGCATCCAGAAATGGAGTGGAGGAGGAGGAAGAGAATGAGCAATCAGATGTGCAAGTTGAACTGCAGGAGAGTTCTGAGGGTGGGACCAAGGCTGGTGACGGTCAGACAGGCGAAGGAGAGGTGAAGGTGCTGAGGTTCCGAGTGACATGCAACAGAGCTGGAGACAAGCACAGCTTCACATCAAATGAGGCTGCGAGAGACTTCGGCGGAGCTGTGCAAGAGCACTTCCAGTGGAAAGCTGACATGACTAATTTTGATGTGGAGGTATAATGGTGTGCATTGGAAATTTTTAGTTCTTAATTCTGATGCTTAGAGATCCCCAGTCTGCCTTCCAGAGACTCTGGAACTAAAAACTGGTAATACTGAAATTGGCCTCCTCTGAAGCGTTCATTTCCCTAGCACATTACATGTGTCCTCCAATCCAAGTACTTGCCTTGCTGTCACCTTCAGTAAATCTTTCTTTAATGCATTGTTTAGTACCAGTCTAAGTTACCAGAAGATGCTTCATGTGGAAACTGGTTTTGGGGTGAAGGGGACAGAAAGAGTTAACAAAGTTAACAATAACTGTCCAGTGTTTGTTTCCTGTCGGGGGGAACAGAGGCTAGGAAAATACAACGAGCACCCCTGGCCTGTCCATGGTGTGGGACCACCATTTTTGAGGGGCAGAAAGACTTAAGTTTTTCTTGCAGATTTACTTAGGGCTGGCCACTGCCCTGGAGTGAGATGTTACCTTCCTAGTTAATGTAGTCCCCACCACAAATACGATTTTTATTGCTGCTTTGCAGATGCTTCACTGTATCTTGCTGGACTTACCTGGCTTCTCCCCCAAACTTACAAACAAAACCTTTTAAGAAGCCAGAGCAATGGTTATAGCACTGTCTGAAGTCTTGTGCAACAGATTCAATGTGAATGAGAGAGTGTTTGAGTACTCTCCGGAATTCTGTCCTATTAAAATGGTGATTTGCTTTACTTCCAAGAAGAAAAGCTTTTTCATATGTCATTCGTGGATTTTAAATTATCATCTAAGATTCCCATGAATATTTACCAGGCATTCTATGGAAAGCGTCTGTTACTTCTGAAATTCACTTAAAGTTTTTTCTTTAGGTTCTTCTGAATATTCACAACAATGAAGTCGTGGTGGGGATTGCACTAACTGAAGAGAGTCTCCACAGACGGAATATCACACACTTTGGACCCACAACCCTGCGTTCGACTCTGGCTTATGGCATGCTCAGGTCGGGGCAGTTACTTTGTGTTATGCTCGGTTAACAAGTCATTTTGTTTCAGAACAACTTTTATCTCCCCCACTGCTTCCTCAGAAGACATTTCTGTTAATTCTTAAAGAAAAATAAATTAAAAACCCCGGAGTTACTGACACTGTCTGCCTTGTAGTAACAGTGGGTGTTTCCCAGCCACGGAAAGTAGATTTGCTGTATCAGCCAAGTTTCAAAATAGTGTATCACATTCTTGAAAGAATTTCACTGTATTGCTGGTTATGAAATAGTAATTAACAAATGGAAAACATAATCACATAAGATTTTTTGCTAGAAGGATAGAATCAGAGTGATTAAAATAGTTCACTTTCCCTTCTTTACAGAAATTCAGGTTTTTAAGACATTTCTCACCATATCTTTTCTTCTGTTCCTCAGACTCTGTGATCCCCAGCCCACAGATATCATAGTTGATCCCATGTGTGGTACAGGTGCGATACCAATAGAGGTGATTCTTCCTTGATTTTTTAAACTTAATTGAACTTGTCTGTATCTGCAGCTGAATAATATGTGTTTCTTCTCGGTAATGACTGAATAGTAAGCTCCAATCTCATGAACTTTTGAATAGATACAAATACACTTTTGTAAATGACCTCATTTTCCTTCCCTAGGACATAGCAGGAAGAAACTAAATCCAAAAGTATTTGGAGCTTTAAAGGTGCATAATACAGCTATCTGTTACAAAATTCTAAATACCCTGCCATCCACTTGCAGTTGCTTTGTTGTATTCTGCCGTGTTTGAGAAATTATTCCGGGGTTTTTTTCAGTCAGACAGTGTAGATGCTAATGTTGCTTATTATCATTTCCCCCCCAGGGAGCTGCAGAATGGCCTTACTGCTACCACATTGCTGGGGATAACAGCCCTCAGGCAGTGAAGAGAGCAGCAAACAACATCTGCTCCTTACTGAGGAAAAATGAGAGTAAGGACAGGTGAGAGGAGCATGAGGGATTTTCCTTTCCTGCAGTGTTGTATCCACAGAAATCCACCTTGCATTGATGCATTTGAGTGTCTGGTTCATACCTTCCTGTTTATTTTGTGGCCAACGTTCTAGACCTCCCCATGGTAAAAACCTTCTGAGTGCTCATGTCTGAGGTGTCTGCCTTTGCTCTCGCAGCAGCACTGCCCTGGGCGTGCCCTTGGACATCATCCAGTGGGACATCTGCAACCTGCCCCTGCGGACTGGCTCTGTGGACATTGTAGTGACAGACATGCCCTTTGGGAAGAGGTGAGGTGTGCTGGAAAGGTGCTGCGCCTCACTGATGTGGCTGCGTGCACTCTCCTGGTCCAGGGCAGAGCTTCTCCCCAGTTAGGTACTTAACTGGGCCTAGTTGGAGCCGAGTGAGGGACCCTATGTTAAAAACAAAGCTTGAAATTAAGAGTGGCTGTGGTCCTGAGCCACCTGATCAGTGTCTGGGAGCACTGAGCAGTGTCAGTAGTCACAACGGGGATCTGAATGTATCTTGCAGGATAGGATCGAAGAAGAAGAACTGGGATCTCTACCCAGCTTGCCTGATGGAGATCGGCCGGATCTGTACCCCGGGGACAGGCAGGGCTGTGCTGCTTACCCAGGACAAGAAATGCTTTGCCAAGGTTTGTTCTGTGAGAGAAAATCTATTTATACTTGAAAATACATTGAGGGAAAAATTACAAGCTGTTCATCATTACAAAAGATACTCTGTTTATTAAGCAATAGTTAGTAACACTTAAATGCAGATTTGGACTTGGAAAGTCCCTTGGTGTTGCCGTCAGATATGATATAGCATAATAAAAAGCAGTATTATTGTCTTAAGTCCATTCTTTGGCTGTTTTTGGCTTGCAGGCCTTGTCACGCATGGGACACATCTGGCGCAGAGCTCAGACCGTGTGGGTGAATGTGGGGGGACTCCACGCTGCAGTGTATCTGCTGAGGCGCACGTGGGAGAGAGCAGAAGAGAGACGGTCCTTCTGGTAAACGGTGTGGAAGAAGACAAGAGAAACCTCCAGACTTCATTGAATAGCCATCTGGTAAAGCAGACACCCGAGAGCATGGATAGGTCTGTCGGCTCCAAAACCAAACAGCCTATGCAGAAATTGTCACATATTAAACCAGGGATCAACTTGAGAGCTGCCAGTTCTACTGTGTGTTCTGAAACCTTATTATTTAAATCACTTCTGCTCCATGCCACCCAAAGTTAAATTCAGTAGTGGAATTAGTAATTATTTCCTTGACCTGAGCCTTCTCTTGTATTTTTCAGTTACATGCTTATTTCTTCTGCTTACAGTAGAAAAGACCTTGAGGCAGCTCTGGGTGTAACAATTTATTTAGCAAGCTATATCTTAAAATGACTAACAGGACTACTAAGACTGTCACCTTAAAGGGTTCAGAAGTAGTATCTCTAATGTAATTTTCTAATTTATACCATTGCTCAAATATGAACAAATAATAAACCAGTATCTGGTTTTTGTGGTCTGATAAGCAGATTCAAGTTGGCAAACAGTATGCTGTGCTACTGATTCTCTTGCCTGTTACCTCACCTTAGTGCTAATTACCAGTAAATGTCTAACCATATTTTAGTGTTCCACTGCCATGGATGAGGGGGTGACTCAGAGAACCTTAGAAAACAGTCTGTAGTTACTATTAGAGGACAGAGATTCTTTTAGCAGTTATATTTAAAAGTTCAGGTTTTCGGTGTTTACCATGGATGCATCAAGGTGGCAGTTTGAATTTTTTGGGTGTTTTAAGTACCATAGTTATGCTGCCACAGTATTCACAGAAATATTGTTGCAAATATTTTTTCTTCTGTGACCATACTATGTTTTCTCAAGCCTATTACTCTGCTCACCAGAGGCTGAAAAAAATTGCCAGTTTGCCATTTTCATTACAGTATGTTTATGCCAAGTATGTGTAACTGTTCAGAGGTGAATTAACAAGTATTAAAGTTTTAGAAGTTTTGCATAAAGAGGTGAGTCTTAATTGTGTTCTTTTTCTGGTTCATGTCCAGATTGAAGAATGCAGGAAGAAGGTGATGTACAGTGATGTCTGTATAGCTCTGCTCTCTTACCATTTACAGTGTAAATCTGTGCTCTGAGTTGTACAGTTTGAAGCAGTTGCTGTTAAAGCTTGCACTTTCTGTTTTTATGGAAGATTTGCACCAGACACTAAGGAATAGCAGCTTCTTTTCAGTTAAGGCAGTCAGCCTCACTGTTTATATATGCCATGTAATCCCACAGTGCTGCTCACAGCTTCTTTCCAGTATCAGGATCTGAACTACGTTCTGTGATGAGAATTTACTATTTTCTTCTCATAGAAGGAGCATGGGGGAAGTGACTCCTTTTGCAAAAGGGCCGGTGAACAAGCGTGCCCAGCAGTTCTTACACATCTAGCTGTATTGGGAAGAATGTGACTGGCAGGTGATGGTTTCTCTTGCATCATTCTCTACCAATTTATATACTTCTCCCTCACAGGCTGCTAGAGGGGCAGAAATTAGGAAAGGATCCCTCCTCTAAGTATTGTTGGAGAGTGCTGAGTATTCTAAAAGAAAAAGCTGATAAAAAGTGTTGAGACATACAAGGAAAATGTATTGTTGTTATGCTTTTAGCACTGTAATTTGCAGTCACTGTGGAGAAAAATATACTTAAACTGCCTTCACACACTTCACCACTGTCCAGGGTGGAGGAGTTGGAAAGAAATTATATTTAAGGTCCCTTCCAACCCAACCTATTATGTGATTCTGTAAAATGCTCTGTTTGGAGAGATACCTGTTATCACGCTTGAAAAAGCAAAATTAATAGTTCTTGTTGGAACAGACCTGGTAGATAATGCAGTTCCACCTCCTGCCGTGGGCAGGGACACCTTCCACTGTCCCAGGTTGCTCAAAGCCCCATACAACCTGGCCTGGACACTTCAGGGATGGAGCAGCCACAGCTGCTCTGGGCACCCTGTGCCAGGGCCTCCCTACCCTCACAGGATTTCTTCCCAGTGTCTAGTTAATTTTTCTCAAATTTTACTGGTTTCACGTGTGTGTGAGAAAGATTATACAATGTTTGGGAATCTATAGCTGAAGGATAGAGGAACGTTGTTTTGGCACTCAGAGATGGCGAGAGGAGGAGGATTGGCAGCTCAACTGTTACTGGCTGAGGAAGAATTGGTGTTTGTGGCAGCTCTGGTGAGCCCAGTGCCTTAGTCACAAGAGCTGCGACCTGAGGCTGGCGGGCGATAAGACTTGACAACTCTAAGTGACGACTTGTATGCCAAACGCCTGTTGCTGTTACCCGTCGATTTGTTAAAAAGGTTCGGCGCGTCTCTCTGAGGGCCCGCGCCCTCCCCGCAGCCCCGGGCTCCCCTCACGGCAGGCCCCGCCCCTCTCAAGCTCCGCCCCCTGCAAGCTCCGCCCCATGAGAGCCCCGCCCCGGCCCCGCCGGGCCGCGCGCAGGCGCCAGGGGGCGGTGCAGCGGGGCGGGTGGGAGGCGGTGCCGCCCCCTGGCGCCTGCGCGCGGCCCGGCGGGGCCCGAGCGGTCGCGGCGCTGCGATGTCGCCGCCGGGCCCGGGAGGTCCGGGCGGGGCTGAGCCTGTCCTGCGCTCTATCAACACGCAGGAGCTCTCTGAGGTCGTCTTCAACAACCACAGCCCCCGCTGCGTGCTGCCCGTCTGGCTGGACTTCGAGGGCCGGCCGCGCTGTTACCCCGTCCTGCAGCCGCGCACGGGTCGCGTCATGCGCAGCTACCGGGGTGGGTGCGGCGGGACGGGACGGGACGGGACGGGACGGGCTGGGGCGTCGCGGGGCTGCGTCGGTGAAATGGTGGCGGTGGAATTTACCCTTTTGCCTTTTTCCCTTCCCCATTTTTCCTTTCGCTTCCCTTTTTCCTTCGACTTTTTATCTTTCCCTTCCTTTTCCACATTTTTCTTTTTATTTCCTTTGCTTTTCCTTTCTTTTCCCTCTTCTTTTCCCATTTCCTTTTCCCTTTTTCCTTTCATTTCCTTTTTCCTCTTCTTTTCCCCTTTTTCCTGTCCCCTTCCCGTTGATACCAGTGGCCAGCGCCATGGTAGTGCCTGTGCTCAGTGAACTGAGCTGCAGAGTAGCCCGGTCCCTTGTGAGCAGATGCCCCTCAAAGCCACTCATTAAAAAGTGCCATAATTGGTGCATTCCCACCTTGTTCCCTTGCAGGGCATCTATGGCTGTTCCGGGATGCAGGGACCAATGACGGGCTGCTCGTCAACCAGCAAGAGCTGTTCATGGCAGCCCCCAACGTGACCAAAGCTGACATCACGCTGCCAGGTAAGGGACAGAACTGCATGTGCCCTAGGGAATTCTGAACTGGGTGTCTTTTGGACCTGTTAGGATTAGTGAGAAATCAGGTCCTCGTGAAAGTAAACCTGCTCAGATACTGGAAGAGAGGGTAAGGAGTTCTAGGTAGAGCTGTTGTGTTGGATAGAGCTAGTGGCAGACCTCTCCTTTTAAGAGGTCTCTGAGGGGTTTTATAGGTGCCTCATGGCAGGAACCGTGTCCCCCTGGTGAGCCCAGCCTGTCATGGGTGACACTGCTGTGGGCTGTGTTCACGTGCTCAGAGCAGCATCATTGGCATTTGAGCAGCAGCTGAGAGCCCTCATGACAAGGTTGTGTTGTGTTTGTGTTTAACTGCAGTGTTCACCTTGAAGGAGAGATGTCTGCAGGTTGTGCGCAGTTTGGTCAGCCCAGTGGACTACAGGAAACTGGACATTGTTCAGTCGTTATATGAAGATCTGGAGGATCATCCTGATATTTGGAAGGATCTTCAACGGCTTTCTCTGGAGAGGAATGAAGCACTGAGGAACAGAATTCTGGAATAACATGATTACTCACTTCAGATTCCACAGTAGCAAACTGCTGAGTCTGAGCAGCGAGCGTCACCAGGAAACACACCGAGAACTGATGCCTCCATTTGAGATCTTGAAACATAAACTCAGTAACGTTGGTGATTGTAAGTCAAATCCCAAAGACTGAACAGCACCTGGAGGCGTGCCAGGTTCTGATGATTCAGATCGTTTCTTCATAGCATGTATTGCAAACCATAGGGATGTAAGATCAGGGCAGTTACATGAAAATATTCATATGAAGTAATTTTCATTGTATTAGAAAGCAAATTACACCAAGGATTCATTTAGCCCAGACTAATGGTTGTAAGTGTCATCAATTTTGTTTGAATAATTTGTTTTGATGGAATTTCCCTTTCACATGTAGCCACAATGTGCCTGTGGGTCACAGACCATGGGGGGTTTATAGATGAGGGTTTCCAGCACTGCCTGAGCACCTGACAAACATGACAGTGGTGGAAAGATGATGTGCAAATGCTTGGGGATTTTTCTGCCTTTCACCTTTCCGTGGTCAAAGTCACGTCGTATCTGCTCTGACATGTTTTTACTCTCATCATACCTTGAATGCCTTATTTGCCTTTGTCATGGGATTCTTGCCTGGGTGATCCCATGCACACAGACCAGATCCTAGTTTTGGGACACCCTTGTCCTCCACAGCTGCTTCCCCAGCAGCCTGTACAGGGTTCACAGGAGGTAGGTGCTTTAAGTCCTGTCTTTTCCCCTTGCAGTGCTGTAGTCCAGGTCATAGTAGGAGGCCTTTTCAGGCAGCATGGGCCTTTTGAGCTTCCTGTGTCTTCTTGGGACCCATGGGAGGTGTACTGGCTCACACAGCCAGCTCACAAGCTGGGCCATGCTTAGTGGCAGGCTGGAGAAACAGAGATAACTTTTCTTTGCCTGTATTCTGTTCCCCCACATCTCAGTGGAATGTGCTCCTGTGTGAATGCACACAGAGACCTCAAAGCAGTGTAGTTTTAGAGTTATATGAGTTGTCCACCTAGCAAGATGTGGTGCTGCTCAGGTTAGAAGCAGATTGTTAGGAGATTGATTACGGCAGGTTATTTCTGTGCATTTGTTTCCTTCCAGTTGTACATCAGAGAACAGCTGTGTAACCGAGAATCTCAATGTCTTTTCTAAGTATGGAATGTCTCCCTATTTATAAAACTGGTTTTTTTACATGTTTGAAGTAAGAAATTGATCTTTGACATAAAAATGGAAATGCATGCTAGCTTTCTGACTGTAATTCTGTCAGGTAACTCCCTAGTGCCTGTGTGTTTGTATCCCTGTGATAACTCTGACAGTTGTTGTGGTTGGTCAGTAAACACTTTGGGCAGTGTCTGGACAGAAACAGGGCTATGTGGCAAGTTCTGCTCTTACCACCTCTCACGGATCTCTGAGGGGAAAGTGAGCCCTTGCAGGCCTCGGGAGTAGACACAGGTCAGTGTCCTAGGGAACCTGAGGGTCCGAGGATGCTGTACTCTCTCCTGACCATACTGGAGAGGAAGTTGCCTCTTGGTATCTATGAGGCTGTGCACTGCAGTTAGCTTGGCAGCTCTGCCACACCCTGGCAGAAAGCTGGCCTGCTTGGCTGCAGCTTTTCCTGTAACACAGTTGGTATTAGGTGTTGGGTTCAACAGTCTGTACACAGCACATGTGTTCTGGGTATTTCTGAGTTGGGTGGGGTCTGTGATTTCTTGTGTGTCTTGTTAGAGTGTATTTTTCTGTTCTGGAGTGCTCCTTTGGATCAGAATAAAAGATTAGAGAAGCCCCAGCTGGCTCTAACACATGAACATTGAGAAATGCAGCCTCCAACTAGTTACTCAGATGGTTTAGTAATGAGTGAAAGTCATCATTTACTTGTGGCAGCTACGTTAGCACTGGGTGGTTTCAGTCAGTCCCACACTACCTCTTTGGCCATCCCAGCAGCAGTGAGAGCAGCAGGTCAGGGCCAGCCCGAGGGAGCGCAGCGTGCTGGGAACCTTCCTGCTGAGCAGGAAGCAGTGGGGCACTGAATGGGAAAAACCCAGAGAAATAACAAATGGTTCTGACATCGTGTAGTGTCCAAGGGCTTGAGGAGAGCACACAGCAGAGCAGAGTCCTGCCCACACCACATTGTTGGAAAGGGAAGGCTGAGCAGCAGGAATATACAGGATTGTTCAGTCTCTATTCAGTCGATTCCAGTTCCCCGGTAAGACCCTGCATTACCTGTAACATTCAGAGCAGGACCGAGGCCATACACACAGTTGCATATGTTCTTTCCTGTTGTTTCCCCTGAGGTAAATAGTTCAAATGGTTTCACAAGTTTTTCTAGTACCGAGGGGGAAGAAGTCTTTCCTTCCTACTTTTGTCTAGTTCTTTGCAACACTCTTTCAATCTCATCTTACATCACTTTCGGAGGTGTTCTGATCATGTTCCCATGAAAGCATTTAGGTGTGTGTCAGAGGGACAGTAAGCAGGGAAAAGGGAGGGAAAACCCCATAAATGCAATTGTTATTGTTGAAATGGTACTACTCATAAAACAGCTCATCCCAAGGCAGTCTTTGAGTTGTCATATTTTAAATACATTTTTGATATTTTTTCCTGTCTCGATCTTATAGCTACAACAGTATTTCATTTTTAAGCTTTTCCTTGCCACTGTGGGGCTAAGTTGTTCATTTGAGAGGTTCGTGATTTCTGAGGCCAGGAGTATAGAAAACTGCAAAAGTTTGAAAGTTTAATACTGAAAATAGGAGCTGTACTGTAACATATATGCAGAGTAAAAATTAATAGTAAATTAAAAGCTCTCAAAACTTACAGCACTGCTTGCAATTCATACAAATTTAGACCTAGGGCTAAATATGAACAGCAAGAGCAGAAGAAGGGATAGTTATGTATTGCTGGCAGTCTCTAGCAGCAGGTGTGGCAGGAAGGCTCTCCTTTTTGCCAGAAGTATTTGTAGCATTTACACTGGCAAATTAATTAATTTTACATTTTTATCAAAATCAGGTTAAATTAAAAAAAAAAAAAATCAGAAAAATTATTGACTTTAAGAACATATTTTAAACCTAATCCTTGACAAGCAAACCCTGGCCCTGTGCCCGCTTCTGATGTTCTTTAGCTCTGGCTCCCTGCACGTCGTACCGGACCACACACTGTGATGAGTGAGCTCCTGCGTGCTGCAGTGATGGGGAGCCCTCGCCGGAGCATCCCTGCGCGGGATCGATCACACAGCGGCGTTTGCAGTGCCTTCTCTGGCGATGCCCCTTCCTTTCCCAGCCATTGCGAGATCTGTCTCGCTGCCCTGCGGCACGGCCCCAGCACGGAGCGGTCCGTGTTTACACACCCCTGTCCACGGTCCCGGGGATGCGGGAAGGGCCGGCTGAGTGCCCGGGGGCTGCTCCCGACCTGCGCACACCCGCTCGGTCTGTGCCAGCTGTTGGCAGCCGCCAGCTCTGCCAGCTGTGCGCAGCGCCCGGGAAAACATCTTTCGCTTCTGTCACGTGAAACTCGTCATTTGGCAACCGGGCTGGAGCAATAACCACTCATGGAAAGGAAAATCTGATTTGCATCTGGGGCCGGGGCCTGACGTCAGCCGGAGCAGGAAGCAGCGCTTGGGAGCCTCCCGGGGCTCTCTTGCGGTGTCCCGGGCTCTGTCCCCGGGCAGCGAGGCCGCCGGGCTGGCACAGCTTGTGAGGGCAGCCCCTCGGGGAAGAAGGAGCTCTGGGAGAAGAGAGGAGAGGCCGGTGAGCGCCGCTGCCAGTGGCCGCGGTTCCTGCCCCGGGCGCTCACCGTGCGCGGCCGCTGCTGGCGGCAGTGCTGGGGACAAAGGGCTGTCCGGAGCGGCCCCGCGGAGGGATGGCCCTGCAGCCGCAGCCCCTCGCCCTCAGACGGGGCTCGGGCCCCGCGCTGTACATCCACAGCATGCCCGCCTGGGTGCTGGAGGACTTCTGCCAGAAGATGGACTGCTTGAGCGACTACGACTGGATGCGATTCGGTGAGGGCCATGGGGCGGCGGGGCTGGCGCTCCCCGAGCCGGGGCACAGGGACAGCAGCGCCTTGGGGACACGCTGCGAGGGTGCGAGGTTTGCGTGGCCTCCGCGCTGTCCCCCGCGCTTCCAGCGCGGCACAGCACATCCTGTAAACAGGGTCCGGTTTTTTTCCAAACAAAGGTGGAATTCCAGATTTCTGTGATCCCTTGGCTTTTCCCGGGCAGACAGGCTTCTTCCCCTCACTCTCCGCAATCTTCCGTACTTCCCTCTCCAGTCACCCTGTATCTCCTCCCAGTTCTCACTGCCTGTTTTCACAACGGCCCTCACAACTGCTCAGATGTTCTATTTTTTTCTTTCCTCCTTCTCCTCGTGTATATTCCCTCATACTTTCTGCCCCTGTTTTTCTCAGTCCTGGCAGTGTACAGTCAGTAAGTACAAAAAATGTAGTTCCTGAGTTGTTTACTCTTTTTTCTGTATCCCAGTGCAAACAATTCTAACCTAAATATTTTTTTAGTGCCTACCTTCCTTTATTTGACATGATTTCTCTAACTGTGTGCTGAATAAGCTCTTACCCCAGTTCAACTTCCTGATGTAGGGTGGGGATTCATCCTCTACTACCTCCAAATGCAAAAAAGCTGTATTTCTGACATCCTTGCAAAGACAGCCGTGGTGAGAACTCAGGAATCTTTGCCTCCACACAAACACCCCAGACCCCAGCCTTTCTCCTTCAGACACAGCCCCTCTGAGACTTCAGCTCTGGGGCTGTGTCTAGGTGTGTGGGGTGGAGCTGGGGCAACATGAGGGGAGGTGGGTTTTGTATGGGTAAGTGAGCTGGGAAGAATACAGCGCGGTGACCGGCATGGTCAGGAGTCGGGACACATTATATAGGGTCAGCTTTGGCATGGGATCTAAAAATAGCTGCATTTCCCCGATAGCTCTGTTGGAGTATAACTAACACCCAGGTGATTCAGTTATTGTTTGGCTCACCACAGCACAGGGATTTAGAAATGGAAGTGGGAGTGCAATTGCTTCACTGACTGCTGTCACCTGTTTGGGGAGAATCATCCCAGGAATTTAATCTAAACTTACTTTGGTACAAGGTATTAAGGAGAAAGGTTACAGGGAAAATATGCTGAGAAGTGTGACTGGGTCTTCTTCTTTTTAAGCGTCTCTGATATAACAAAATTGTTTCCAGAATAGCTGAAGGAAGAAAAGGAATATCTTACTTTAGGAACAGAATTTTCTTCATGTCCACATAGCTAATTTATTTTGATCCTTCCTTTTAAAGATAAGCAAATGCAAAAGCAAACTGTGTCTCACACCTTAGCCTGCCCTGCTTGCCCTTGCTAGCTTTTTCTAATTTTTAAACAGAAATATCCATTCTCTCCCACCAGCCTCCTATGTGATCACTGATCAAACAGAGCTACGGAAAATCAAGTGCATGGAGAAGACGGGGATCAGCATCACAAGGGAGCTCATGTGGTGGTGGGGAGTGAGGCTGGCGACAGTACAGCAGCTCCTGGACCTGTTGCAAGGGCTGCAGCTTTACCGAGCGGCTCAGGTCATCCTGGACTGTGAGTAGCTGCCCCTTCCTCTCATGGGTCTGTGCTGCTCGTCACAGCACCCAGCCCCTCCTAGGACATCTCCCTGGCTAGCTGAAGAAACTTCTTGTTAAGAGTCACATTCTGTGTCAAATTCTAAAATGCCTCCACTGATTGTGATTTTCTGCTCTCTCAACTAAAATTGGTGGTAGGAGGGAAGAGGTGACACAGGAGGACTCACTAGTCCCTGCAGCTCATCATTCCATCTTTGTAGTGCCCATCTTGGGCCCTTCAAGAAGTGCCAGGAAGACAGGCTGTGGCCAAACCAGAGCTGGTGCTTTTACACATCAGACAGGGTTTCAGAACACAGAGGCTGCACAAAGGGTCCCTACCCTTCAGGCCTGGTCCTGTGGCACTGGATCACATCTTGGGAGATGGCATTTTACAGCCCTTGCCAGGATTGCTTCCAAACAAAGAGCAGTTAGCCATGAGAGATAGATACAGCACAGACAAAGCCAATGGTCATCCTTGCAGAGAAACACTCGCTGTCCGTCTGTGGGTCTGACTATGGTGTGTCAGTATGGCCACAGCTTGCACAATTTGCACCTGGCACAGGTATGACAGGGCATTACCTGCTTTCCCTTATGCTGCTGTCAGTTACCTTTTGTTTTTCCTTTGAGCTTTCTCAACATTTCTGAGATTTTTTGGACTTCACCTGCCACAGGCTGCAATAGCTGAGGGTTTTCCCCCATTAAAAATAAAACCTAATCAACTTCCTCGAGGCTGGAAGAGTACACTTTTGAATTCCTAAGGAAAATCTTCTCAGAATTGCAGTTGGCTGATGAAACTAAACAGGGGGATTTGTAATGATATCTGTGGGCTGGATAGTGAACAAGGAGAGTAAATATAGAGAGATCATGGCAAGAAATGGGCATTCTCCATCCAGCTCACTGAACCACTGAACTGCTGTGATAGCAGACCTGTGAGACAGTGGGCAAGCCTGCAGTACTAGGCTGTTTTGTGACTGCAGCGGGAACTCCCAGTGACTTTAATTTTGGTTCTGGATTGTGTAAAGCAACTTGAAGGCTTGATAAAGAGGATTTAAAAGAGGATGGAAGAGACAAATCCTGTGAAGTGATCACGTTTTAGTTATGCTTCTGCATGATCAATATTAATTTTGTCCCACATCAATTAAAATGCAACAAATCACAAAATTACAATGAAATTACGTTTTTAAAAATATTTTCATTCTCTTTTGAATAGCAAAGCTTCATGGTATTATAAGCAGCAGAAAGTCTGGATTATTTGGTGTTTCTGCCATGTGGAAGTAGCTAATTTTTTTTTCTGGAATTTACTCAATATGGGCATTCCACTGTGTGCTCACTCATAAGCAGAAGTGATTTCTAGAGGTTTAGACAAATCTTTCAAGTCTTTACCTTCTGTTTCTGCTTTTTTCTCTGTATCTGAATATGCTTACTCAGGTGATCCCTCTTGGGCAGATACAGAGGATATGTTGCTTGTTCTGTTGGGCACTTCAGGAAACAAAGTGGTCCTTACATCGCCATAATTCAATTCATTCCTACTTAAAGGAATCAGACACAGGTCACAGGGAGATCTTTTGCTGGCAGATTACTCCCCAAAGAGTTCTACTTCCCTTCAACAGTTTCTCACACTCTCTAGTCCCACTTCTGAATGTCCATAATAATGTTTTCCATGTCAGTTCTTTAGCTGCAGTGCTGCCCTGTTTGTCTGATGTGCCGGAAGTTGCAAAAGTCATGAAAAACCCTGAAAAGTAGGTTGAATAGGGGAAGTGATTCTAAGTTCTGACACTTCTGTGTTAAACTATGTGAGGAAAAAACCACGATACAGGGACTTGCCTGCAGAATACAGGGACTGTCAGTTTTGACTAACGGCCTGCAGACTGTTGGATAGCTAGTTTTAAAATCCTGTAAAATTAGGGATTTCGTAGCATTCTGACACAGTAACAAAAATACCTGAGTGTTTTGAGTTTTAGTTTTCAGACGTAGTTTCATTCAGACCTGAATTCATAGGTGGCATTGAAGAAAGTGGATAGAAACCGCAGAGAACGTGCCCATTTCCACCATTATTGCTCTTCATGTACTGCTGCTCCTCAGCCTCAGTGCCTGAATGTGCCATGGTTTGGCTTCTCTCCCACAGTTCACTGACTCATGGTTCATACAAATAGCCCAGATTACATGAGAAACACTGGGGTTTCTGCTTGTTCCAGGTACTCCCCAGGCTTTGTTTGTACAAGTAAAAAACACAAAGCTGTTGTCTGGTTTCAAATGCAAACAGAGGCCTGGTGCATTTGATTCTGAGATCACCAGATAAGATACAAAGCTGATAGAACAATAGGACAAGAACCACCATGTAATAATATTTGGGCTTATTTTTTTCTGTATAAAAATAAAACATTAATTTTGATTTTTAAGAAAATGTTGAATGTATTGCTGATAAAAGGTGTCAGATAGAAACAGAAGTTTAGAACTAGAACCAGAAAAATGTTATCAGGGAGTAGAAAGCCCTTATATCACCCCTAGTGCACACTGGGCATTTCCAGTTTCCATTTTCAACCTCAGTTTTAAATGCATTTATGGATAAGAATTCACCTGCTTCAGAGATTTCGACAGCCTCATATATCACAGTATCTTGACCTTTTGTATTTTATTTTTTCCCATCCTAACTGTAGCCTAATCTCATGTGAATAATTTCTCCTCAGATGTACATCGTTTTAAATTCCTGTACACTGTGTCTTTGTATTTATTTTAATGAGACTTCAAGTTGCTTTTTCAGGCCTGATTCTGAGGTTTTGCTGAGCTGTGTACAGTACAGGATCTGCTAGAGCTGTCATGAATCAATAATTCAGCCTTTAAATTTTCCCTATATATCAATAAGTTTTGAGCTTTGACCATTTTTTTGTTTTCCCTAGATAGTCTTTGGTTTGTTTCTTTCTGTTGCTAAGTAAGAGTCTTTCTTGCAAATAGGCCTGTATATGAAAGTGTTTCCTGGGAATGAACATAGTCATGCCTCTAAAGTCACACAATTGAAAATAATTCTAAAATGTTTAACTGACTAAAGCCAACACAATTCTGTCCATCTTCCCCTCAGTCCCATGACAACTGACAGAGAACTCAATGCCTTCCTTAGGCTGCGAGGCATTTGTGGTTTGAGATCATTCCCTGAAGGATGCTATACAGAAAATGATAAATATATTATTGTTGCTAATTTCTTCTTGTAAAAGATTCTGCATCTCTTGGATAGTCATTGCTGGTATTTGTTTGAAGCTATCAGTTCCTGTTAATTTTCAGTAGAAGTTAATGTCATGAATATGGTCTCAATTTAAATACTATCTAAATTGCTTGAATGTTCATTTTAATGTCAATGTTAATATGAAGCCTGACGTCCTGACTAAGATTATTTTCTGATCACTGATTAAAGTCAGACTCTGTTTTCCCCGGTGAAGATGATCCTCATCTTCCCTTTGCTCTGTTTTGAAGGGACATCAGCCTCTAACATCACCAGCCCTGAGAAAGAAGAACCAGAGCCTCCCAAACAGATTATGTCTCTACCTCCCACAGAAGGCAAAAGGAGAGAAAAAGAAAATGAGATAAGTTTGTTGCCATCCCCAGACTCCCCACACCTGGGAGCAGCCCCAGCAGGCAGTAAGTACAGTACTGGACTCCGAATTTGCTCTGACATGAAATGACTGCATAGCCAAAGCTGCTGTACATTTGTGGTCAGGATAGCACAATCAATACACTGATCTCCCAGGTGGGCACAGTGTTTGCATTTTTCCTAGCACTGCTGTCTCCTGTTTATTCCTGACTTTAGCACACAACCTCCTGGTCCTCCTTCCTGTAGATCCCTTGGCCCTGAGAGATGCTGGCTGTATCTATCCTCTGGGGTCTCAGGGTGATTTCCAGGTCTCTGAATGCCTTGGTCCATCTTGCCTCCATACCGAGACTACACCAGTTCATGCGTTTCCTGCCCCGTGTCCCTCTCTTCATGCACAGTAAATCTAGGCCAGCAGAGAGCCGGATGGGGTCAGCAGCTCCTCTGCTGGGAGAGGGATGGAGAGAACCCCAGCACATCCTGGGGAGAGCATCTGCAACAGCACAGACACAGGGAACTCCATGTCCCCTGCCAGGGATGGAGAGGGCTGCGCAGTCATCCTGCAAACAAGAACCAGGAAGAGAGCTCTCTGTCTTCACACAGAATTTCAGTTTGACAGCTTGTCAGATTATCCCTGGTCAGAAAATTTAAAATATACCCCAGATCTTCATAATGCCTAGACTGTTATAGTTAGTCACAGGTGGTGCTATTATAAAAATAAGGTGTGTTTTCAATGCTGTTATTTCAGTTTCAGGTGCTGTTTCTGAAGGAGCATTGCATTCCCTCCCTGCTCCACCACCTCCCCCAAGAGACCTTTTGTATTCCCTACAGTCCAATCCTCCTGCCTTATCGAGTGTGAAGGTAAATCCCCTTAGTACTCACTGACAATAACAAGGAAAATCGCCTTTATGACATTCTGTCTTTTTTCAGTTAAAGTTGATCCATCTACTCATACAAAAACCATTGATATAGTGAAAACGCATGGCTCGATTACGAAGGGTTTGGACTGAATACAGTACTAATGCTTCAGTTGGATTGCTTATGGTTTATATCACTTCTTTTGCCACTGAAGGACCAGTGAGGGAAAATTTGACAGTATTACATACTGCGTAGCTCGGAAGGGATAACATACCCACAAACATCAGTTGAGTTTGAAGGACTCTCATGTGTGGATTTTACAGAGGAGTTACCATTTCTGGTGTCATCACAGGACAGGACAGTATATATCACTGATCAGTCAGAACCACATACCTCTTCTAGTTTCATTTTATACTTAAAATGTGGTTTCTGCTCAAAACTGGGCTCATGTTGAATTTAAGTGTTGCTGTCCAGAGCCTTGTGTAGCTGGCAACTGAAAATCTCCCAGGATGAAGGTTCCGTCAACTTCTCTGAGCCCCTGTTCCAGTGCTTACGATCTTAATGGGAAAAATTCTCATGCTCCTAATGATTTCAGCACAAAGTCTCCTTTTCCTTCCTCCCCACAGCTCTCTCATTTTTCAGACAGTCTAGCTAGGTCTGTCCTGTCCTCAAAGTGTTTCCCAGATCTGTGGGCACACCCTAGTCCCATCATGGTTGTTCTTGGCCTGTTTTCTTTGGTTTATTTTGTTTGAGGTTTTAAACTCTTCCGCAGTAACACGGTCCAGGAGTACCAGCCAGGAGAGAAGATTGACTCAGAGTGCAGTAGTTTCAGAATTTCTAGAGAAAAAGTTAATGCTTTGTTTCCTCAAGTTGGGTGCACATTAAGGTTGTGAAAGCTGCATGATTAGGCTACAGTGGAACTGTAATTATAGTTGGTATTAGGACTTACCACACTGGAAGCAACAAATTATTGTGCAACTGACACCAGATGCTTCAAAACTAGATATAGTAGATATGAAGCTTGTACCAGAGCAAAAATACAGGATGAGGGCCCCCACTTTCTCACCCAACTGTTTCTTAATATATAATCCAACCATAAAGATTAATATTTTTTGTAACTCAGACTAACATCACCTCACATAAATATATGGACTTTTAAACAAAACCAAGCCCGTTTTCTGGGAAAGGTGGAAATGCAAATTGGTAATTAATTTCAAGTGGCTTCTACTATGCAAAAGTTTTACATCATCCCAACACATTAAGATGGGTATTACCTACACCCTAAGGAGTGATTGCACAGTACCTTTCACAGTTTCATTCAGCAATCACAGTGATTGCTTAAATCATGGAAAATAAAATATGACACTGAAAGGAAAATCATATGGATTATCATGAGATAAACTTGTTTCTTCTACAAATGTGTAGCCTTGCAGCTCTTCTGCTCCTCAGCAGGAGACGACGGCTGGTCTTCCCAGCGGGAGTCTCTTGTGGACCCAGAGGGAAATTACTAATGCCACAAACAGTTTCAGTGACAAGAACAAAATCTGTGAAGGTACTTTCGCAGACATCTACAAAGGTCAGAGGAACAACATGGTGTATGCCATCAAAAGACTGAAAGAGGCAAGTACTTCACCTTTTTCTAGAAGAGGGTATGTTATTAGCATCTCTTGCCCATTAGCAATTGTTGTTTAATATTGTGTGGGCAAGGAACCAGAGTAGCTACACAAGAGGAGAGGTAAAATTGAAGTTATGTAAATAAGTAAGCCTACATTAAATAAACACATGTGATGGATACTTATGTGAGTAGTTCCATTAACTCTATACACAGGAGTAGCCTGCAGTATAGCTGCTTGTTTGATAATTGGAGCGGGGATGTCTTTATGCTGGTTTTTGTTCTAATTCTCAATTAATTTTTGCCTTTGACTTACTGCTGCTATCAGGGGTATTTGCCTGTTTCCTACACTAGCTTGTCATCTAGGCACTACCAGATCTGTATAAATGCAAAATCCTAGTAATTACTAATGACATTCTCTTGCATGTTTTCATTTTTCAGCTGGAATGCACAAGCCCAAATTCCACCCAGAGGTTCTTTCATACAGAAGTGCAGATTTGCTTTCGGTGAGTGGTTGGCTTTCAGAGGCATGTCCCACTCGCAGCTTGCTCCTGTGTGTTCCATCAGCACTGGGGTGCCTGCTCCAGGCACTGTTCTGGGCTGGGGACAAGGGGTTGTGCGCTGCCTGTGTGGGAGCCCTGGGCAAGCAGCACGGTGCCCAGGGCTACTGCTGCTCCTAGCCGAGCTGGCACAGCCACTCTGCAGCCTTGGGATGGGGAGGACACAGTGCCCACCTTGAACCCCTGCTGTAATGTAGTGGGCTCTTGCTCAGTCAGCCTTCTGCCATCACCTGCCTGGGACCATGCTGTGCTTCCAGCTGTGCTTCCAGCTGCGGCACACCATTCCAGTTGCCTTGAATTTAGGAACTTATTCCAGCTCAGGAATGTATTTCTGTATTGCTCTTACTTCATTTGCAAATCACTGCTGATCTGTGCCTGCAGGTGTTGTCACATAAACATTCTGCAGCTGCTGGGGTTCTCAGTAGAAACTGGATTGCACTGTCTGATGTATCCGTACCTGCCCAATGGCTCCCTGCAAAACAAACTTCAGTGCCATGTAAGCAATAATCTGGGTCTGTCATCTACCTTTGATTGCAAGTCCTCTCCTGGAATTGCATGAAAAAGAATTGCATGTCTTTGATTTCTGAGAAACAGCCAGAAAAAAAGATGCCCAAGTGCCTTGGCTGCAAGCAACAGAAAGGCAGCAGCTCACCTCCTGGACTTTGGTTGGGACTTAGGCTAAGCCTTTGGTTTTCTAAACTATCAATGTCTTACAGTGTTTTATTCTATTAATTACCAATTTTTTCCTCCTTTCCTTGCAGGATGATTCTGCTCCACTGACCTGGGAGATGCGAATTAGTATTTCTATAGGAGTGATCAGAGCAGTGGAGTATTTGCATAATTTTGGAATTCTTCATGGGAATATCAAAAGGTGAGGGCTTTGGCATATCAGCTCTTCATTGGTCACCTGGTAATTCAAGGGTTTCTTTAACAATCATGACTAAAGTTTGTGCAATTTGGAAATCCTTTTGCAGTATTTTCTTCTGTCCCTTGTTCTGTAGGGCCTTTACCCTTTTTTGTTTAACCTGTCTCTCTTTCCTAAATGATGGAAATATATTCTTTTGATGTAATTTTTGAGTGCTTGTTTTTCCCCTTCTTGCCTTCTAACATTCTTTATCCTTTCATTCCTAATGCAGCAGGCCAAATGCTGGACACTTTCAGTGTTTAACTTTAAAAACATAAAACTAATTCTTTGCCTTAAGGTAGAGTAATGATTTGACAATATTTTTATTTGTCTGTCATTATCGCAGCTCAAATGTCTTGTTGGATGAAAACTTCACACCGAAGCTTGGGCATTCTGGCCTGCGATTGCATTCTTCTGATAAAAAATCAGAATATGCCACAATGAAAACCAAAGTCCTACAAGCGTCTCTTACTTACCTGCCAGAAGATTTCATCAGACATGGGCAGTTAACAGAGAAAGTGGATATATTTGGCTGTGGTGTGGTATGTTGCCTTTTTTCCATGCTCTGTTGCATTTTTGGTGCTTCTAGACAAGAAATTGAATGTAAGAGCAAGTGCCTTGTATGGTTGTTTTGCTTGCAATTTCATATTATAGTTGCTGGCTCTGTATTTTGTTGAAATTCTGGTTTTAATCATGTTCACACTCCAAATATATCTCAGTTTGTGGCAAAATGAGGTGAATTTTTGAACAAGAGAAAAGTGTTTCTTACTGTGAATAAAATATTACTGCTGATGGTTTAAAACAAATTAGATGCTCAGAATTCTTGCACTATGTGAACTACTACAAACATCACCTTTTCATTTGTAATGTCAGCTAAAATAATTGATAGTCTGTGATGTCACCTGTCTCCAGCTGTTTCCGTTTAAATAGGAAGTTACTTGTTCAGTGTGATGTCTTATCTACATTTAGCTTTACTTCCTTTTTATTCTTTGTTTCAGCAACATCTATTGTAGTATAAAATCTGGGCTTGTCTCTGGAGCTAGATCTAAAGCACCAGATAAATAAATGCTCTGAGCTGGCACTGTTAAGCCATCTGAAATAAAAATATAATATCAAAATGCATTGAAAATTCAATATTTCTTTAGTTAAAAACTTATTTTTTGAAATTAGAGTTCATTCTGAGCAAATTGTTTTATCTTTCAATTACACTTTCTAGGTCTTAGCAGAGCTTTTGACAGGGATTAAAGCACTGGATGAAGATAGACACCCGATTTACCTGGTAAGAAAAAGCAGCAGTAACGAACACCAATATGAATGAATGGGGTTGCTGGCATAAAAATAAATTTTATTTTATTTAAATGCAATTTGATATTTGCTGTCTGCTGTACACGTCCTGCAGAAGGGATGTTTAGGAGCCATATCCTGGTTCCATTAACATCAGTAGCCTGCCTGCCATTAGAACAGAAGCACAACAGATATTCCCACTTCACATACCACACTTGTGAGTGCTGGCCTGTGTTTATTAGGAGAGACTCCAAAATAAATATTTAAGAGATAAGGCTTCGTGCTGAAATGCTGCTGCATGTTTTCTGTGTGCCAGGAAGAGGTGGTATGAGCCACAGCGAGTGGGGAAACCTAGGTAGGCAGGAACTGCAGATGCTCATCATCATGTTTATCAGGCATTTGCCTTGTGCTCATGCCTGGAACTGATATCCTGGCCAGTTTCCCAAGCTGAGGTTAGAGCTACACTAACCACTTTCACGCAATCAGAACAGCCAGGCTCACTGAATGCATTAAAACCATCTGTAGATAGCAGCCTCCACCTGCATTCTTTCTATGGGATGTGCTCCTCATTTCTCATCTGGCTGAAGCCTTGGAGGGGAGAGCAACAGTATTCTCACTGTTTGCAAGCAATTCAGAAGTGTTCAGAGGGGTTCAGAAAATCAAAGAAAGATCCTATGTTCCTGATTTCTTTCATACATATTATAAAGGCCTGTGTAAGAATGCTGCTCTACACGGCGTTGGCTTTTTTCATTCCTGTATAAATGAGCACAAGCCAAGAGCACTGCTTTAGGGAATTTGATATTGGACACATGGAGAGAAAGCCATTGGCCTTTTTCTCTCTTGTGGAAACAAACATTTTAGTTGAATGAACAGAGATTATTAAAGCTTTTCAGTCTGTGAATCAGACATTGAGGAGCACTAATGACAAATACACACAATACTGATTCTCAGAAATTCAGACAAAAATAAATGCTTCTGTTAATTTTGCTTTCACTAATGCATCTCCTTCATTTGAACAGAAAGATATGATTGCCGATGAAATTCAAACAGCAAAAGAAAACTCACACTCCAAAGTAAAAAATTTTGAAAAACTGGCTGCCAAGGAAATTTGTGGTAAATACCTAGACAGAAACGCAGGACACTTGGTGGAAGAGGTGGCTATTGATTTTGCATCAGCCATCTGCCTTTGCCTGAGAAGGAAGAATTCTAACATAGCCGAGGTAATATTTTAAATACATGGCCAATATTTTAGCCTTGTCATTGAGGTCTAAGGCTACAACATTCATGTCTTGCTAATTTTTTTGAGTATTGACATAGGAGAATATGTGTAAGCAGGGGTACAGGAATTATTTTGCATTCACGAACTTGATTGTTAATAACAGGTACTGGAAATTATGGAAATGGCTGAAAACAAATTAAAAGAGCATTACATCTGTGGAAGCAGCACTTCTGGATTCTCCATGAACACTCCAGAAGAAACTGATGATGAGACAGCCAATCTGAGCATGGATGTGCCTTCTGCAGTGGGGAATAAAGAGGAGAGCACCCAGGCAGCAATCCAGGCCAGTGGCAGCCCCTGCGCCCCTTCCATGGGAGCTGTGGCACCCGACACATACGGCATATACATGTCACGGGTCCCTTGTGAATCAGATGAGTCCAGTAGTTTCATATGGAATCCTCCAGAACAATCCACAGAGCAGTTATCTAGCCACAGCTGTACCAACTCAGAAAAAGTGTCAGCCTCTGATTACAGGATCAAGCAGGAAAAGCCCAGCAATGGACTGGAGGAGAGAAACGTGGCGTGCACCAGAGGTGATGGCATCCTGGAGACAGCAGTTGCTGCACAGAGCACCTGTCCACAGGGAAACAGAGATCTGGACTCTTCATGTGCTTCACAAGGTAAAAGTGCCCTGGCCTTATAATAGTAGGAACAAATTACTCTCTCCTCCAGATTTGCTTAGGTTCCTCTTCCTACCTGTTAACACATTTCAGCAAATCTTTTCTCCTTGGTTATGAATTTATTAATAAATCTACAAAACATTTTGTGGTTTTCTATCAGATTTTTTTTGTATGCCAGTTTTGTTATTAGGTTGTTTGGTTGCTTGCTTTTTTTAAATTTAAGATTATTCTTTATTCCTTAGACAATAGATGGATTTTTTTTTTCCTCAGTATTTGGGTTTTTTTTGTTTTCCAGCCTCAGCCAGAGAGACATCTTGGAAAATTCAGATAAATGATCAAAAGAAGAAGCTCATGGAAAATATTTTGCTATATGAAGAAGACAAGTTAAATAGTTCTGAACTTTTTGAATCATAAATTGGATGGATTTATTAGCAATGGCCAGCTCAGAAGAAGAAATAAGGACTGTCTCTTCATTAGAAAAATGGTAACGTGTACCTTTCATGTAAGATTAGGTAGCAGATTTGGATCAGGAACATTAGCCCTGACTGAAGGAAACAAAACCATCACACGGAGAAGCAGCAGAAAATACCTGTTCTATAGCAGATTAAAGTACAGTCCCTCTCTGTACACAGAAATGCCTTCTGCCTTTTCATCTGCAGTGTGAAAAGGAATGGCAAACTCCCAAAAGAATTTATGATCCATTTGCAGTATGTTTCAAGAAGCATCTGTTTGTCTAATTAAACGACAGTCCCAGGAGTTACAGAGCAAACACTGACCAGTGGCCAGGCAGCAGTGGCCTGTGTCATTATCTCACTCTGTACAGCAGACAGGAATGCTCAGAGTCATTGGGGAGGTTTTCCAGTGACTCTCTCCCATTCCCTATAATCTTAATCCACATTCTCAAAACCACTGCATTACCAGAGAGGAGGATTTTTACACAAGTTCTCAGATGTGTTGTGCATGGCTTCATCTCAATTTGAACTGCACTGACCATAGGTATAAGTAAATAACTTCGGCCACTTTATTCTCTGAGCTTCTCTCCCACATACACATGGTACCATTTAAGTCCAGCCTTTCCGTTCACTGTTGGGAGCTCTAAGACCATGTTTAATACTTCATAGGAGTACTTTTGGAAATTACTTTTTTCCAAGTGTCCTTTACATGTTAATGTTTCTCGTTGTGTTTCACATGGTAACTTGTATATTTTGGATTAGGGAAAAGATTTTAATTTAAATTAGCTTTGATTTTTTAATAGGACACTTGAAATATAATTTATATTTATTTTGGCAATGGGTCAAATATAAGCTAGTAAGGGAACTTCTTGATGGTTCTACACTCAAATGTTCTCAGAGGAATCCTTGTGGGTATCCCCTGGCTCAACCAGCAGTAGCAGCCTCGGGCTCAGCCTCAGGCATCACATGCAAAAGAAAAAATAGAAACTTGCATGCTGCTGTATTTATGATCAAGTGAATGCCCCCTTAAGAAAGTGTCACCTTTGTTTTTACGATATTTATTATTTGTAATATTGCTAGCGTATTCCACTCGTGTGCAGTCTAGGGAAATACAGGTTTATTATAAACTATCAGAGTATGTAGCTCAGCTTACAGACAGGTGACCGCTGCCTCCTGAGCACAGGGAACAGGGCCTGATGTGCAGAAATGGCTGCAATTCATAGTGCAGTTCAGGGAACAAGAAAAAAATTAAAAATTAAATTATATGTAATTACTTTCATTGGAATTATGTAATAGTATATTTTCCTAGCTTTACACAAAAGCCTCAAACCTTCGAGTTTTGTACAGTTTGTTGTACTTATTATTATGAGCAAGTAAAAGTATTTTAACTAAAGACCCAAGTACTGGAATTATCTAAACATTTCTCAAACTATTCCCTACACTAAAAACTGGTAAAAATCCTTAATTATAAGTGCCTTGGATACTGTCTATATATTCACCAATGTCAGTTTTTTTATTTTACCAGAATCAAACCAAGATAACAGTAGTACTGACATCAGAAATATTGTATATTCAGATTGTTCAATAACCACTTAATTCTACAGGAGATTTAATTGAGATACTTTATGGTGCTGAAAATGTAATATTCATTGTTTTTCATGTGTATATTCACGGAAACCCATGGTAAAAACGTCTTCTCCAGGAAGGAATGTACATGGACACACTGCAGAGCTGAATGAAATCCGAGAATTCTAAACTGAAAAATGTAATTTGTACACCGTTCTGTTTCACAAAAGTGCTTTAGAGGTTTTCTTCTCCTGTAGTCACCAAGTGGAACTGTTATTCTTTTCCTTGTTCTCTGTTAGTTTTAAAATTCTGAGGTGATCTAGGTGGTCTTATAGAGTTACATAAATATTTAACATAACATACATAAGACACTGTGTGGTCTTACATTAATACTGTTACATAACATGGCAATTCAGAAGCCAGTTTATGCATTACCATTTACTAATAGCTTTGTGAATAAAAAACTGAAAAATTTCTTTCTTTCTAGCCTGCTTTTTCATGATTCATGGTATAGAAAATGTGTTTCATTCCACCCTATTTGGGCAAATCCATATTTGCAAGGAAGAAGCTCAAGGTCTCTTTGCTCTCAGTAGTAATTATTAGTACAAACATGTTAATTCAGTCTTCATTCACTGTTAAATAGTTGATTTTTTTTCCTTTCTGATGTCTCGAGAGAAAAATTCGCCTTCAAATTAATTACAGATTCCTGAGGTACAGGCGGGCGGGGGCTGAGGGGAGCGAGCGGGGCGGAGCGCGGCGCTTTCCCGCCCTGCGCCGAACGACCAATCGCCGCCGCCGCCCGATCGCCGCCGCCCAATCAGCGCCAAGGCCCCGCCCCGGGGCGGGGCTGTGTCCTGAGGGGCGCGGGACGCGCTGAACTGTAAAGCAATGGGCGGCTGCCGCTTTTCCAGCGCTTCTCATACAACAGAGGCTAACGTTGGTTTTAGAAATAACTTCAAAGTGTGCGAACGGGTTCACGTCCTTCCTTCTTCCGTTATGATGAGTAAAGCTGTAAGAGTAGAAAAGAGAAGCTGGCACTGCTTATGTTCTTCTGGGGAATTGTCAAGACCAAAGGCAGAGCCATGGCTTTGTAAAGCTCAGCCTTGTTGATGCACCATTACGGGAAAAAGCCCCACAAAAAAAACCAAGCTCTTGCAAAGCTAATTCCATGCATGGGAGGACATGACTGTGGCTTGGCTGAAGAAAGATTGTAGGCAGGCCCCTGTGAAAAGATTATTTAATACAGCACACCAGGTTTTAACCAATAGGACTTTATTCTCTTGGTATCTCAACCAAAAAAAAAAAAAATCCAAACAACTGAGGTACAGTACAGAAGTGTGACTAAAAAAAAATAAATCTTCAAACCATGGTTTGATTTATTGATATTAGTTAAATAACCAAGTTTGAGATTATTGTAAAGCAGAAGACATATGCATTCCACTACTCCTTTTCATTTTCAAGAAAGCAAAGAGACTTTCATCTGGCCAAGCACCGTATATTTCAGAAAGATGTAAATATGTTGTCACTGCTACCAGCAGGACTAGCTAGCACACTACGAGCTAACCCAAGAACTCCACCAGCCGTTCCCCTCACTTGAAACAAAGTTCTGGCCTTTGAGGGCACAGAGTATTTGTCCCATTGCAAAAAGGAGTTCACACCTCATCATTTTGACAGCTGCTTCCTGTTCTGCTCAAGTGCTTGAACTCTGACCACAGCACATCTAATCAAATTTGATCCCTAAACCAGAAAAGCAGGGTATAATTCCTACAGTATCAAGGAGTAGTATCAGGCACAGTACTTGGCTATACTGTTTACCTTCAATTTAAGGGAATGTCAATTAAGGCTGATTATCAACACAGTTTAGTCTCCCAGTAATAGTTTTAGAGTGCTCATAAAATTGGATAATTGTTTCCCATGTTCATGTCCAGTTCATATAAAATCAGTTCTCATCTGGCTCAAGAAACTTTGCAAATCAGGGACAGTGATCACCTGTTGCAGCTGGAGAATTCCGTTGTGCATCACTGCTCATTCTGCTGCCCTTCTGTCACAGCAGACACTCCTCCTTGGCCCTTGTTCACGTCACTGATACATGCCCACAGTCCGTCCACCGACTCCTTCCACAGTGTCACCTGAAAAACAGAGCAGGAACAGCTTTCAACTTTAAACACATCCTGTTTCCCCTTTACTTGTATCTACCACAGCACTGGTTTGGTGACAGCCTGCAGTCATATGAGAGTACATGAATTGTCAGTACCCCACCAAATCATGTTCAGCCTGCATTTCTGCCCTCCAGTAAGGACTCAGAATGTAGCACAAGTAGTTTTCCAAAGGTTAGGGTCTTCCTGCCCTCTTGATCAATCAGAAGAAAAAATGTCCCCATTTCAGTAAAGGACATTCTACGACAGCCTTGTGTTAATCAAGTGACAACAGCCTGTCTCAGCTCCTCTGGAAACAGAGCACACAGCGGTAAAAGCCGAGGCAGCAGTACTCACTTTGTTGTCTCCTCCAGACACCGCAAGGATATTGGCAGTGATGGACCAGCTCACATGCCAGACGACATCATTGAACTTGTGCAGCAGCTTTGGCGACCAAGAGTTTCCAGAAGCATCATCACATGTCCAGATAAACACTCGGCCATCCTGCAAAACCACAGAGACCAAGTTGGCTAGGCACAGGAAACATCACCCTGATTTGCCCTTGGAGCTACACTTCCAAATCACAGCTCTGATACCACGCCTTGATGTATCTGCATGGATTTGTGCTCAGCACAGCAAGGGGGCTGTTTCCTTGCTATATATAAAGGCAAGGCAGGAGTACAGCTATGATGAGAAAAGCTACCAACAATGACTTGCAAATACCAGAGGAGAGCCCCCAAAACACACATCTATCAGCTGAAATATTTCCCCAGAATGAGATTTTGTCTTCCAGTCATATGGCAAGAGCTCACTAAGTAGTCTTCTTGATATATAAAAAGAGCATTTACAGATTAGCAGCAAGAACACAACAGTCAATATGAAGGCTGAGGATATCGGAGCTGATTAAGAATGCCAGAAGATAGTATTTTGAGCAGGAAGTTCAGAGAATTTGATCCCAAAATATGACATTATGACATATGACATTTGATCCCAAAATATGACATCGGAAGGTCTTCCTCCCAGTGAGATCATCCTATTCATGATTTTCAAAACACAAGCCTTTGGTACAGAGCCACATGCACACATAAACCTTTGTCCAGAAATGCTTCTATTGGGCTTCTGAGTTTGGGAGGAAAAGGAATCAAAGGCTCTTATGCAGACACCCAGACATAGCAAAGGATTGCCAAGAGGACCTGTTCCAGCAGGTCTACTCATACAATTCCTTTACTAGAGAAATGGGGAAGGAAGCACATAGAAGCAGGTGCACCAAGTGCCTGGCTGTGTTGCTCCAAAGAAACCTCACCTGTGAGCAGCTAGCAATGGTGCTGGTTGGCAAACCTATGGAGGGAGCCCAGGCCACATCTCGCACCCAGTCACTGTGAGCCTCCAGCTTCTGCTCCTCTTTCCACTGACCATCTTCTTCCCTGAAAACACAATTATATAGTCAGAGGGGTAGCGGCAGCATTTCTCATCCCCTGCTTGGGAAGGCTTTGGATTGTAGTTTTCAGACTCCTTTTTCATCCTGACAATGCAAAGCACAAGTGTTCCCCACTTCTCCAAAAACCCCTATGGCTTGAACCGACAAAATCCCTTCCTGGGAATAGAAAGCAGCACAGGTAAAGAGGTTCTGACCTTCGGTTACTGTCAGAAATCTGCTACTGCCCAAGTGACAGTGGTAACCAAAGACCATTAGAAAGCCACTCTCAGAGACAAGATGACACAGGGCTGGCATAAACTGCAAGAACCATGGGAGATACTGTACATCACTAAGTCTCCATTTTCAAAACGCTTCTCTAAAATAGCAATTCAAAGATGATACAATAGGGATGCTGAAAATATTACTTGAGATACTAACAGAGACACTCACAACCTAGAGTGTCATGTTTTATCTGTCAACAGGGCACTTACTTCCAGATCTTGACCAGGTTGTCACAGCCACCAGATGCAAATCTTTTGATGTAGTTTGGCTTTTGACCGGAGGGTTGTTCTATTAGGCTCCCTGGTACAACAGCAGGAGCCCAGCTAACTGCATTACATCCAATCTAGTTAATAAAAAACATCACAATTAAAAGTTGCTTACTTAAATAAAATAAATAGATAAAGGCTCCTGAGGGGATGAAGAACACAGAGCATACTCTCTACTGTGAGTGGGGAATAAGCCCATGTCAGAAAAGCTGAAGTCTTGCACAATGCTGGGTGAGTATCAGATGAGTAAGAAATCCAGATACAGTCTAGTCTCACTAAGGCCCTTACTCAGAAAGGCTGAGGTAGCTAAGGATATTTGCACATAAAATAGCTCATCTTGGATGCAAAATAGTGGAGACAGAGATGGAAACTGCAAGGACACAAGGCACACACAGTTGCTAAGATTCAGGAAAACAGGAGTAGAAGGAACCTTTGGTCCTGAGCCAAATTTCTTTCTATTGGGGGCCACTGCCATTAGCTTATTAAGTTCGACTTAAACAAAAATCCCCACAATTTTGGGGGAAAGAAGAGTCTTGCTGTTTTTCCAGCTTATTTATTCAGCTGGTGCAGGCATTTTTAGGACTAAGGCCATTTCTTACCAGGTAACTTTCAGCATTGTTTAACAATAATGCCCAATAAACAGGCATTACCAGTGCTGATTAGTGAACTTCATTTATCTTATTTCCAATTCATTTTAGTGACTACAAAGTATACCTGCCTACTCTGTATGAACTTAAAACAAACTATTCTTGGTTTTGGATGTTTCATATCATTTCATTGTATTTCAGTATTTATCCAGTCAAGTCTCTGAGGCATCACCTCAGTGTTATCTGTAGCTCTGGGAACTCTGGGCTGCTCCAAAGGACCAGACTCACCGTGTGTGCATTGCTGATCTTTTTGACTTCCCATTGCCCGTCACCTGTGTAGCTCAGCAAGGAAATGGCCCCGTCAGAGCTCCCACAGGCCAGGATCAGTCCGTAGTCGTGTGGTGCCCAGCAGACAGAATTCACTAGGAAGGGCAAGACAGACCAGATTACGGCACAGGGACTGCCTAAAACTGACTGACCAATTCACTGACTGGTATCACTGGCATAGTCACCAAAAGCAAGTGGTTTTGAAATCTGAGAATGAGTCAGATTTCAGAAAAAGTCAGCCAATTAGCATTGTTTACTGAATGACAGAGAACTGCCTTTATTTTTGGCACCCTATTAGAATGAGAACACCACACTAGCACTCTTAATGAGGCTAAAAACTCTTGACAACAGCAAGGAGCATTGCTGATTAGAACAAGAGCTGAATGGCAGGCAGAGGATTTAATGCCTAGATCAGTAACCCAGCAGAGCTGGAGACTTCAGATCTGTGATGGGAGGGCAAATCATCTGAACACAACAGTTTCCATTTTAAAACAAAACACAGCACGATAAATTCAGTTTTTCTTACTGGAGACAGACAGTATTTTCCTCAAGAATTCAGTTCCCTGCCATCTTTATTTGAAAGCTGATTTATTTGTGTAACAACACCTACGGAAACACGGTATGAATCAGGACAGAGGGTTATCCAGCAATATGACCTTAGGTAAATGTCCTGTTAGTGCTGAACAGATTTACTTTCTCTTCAGTTTTTATCCTTTTCTGTTTGACAGAGGCTTTCTTCCTTAACACCTTTTTATTTCAACCTTGTCCAAATCTCCTCATCTCCCCAGTCTCCCTTCCCAGCTCCACACCCCCATACCTGAGGAATCATGCCCCGTGTATTCATAGGTCTTTTCCCAAGTGCCATTTTCTTCCTTCCAGATAATAACTTTCCTGTCATAGGAACAGGAAGCCAAGATATTCCCATACATAGGATGAGCCCAGGCAACCTGCCACACGGGACCTTCATGCCTGCAAGAAACAACATCATTTGGAAATGCTGAGAGAAAACCCTTCCAGCTGCAGCTGCCTCACAGCATCACTGTTATGAATTGCGGTTCTGGGACAGACTAGAGCCCTCACATGAGGAATGGGTAATGCTAAGATGGCAGTGTTAGTGCCTTGACACAGGGCTCTCACTGTCATAGAAAACAATTCCAAACATTTATTCTGTATTAGTACATTTTAATTCTTGAAAATCACGGGTGTAAAGTACTAAATGAATGACCAAGCCCCAGTGTGTTTCCCACTGGGGCTCTGTCCCCGCCCCAGCTCTGTGAAGTTGCTCAGCACAATCCTGGAGGAGTTCACCCAGGAACTCAACCTGCACTTTGTGCTGCCCAAGGGTAAAAGGACAAAGCATTAAGAGTTTGCCTTGATTAAACTCTCCTGTTATGACATCTCACCCTCTCAGGTCAGCAATGAGGATCTGCCCTCCATTCCGGACGTCGAAGATCTTCACAGATCGGTCCGAGGAGCAGGTCGCCAGGCGCGTGCCGTAGTAATCCATCTGTGCATCGTGCTGCAAGGAGAGCAGGGACAGCTGCATTCAGCATGGGGAGCTCGGCCTGGTGACTGACCGCATTGTAGCACAGCCACTCCAGGTCCCACATGGTCGGGTCAAAAGAAGAGTTTTAAACAATCCAGATGCGCCACATAAACAATTTGTTTCCCCAGCTGCTGCTTCAACCACTATACAAATGTTACACAGAAGGAATTCAAGGCATTCTGAGCAGCAACACACAGCATTTTCATGAGAGGGAATTCAGGCTGCTGATGACAAAGCAGTGACCAGTTATGTGGTTTTGTCAAGTGGGTGTACAAACACTGCTCTTAATTATGTCTGAAACTTCATCATCACAGAATCACAGAATCTTTAAGGTTGGAAAAGACCTCCCAGATCACTGAGTCCAACCTTTGACCGATTATAACTTGTCATTAGACCAGAGAACTGAGTACAATGTTCAGTCATTTCCTAAACACCTCCAGGGATGGTGACTCCACCACCTCCCTGGGCAGCCCCTTCCAATGCTTGATAACCTTTTCCATGAAAAAATTCTTCCTGAAGAATTAGGCTCACCTAACCGGGCTCCTTTCTTCTACAAATTATTTTGAAGCCTTTCTTCCTACCCACACTAATACATCTGCTCCCAGAAACATCCACATAAAGGAAAACCAGTTTTATCAGCTGAAGTTCTGCACCGGCAAGTATACACATACACCTATTGTTTCACAGAAACGAGCAGAAACAGGCCCGCACATGAAAATTAAGGTTTTTAATAATTTCCCCTTTCCTCTGCTGCCAAGTTTTCCTATCCACCCAGTATAAAATGGAAAGATCAGGATTTCAGACAGCATTCTGCATCCAACACCCCACGAGTGTCCTCTTATACGGGCATATACATCCTACCCTCACTGCTCACAGAGAACCCCAGAGCAGCTCTGCTACAGCAGCTACAAGATCGGGCGGAGCAGCTCCCCGGTACACTTACGATCATGTCCTCGTGGGACGTGTCCACGGTGTTAATGACCGAGACCTGCGGGGAGGAAGAGGAGAACGAGCTCAGCGCACCAACGCGCGGCCGCGGCCCCTGGAGCCCCAGTCCGTCTCCAGCCGCCCCGCCGGGGGCAGCAGCTGGGCCCGGTGTACCCTGTGCTGTGCCCCGTGCCCCGTGTGCCATGCCCGGTGCCCCGGGTGCCGTGCCCAGGGCTGCCCGGGCCGCGACGGGAGGCTGCACCCGGCTGCGCTGCGGCCCCGCACCGGGACACCGCCGGTTCCCCGCCCCGGCTCCCTCCTGCCCCGGACCCCCGGCGCTGGTCCCGGGCCTGTCCCCGTTCGCCCCCGCCTCACCATGGCGGCGGCGGCCCCGCGGTGCTCCCAGCCCTGCCTCCGCCCGCGCGCTCAGACGTGGCACGGCGGTCCGCGCACAACCGGCCCCGCCGCGCCCCGCCCGCCTGCGACGACGTTCCGCTCGTGCCGGGTTCCGGGGGCGGCCGGTGCCTTCGCCGGGCAGGGAAAGGGCACTGACCTGTGCTGCCCCGGGCACCCCGAGCCCGGCGAACGGGCAGAAGCACCGGCTGGGCCCGGACAGAACCCTTCGTCGGCAGGGGCCGCCGCCCCGGCCCCCGCAGCCGTCTCGTCCGGCCCCTCCGGCCGCCTCGGGGCCGCCCGGCACAGAACGGAGCGGTAGGCGACGCCGGTCCCCGCCAAGCCCTCCGCCATGGCCAGCGTCTCCTACCACATCTCCAGCCTGCTGGAGAAGATGACCTCCACCGACAAGGACTTCAGGTGTGGCACCGCGACACGGGACGGGCCCTGCGGGCGGCAGCCAGCCGCGAACGGCGCCTCGGGGCCCTGGGCTGAGGGGGCTGCCCCGAGAGGGATGCGTGCCCACCAGGGGTCCCTCCGCGCCGGGACGGGGTGTGCAGGAGGCCTTTCTCAGAGATTTTGATCAGTTTTATTTACAGGGTTTTAAGCCGAATGTGTTCTAGTTGAGGGGGGAAGGTAGAGAAGCCAGCGGTGCTCCCTTCCCTTGCCTAGGTTGCTGCTTGATGATAAAAGGGGAAGGGAGAATAAGTCTTGACAGATGGACTTCAGGTTGTTATTTGTTTTATGAATAAAGAACATCGTAGCAGAAATACAGGAATACTTCTAACCTGTTTTTCCGCTGGGAGGTGAGGTGGTAGGTCCATTAAAAGGGTTGACTAGACCCCTCTGTCCCCGGGTGACAGATGCTGCAAATACTGGCTCTGTTCAGCCTGCTTTGAGAACCATTTCTGTGTGATGGGAAAATGTGCCTCCCTAACAGGACTGAGATGCTTTTATTTCTTTGGTTATGTTGGCAGAAAAGTTGACATCTTTTTAGGGTTAAGCAGGTGGCTTGATGTGTAAGGCACTTTATTAAAAGTAATTAAAACTGACATGTATGAAAAATTTCACTCCTGAATAGTGATTTCACTCACTGTTCTCTCAGAACCAACCGGGGAGTTAATGTTTGGGCCAGACTTGATGTTTTGAGGTCTAAGAGAGGGGTTAGTAATAGGCTAAAAGTAGGTTGATTTTTGTAGAAGCTGCTGATGTTCTCAGATGTTAAAATAGGTACTTTATAAAGAAGTCAGTGATGGACTAGTTGTACAAACAGTGTGTTGAGACAATTTACAGTTAACACTCCAAATTAGATGTGACCAACACTGAACACATGTCATGTCACAGAGGTATTTGCAGGGCCATTTCCTCTCAGCACGTGGCCAAACATGACCTCTTACAGGACCACGTTTGTCTTGCTCCCCCTTCACAGATGGATCTGTTTGTGAGATCCCAAGATCCTGGTGCAGGATGGCAGCAGGCAGCAAGTCCAAAGCTGGTTGTGTTGCCACAGAAGGCTCCGTTCTGCCTGTGGCCATAATTGGTCATGCTGGTTTGACGCAGACATTGAACTGCACAGTGCAGCTGAAGAGCTCTTGCAGAATCAGAAATAGATTGCACGTTAACATGGTAGGGCATATTACTGCTGTTTTCTCACTCTGGATTTCAGGCTGGCTATGGAAAACCACAGCAGCCCCTCATTTCAGATGTATCTCATTGCTGCCCAGGAATGGGCTTGCAGATTGCAGCCTCAAACGTTGACCTGTACATGAGAGCTCTTATGTGCTGAATGAGTGACATCAGAGCCTAATTTAAAAAGGAGCTGTCATTTGGTAACAAGAGAAGGACTTTGTGGTTCCTGTTAGACATCCATTCTGTGCAGGGCTAACATTAGAAAGCAGCTAATGCACGATAGTCACACTGAGATTTCTTAGAACCTCAGAGTCCTATACCAGCACTTTTCCATTTCCTGCTCCCAGGAAAATACTTTAATTTCTCAATATCCAATTTGCCATTGTCTGTGTTAGAAGACCGAGTAACTTTCACTTGGGTCTTTGTTTTTCTTTCTTAGCTGGAGTGATAGATACTTGACTGGTTTTGCTCACAGCAATCTAATTATAGCCTAGCACACTTCTGAGGTATAGTTTGCATGGAGTCATGACTTTATTCTTCATTTTTGAGAGTGATAGGCCCTCTCTATATGTGGGGTCATACTATCAGTGCTAAGTTAGCCAGAAAGAACAGAGCTAGGTGCATTCTTAGACCCGAAACTGCTTTTCCTAGGTCAGGTAATTGGTGAAAAAACCCATCATGGGTTCTTTTTGTTTTGGGGTTCTTTTTTTTCTGGCATAGTTAACCATCTTAATTTAGTCACTGAGAAAAAATACACATACTGAGTGCCACTTTCAGAGTTTTTGCTTGCCTGACCCCTGTTAGATAGTTACCTGCTTGTAAGATAGTGGTAATTTTCCTTTTTCTTCAGGACAGTGTTGTAAGTTACTCTTAGGTAGTACGTTTTCATACAGGCACCAGTTGCCAAGTTCTGTTGTCCCAGGTGATGCAAAGGTGACGCATTTGTACATCAGCCAATCCACTTTCCCCCTGTGTTCTTTCAGGTTTATGGCCACCAACGACCTGATGATGGAACTGCAGAAAGATTCAATAAAACTAGATGAAGACAGTGAGAAAAAAGTTGTGAAAATGCTTTTGAAATTGCTGGAGGACAAAAATGGGGAAGTACAGAACCTTGCTGTTAAATGGTAAGAGCCTGAACAGTAATAGCCATGTTCCGTAGCACTAATAAAGCCATCACAGACTGCAGAGAGTGTGTGAGAGTGTAGCCTGACCC
Source organism: Acanthornis magna (assembly GCA_036785705.1). NCBI lineage: Eukaryota > Metazoa > Chordata > Aves > Passeriformes > Acanthizidae > Acanthornis > Acanthornis magna. The sequence continues at coordinate 540,223 of JAWUZG010000049.1, read as the reverse complement.
TTGACACCTCCGTCAAACCTCCTTTGCAAGGGACTTTGCCCTCTCCTGCCAGGCACTGCACTTCCTTTCTCTGTAGACACTCACAAAGGGTGAGCACACAGATATCTTTGTAGTAGCAAGAGATGATTTTGGAAGTACTTCAATGTTCATATTATGAACCTTACCCCATGGAAAGCACACCCCTAAGATTTTATTTCTTTAGGGAGAAGCCCAATTTAAAATTTTGGTCATCAGGTTTCTGACCTCTCTCAGGCTTGAATCCAGTGCTGAATTTCTCCATGGTTCTGTCTTTGATAGTGATGGTACTAAACATGTACAGCCCTTGTGGCTTTTTAATTTCAGGGCCAAATCCTTCTCTTCAAGGGTATTTTCATTGCACTTTATAATGCACTTGGGTTTTTCCCCTGCCTTCACTCTGAGTGCAGCCTATGCCATTGCTTTGCCTTTGACCATTCCTGTATTTTTTAAATCTGAATGAACAAAAGCAGAAGGTCCCTCTATTAGTGAATCCGCTGAAGAAGGGATCCTCCTGCTGACTTGTTCTTTCCCATTTTGTTCCCCAGCATGGCTAAGTGGGAGTGTTCAGTCTAGAAAGGCCATTGAATGGCTCAGTTCAGCCCAGGGCTCCAGAAAGGTGGGCCATTTAAAAACAACTTTGGGTTCCTCTGTTTTTCCCTGCTCTGGATTCTATTCATATTCCCTTCTTTTGAACACATGCTGCTTCTATCCCTGTTCTTTCCCTGTTGCCTTTAGCCCTTTCTTTTTTATTCCCACTGTACTGACTTTTTTGTCCCTGCTCCTGTCTCTGCCTACTTTGGGTTGGTTTATTCTGGGTTTTAAAGCAAAACAGTTAGGCGCTGAGCAGAGGACCAACTTCTTTGCCTGTTTTTCTCTGGTTGTATCTGCAGTAAGTCCGTACTCATTGCAATCTCTCACCCATCCGGAGTGTGATAATGAGAAGGCCTCAAAATGGAACCAGGAATATTTCCTTTCTGTGCTTAAGGAGGTGCTTAGAGCAGAATGTCAGTCATTCCCAGACAGGTGGCCAGGATCTCTAAGAAGGAGAAATGTGATGGTTTGAAGGACTTGGGCAGTTGGATTAGGCCCCTTATCCTGACTGGTTTCTCTTCCCACAGCCTGGGCCCGCTGGTTGGCAAAGTGAAGGAGTACCAAGTGGAGACCATCGTGGATACGCTATGTACAAACATGCTGTCAGACAAGGAGCAGCTGCGGGATATCTCCAGCATCGGCCTCAAAACAGTTATTTCTGAGCTGCCACCAGCTTCCACGGGTACACTGTCTGTCCTCATTTGTCACTGAGGAAGAGGGAGTCCCAGCTTTTGGCAAACAGGGGAAAACGTAGAGTTCAGAGCCTAAAAGTTACCAATTCTTTACTCACCTGCCAGAGAACAATTAATGAAATCAGGAGGAGAGACAGGAAGAGTAGAAGCTGAGGTACCAATGTGATGAAAGATGGAATGAAATGAAAACGTGAGCTGTGTTTGGAACTATGTATCCCAAAAGTGCATCAGCTTTTCAGGGGATACTTGAGGCTCCCAGTGATAGGATATTCCTCTGTAGCCATCTCATTAATCTGTCCTGATTAGATCTCCCAGTGGTGATTTCTTTTTTTCAGTGCAGAAGGGATTGAATGGTTCCTAGCAGTAAAAAGACTCCTTGTTAACTGACAGCAGGGAAAAATATCTCTCTTTCAGGTTCCACCATGACAGCGAATGTGTGCAAAAAGATCACAGCCCAGCTGACAGGAGCCATTGGCAAGCAGGAGGATGTGTCCGTGCAGCTGGAAGCTCTTGACATCCTGTCAGATATGCTGAGCAGGTACCAGAGGATTTCCTTCTGGCAGCTGTACATGGCAGGGGGCTGCAGGGACGTGTCTGCTTTTGATTTCTCTATTTCCCTAATCCTGTTACTGGGATTTAAAAACACAGGATTTGGTTGGCTGCTCCTAGGGAATATCTGTGTAGAGCAGGTCCCCAGCAGGGGTGAGAGATGGCATGCCAAGCCTTTCTGTGCTTGGGAATGTCAGTGCCTCTGGTGACGGATCCCACAGAAGCTCAGCTTGCACAAATGTGGAAGGGTGAGGGCAAAGCAGGGAGGTTTATTTTAGCCCAATGAGCCGATCACACATGCTTTTTCTTTTCCTGGCTGCCTCTTTCTCTTGTTGCATAAGTCAGAGTGACAGCGTCAGATGTCATCTGCATGCAGGAAATTATTAACACACCCTATGGGTCATCCAGAAGGACACAGTCAAAAACTCCCCTGTGATGGAGAGAAATAAACTCTGCCTGTGTTTTACAGACCAAGTCAGTGTTCAGACCAAAATGACAAACCCACCCTTCTCCCCCTCCCCACAATATGCATGAAGACTCCATAGCTGAAGGATTTTTGTATTTGTTGCTGCCAAGAGGGCTTTTTCTCTGAGCCTTTGACTTCCTGCCTTTTTCTTCCATTGCAGGTTGGGAGGAACACTCTACTCATTCCATTCCTCCATCCTGAGCTGCCTGTTGCCCCAGCTGACGAGCCCCAGGCTGGCAGTACGTAAACGGGCTATCATTGCCTTGGGGCACCTGGTCTTGACCTGCAGCGAAAACATCTTTTCAGAGCTTACAGAGCATCTGCTGGCTGAGCTGAAGAGGAACGAGTCTATGTCTACCACCAGGACGTACATTCAGTGTGTGGCTGGCATCAGCAGGCAGGCTGGGCACCGCATAGGTAGGATAAGCAGCTTGAAATGATGCTGGGAAAGGTACATGCATTTTAGAGCAGCTCCTCTTAGTGGTAAGAGTGCTCACTGTTCCTGATGTATTAGTGACTTGTGCTTGTGATCCCCTCTGTGGTCCTGGCCTGGTTCTCTGATCTCCACTTAGAAAGGAAGAGACACCAGAGTATCTCTCTGGCTGCCTTTTGCTAGTGACTTCACCTCAAGATCTTGCAGCACTTCCCTGGTTTGAATTAACACCTCTATGAACTAGATCAGTGGATTCACTCCCTTTTAAATGAAAGGAGAAGTGGAGCGCAGCATATTGTGTTACTTGTGTAAAAGGCCTGCCAGAGTTGAGATTAGGTCGTAAGAGATCTCTAATCACAGCTCTTCTCATGACTGAAATGCCAACAAGGGGCTGCAGACAGGGAGCAAGGGATCGGCTGCTGAAAACCAGCACAGCTGGTTTTGGTGGGCTGCTGGCTCCGTGCCCATGAAGTCCAGGGCAGGAATGCTCTACCAAGCACAGGAGGGAAGTGGCAGGTGTCTGAGCTGTCATGTGAGTGAAGGCTGGAATGTTTTTTCACTGCTCATGAAAAAAATGTTTTTTCCTTGCTTTGTCTTTCCCAGGAGAACACCTGGAAAAGATAATTCCTCTGATTGTTCAGTACTGTAATGTGGATGATGATGAGCTGCGAGAGTACTGCTTCCAGGCCTTTGAGTCCTTTGTGAGAAGGTGTGTGCCCTTGGGGACACCTCTGCACCATCCAGTGCATCTGTGTTCTCCTAGTGTAAAATACCCATATGTTCAGCATCCTCAGAGGGCCTTCTGCATGCATTCCTGTTGGGAAGATGGTTCACATATGAAATCTCTTCTGCACATGCAGAGTTGGACTGGAGTTATGAGCTGCTTTACCTCCGCCTGTGAGGGTGTCCTTCTGTATTGGTTTTGCAGGACTGGGAGTTTTCCTTGTCCTTGGACGGTTCCTTAGCCAATGCCAACTGCCTCGCTCCTGGTGCATGGAGGCAGCTGGAGGCACGAAAGGGTGTTAAGCAGAAGAGCTGCTGAGCTGCAGCTCTCCTGTTGTTTGGTCAAACATTTACTGCTTGGAAAAGGAGTCCTGCAGAGCTGCTGAGGTGTTCTCCCAGGAAGGGAGGATTCAGCCAGGGGGTGTGTGTGTGAATTGACACATACAGGTAACAGAGGGCTGCAACCATCAAACCACAGCTGAAATGCCAACAGTAGGTTTATTTCATTACCTCGCTAATAATGCTGGGTGACAGAGACACATGGGGACACAGGCTCTGTTTGGCTTAGCTCTTCCTAGCTGAGGGAAGGGCAAGGGGGCTCGCTGCCTTCCTCACTCTAGCAAAAGGCTTTATGCATGTCTGTGAGAGTGTGTTATCTCTTCACAGGAATTTTACTTCTCAAAACATGCAGAGGATGAACAACATTAGGTATAATAAAAGGAGTTTTCCCACACTTGACATCTTTAGCATTGCCAGCTGCAAAGTCACTTTGAGCAAAACTATTTTCTCCTCCTTGCCAAATTTTCTGGTTTTAACTCATTCCTCCCAACAGGGTGAAAGCAATTGATTTATTGATTTGTCCTTATAAAAATAATTGTATCCTTCCCATAGAAGAATGTGGCCTTGCTTCATGCACAGCAGGAAAGAACACCTTTGGTTTAACTGATTTTATAAAAATATTCTGTGAAGCACTTTGGGATCCTTTTGAGATTAATAATATTATTAGGATATTTAAAACAGCTTAGTCTCTGATAAACTCTTACTGTTCATTTGTGATAGGTGCCCGAAGGAAATGGACCCTCACATCTCGAGTGTGATGGGGCTGTGTTTGAAGTACATCACCTTTGACCCAAACTACAACTATGATAACGAGGAGGAAGAGATGATGGAAACTGAAAATGGGGAGGATGAAGAGCAAGGTGCCTGCTTGTGAGGATGGCTGTGCTCAGCAGAACATGGGGTTAACATTTCTCCCCTTCCTGCTTTCTCCTCTTGGATAGGGCAGCTCTGAGGATCAAGTGATCCTTTAGCTCCAGTTTTCTCATAATGCTGCACCTTGTTTTCCCTTGTGTTGTTTCTAGAAAGTGACGATGAATACAGTGATGATGACGACATCAGCTGGAAGGTCCGAAGAGCTGCAGCCAAGTGCCTGGAGGCCATTGTCAGCAGCAGGCACGATCTCCTGCAGGACTTCTACAGAACTCTCTCCCCAGCCTTGATAAGCAGGTTCAAAGAGAGGGAGGAGAATGTCAAAGCTGACATCTTCAGTGCTTACATCTCCTTGCTGAAGCAAACACTACCCACCCAGAGCTGGCTGCACTCTTCCGATACCTCTGGCAAGGATGACGTTCCCCTGACAATGCTTCAGAACCAGGTGTGTGAGCAGGGGGCGGGTGGGTTAAATCGCAAAGCAATGAGAAGTAGGTACCTTGAGAATGTGGCTAGCTGAAGGAGCCCTGGGGCAGGCCTCCAGAGGGCACCAGATCCAAAGGGCTCTCTGTTTACAGTCTGTCTCCTGCCATTCCCGGGGGAAGAGTGCCGGCACAGCACGGGAACATGGGAGTACAGCCGGCACTGCCCCTCCACCAGCCACTGGCATATGTGTGCAGGCTGAGACAGGGTGGCTTCTGGGTGAAGTGTCTGGCTGGTGCCTTACTGCAGCTGCTGCTCAGGAAACTCAATGAATAAACTGCGGTAGAAATGTACCAGAGTGAGCCTTTGAGAGCAGCTGGGATGACTGAGTTGTCCCCTTCTCATTTGCTTCTCCAAACTGCAGGTTCCCAGCATCATCAAGGCCTTGCACAAGCAGCTCAAAGAAAAGAGCATCAAGTCAAGACAGGGCTGTTTCAGCCTCCTGACAGAACTGGCCAGTGTTCTTCCTGGCTGCCTGGCAGATCATATCCCTGCCCTTGTCCCTGGTAAGCTTGTCAGTGGTCTGGGATGAAGGAGCAGGGTTGGCAAAATCCATTCTGAACATGTGCTCCTTGCCTGCATGTTCCAGGTTTTTTCCTGTGAGTTATTCTGCTCAGCAGTAGGACATACACAGGAAATTCTGCTCTGTGCTGATGTGCTGAACAGCTCCCAGATTAATTCTGGCCTCTGCACTTAAAGCCAGGATAAGAATGTCAAGTTCATTTCCACAGTTCCCTGACAAGATGCTTTTGGGAGGGCCAATTCCAGCCTCCTTTGAAAGCAGCTGGAATTACAGTGTTATCACACTGACATCAGAAATACAAGTGCCATTTCTTTTTGCAAAATACAGTGGCATTAAAAAAAACTCCTTATATTGACTGATTTTTTAATTTGCACCTCAGCATTTTTCTCTGAGCTCTCTGACCTGTGGACTTACAAAGCATCCCACTGCTGGAAGGCTCAGGTCCTGCCTTTGCTTTTGGTGTGATTGTATAGTGAATATGAGAAGAGTCTCCTGTGATTGTCCCTGGCTGGAGAAATATGACATCAGTTTCTCTTGTCTCTTCTGCGCAGGCATTGTTTTCTCCTTGGCAGATAAATCCAGCTCCTCCAACATGCGGATTGACACGCTGTCCTTTCTCCATGTACTTCTCTGCAACCACCAGCCAGAGGTATTTCACCCTCATGTCAAAACGCTGTTGCCTTCTGTTGTGACCTGTATTGGAGACCCCTTTTATAAGATCACATCAGAAGCTCTGCTGGTAACTCAGCAGCTTGTGAAAGTTATCAGGCCCTTGGACAAAGCTTACACCTTTGATGCCAAGCCCTATGTGAAGGACCTTTTCCCTGGTACTCTGAAGCGGCTGAAGGCAGCTGACATTGACCAGGAGGTGAAGGAACGTGCCATCTCCTGCATGGGACAAATCATTTACAACTTGGGAGACTATTTAAGCACTGACCTCCACCCAACTTTGAAGATATTTCTGGAGAGGCTCAAAAATGAAATCACCAGACTGACAACAGTCAAAGCATTAACCTTAATTGCTAGTTCTCCACTTAAAATAGATTTGAGACCCATCCTAGGGGAAGGTCTCCCCATTCTAGCTTCCTTCTTGAGAAAGAATCAACGTGCCTTAAAACTGAGCACTCTGAGTGCTCTGGACATCCTGGTGAAGAACTACGGTGACAGCCTCAAGCCTGCCATGATTGAGGCTGTGTTAACAGAGCTCCCCATCCTAATTACTGAGAATGACATGCATGTGTCCCAGGTGACCATCATGTTCCTCACGACTTTGGCCAAGGTTTATCCATCCTGCATCTCCAAGATCAGCAGCTCTGTCCTTGCTGAAATCTTTCAGCTTGTCCACTCACCTTTGCTTCAAGGAGGAGCCCTGAATGCCATCATCGACTTCCTCCAGGCACTGGTCCTGACAAAGACGGCTGCCATGGGTTACCCAGAGCTGGTGAAGCAGCTGACGGCACCTGTTTACGCCTCAGGTTCAGCTGGGGCCTCGCTGACGTTGCACAAACAGGCATATCACTCTGTCGCAAAGTGCCTGGCAGCCCTGTCCTCGGCCTGCCCAAAGGAAGCCCCTGCGACAGTGAACCAGTTTGTCCAGGATGTGAAAAGTCCCAAGTCCAGCCCTGCTGTTCAAGTGCTGGCTTTCCTTTTCCTGGCAGAGGTGGGCCGCACCACGAACCTCAGTGCTCAGAGGGAGCTCAGAACTGTCATCCTGGAAGCATTCACTTCCCCAAGTGAAGAGGTGAAATCCGCTGCCTCCTACGCGCTGGGGAATGTCAGTGTTGGGAATCTGAAGGAGTATCTGCCCTTCATGCTGAAGGAGATTGGAAGCCAGCCCAAGCGACAGTACCTGCTGCTGCACTCCCTGAAGGAAGTCATCAGTTCCTCCCCAGCCGAGAGCCTCATGCCTTACGTGGAGGATATCTGGGCTCTGCTCTTCAAGCACTGTGAGTGCACAGAGGAAGGGACACGCAGCGTGGTGGCGGAATGCCTGGGGAAGCTGACCTTGGTGAACCCTTCTGAGCTGCTGCCCCGGCTGAGGAAACAGCTGTCAGCAGGTAAAGGGTACGGCAATGGCCAGAGCGGGGAAATGCTGCCTTTTGCTGAAAATTCATCTTGTAAAATGCTTGTGGGTACAACAAGCAGCAAAGCCAGTTGAGAGGAGAGCAGGTAACAAGATGGATCTCTCTGCAAGAGGGATAAGAGTAGCACTTGTCTGCACAAGAGCAGGAGGGTGCTGGGAACAGGGACTAGATGAGGAGACTGTACGGGAGCAGGTTTAAACACAGAGTTGATGAGAAGAATCCCCTACTTGCTTATCTCTATAACACGTGTAACAGGACCAAGGGCAGAATATGTACTACAGTTACAGCAGTGATTTTGTGTCTTGATTTTTCTTTCTTCCCCTCTTTTTCACAGGCTCCCCACACGCCCGCAGCACCGTGGTTACTGCCATCAAGTTCACGATTGCAGACCAGCCTCAGCCCATTGATGCTCTCCTGAAAGGCTGCATAGGTAGGCTGGTATGGACAGGGGTGTGAGGTGGGGGCATGAGAGGTTGGGTGTTGTTAGCAGGTCAGGGATTTTCCAGTCCTGTGTGAACCTTATCTAGTGCAGTTAGTTTTTGTATGTGTTTCTCAGATTTGGGATTAAAGAGCAACATTATACCATGAGTCCTTGTTAAATGCACTGATGCCTTGCTCTTGGGCACATTCCATTGTTTTTAAGTTCCTTCTGCATTTAAACTCAGTATTCAAGCACCCCAGGAAAAGGATCTTGAAAAGTATAACCTACTTGAGAAGTGTTTTATGTCCAGGGAGCCCACACATTGGATCTGCTGTATAGAACTGGGCCTTCTGTTTCAGACAAGTTTGATCAGATGGGATCTGAGCAAGAAAAAACCCCCACAACTTCCATGAATAACAAAGCTTCAGATATGACTTTAGGGTGAGGTAGCTAGAGTCACACCATTTGTTTTTATGCCCACATGCAGGATAGTCATGTTTCTTCATTGTATCTCAAATGGAGGGAAAGAAAGCATCTCAAATGGCACCAATAGACTGTGCCACTAGTTATTTTACCATAAATGCTTTCATAACCAGCTTGCTTGAAATACACCCCCATATACTTTTAAAATTCTCCAAAAACATTGCACCCTCTTGGCTGCAGGACTGACTGATGTGTTCTTATCCCACAGGTGACTTCTTACAAACTTTGCAAGATCCAGACCTGAACGTTCGCCGTGTGGCTTTAGCCCTGTTTAACTCTGCTGCTCACAACAAGCCTTCTTTAATCCGGGATTTACTGAATGCAGTCCTACCCAGCCTGTACAATGAAACGAAAGTCCGAAGGGAACTCATCCGGGAGGTAACTGGGCTCAGCTGGGTGCCACACAGTGACTTGCTGCCTGTGAAGCTGAGATGGAGCTGTTGCTCTGTCTGCTCTTTGGTGACAGCTTTACTGTTTGTCTTGGTTCAGGTAGAGATGGGGCCATTCAAGCACACAGTGGATGATGGCCTTGATGTGAGAAAATCTGCTTTTGAGTGCATGTACACCTTGCTGGAAAGCTGCCTGGACCGGCTGGACATCTATGACTACCTGAACCATGTGGAGGATGGGCTGAAGGATCACTATGACATTCGGGTAGGTGCTGTGCCCTGATGTGATTTTCTCTGTTGGCCTGGGCTGCAATCAAGCTGTGTATCCCACAGCCCCATGCTGAGTGGTGCCGTGTCCCCCGGGCTGTCAGCCCTTTTTACACAGCTGCAGCACTGCACACACGTGGGCCCACTGCAGCTCTAGCCCACTGTCTGCCAGGGGTGCATTTCCAGTACCACCAAAGCTCTTACCAAAGCCCCTTGTACAAGTGCAGAGGAACTCAACCACGGTGTGGGTACAGCCCAGTGTGTCAGCAGAGAAGGCCCAGCTCTGAGCCTGGGGGCCACAGAGAACCAACACCAGTTTACTTCCCCTCCTGCCCAGATGCTGACGTTCATCATGCTGGCACGGCTCTCAGCACTCTGCCCCAACGCTGTGCTGCAGAGGCTCGAGCGGCTGATCGAGCCCCTCCGGGCAACCTGCTCCACAAAGGTAAGAGCGGGAACATGAAAGAGCCTGGGGTGGGTTCTGCTGCTTCTCTCTGCTCCTGACCTCCCTCAGTGCTGCTGAACCACCTGCTCCCCTCACCTCCCTGGCTGGAAAATACTGTGGTGGTCTCTGCTGCTATGTTGGTTCTGTGCCTCTACAGGCTTTTCTAAATGCCAATTGAAAATGGGGCTTTGGATTTGCAGGTGAAAGCTGGTTCAGTGAAGCAGGAGTTTGAGAAGCAGGATGAACTGAAGCGTTCGGCCATGCGGGCAGTGGCTGCTCTCCTGACCATCCCTGAGGTGGAGAAAAGCCCAGCAATGGCAGAGTTTTCATCCCAGATCAGATCCAGTCCTGAAATGGCATCACTTTTTGAGAGCATTCAAAAAGATTCTGCTTCCCTCCCCACCTCGGAGTCAATGGACATGAGCTAAGATGTTTTTCCCCCACCACCCTCCTGCCCTCTGGATGCCACAGCTAGACACCAGCTGGGCAGGGAGGAACAAATGCCATGGAGCTGCTCTCCTGACAAAGCAAAGTACAAGTCCCTGGGCAGCCACAGGAGAAACTGAGGATGATGTGTGAAATTTGACAGCTGGACATGACTGGCTTGATCCAGCTGCACTTGCATAACACACTTCACAGAATTGGAATGAGACACCTAAGATCAGGGGAACACAGCCTCTTGTAGGGGAAGGGCTGGAAGATGAGTATTCCCACCTTTTAGTATGTTTTAAAGGGCACACAAAGCAATTGCAGTTGTGGTTCCATGAACAATGGAAACTACTTCCTCAAAAACTTCTTACTGCAGTACCAAGAAAAATAGCTTTAAATGGTTTTTTTTAATGACTGCACATGCACTTTCTACCTTAAATTGCCCAAGAATGTATTTAGTGTTTCACTAAATAACATGGCTAAAAAGTGGAAGCCATGTCTATTGATGAGTTCATCCCACAGGCCTTTTGGGAAAGGAGATTTGTATCTGCTGAGCTAGAGGCTGCAGGGGCAGAGGAGTTGCCCAACACCTCCACCCTCCTCCTGGGGCTCCGTATTTTGGCATTTGGGCAATATGAAGCTTTGTTGGCTTGGCTTCCATATTTATGGTTTTGACTGCAAAATACCTCAACCATCTTCCCCAAGGGATGATCAGTGACTGTTTCAGTGACAAACCCCGCTTTAAGCTTTGTTTTGCACTAACACTGGCTTCTCTCTCCCTTTGGAACACCTCGGTGGTCCTGGTCACCGATCAGCAGCAGGCACCTGTGGGAGTGCTGGGGGTGTCGTGTCACAGGGGCAGAGGTGGCAGCCAGGGGTGCAAGCACACAGCTTATAGTGGCTGCTGTGCTCAAATCCTGCTTTGTACAGGAGAAAATGCCTTAAGAGACAAAGGTTTTAAGAGCCAACTAGAGGATGAGGCCATCATGACACACTGCTGTAGCCCTGAACTGCTCTGTGCTTTCTTTCTTTTGACAGAGTGGTTGATGTGAATAGTAGTTATAGTGCTGTGTGAAAGGATAGGTGTTGTCCGGGTGGTATAGGAAATAAAATACATTTGTGAAGCTGCATGCCCTGAGTTCACTGACCACCACCAAGACATTGCTGCTTGAGTAGCCCCAACAGCAGACCAGGGCTGCTGGAGCCCCAGAGCAAAACACAGGCTGCTGCCCCTCCTCTGCCCATGCAAAACAGCACCCAAGTTGGACTGACGCTTTATTAAATACATGCGGGCTGCAGAGGCAGTTATTCGTTCTCCTCGCTGCGCAGTCTGGCATTGGGATTGGTGATCTTGATGGCAAGCTGTGCGGCTCTCTCCACAATCACCTTCCTGTTCTTCGACGACACGTTATGCGCAATCTCTGCGCAATACGACCTATTTGAGAGAGATTGTGTTGGGCTTGGCTCCAGCACCACAAAGAGCCAAGGCAAAGCCCTCTAGAGCCATCCTACCATGGGAAAGCAGTTGGAGCTGTCCTGCCAGCAGCACTCAGACACAGCTGAGCACAGACCATTGCTGCACGAGCACTGAACCATGACTGCCACCCCATACCAAGCCTGACCTGTCTGGCCTGGAGCAGGAGCTCCCCTCCAGAATGGCTTAGCTTTTGTGAATGGCTCAGTCAGAGATAGTTGTTAATGGTATTCATTATTGTTCTTACTACTTTGTAGTGAAAACAACCACTGAAGCAGACTTGTGCCCAGGTCTGTCCCGGAGCCCCAGTTCTGACCATGGTTACCAGTGACATAGCACAGCCTCGTTTGCCACCATTGTGTGTTTTTGCCAAGGGGATGGGGCTGCCAGCCCCAAGGCCTCTTTGTGCCCCCACCCTCCAGAGGCGCTGAGGGAACTTAATGGCATCTGTGCTCTTGAGAGGAATGCATTCCCTCATGTCACCCTGACCGTGCCACCTCTCCCAGGTGGGAGTACAGGTCCCACACACTCACTTGTTGCTCATCATCAGCACTTCCAGCTCTTTCACATTGTGTACCAGGAACTTTCTGAAGCCCGTGGGCAGCATGTGTTTTGTCTTCTTACTGCTGCCATAGCCGATGTTGGGCATCAGGATCTGCCCCTTGAAGCGCCGGCGCACTCTGTTGTCGATGCCTCTCGGTTTGCGCCAGTTGCGCTGCAGAAATGCAGGGAAGTTACAAAACGAGATCACTCTGAACACACCTGGCCTTAAGTCTGAATAAACCAGTCTCCACAGACTCACCCTGCCCAGCTGCTGCAGCTTGGCACCCTCTTGCTGGGCTTTCCTTCACCACCACCACCAAAGTACCCCCAAAATTCCTGTTCTTGGGAACCTGCAGCAACTGCTCACCTTGATCTTGACATAGCGGTCAGACTGGTGCCGGATGAACTTCTTGGTTCTCTTCTTAACGATCTTAGGTTTCACAAGAGGCCTGAGGGCAGGCATGGTGGCTGCGGAACAGAGTGGGGTGAGCGAGGGGCACGGCCGGGGTGCGGTGCAGCTCCCCGAGCCATGCGTGTCGCAGACTGCCTTCCCTCACGGGTCACGCCGGGCCGGTGAGGGAATGGGTCTTCATCTGCTGTGGCTCTGCCTCCCGCCTCCGAAGCTGGCAGAGCACTAGGAGCTCTCCAGATGCGATCCTGGGAGGTGCCGCGGTGTCATCCCCGCGGCCCTGCGATCCTCCCACCCCGAGACCGGCGCCGCGCCCCGTGGCCGGGCGGACCGTGGCAATCAACAGCTACCGAAAACCCCTGGAGCCAAACGTGCCGCATCCAGCGCTCGCTCCGACCCTAAAGCTCCGCCCGCCCGCGCTCCAGAGGCCCCGACCCGGCTAGTGACCGAGCGCGGCCGAGGTGGCCCCGCTGCCCGGGAAGGGGCATGGGTGAGGCCTCAGTGCCGCCCGTCCCGGGGTCGCTCCGGCAGGCAGAGCACAGGCCCCGGCCCGCGGGGATCGCTTCCCGCTCACCAGGGAAAGTATTTGGCGGAGATAAAGGGAAAGGGAGGGAACCGGTCCGTGGCAGAAGCCCCGGGCTCCCGGATGGCCCCGGATGGCGCGGCCCGCACTCACCAGTGCCGATGGCGCGTCCACCGCAGGCCCGCTGGAGAGAGGGAGGGGCCCTAGCGCAGGCGCTTATGGGATGCGCGGGCGGTCCTGGCAGGTGCGTGCGGGGCCGCGGCCGTGCAGAGAGGGCACCAGGCACCGGAGAGGCCGCGCGGAGGTCAGGCCGCCGCCGCTGTGAGGTGGCACGGGGCAAGTTCAGTCCAGGGAGGGTGCCCCGAGAAAGCGGATTGGTGCTTCCTGGCCACCGCCACGTGCGACGAACTTGCTACGAGGCTGACAGGACCTGGTGGCGTCATTTCCGCCAGGATGTGTCCGCCCGCTACTTCCGCCAGTACGAGCGGTCGGGCGGGCGCTGCTTAGCGGCGTGGCGGACTCGATCGCGGCGGGGCCCGGCCTGCGCCGCTCGGTCCCAGCGGCAGCTCCGGCCCGGGCCCCCTTCACCACCCCAGGCTCAGCAAAGCCAACGCAAGCGGCCCAGCCCCGGGAACAGCGCGGGCGGGGGCTGTGACGACCCTGAGTGCCTGCGGGCGCTGCCCGAGGGTCCCCGAGAGCGGCCGCAGCTCCGGGGATCCAGAACCCACCGCGGCCCCTCTCCTGCCGGAGCGACACGGGGCTCGTCACCGGAGGAGACTGGGAAGGAACCAGTGCCACTAGCGGCACCGGGGGAAGTACCGGGCCCGGGCAGCGGGCGCTGAGCAGGGTCTGCTCTGTCCACACTCCCTGCGGAGGCTCTCCCCCAGCTCTCCCCCGCAGCTCGTGTCCAGGAGCACGGAGATTAGATCCCGGCTTCTCCGCCCCTGCTCCGGCCCTGGGAGAGGCAACGGTGGGCACTGGATGGCTGTGCCTAGCGAGCCCCCAGCCCGGGGAGGAACTGCGGGCACAGACTTGCACTGAAAGAAGGGACAGGCACTACAAAACACGGACACATTTATTAAAAAAATAGCGATAACCCCAGCCAGGACATCACACAAATATTTACACCCAGAACTGTGTGGGCACCCAAGGGGAGGTGGTGGGGCCAGGTCACCCCAGCTCAGATCAATCGATGCTCAGCCTCTCCCGGTTCTCCCACAGCCATGCGTGGTACACATTCAACTTGTGGTCCTCTGGCTGCACCTGGCACACGGGGAAAATGAAGAGCATTTACTAAAACATCTTAAAACACATCTCATTGCTCCAACAGTGTGAGTGTTGGTTTTCTAATGCCAGGTCAGTAGGCACAAGCCCATGGATGCTGAAGGACCCGAAGGGCACCACCCACCTCCTTCCACTCGTTGACACAGAATATCCTGTAGGAGTCGTTCCCGTACTTGCCAATGCCGTGCAGCTCGATGGGATATCGCCACGCCTTGCTCAGGTACTCACCTGTAAGGAAGGTCACAGCACTCAGCACACACAGCTGCTGCCCTCACTGCCTAGACACAAGGAGCAACCAGGCAAGACCCTCTGCCACTGTTACATGTCTTCACTTTGGCACATTTCAAATGAAAAACACAAGTTTCAGGTGTTTCCTGATGAATGCAGGCCATGAATCCTCATGGGTTAAACACCTTTTCAACAAATCACTGTGGGAGTTTTAATCAACTCTCTCTCCTCAGAACAAAACATTCCTCTACAGGTTCTGAGTATAGAGTACCAGAAGCAGAAAAATCCCAGCTGGAAGGGCCTTTTGCAGGTCATCAGAGCAACCCTGCGCAAAGCCACCCTACAACAGTGCTGCAAACACAGCAGCAGCGCTGCAGGTGCTTGGTTCTCTTCTACACCAAGAAGTTTCCCGGTCTCCCACAGAACACACTGTGGCTGGCGTTTCTTTCCCAGTTCAGACTGGGATCAGCAGCTTTGCCTGTGTGACACCAACAGATCCCAAATGCTGCACAAAATAACCCAACAAACACAGGAGAAGCCACAGAGCAGCCTTTAGATCAAAGCTGTTTGCCTTTTGCCAGCATAACCAAGATTGTTCCAGATGTCAGGAAAACCCACCGGAGAACTTGATGATGGTTTTGGCTCTGAGTTCATAGAGGCCGAGAGGTCTGAGCAGCTCTGACATCTCTTTCCAGTCAGCAGCCCTGGCTACCTCAGGAGAAGGATACTTCTTCAGGAACTCCCAGAGCACTGGAATGGCCATTTTCCCTGGTGAAAGAATCCCGTGAGCACAAAGGTGCGATGGCAATTCTCCTTCTGCACTATCCATATGCCTTCTCAACTGAGCTTTTCCAAGGCAAGCTACCAACTAAGGATTATTGCTTCACAGTGACACAAGTTAATATACATCGATTCTTTCATTAATGCCATTAAAACTGGCAGCTGTTTCAGCCCTGTAACACTTCCCAACATTTACATGCCAACTTGTGCTACTCACCTGAAGTTTTATTGAGAAATATGGTAGCAATGAGAAGCTTCCATGGATCGTGGAAGAGTGTTTCTTGGATAAGATTGAAAGGAGAACGTGGAGGAGTCCATTTTCTGAGGGCCTTCCTTCTGGGTGGGCTGGGGGCTGTACAGGGGCAACACAGGAACATTTATTAGACATGAAAGGATGGATTTACCAATTTAATTTTAAAAAAGAGTTCAAATTAAGACCTCTGAAGCAGATTGATCTTTGTGGAGGCACTGTGTGTGGATGGCGCCATGGCAGTTCCCACACAGCCTTTACAGGGCTGCAGGGGACTGTGTCCCCACTGGCACAGCTGCAGCCAGTGTCAAACTGCAAGGAATTTTCCACATCATCACTTAATCCTGAGCCATCCTATCCCTCCCCCATAAAAATGTATTTCCCTAAAGAATACAATACCTGCTTTGCTGTATTTTCTGGAAAAATATGGACTCGTTTTCCTTCTCTCCACTTGTGTTCGTGGGACAGATTCTTCTGTAAAGAAATAAAACTTCAGCATTAGGAAGAAGAATCAAGTATTTTGCTGTCACGTTTCACACACCATTTCCACTTTATGCTCTGATGGAAACAGAAAGAATTCTTCTCATGTACAGAACATAAGCATGCTTTAAGTCCCCTCCAGATTATTGTCTGACACTGTACAGCTTAAGAGTTTGGTATAGTAAGTTTCAGTTTTGAATAAGTCTGCATTAATTTAAATGCTGTTGGATAAAAATAAGATAGATTTGGATGTCAGAGCAGCTTGAGCTGAAGCAGAACACATGGCTTGAATAGTCAGGAGAGGCTCTGGCAGAATGTGAGGATGGAGCACATTCTGCTCTCACACACACGCACCTGGTGACATTCTGACTGCTGTGAAGCTCATCCTGCCCCACGGCTCAGCATCCACCTCAGTGCCAGATTTAACTTCCTGCTTACTCAGATCTCCCGGATCTGGCACTTTCCCTGTCTCCAGTCCATAGGATTTCTCCTCAGACCTTGCAGCAGGTGTGTCACTGGAGCCTGGCCCCTCCTTTGGCAGGTGGCACAGCTCCCTCTGTGAGCCAGCAACCACCAACCTCAGCCGTGACCTGGACATTCGTGAAAGAGCTTTCTCTGCATCCACAGGGTCAGCACCTGGATCACCCACACCCTGGCTGTCAGGTCCATGTGTGTCTGTCTGTCTACAGACCCGCTTGTTCTGAACACACTCGATCTCCTGTGTGTCAGAGATTCTTCTCTGCCTCTTGCTCTTTGGGTCACCTTGATTCCTCCTTTCTGAGCCCTTCCCAGGTTTCCTACTTTGGACACTTTTCTGAACACACTCGGTCTCCTGTGTGTTAGAGATTCTTCTCTGCCTCTTGTTCTTTGGGTCACCTTGATTCCTCCTTTCTGAGCCCTTCCCAGGTTTCCTACTTTGGACACTTTTCCCATCTGCTCCCTTTCTTTTGGTTTTCAAACCCTCCTCTGGGTTTGTGCCTTCCATTACTAAATCTATGCTTTCCAAAGTAGATGTAACATTTTCCAGGTGTCCATTTCCAGCCTGGGTGTTCTGAATTCCAACTTCAGCACCATTCTGTGCATGCAGGTCCTGCAGTTTGGTCTGGCAATCCTCCTTCTCCAGGTCACATCTTGCAGCTCCTGTGCCATATCCCCTCACCCCTGAGCGTGTGCTCCTCCGAGGAGCTGTGAAATCAAAATCTGCTGCTTTCAACGTTGCCTCCCCAGTTTTCTGTAAATACTCCACAAGTGCTCGTTTTGACCTTAGCTTCTTCCCTTCAGGGCTGTGGTAGGAAAGGAAAGTAAATTAGCAATGACTTTCTCATTATCCTGCTCTTCGCTTAAAAAACTTCAATAATACATAAAAGCAACCCCAAAACAAAGGACAGAAACAGTTGTCAGGGCGATGTCTGGACAAGTTTCTGTGGCCCTGCCAAGAAAGGCCACAGAGAGCTCACTAACAGCCCCCGGCCTCACCTTATGAAGTACACGTCGATCCTCCCGGCCGTCCTGCCCGCCCGCCTGCGGCTGCTCACCCGCTGCCACCCGCGGAGGACGGCGCTGGGCCCCGCCGGGTCGTGGTCCCCGCCGCGGGGGCTGGGGCCGGGCCGCTCCGCCGCCGCGCCTCGACTGCCGACTCGGGGGCTGCAGGGGAAGAGGCCGGGTAAGGTCCTGCTGCCGGGGGAGCTCCGGAGGCGGCGGGGCGGGCCTGGGCACGGACCCCCACACGACCCCGGGGCCAGCCCGACACCGTCCCGACCCCGCTGCCGAGTCCCGCGCTCCCGCCCTCACCCGTTCGCCGCTGCCGGCGCCGCCATCTCCCGCGTCCCGGTCACGTGACGCGCCGCGGCACCGCCTCGGCCTTCCGTCCCCCTGCGGGGCTGGCAGCGCCCCCTGGCGTGGCGGCGGACCCGTGGGCCCCACGCGCAGGCGCGTTGCCCGTGGCACCGGCGGGGTCGGGCAAACAGCGCCCGGCGCGGAGCGGAGCGGGCCGGGCCGTGAGGGGCGGTGCCGGGCGGTGCCGAGCGGTGCCGGGCGGTGCTGAGCGGTGCCGAGCGGTGCCGAGCGGTGCCGGGCGGTGCTGAGCGGTGCCGAGCGGTGCCGGGCGGTGCTGAGCGGTGCCGGGCGCTGCCGAGCGGTGCCGGGCGGTGCTGAGCGGTGCCGGGCGGTGCTGAGCGGTGCGGGATCCGGGGGATGCGGGCCGCGCTCACCTGGCGCGACAGGGCCGAGCAGTGGTGAGCGGCCCCGGGGACAGCCGGTGTGCCGGCCCGTTCCGCTCCGAGCAGCTCTTGGGGCTGCGGGGCGGTGGGGGGCGGTTCTGAGCGCGGCGTCGGTCCCAGGAGTTCCTTCTGCTCGGGGAGTTTGTTGGGAATCGTACCCACACTCACTGTACCGTTACCAATCCTGGCCATTGACACGTCTGACGGGCAAGGAGCGTGTTTTCTGTCTCCTGACACGAGGTTCTTGGTTTGTTTGTTTCCCTCAGTATTTACGACCTCGCGTTCAAGCCGGATGGGACCCAGCTGATAATTGCTGCTGGAAACAGGCTGCTGGTAGGGAAACCTTCCTGTTCTCTCTCCTTTACAGCTGTATGAACATGATTTCTTTCACGTGAACTTATGAATATAACCTATTGGAAATCCCCTTATCTCTGCCAGTGCAGCCTCACAGCAACATACATATTAATGCAGGGCAATTCTAAAGTGTTTTGAAGCTTTTTAATGTTTCTTACCAAGTTTTAAGCTCTATTTCCAAAAGTAATGAGATTTAAGTTATTTGCGTCATCTCATCCTCTTGTGCCTTGCCCGAGGATTGAGATCCATGAACCTGCCCTCAGGCCTGGCACAGAGCACAGAGTGCAGGGACTGTGCTGGTACAAGTTTCATTAAAATCTCTGTGACAAGGGGAGAGACTCAAAGCCATGTCCTGGCATTGTGGAAACCTTTAGCTCAAGCTGTTTATGGGTCCTCGGGGATGCTGCTAGAGCAGCTCAGGACCAGCTGCTCATAGATCTTACAGTGCTTTCAGATGGGGCAGGTGTAGGAGCTGCAGGAAGGGATGGATGGGCTGGAGGGATGATGAATGGATGGATGGATTGTGGAGCTGGAGTTCAGCACTGCAGGACAGCAGGTGTTATTTTCAGGGCTTACAGAATCATATATTTAGTGATGCTCCTTTGCAGTAATTTATTATGTTTAAACATCTAATGCAGAGAAAGATGTTTTAACAGCAAGATGTAAAATGTTAAAAGAAATTATAAAAAACCAGTAAGATATAAAACAAGCTGCCAAACAAGCTATGGAAAATGTCTTTTGTGTGTGTGATTCCCTAGTACTGACTCTTCTATCTTTCTAAGAAGTATCATGTTACAGAGAGCTGTTTCTCTGCTGGAAAACATTTTGTCTTGTATGAGCTGTATGCAATCCAAACAGCAGACACAAAAGGAAGTGCATAATCTGTTGGCCTTCAGTAATTTTATATCCCAGACCTCACATTGGAGGTGTTTAAGGCCAGGTTGGATAGGGCTTGGAGCAACCTGGTTTAGTGGAAGGTGTCACTATCCATGGCAGGGGTGTGATCTGGGTGAGCTTTAAAGTCCCTTTCCAAATGTGGTTCTGTGATTCACTGAAAATTTTTTTTTTGGTTTAAGTTCTTTTGTTTGTTTGTATTGTTTTTTCCCTCCTCATTGAAACAGGTGTATGACACTTCTGATGGAACCTTAATTCAGCCTTTGAAAGGACATAAAGACACTGTGTACTGTGTGGCTTACGCCAAAGATGGTAAATATCACTTTGGGGCGTTGTTAGCCTGGTTTGTAAATTTGTTATTACCCATCAAAAACGGAGAAATGGGGGTTGTTTCGATCACAGCGTGTGAGTGCTGGGGGTTTGTCCTTTGACAAGTGCTGGGGTTTGTTCTCCAGTGGAGGGTTTGGTCTGCTGTGCAGGTGCTACCTGCACAAGTACCTGTAAGGTCACCTGTGAGAGCTGTGGTCCCACTGTCCCTCCTCTTTGACTTCAGTGTTAGATTTAGCACTGGTTAAGTGTGTATTCTTGGGTAATGTGAGGAGAAGGCTCACCTCAGAGATTTCTGTTTCTGCTACCCATCTGTCTCTGAGTTTTATTCCTATAGTTCCTCTGTCCCAGAGCTTCCTGATCTCCTGATCCTTCACATGTTATCTGCTCACTGCGCTGTGCTTTCAGCTCTCTCATGGTCTTCAACTCTCATTTAGTGGGACTCATTCTGTGGGCTTGGGAGCCTTCCTGCAGATGCTGCTGTTTGTGTGATGGGAGTTCCTGTGACAGTGTATCAGTTTAACTTGTCACTGTTCCATCAGTGGACAGCACTGGAAGGACTGGTTACTGGCAAAGCTGTGGAAATGGTGCCATACAGCCATTGAAACTCCATGGGGCTGGGGAAGCACCAGCACATCCAAGCACTCAGTGTCAGCCCCTCTATTACTTGAGCCTTGTCAAGTTCAAGAACTTCTTGCTCTTTCTTTGATTGAGTATTTGGAGTGAAAGTAATTCTTGTACATGTGGGATTTAAATTATCTCTAATTCCTAGGCAAGCGTTTTGCATCTGGCTCTGCTGATAAAAGTGTGATAATTTGGACTTCAAAGTTAGAAGGAATTCTGAAGTACACGTAAGTGATGCCGTTCAGTTCTGTGCCTCAAAAGCCAATTTTGATTATGCCCTGCTGCAATCAAAGAGCACGAGCCATTAGAGTTGGGAGAAGATTCACTAAGGTCAGAGAAAAAGGGTGATAAGGGAGGGAGGAGGAAAAGAACAGCTGAAGTATCTGAATGAGGCAGGGAAATAATTAAAGGCATAAAAGGAGGTGGGGAATCCAGAGAAATCTGTGAATTTAGAGAGGGCTGACTGAGAGCTGGGGAAACTCAGAATAGGTCAGAATAAAATGAAACACAATATGACCAGTCTTCTATAATAAACCATAATTCTGGTTGAAAGGTCAAATTAAAGATGATTTTGGTACTTTTGGTATATTTCAATCTTCTGGCTCTGTTCTCAGTCAGCCCTCTGAAGCAACAACTGCATGTTCCATTTCGGACTGCGCATTTATCGCTTGTTGGTTTGTGTTAGCTGGTCACTGCACGGAGCCTGCATGAGCACACTTGGTTTAGAATTTGGATACAACCTTTAGTCGTATTTCACAAACCACAATTGCTGTACAGCTTTAGCTAATCTTGATGAAATACAGTGAATCCTGCTACTTGGAGACAATTTTTATAAGGTTTATTACTGATTTACTTTGCAGTAATAGCAGATTAACTTGATGTACTATAAACCAATCCAATTACTTTGGCATCTGTTACAGCTTTCAGCTCACTTGCTGAAAGTCAGAAAAGGGACATTTAAGAATGATTTATTGAAATCTGATTGTAACTTCATTCTAGGCATAATGACTCTATCCAGTGCGTTTCATACAATCCTCTCACTCATCAGTTGGCATCCTGCTCATCCGGGGATTTTGGTATGTCTTCTCCCTCGAGCTTTTCCATTGAACCAGTGAATTCCATTACAACTGGATAGCTGAGCTAACCACAGATAACTCCAGCAGAGATGGGACACAAAGCTGCCTAAAGTTCAGTGACATTGGATACTGATTTAAATCATCACTTAAACTCAGTGGGAAAGTACAGGGGAGGGAGGGGTCACAGAGGTGCTATTCTCTTACTGGGATTTTCTTCAGAGGCACCCTCTATTACTTAGATGGATTTTTTTTCCCATTGACTAATAAATAGTATGTATTTAAATGTCATTTTAGCAGTGGACAAGACTTTGATGCCTCTAAAATCCCAGCTGAGATCTGTGACAGTATTAATTTCCAGTCTAAACACTGGCACATACTTGTCATTGGCTTTTTGTTTTCTTTCATCAAGGCTTATGGTCTCCTGAACAGAAGTCAGTCTCTAAACATAAAACAAGCTGCAAGATTACTTGCTGTAGGTAAGTTTTAAGGGTTATCTGTGTAATTTAACTTAGTTTCAATACAAACAATTTCAAGTAAGATGCAAGCCTAAAAAAAGGACTTTTCCCCCCTTCTTTTTCAGTAGCAAACTGTTGGGTTATGCTTGGTCCTGTTTATAACCAAATCCTTCTGAAGGCATCAGAGACATATTCTGGTCTTGAGCAAGTGTCTTAGGTTCTCTCTCCATCTGTTTATCCATCTTGTACAATAACAATAAAATTAAGTTGGAGGAAAAATAATTGGAATTTTTGTTTGTAGTTCATTCCCTGTACTGTTGGTGTTTTCAGTTGTAGGAGGTATTACTCTTGTGGGGAGCCTGAAGCAAGGGTTCATTATTTGAAGTCATTCATTTGACTGAAGAAGAGACCAGAATAGACCTATACCCCGTCTGTCCCACACCAGGCAGTTCTCTCTGATCATGTTCTGAATGTGGCTTTTAAAGCATTTTGGTCTACTCCTAGACTGCCATCCCCAAAATATATCTCTTACTTAGCACATATTTCAAATATTGCAAGCTTTAATTCATTATTTTACTTCTGTGTATATGATAAAATGTTTTTGATGTAGTGCATGCAGTTGCTGTAAATGTGGATTTAGGTGCATAAACAAACTGTAGGATTACTAGCTACTTCCCAGAACTCCCTCATAGAAGAATACTTCAATACCATTCTTGTGTGAGTGTGCTGTCCTGCCTTCCTGCTGTTTGTTTGTAGTAGTTTACTCTTTGGTATGTATGTGTTTTCTCAGCTGGACCAATGATGGCCAGTACCTTGCTTTGGGGATGTTCAACGGCATTGTGAGCATAAGGAACAAAAATGGTGATGAGAAAGTAAAAATAGAGCGGCCAGGGGGCTCTTCCTCTCCAATATGGTCAATTTGCTGGAATCCTTCCAGGTAAATAATTTCATCCTTCCTTTTTTTCATACTGAATAGATAATCCTTGGCTCATTGATTCCAGAAAGACTTGACTTTTATCCCTGATGGAGGTTAATGCCATGTGTGTTACCTTTTTTAAGTGATTATATTATATATTGGGGTTTTGGCTTTGCTAACAGTTTCCAACTGAATGAAGAACCTGGGAGCAAGTTCCCTTTAGATCAGAAATGCAGGATTGTTTAGGTTGGAAAAGCCCTGTGAGATCATTGAGTCCAACCATTCCCATGGCAGTGCCAAGGCCAAGTGTCACCAAGTGCCACAACCACACAGCTTTTAAATCCCTCCAGGGTTGAGGACTCCACCACCTCCCTGGGCAGCCTGTGCTAGGGCTGGACAACCCTTTGAGGGAAGAAATTTTCCCAATATTCAACCTCAACCTTCCCTGACACAGCTTAAGGCTGTTTCCTCTTGCCCTGTTCTCTGTTCCCTGGGAGCAGAGCCCCAGCCCCCGCCTGGCTGTCCCCTCCTGTCAGGGAGTTGTGGAGAGCCAAAAGGTCCCCCCTGAGCCTCCTTTTCTCCAGGCTGAGCACCACCCAGCTCCCTCAGCTTCTCCTCATTAGACTTGTGCTCCAGCCCCTTCCCAAGCTCCACTGTCCCTCTCTGGACATGTTCTAGCACTTCAATGTCTTTCTAGAAGTGGAGAGCCCAAAACTGACCCCAAGATTTGAGATTCAGCCTCACCAGATCTCCAGAAACATTTATTTTTTTGTTTGTACTCTTTTTGGTTACTCTTTTAAAGGTGCGGGGGTAGGTTCTCTTTGGATTGGAGGAGAGAGAGGGAGGGGAGCTGTCTTTTCAGTTCAGAGGGAATATTCTCCCAAATACATGAATGAGCAATTGCTATTGCAGTAGGTAGCAGAATTTTTGGAGTAGAGTAGATGAAGAAGAGGGGGAATCAGTTCACAGCAATTTAGAGGAGATCCCAGGCTTGGCAGTAGGCAGGATAGTCAGCCACAGACAGAAGACTGCAAGGAAAAGGAGGCCTCTTTCAACTTGTGACTGAAACTTCAGAGGAACATACGTACCTATGTTACCTGGAACAGCACTTCACAGGAAGGACTAAGGGCATAGTATTATGCAGGGTACAACCTCAAATGTTCAAAAGATAGGAAATTCTAGATTAATAGTTACCTGCATGGTCTTAGTTTGTTCTGCTACTATGTGTTCATCATGACATAGGTGCATGCTATCCCCCAGGTGTGTGTGCCATTCAGTGACCAAAGGGAGAGTGACTTGGCTTGTCATTAGTTTTTTTTGGTCTGATTGTTTTATATTCCTGGCTAGAGGCATTGTCTGCAGCAGAATATTCAGGTAACAATCTCCTCTTCTAGAAAAGGAGCTGTGGAGAAGGTGACTTTCCTGTTTTGCTCCAAGCTGAACAGATCATGTCAGAGTAGTGGAGTTAAATTTGGGACCTGAAGTCTTTCCTCAGCCTGCTGCTGGTCTCATGTGAACACGTTGCTCTGATTATTGCAGCTCACTCTTGCTCAGTTGTATAGACTTTGACGTGATGGTGGCCTTGTACTCCTGTGGCTAAATCAGAATGTGGGCTTAGGTGCTTCACCTGTCAAGGGACTGTTTGTTCCACTGTGTCCACTGCTCACACAGCTCCAGGTGAAGTGATGCCTCAAGTTTTGAATTACTCTTCTAGAGGAGATCAGTTTTGATTTTGTGTCCCCAAGCTGTTTTCCACAGGTTTAAATGACGAGGTGTATCTGCTGTCCTTTCAGGTTGTGACTTTTAAAGAGTAACATGAAGTGAATTCTGCTATTGTACTACTTGGTTCTGTTGCTCTAAGAAATTTATTAATGAATTGCTGTAGAATTACTTTTTTTTTTTTTTTGGCAGAGATGAGCGCAATGACATTTTAGCTGTGGCAGACTGGGGTCAGAAGCTTTCCTTTTACCACCTGAGCGGCAAGCAGGTATGCCTTAAGAGAGTTTATTCAAGAGTCACAGGGTATTTTTGGTTCTGTTTTGTCCTACAGTCAAAGTGTGTACTGGTGCATTATTAGGTGCATATTAGGACATATTAAATGTCTTCTGTTTTTCAAGCCTTTTATGAGTCTAGGGTTTTTTTAACCATTTCTCTTTCAGCTCTTGTTTCTCCCATAGCAGCTCAGCTGCTGTCTTGCAATTCTTGTATTAAAGCCCTTCCAACTTTGCAGACTTCTGTGACATGGTTCACTGGTTTGTAGAGAACATCTTCGTGGTTTTTTTCAGCTGGGTAAAGGTGTTTTGTGAGTTGTTGCATTCTGAGCAGAAGGGTTTGGGACTGGAGAGATTCTTGGATGTATTTTAGAGCTGCCTTTGCAAATCCTAATATAGCCAGTGGTTCTGGATATTGAAAAGCCATGTGTGGAGGAGACAAATGGTATCAGTGATGGCACTTCTTGTTGCCTTCAGAAAAGATTAAATTATTCTTTTGTTAATGTTTTTGATAATTTTTTGTTTTATTTTCCCTTGTAGATTGGAAAGGACAGAGCGCTCAATTTTGACCCATGCTGCATCAGCTACTTTACTAAAGGAGAATATCTCTTGCTGGGAGGTTCAGATAGGCAGGTTTCCCTCTTCACAAGGGATGGGGTACACCTGGGCACTGTGGGAGAGCAGAGCAGCTGGGTGTGGACCTGCAAAGTTAAACCAGACTCCAACTATGTGGTGAGTAGGGACATTTCTATGACATTTTCACAGGGAATCTGTCACCTAAAGTAACACCATACATTTAGTTGCTTAGACATTCCTACTGAGGCAGTAGAACCTAAGCAGTATGTAGGGAGGTCCTAGAACTGCCATTGGAATTACAAATACCCTGCAGAAGTAAAACCTGAGCTGTAAGAAGGATGTAAGGAGCATAACACCTGCTCTCAAGTGGTAAGGCATTTGCTGCATTTTGATTAAAAAAGAGGAGGGAAAAATAATTAAAAATAACAGCTGATAACTTCTGGAATTGACCAAATCTAACTCCATGATGGGAAGAAAATGCTTACAGGACAACTGTCAGGCAAAATGCTACACTATGAGTCCTGGACAAGTGGGAAGAGAATTAAAGCAAATTTAAAAATAAACAAATGAACACAAACCCCTGCAAAAAATCTAGCCAAAACCCCAACCAAATAAACCCAGGGCCCCCACCCAGTATGGTGGTCTCCATGGTCTGTGGTGAGATCAGTCCTCATTCTGCATTGCACTTGTACCGTGGTTAAGTGTAAGTCAGCTGTAACTGATATTCATCTATAGATTATGCAGGAGAAGGGACATGATGTTCACATGAACACCACACACTTTGCCAATTCTCCCCTACATGTACCAATTAACTAAAATTATTCTCTTCTTATGTTCAGGCGGTAGGGTGTCAGGATGGAACAATCTCCTTCTACCAGCTGATTTTCAGCACTGTCCATGGCCTCTATAAAGATCGCTATGCCTACAGGGACAACATGACTGACGTTATTGTCCAGCACCTCATCACGGAACAAAAAGGTAATTCCACACTTGCAGGCAGGCCAAAACTTTATGCGGTTTGTTCTGGCTTTTAATTAATATCCATTGGGACACTTGGAATATACGCTGCATGTACCTGACAGGCCGTAGTCACTTTGGCAGTCCAACCGTGGAACACCCTTTGCGTGAGGAGAGTGTGAACTTGGAGTGTGCAAGGTCAGCACTGGCAAACTTAATGAATATTGTTGGGATTGGTGAAGATACTGGGACGGACAGGGGCTCTTAAAATAAGGTTTTAATCTCTAAAACTGAGATAAAAATATTGTATGTCATATTTAGCTTTTATTTTCCTTACTTGTGACCTCAAGGGTTTGTGCTTATTTTGTTTCTTCATTTCCGCTGGCTTTTTATGGCAAGGAGTTGAAGTACTGCTCCAGAATGTGCTGTTGACAAATCACAGAGAGTGATAAACTGTGACAGGAATAGTAGATTACGTACATGCAGAGCAGCAAACATATCTAAGCAGGAAGGAGCTTTGAATTTTAGAGGTGCTCTGGAGAGATTCAATTTTAGTGTGTATTAGTTTTCTGATTCTATACGTTATTTTTGTGTCAGCTTATACTGTATTGTCTTGGTGTTTTTTCTTTCTAGTTAGGATAAAAGGCAGAGAGCTTGTGAAGAAAATTGCAATCTACAAAAACAGATTAGCCATACAGATGCCAGAGAAAATCCTGATTTATGAGTTGTACTCGGATGACTCTACAGATATGTACTATCGGGTGAAGGAAAAGATCGTAAAGAAATTTGAATGTAACTTGCTGGTGGTGTGTTCAGATCACATTATTTTATGCCAGGTATGTGCCTTAAAAGATAGAGTAGTCCTGGAGTGTGTTCGGTGTTCAAGGTGGCTGTCCCAGTCAGTGGCTAGCAGGACACAGTTGTCCTGTGGGATGTGTTACAGCTCTTCCCAAGGCAGTCCTGTTGTACCACACAATGCTGACATGCTGCTGGGCGTGTGGCATGGCTCAGGTGACTCTGGTTCAGTAAAACAGGCTCTGTAGCGAATTTCATAAATTAGCACAGAATCCCGGGGAACTTTTGAGTGGTAGAGAACTACTAGAAAAAGATTGAGGGTGTTTGGTTTTGGTTGTTCATAGGATTGGAAAACCTTAAAGAATTCACCCATTAAATTGAGTATTTGACTTTTTGATTTTTAAATGTAAAAGTAGACACACCTGCTAGCATAGGTATAAATGTCGCATGTCAGATACAGATTTCTGTCTTCACCTCCATGCTGTGTTTTATATCTTACCATGTCCTTAGGAGAAGAGATTGCAGTGCCTCTCATTTAGTGGTGTTAAAGAACGAGAATGGCTGATGGAATCTCTTATTCGTTACATTAAAGTAATTGGGGGACCTCCAGGAAGAGAAGGCCTCTTAGTTGGTCTAAAGAATGGTCAGGTAACTCATCATGTCTGGTCTGTGTCTTTTCACTGCAGGTAAAATGTGTTCTGTGCTCTTGAAGGGAGACCTTAGGAGCAGCAGGCTCTTTTACAACCTAGAATTTTGACAGTCTCATTTTGGGATTAAAAATTAATTACTTCTTTCACATTCTCTGACAGTAAAATTCATACAAATATCTTTAACTTTGTCTAAAAGTCTGTAAGTTGTTAGTATCAACTGACAAAAATTGAGTTCTTGGTGAACTGAGAGCAGGTTTGCCTTTAGTGGGGGTTGGAGGTGTGTACATATCTTGTGATGACCACTTGTGAGGGTGTGGCTGTTCTCCAGGTGTATTTGCTGTCTGTTTCACACACCAGGCGGTAGCTGGAAACATCAGACTGGAGCCCAGAGGTATTGATAACAAGGAAGTTGACATCCTGTGTGTCTTCTGTATGTTATATATTCCTGTATTGATGAAATTGCATAACTAGTGGAGCATTAAGAATCCAATTACTTGTATAGGCTTGCGACCTAGAGCATGTTGTAGCAGCCAGATTGCTCAAGAGACCTGAAACTGGAAGCATTTCCTTAATTTTAAGGAAAGACTTTAAACAGCCCTGAAGTTTTTACCTGCCATGCTGTTTCCAGTTCTAGGGACAGAAATGGCTGGAGTGACTTTGTTTCAAATCTGTCTAGATCCTGAAGATCTTTGTGGATAATGCCTTGGCGATTGTGCTGCTGAAGCAATCCACGGCCGTGCGCTGCCTGGACATGAGCGCGTCCCGGAACAAGCTGGCCGTGGTGGATGAGAATGACACCTGCCTCGTCTATGATATTCATACCAAAGAGTTGTTGTTTCAGGTAGAAATTAAAAGTTGTTAAGCTGTTTTTAAAAGGTGGGGCAGGAGGGAAGGAAATAATTTGGAGCACAGAACATTCCAAAAGTGTTGCTGTGCAGAAATTCGTGTAACTCATTTAAGTTATTAATCACATCTTGTAGGATTTAACTATGATCTATATATTGAAATCACCCTTTCAGAGATGATGGAGTAGAAGTAAGAAAACAGGAGATCTATGTGAGCAACAGCTGAATAAAAAGCACTTAGACATGTGACCTTTTTAGTTTAATTTAGAGCTCTGCCCTGGTTCCCTCTGAAGCATTACAGTTAATGAGCATTTTAGTTTTATCCTTAATATGAACGGAATTAAAGCCTAAACATCTTTGTTCGTCTTGTATTCATAGGCTATAAAAGGAATCATGATAATGCTCTTTTCATTGGCAGTTTAGCAGTCACTTATTAATGTTCATTAAATGTTTTCAGAACACACTGGATAGCAAGGATGGAGTGCTGCAAAGATAGGGTCTGTAACTTCCTTTGTGTAATGGACTGTGAAATGATCAATTAAATGTACTAACTGAGAGTATATTATTGTGGAATTTGATACTATGTTCTACAGTTTGATAGTAGAGATCACTAGTAAATACACATAAAAGGCAAGAAAATTTTAGCTGTATTAAATTGTAAAATACATTCCTGTGAATCTGTTTAGGAATATGCTAGGCTTTAGGATTTTGCAAATGTGAATAATCAGTGTGTGTGTGCACTGTGGCTGTAATGGGTCATATTCTGTATGAATATAATATTCTAGCTGAAGGAGGCATATTTCTTATGTTAAGATGTGATTGCATCAGTTGTAATCCTGAGTTGTTTTGCTCATTAGGAACCCAATGCTAACAGCGTGGCCTGGAATACACAGTGTGAGGATATGCTTTGCTTTTCTGGAGGAGGTTACCTCAATATCAAAGCTAGTAACTTCCCTGTCCACCAGCAAAAACTGCAAGGCTTTGTTGTGGGTTACAATGGCTCCAAGATCTTCTGCCTTCATGTTTTCTCTATGTCAGCAGTTGAAGTTCCGCAGGTAATCCTTTAATCTCATTAAGTGTTGCTTTATATCTCATAAACATGAATGTTTAACAAGTGAAGAAGCTTTTCTGAGATTTACTTGTATTTCGTTATTAAAATGATTGCAGTTCACACTTTCTTAATTGTTATTTAAGTTATATTGTGTGATCTATTTTATTTTTGTTTCTTTGGCATTAATTAAGCTAACTTTCTTCTTACTGTTGGTAATTATTGTTTCTGATTCTCCCTTTCTACTTGAAAATGCACATAATCTAATATAGTGCAGGCAAGCCTTACCTCCTGCAGTATTTTTGCTGTGTTCTCTCTGTGTAACTCTTCCTCAGTTGTAATTTCATTTTTCTTGAATGCATCAAGTACTGTCTTTTTGTTGCTTCATCTAGATGTGTTTAGGCAATATTTAAACAGTATATTTTAATCTGAATGTGCAGTATATGTGTAGCCTTTACATTCAAAATTTAGGGATTGCTTTCCATAAAATGCTGTTTTATGTGTCATGAGAAGCAATGGAAGTCCAAAAAAAAAAAGCAAAAAAAGAAAGTAAAAAGATTGTGACTCCAAGTGCATCCAAGTGTGTGCAGGATTTGCCTCTGAGAGTCGATGAAGAAGGCAGAATGCCCTGTGCTTGTATTGAGTAATGCACACTTGTGTTACAGACCTGCTGTCCCCTGAGGCCCTGGGCAGGTCCTTGATGCACCTCTGGGTTGTCCAGGGTGGTTGGCAGCCACAGACAAGATCACCAGGCCTTGAACACTCCTGTCTGCCTTTGGCGTGCTGCAGGCACCAAGATGCCACAGAATTACTGTGCAGTATCACAGAGGGAGCTTTTCCAAAGCTATAATTTTGGAGAGAGGGAGTACCAAAGAGTGTACAATTTTCAGATAAATTGATAAAACTAATGCAGAAATGGACCTGCATCCTGCTGGGGTTGCAAACGCAGGTTAAGGCACTGGTGCTGCAGTGCTTCCTGTTCCTTCAGAGGGCTCGAGCTGTGACTGCAGACCCACATCTGTCTGTGTGTGTCACCCTGCAGCAGTTGGCAGCTCCCCGCTAGGATTCCCTTTAGGGCAGGTCCTTGAGAGCCTGAGTCACATAGTCACATTCTTGGTAGAACAGCTTTGTCCTCGAGGATGGAACAGAAGGCACCCCTTGGCACCCATGGCACCCCTTCCTGTGTGTCTGGATGTTTCCAGGGACACATCACACCAGGCAGTGGTGCCACTCCTCATACTCTTGGCCTTTGAGAGCGCACTGCCCCTCCTTTGCTCTGCTTCCAGAGTATTAAAAAAGCTCAGTGCACATCATATTTAGCATGTTCAATTCCCAGAAGAATTCACATTCGCAACTACTTTCTAATATTGCAAGGAACCAAGGATTTCAAAATGGATGAGTTTGGAATGTAATTAACCCAGCTTGTCTAAAGATATGTTAATGATCACCCCAGAATGTCCTGTCTGTGTACAAAACCCAGATGTTTATTCTCTGGGCAGCTTGTAATGGTTGTGATTAGAATATATCTTTTTTTCCCCAATGTACGTAGAGAATTTCACTAATATATCTCAGTATTATGCTTTCTGATACTTTTTTTTTCTCTATGGCAATCCTCAGTCTGCACCCATGTATCAGTATCTGGAACGAAAAATGTTTAAAGAAGCCTATCAAATTGCCTGTTTAGGAGTGACTGATGCTGACTGGAAAGAACTGGCCATGGAAGCCTTGGAGGGGCTGGAGTTTGAAACTGCTAAAAGGGTAAAGCATTTATTTACTCATTTAGCAGAAAGCTTGGGTTTTACGTTTGTATATGTGTGTGCATGTGTGTGTATAATGCATGTTTTAGGACTGGAATGCAAGTGGTGTTCCTGGGTTACTGTCTTGCCTGTCTTTAGTGTGTCTTACTCCACAGACAAACCAATTGTTTGTTATATACTCAGGATGTTGAGATGAGGTTTTAAACTGAAGTCTAATGTATCTCTCTAAATAAATGGCGTGTTCTAAATCAAAGTGTTCGATAGAAAGAAAAATGATTTCAGCTGGAAAATGTGTTCATGAATTTAGGGGAGCAGCCCTGGGAGGCCGTTCAGCAGTGCCCACCGGGTGGCAGCAGAGGATGCTCAGCTGGCTTTGGCCCCCACCTTCTCTAATGCTGCAAACTTGCCCTTTTTTCCCCCTAAATATTTAATATAACCCCAGTATAAATGTGGAAATTTCCTATTCTTCGTTATCTACCCATTAACGTTCTGTGAAGGCAGTGGTGATGGGATAGCATCATTTCAGTCCTTTTCAGTGTGGTGTACCTTGCTTTGGGGAGTGGTCTATGAGTGGGCATAGACTGCAGAATTGAGTTTGCTCTGGCATAAAATACGTCCCTATTTTCTTTCACCACCTCAAATAAGAGAGAGAAAACTGAGTTCAATGTCATGAATATTGTATAAAAGACAAAACATTCTAAAAATACACTGAGAATGGCCTGTAATGATAGGCATCTTTTAATAACTTTTTTTTTTTAAAGGAAATTAAGTGCTTTACTTTTCTTTTTTTTCTTCTTTTCTTAAGTGGAGGCATCAGAATAATTCCAGTCTCATGGATGGCTTCATGCAAATAGATACTCTTAAAAAGAAATTTTCAGTGCCTCCTTGGCATTTTAAAGTAGTGCCCTCTTAGAATTAGAGCGGATTAATTCAGACAAAAAGCTGCTTCTTGATATTAAAGGTTCTCATAGTTCCTAGTCCAATCCGATGTAAGCAGAATATTCTGTGCCCTCTTAAATATTAGGTTCGTTGGAAGTCTTGAATGTGCAGCCCAAAGAGTTAAATTTCTGTTTTGTGATGCATGTCAGGAGTAAGTGCTGAGCTGCTGCAACCTGCACGTGACTTTGCCACTTGAGACTTTGGTTTGCACATTTATCTCCATTTGCAAAGATATTACACTGTCTTACAGTACTTTTATCTTATCGTCTTCTTACTTCCTTTCCTCTCTCTGAGCTCCTTTCATGCCGGATTTTCGGAATGGTTTTAAAACTAGAAGCATATGCAGCAGGCTTTGACAATACCGTCAGTTATATGCCCTTCCTTGTAATAGTTTCCTGAAATTTCCTTGTCTGTATCACACCTCATATCAAAATGGAGAAGCTATAAAATAGCCAGAATAAAAGCATGTAGTATTTTAATTGACACTTTGTATTTCTTGGGGGACTGATAGACACAGCTCCAATTCCCTGCTGTGCTGCTCCTGTCGGTGCTGAGCTGTTTGGGTTGTACCTTGTCTCCTTTCCTGTAACAGCTCGGGGACCACAGTCATAGTCAGAGCCTCAGGACTGCGCGAATCCAAACTCAGCAGAGTTTGCCTGTCCTTCTTGCATGAAGACAGCTTGATTCATGTAGAACAATATTTGGGTTTCTCTGGGTTTTCAAGTTAATGCCTTTTATTAATTTTTAAATTTTTTTTTCAATAGGCATTTACCAGAGTACGAGACCTTCGATATTTAGAACTGATCAGCAGCATAGAGGTAAGTGAGTGTTCAAGATGGTGTATTTTCTTAAACTTATTACTGTGCCAAAATCAGTACTTTCTGTTTTGGAAGGACTTCAGTTTGGATAGTGCTTCTGACTGTTGAAGATGTGTTTGAAGTGAAAAATCCTGATTAGTAGAGGTGGCTCAAGTTCTGATCATAGGATTAGAACTTCGTAGACCAAAATACAGGTGTGGGACAAGAACTTCTGAAACTGTCTTCAGGAGAACAGGAAAAATGTTCAGTATTCATTTAATAATTGGTAGAATGCTACTGTGCTGACAGAGCTTAGTACAGAATACTTCATAAACATGAGTTCATTAAGCCTTTCCCTACCCCCTGGAGGTAGGTAATTACTATTATCTCCTCCTTGCAGAGACAGAAACAGGCCCAGAGAAATGAAATGACAAACTCAAGGTCTCATGACAAGTCTGTGACAACTGGAAATAGAATTTGGGATTCCATACTTCTATACTGTGCTCTAATCACTCCTTCCTATTCTTTTCACACTTCTTGATAGAATTTCACTCAACAATAACTGTCTGTCTGAGCACTTGAAAATACATCACCCTTGTCCTTCTGCAGGGATGGCAAGATAATGCTTAAAGATCTGCATGGAGATGGCATAAAGGGAATTCCTCTTACTTGTGTTAATTAGATTTACACCTTCTCTTAAAGGATACACTCCTTGTCTTCATGTCTGCAGAGCTGTTCTGCTGCTGTCAAAATGCCAGCTGGTTGCAGTGAAATTTCTCTAACACAGGACAAAGGTCTGCATTAAGAGCCCCTTTTTCTGTTGTTGGTTTTCTTTTTTTTTCTTTCCAAGGGTATAGGTAGGTGAGAGCTTTCTATCACCAGTAGTGACCTTTCTTTTCCACATATGCTTCTCCAGATTTGCATTTATTGAGGATATTCTGGATTTGTCATGTCATATTCTGTTTAATGAGGAAGATTCCCCTTATAAGTAGGCATAAACTTACTTTCACACTTCTTGAAAATGCTCCTTCCGCAGTGAGTTCTACATCCCCACTTACTCTTGCCTGCAGTGGATTGGATTCCTTTTAAGACTTGTAGGGGTGTAACTAAGCACACATGTTCCATTAATGTGATGGTTTTCTCTCAGTAATGACACTTTTTTTTCCTAATTGATGACTGAGAAACATAGTTGCCATCTCTATCTGGCAAGATTCTGTGGAGTCTTCAAAATTATGGTTTAACAAGTACTCTGATTGTTCATTTAACCAAGTTTTTGAATGGAACTTTGAACACAGTGTCAGTCCAGTCAGTAAGTGTGACCAGGGAGTGATGGCTGAGCCCCTTTGGTAGCAGAGGATTGAATCTGGATGCTTGTGGAATGCTTTTTCTCTTACATTCAATTTTCTTTAAATTCAGTTCCCAGCTATGTGTTTCCATATGATGTGGGCTAACTGCAGTAGTAATTTTATCCCAAGCAGGGTACTGGTGTGTGTCCAATAGACAGGATAAGGCACACACAGTGAAACACACACGTGTGTGCAAACCTCTCTCGGGTCCCTCACAGTCAGGGTACTGCTGCAGTTTGATTCATGGGAAGGGTTTCTCCATGGCTGTGCCCACACATGAAGGGTTTCTCTGTGGCTCTGCACTCATGCAGTCCTCATGGTCCCTTCCCAGGCAGTCAGAGCAAGCAGTTCTGATGACTGGGAGAGCATGTACAGGTGCTCTGGAAGTGACTGGAAGTGACCCAAATCCATGAGCTCTTCCATGTAGGGACAGCGGAGGTGTCACTGGTATGTTAGAGGCAGGCTAACATACTTTCTGAATCTATTTTCTGCTGGCAGTTATCCTCTTGTTTGTCATCCCACCTGCACATATTGTTAATATAGCCGTATTATATGCTGGTGAGTTTGTACAGGAGAAAATGAGAAGCCCATCAGATGCCTTTTTTAAAATAGCCTGGCATAATGATAGCATGTGTTCATTTTCCTGTGTGAAATCAGAAGAAGTGATTTTTCGTCACTTTGGTTTGTATAGTGACATTTAATTTTGCTCTTCCTAATTTTAATTAAGAAGGGATTTAATCCTTTAATTACAAATTCACCAGAAATGTAGGAGAGGCATAATTATGATATCCCGTTACAGTTTGTAATTATTAACAGTTAAAATCTAAGCCTGAAAATCTAATTCCTCAATGGCTATTTCTCACCTAGGTCCTGATCATATAGAGTATTTTCTACATATCTCTTCAGTTTTTCTGTTTTTCCAGGACAGGAAGAAGCATGGAGAAAACAACAATGACCTGTTCCTGGCAGATGTTTATGCCTACCAGGGGAAATTCCATGAGGCAGCGAAGCTGTACAAAAGGAGTGGCCATGAAAACCTGGCTCTTGAGATGTACTCTGATTTACGCATGTTTGACCACGCAAAGGTAGCACTTGGTGCCTGAACATTTAAATGTAGAAATACTGATGTTCATGTAATTATTTTCAAAGTATGATCCTGCCAAAGGTTTGGATGAAATGTGAGCTTTGAATTCCAGTTTTCTCAGGTAATTGTTTGGAGTTCATTTGGCTTATAAGGGGAAAAGTGTCTCTGGTCTGGGCGTAAGCAGTGGCATTTTCCTTCGGACTGTGCTACCAAGGCAGCAGGTTGTGTTTTGTAGAGTCTCAAATATGGCTGTGGAAATTCAGGGCATTTCAGTGGATTCTTTTGGTGGACACCACCAACAGTTACTCTTGTGATTAAAAAGTGTTATCCTTAGTAGTTTTCCTTCTTTCAAAACTAAAAATTTGGGTTTATGATTCCTTCTCCTCCATTATCTCACTCAAGAGTCCCTTTTTATTTGTTTGTCCTCCAAAGATGGTAAGGTAGTACCCACGTTATAATAAAAATATATTTGTGTTGGAGTAAGTCAGTTCTATATCAATGCATTTTAGAAACTGTGTAATATGCTAACCTAGAATATTTTTGTTTACTACAGAATTTTCTTCCAAAGATTCAATGTCTTGACTTTTTTTTAAACTCTATTTCCATGTGGAAATAAATTGAATATGATTCTAAAAAGTTATGTTTTAATGTGGTGATAAGAAACATTACTTGGGTTTTAAGTCTCTCCTGTGGTGTTTTCTTACCAAAATCCCTGAGAATGCCTGCACTGTTTAGTCTCATTCATCACTCATCAGAGCCTTATTCTGCCCAATCCAGGACAAAGAATTCACCATGACATGCACGGAAACTCTTTAGCAGAGATTCCCCAAGCCATGCTATAGAGAGATCTTTTTCTTTCAAGAGCCCAACAGAAACATTTGGGGGCTTTGCTGATGTAAGCCCGACTTCCGCTATTTTTGGCTGATTGAGTCTTTGTTAGCTTCAGTGTTTTGGCTCCTCTTGAACATAAACGTAATTCATACAGGAAAATGTTCCCATAAGTCTTTGTAAGAATCTTTTAATTCTTGGCTATAGTCATGTCTATATTTAACCAGTAGAGAGCAACTGGTCTCGTGTCTCCTATACTTCCGAGTGACTCCAGGCAGAGAAATTCAAGGTACTTCATAGCACATGAAGGCAGCTTCTTGTGCAGGGAGTGCGCAGGACATGGAAGAACATGTAAAACCCCCTTGTTTGCCAGTTGTTTATCCAAGGAAAGATAGGTGGGGGAGGCATGTTTTTTTGTGGTGTTGTTCTCTGATGCTGCCAGAATTATTCAAAGGGACCCACAAAGCTGGTTTCTTGTGCGTGACTTTGATGAGATCTGGATAGAGGGTCCAGACTGGAGGCAGAGGTAGGGAGTCCTTTGATATCTGGTCACAGGCTCGTTATCACAGCACAAGATCACTAATTACTGGCAACTCACAAAAAAACTCTTTATACTGTGAGAAGCTGAGCTTTTGATTTTGAGCTTATTTTGGTGATCTCGGCTGGAAAATAAGTCATGCCAAAGCAGTTGTTTGACTTCACTCCAGTTTTCCATATTGAAATGCTATCAGGATACCTGCGTGGCTGTTCCCTGGAGCAGGGCTGTGCTGCAGGAGGTGGGCTTGGAGCTCAGTTAGAGCTGGCACGGGTGGGGTGCAGTTCTGGCTGTAGCGGGCAACTGCCGAATTGCAGTGGTGAAGCAGATCTGGTGAGTGGGTGCTCCTTGTAGAGGTTTTTTCCCATTTGTTGCTTTGGTTTTAGTTGGGTTTTTTTTTTAACCTCAATCAGAATTTGCTAGAAACACGGAGGATACAGAGTTTTCCACTCTTTTCCCACCTGTCATTTCTCCTGTGTTCTGATTTTTCATTTGATAGAAGCTGTTTAATGGGCAGTAGCCTGTTCTGTTAACAGACAAAATTGCCCTTAATCGATCTTCTGGTGTTGAAGGGGGTTTTTATTTTTTTTCCTGGCACTTGATGTCAACAGATGTGAACCATATGGTGCCAGAGCTTTAGTATTGGCAGAAGAAGCTGAACTAACTATTAGAAATATTTCCAAAATGGTTGTCATCAGTGTCCAGGCTTGGTGTTTTCATTCCTTCCACAAGTCCAAGCAGTGCTTCAGAGCACTCTCACTTTTGAGCAGCTGTGGTTCTGTCCTTGTAAAAGAACTTCATTTATATACTTTAAAAAAAAACTTGTTTTCTGCAAAGACACTTGATAATTATTTGAGCCTTGCCTTGATTTGTGGTGGGGCGTCCTGATGCCAGCATATGATTAAGTGGATGTGCTGTTGCTAACTGAGCATGGGCTGGTGCTGGGTCATCTTTGTGAATGAATCCATACCTGCTTGGCTTGCAAGAGAGAATCTGAAGCTCGGAATTGATGTGTTGGAGTTTTTAGATTAGTACCATTTTGTTTTGGGAAGGCCTGTTCCTGACAAGCGTGCAGAAATCGTAACTCGTATCCACCGAACCAGGCTCAGCAGAGAGCACGAGGGGACGTGAGTGATGCCTCTAAGGCACCTGCATTGTCCTTCTCTGGGCCTGGCCAGAATTTTCTGCTTTTTTTTTTTTTTTTTCTTGAAAACTATCTAAATGGGAGACTTGCCATTGGTCCTCCCAGACACAGGGCCTTGATGATGAACTGCTGAAGGCTGGAGTATTTCTGTCCTTAGGAAGCATCGTAATATTCATTACAAAAGCCTTTATGTGTTTTAGAGTTTAGACTGTAATGACATTTGTGACCAGAAAGTATTACAGACTTTTGTATTGCCCTGTTGCAGGATTTTCTGGGATCCGGAGATCCCAAAGACACAAAGATGCTAATAAAAAAACAAGCAGACTGGGCCAAGGATATCAATGAACCGAAGGCGGCAGTGGAGATGTACCTCTCTGCTGGCGAGCACATGAAAGCCATCGAAATCAGCGGGGACCATGGCTGGGTGGATATGTAAGTTTTGCTTCACCTCAGAGATAATGTATAATGAAAGCTTGAATGAGATATTATGAATTCCACGTAACTTTAAAATATGACAAAATGTATTTGGTATCTGCCTTTATATCACATTGAGTATCTGAAGTACATCTACAATTAAAAATGTTTTAAAACTTGCATATGTTTGGAGAGTAGGGCCATAAATATGTTACAAAAGCAAATGCATTACAGCAGTGAAGAATTTGCATGGGTTCATCTCCAGTATGAGACTCTGTAAAATAGCTTGAATGGCTCAAGCTTCAGAGTGATCATCACAGCAGGAATTGTACCTGGTAGCCCATTGCTGCTGTTTTCAGCTGTTTAAGATAATCATCTAGAGGGCAGAGAAGTCAACTGGAGCCCAGAGTCTTTAGAAATTCTGTAGCTACTCCTGTCTCTGGTCATTTCTCATCAATGTAGGTGACACTTTGGGTCATTTGCTAAGCTGCCTTAAGATCTTGGCCAGGCCCCTCAGCCTGCCCTTGCCTCCGTTTTGCTGTGTGGCACAGGGGGTGATATTTATTCAGGAGTCTATTGCTCAGTCAGGGTTGGGGAAGTGTGTCCTGTGCCGCTTCGTCATGGAGGACGTGTTCCCTCCTTCCATCTGCACAGCTCTGCGGAGTCTGAGATAGGGAGTTGAACATCTGAGTGTAGAGTGAAGGCAGGGGTTTGAATTTGCAAAAGAAAAGAAATGTTTACTGAATGTTTACTGAAACTGTTTAAACAGTGTCTCATGGTAGTACTGTTACGATGTATATTAAATGTTAACTGATTAAAGATGAAGTTATGACAATAATTAAAAGGCAAAGCACCAAGGCAGAATCTGAAACATCTCATTTCTTTTTGCTGAGTCTAGGTTAATTGAAATTGCTCGAAAACTGGATAAAGCTGAGCGTGAGCCTTTGGCCAAATGTGCCTTCTATTTTAAGCAATTTGATAACCCTGGGTATGCTGCAGAAACCTACATGAAGGTTGGTGACCTGAAAGCATTGGTCCAGCTCCATGTGGAGACGCATCGCTGGGAAGAAGTAAGTGTGCTCTTGATTTTTGTTTTGAAAACCTCTGCTTCTTACTGTCACTGGTTGCAACAAAAAAGGGAGACAAATGTCTGGCTCCCCCAGCATTGTAGTAAGGGAGAGGCAGGCAGGGAGGGAGGGAGGCTTCTGCAGAAGGATTCAGAATATTTCAGTTAATTGTGTATGCCAGCATGTGTTTGGTGGTGGTGTGGTTTTCTGAAAGTGAATCTAAACTGCATTTATAATGTTACTTCAATTTCTTTAGAAGATGCATTCAGTAAAAATACAAATTTTTTTTTGTCTCTTGCGGGGAAATCTACTAATTTCCCAGATAATCACTTTCAAGTCTTCCTGTTTCAATAGTCAGTCTGTTATTATGCTAAGCTTCTTTTCTTTTGTTGTTGTTTGCTTTTTCTTTTAAAACACTTTAGTTTCATACTGGAACAAATATGGATTACACTCTCTATTCTGTATGTATGTTTTATTGTGAATTTTCTTCCAGATGAAGGATTGATCCCGTGGAATATTCAAACCTTTGAACTGTTTAAACCATGCAATATTCTAAGAATGATTTTCTCATTTACCTCAGGCATTTACTCTGAGTGAAAAGCATCCTGAATTCAAAGATGAGGTCTATGTCCCTTATGCTCAGTGGCTGGCAGAGAAGGATCGATTTGAAGAAGCCCAAAAAGGTGAAAATGTCATTGAGAGATCACTGCTCACTCCATATTTACTCCATAGTTCTCCACTACAGAAAATGCAGACTCTGCCCTGGCAAATTTCTTATCAGTCGTATTCAAAACCAAATATAACTCATGTTTTCATACTGGTTTTAAAGTAACTGGAAATCTCCTTATTTTGTAGGAAAACGTGAGGGATCTCTCAAAAATGATGGCATTTAAATATAGGTCCAGATTTTCTATCTTGTTATATATCTGAGTGTGGCACCTAGCAGTATTTGGCATAAAATTGGAACTGTCTTAAAATTTTTACCCCTCAAAAATTCAAAATATGGCAGCCATCTTATAAACCTGAGTGGAAAATACAATTTTTCCTTGTATTTAGGTAATACTGGATTTGCACAAGTCAAGTTTTCCTGTATCTTTAAGGTTTTCATGTGGTTTGTTTGGCTTATAAGATTAGATTTGAACAGAACTGTCAACTTTCCTTCCTGTGGAAAGGTTTCAAAATTCAATCCACAAACTGTTCCAGAGACAAGGAGCTGTTGAAGTGAGCTCTGTGTGGAGCCAGGAGGGCTTCGCTGCAGTGCCTTTGCTCAGGTGCAGTTCCATGTGACAGGTGCACCTGCTCTTCCTGAGCCAGCTCAGATCTGAACCTGAAACTGCTTGGCTCAGAAGGGCGCATGTCGGGAGCAAGCGGGGCCTGATCTGACTCTGCACAAGATGAGTTTGTGTGTCTCGGCACCAAGCCTTTGAGCACCTGGTTTAGGGCAGTGTGGTCGTTTGCACTCTCTGAATACAAGTCACAGGCCCTTTTTGCTCCACGAAGCTCTTTGCTGCTGTGGTGTTGATGCCCAGAACTGGGTGAGCTGCAGGTCCTCCTGTGCCTGTTCTGGTCTCATGTGAGGTCTGGTTCGAGCTGAGCAGGCTTCGCTCTGGGGGCAGTGGTGCTGTGGGTTCAGGTTTTCTGGGGGTTGGCTCCCCCCACAGCCCCATTCCTTTATATGAAGACTCTGTTGGCCAAATGCACGTTTGCCAAGTGAGAATTCAGGCTGTTACTTGGTGCATCAGAAAAGGAGATGCTGTTAGTAAATGACAGAAGGATGTAGTCTATACTGTACTCTTTTAAAGTTCACAATACTTTTAAAGTATTCATACGCACCAGAGCACTTACTTCAAACAATTTATTGTAGTTTTGAGTGAAGTTGTGATTTGCAGTGTTTAGAGATCACTGTTGTTTGTACAGGGATCTAATCATCACAGCATCTTTCCTCTTTTCTATTTAAAAAACCCCCAGCAACCAGTATTGTACACACTCTGTGAGCTTAAGAGTTGCTGTGACAGTGTAAAAATGACAAAATACCTACAGATACTTCTCATGTTCCATTAGTGTTGCTGTTTTCAAGGAGGAAAATGCCAGTGCATAATCCCTTTTATCCTGCCCTGGACAGAGTATTTGATATGGGCTGAATAGACTGCTCTCAATTCAAAACCATTAATTTCTGTTAATTGATATAATCACACTGTAAACCCCTCTTTGTTTTGGGCTCTGTAGCGTTTCACAAGGCTGGCAGGCAGAGAGAGGCTGTGAGGGTGCTGGAGCAGCTAACACACAACGCTGTGGTTGAAAGCCGATTTAACGACGCAGCCTATTATTATTGGATGCTTTCCATGCAGTGCTTAGACATAGCCCAAGGTAAGTCACCGAAAGGAAGTTTGTGTTTGTTACCTTATTGTGCCCGTAGACAAACAAGTCCTGCACTGTGATAGCATTGTTGCAGCTGCTTCACTGCTGCGCGGTTTGATTTGGGTTTTGTTAATGCTGTGCGTATCTCAGACTTGTGCTATTTTTGTAGTCCCCTAGTTTTCCCATGTGCTAATTTTAAAAAAATAAACAAACCAGTGACATCATAAGGCTCCTTCTGAAGTCTGGCTGGGATGAAAATCATGCCTCCTGGGACCATGTATCCTCCTGCAACTTCCCACCATACCCATTGCCTGGAGGGTTAACGTGCTAATAAATAAAAGATGATGTTGGAGTGTAAGTTACCTCAAGTGTTCCAACATAGGGAGGTTTCAAATTATTTCTGCCAACAGGTAAAACTGTTTGCTAGCTGTCATCTTGTTTCCCACACTTATTTCACTGGGAGAGAGGTGTTAATAGGTGTACTTTAGTGATAATGAATACAAAAGGTTGGGAATACTGCCTTTTGCCTGGTGCTCTGAGTACCTTTGGTTTTAGTTCAGCTGATCTGTCATCCCTCAGATACTTGGCATGCATGTTTTTCTAAATGGCTTAGTAGTGTATTTGCTGTTTGTAAAACCAGGTTTTCAAAACTAATTTTATTTGCAAGTTCTGGCATTCTGGAAGAGATTTCCAGGGATGCACACCTCTGCTTTCTACCTGTAGCTCAGCTGTGTCTGGCTGTGTCAAACCATTGCCTCAGCTGTTCTGTGTTTTCCGGTGCTTGTTTCAGACCAGAAGTTTGCTCAGAAGAATAGCAACTTTGTAAACACATGATTTGCATGGGTAGATGGGGCACACTTGACCTGGGACACACCTCCTCTGGAAGTGCTGATGCTAAAATTGTAACAGATTGTTCTCTTCTAGCTGAATCTCATAGACTGCTCTTTGAGACTGACACCAATGCTTTTGCCTCCTGCAGAGAATGAACAGCAGCAGACTGAAATGTTGCAGAAGTTTCATCACTTCCAGCATTTGGCAGAAGTTTACCATGTCTATCACTTTATTCAAAGATACACTGTAAGATACTCACTTTAGAATTGTGTATTTATGCTTCCTGAGCTTTTTTTCCTTAGGAAGTCCAGAAATAACTAGGATGAATTAATTAATGACTTTTTAGGCAATTAAACATTGAATGTACATCAGTGATACTGTATAGTAACTTTATTTATTTAACTTTATTTTATTTTATTATGCAGTCTTCAGCTGTCTTGTACAAGAACTTGCCCAGGTCCCTACAGCTGCAGTGCAGGTGGAGCAGGGCTGTGCCAATGCCTGCCCTCCCTCCTGCCCATGGCCCTTTTTGCTGGTTGCCTCGGTTTGGTCCCATGGTTACCTGAGCCTCTGCTCCTGCACAGGCCAGGGTCAGTTTTACCCTTAGTCACTGGAAAACAGGGTAAGAGAAGAAGGCATGCTAGCTTAGGGGATTCCCACGGGCTGCTACGTGTGTCAGTGATATGCAGTCACAAGTGAGGAGCTCCTGCTAATTCCAGCAATTAGAGTCATGTTGCCATCCCTGTTGGTGAAAATATCTGTTCTAAAACGTTTGAGAACCCTTGCTCTGTGCCCTTGCCCAAAATAAGACTCTGTGGAGTCTTTGCTGTCAGACTATTTTAGATCTCGCAGCGCTGGAGACTTGGCACTGTGGCTGTGCAGACTGCCCTCATTTTTAAATTGCCTGTTAAAGTTCTGGGTTAGTTATGCTGATCTCTCTCTCTTTTCTGTGTGTATCAGGCATGAACTTTGGTGATAAAGACATGTAAAATCTACTTGCTATATTCCATCAACACTGTTTCTTTCATGCTGTTGAAAAAAGAATAGTACTAGAGATACCTCATGCTGCGATGCTTAGTGATGTAAGTTGTTGGTTTTCCAGCTTAGACATGTGTGTCTGTTTTTCATACCACAGGAGGAGCCTTTCAGCTTCCACTTGCCTGAAACTCTCTTCAATATTTCCAGATTTCTGCTTCACAGTTTAACAAAGGAGACTCCTTTGGGAATCTCAAAAGTGTATCCTTCTGATACAGTACAAAATCTAGAAGTTATCATGTGCTACTTTAAAGGATGAACTGCTGTTGGTCCAAGGCAGGGACCTCCTGCAGGGAATCTTCAGTGTCAGTTGTTGGTTATCATTAATGGGAACCGACTTTTGTCCTTAAGGAATAACCAGCATCTTCAAACTATTGTGTGCTGAGCTGCACTAGTTTGTTTTTTGGAATTGTTTGTTTGTTTGTTTGTTTGTTTGTTTGTTTGTTTTGGGCTTTCTGTTACCATTCTGGAGAGCTGTGCAAATCAACTAACATGTAACTCTGTTAGGCCACCTTGAACACCTGCCCAGTCTGGTGTGTCACCTGTGTCAGAGGAGCAAGTTCTAGGACACCAGTCACTGCAAAAAGAGGGTGGCTCTGAATCTTGACAGTGTTGTTGCAAAGAGCCTGAACTGAGACAGGGGCGGGGAAACCCAGGAGCTTTTGCTTCCCGTGAGGCTGGTGTAGCCATGTGGTCTGTGAGGCCAACTGCATGGCTTTGTTAGTGCCTATTGAATGTTTGGAGAGTGCTTCATCATTGGGCTGTGTGAGCCTTGTGAAATGCACCTGTCTGTAAGAGGTAGCCAGGAGGTCACTGGATGCCATAGGGAGGCCTCATCTTCTTGGTTTCACTTCGTTTCTGGTTTTGGATGGGATGTTAGCTTTCCTTTTCATAACTCCTTCATTTGT
Source organism: Acanthornis magna (assembly GCA_036785705.1). Lineage (NCBI taxonomy): Eukaryota > Metazoa > Chordata > Aves > Passeriformes > Acanthizidae > Acanthornis > Acanthornis magna. Next base: position 495,277 of record JAWUZG010000049.1, on the reverse strand, counting down.
AAATGGAGAATCTTCCATAAAGTCTCTGATAACAGGACTTGTGGTTGGTAGGTCTGAACAGCAATTACTGTTTCACTCTGCTGAAAGGGAAGGACAACACTTAGTTGCTGACATGGGGCACACTATTTCCAATCACATCTGGTGTATTTACTCAATGTCAGGGGGTTACTTATGCTGTAAAAAATTTTGGGGTTTTTTTGTGGCTGGGGGAAAATGCATGCACCCCAAAATTACTGAAATATTGTAAATGGAGTCAGAATATTTAACTATAGCAGCGTTTATGTAGGGTCATTCCTTACCTTGCTAATAATTGCCCACAGATGTTTTGATAGTCCTTTCACACATGTTTGCAAATGAAATTCTGTAAATAGAATTCTTTGGTTAAAGCCTGTTTTAAGTCCCAGTGTTGGATATGCTTCATTGCACTACTTCTATGATTAGACAGAGTATTGCTTTTTATCCTAAATGCTGTATGTATTTTTATTCCTTAATTAAATTATAGCAATACATTATTGGCCCTGGCAAAGCAGAGTAAAGCTCTTGGTGCATATAAATTGGCTCGTCATGCCTATGACAAGCTGCAGGGACTGCAGATCCCAGAGAGGTTCCAGAAATCAGTTGAGCTGGGCAGCCTGACAATCCGATCCAAGCCATTCCATGACAGTGAAGTAAGTTGTAATGTGTTTCATGGTAATCATTAATATGTGGCCTAATCCAAGAATATGAGTTCCTGTGTGCACAAAACAATCTGAAATATATTATGCATGGCTCTGTGATATAATTATATTTATGCTGGAAGCACAGTTGTTTTATTGTTATGCTTCAAGTCAGACTTCCTTCTGCTCCTGAGAGCAAATTAAAATCAGCCCTCTCTTTGTGAGCAGCTTCCATCCTCCCTCTCCTCTTGCAGTCACCTTCCTCTCTGCCTATTAATTCTTTCAAGCCCTTTTCTTCCCAGTTCACATACTATTGCTCCACAGTCTTTGTCTCTCTCTCCAGCTGGAGGTCACTTTCGTTTGTCCCACTCCTAACACTCCTTCCCTCCTCCCTTCATCCCTTCAGTGACCTTCCTTCCATAAATCTTATTTTAACACCTTTTCTTCTTTCACTGAAGTCTAGCTTTCTGCAGTGTTCTATAAAGCCATATCTCAGGGAGTACTCACTAAAAATATATTGCATTGTACCATTGAACACGCACCTGGCCTCCTAAAATAATAGAAACACACTCTTTAAGAACTGCTTAAAATAACTCTGCTCTTGCAAAGAGATTAATTATTTGGAGAACCTAAATTTGACCACATCTTAGAGCAAAAAACTTTGCTTCAGTAACCTTCTCTTCAGCTGCTTTTGTCCCTGTGTATTTGAGGCAGAATTCTGCTTGTTACTGCAAAGGCAAGGTGAAAATTTAATTGTTAGAATGGTGAAGACAGCTATTTTTAATGTGAAAACTTGCTGGTTTGTTAAAAAGGAAAGTATTTTCAGTTGTTGAAGGATCTGATTTCAGAGCAGTGCTTCTCCAGACTGGTGCTGGTGTTGTATCAGTGTTGTCAGCCGAAGGGGCCCGTATTTAATTGAAAACAAAGATTTGAGGATGTGCTGGTTCTGTGGTTACTGTGCTCTTCATGTGTCTTTTCAGGAGCTGGTGCCCCTGTGTTACAGGTGCTCCACCAACAACCCTTTGCTGAATAACCTGGGGAATGTCTGCATTAACTGCAGACAGCCTTTTGTCTTCTCGGCCTCCTCCTACGGTGCGTTGGGATGTTGGGTTTGCTCATGCTTTGCAAGTAGATAAATGTTAACAGAGTAGGTTAGTGCTTCATTTCTTCTCTCTGCAATGTTATTTGGCCAAACAAATGTTCCCTTACTATTGTTAAATTTGACTAAGTGGCAACCTCTTGTCCCGGGGCCTTTTGGATCTCACTGCAGGGCAGCAGGAGCAGTGCAGCATTGTTTTATTGCCAGACACTGAAATGCATCCAGTGTTCTCTGAAGGCGAACACAATCCTTTCAGAAGTTCAGGGGGTTTGGTTTGCTGTAATTTTATTTTATTTACCTTGTTTCATGAGAGAAGGTGGGCATAAGACCACTGTCATGGAAGCCCACGGCTGTTGCTGAAGGAGCACAGTATCTGCTGTGGGGCTTTTCCTGAGTTCCTGCAGGTCAAACAGTTCCTGCCTTTCCCACCTTTTAGAGGTGCTGCATCTGGTGGAGTTCTATTTGGAAGATGGCATCTCAGATGAAGAAGCTGTAGCTCTCATTGACCTTGAAGCTCCAAGAGTGAGTAAAAGAGAGAATAAATGGCAAGAGATGATGAGTGACCGTATCCTTTTGAATAGAATTGGTTTCCAGTCCTTTTCTTAGGGAAAAATTGAACAATTTTTAGTTTCATTTTTTCCCCTTCAGTTTAAACCTTTCTTTTTGTCATATGACTGATGTAAGTAAAATTGCATCTTGTTTCCTTGTCATGTTAGTATGACAACCGAAGTGTGGTTTATCTAAACCTAATATTGTCAAGAAGCTTTTCCATCAGGATAGTTTATTTCTAATCCTGTGCATTGTTTATTTTTAACTGTGGAATGCCATGCTTTACCTATTCTGTGTGAACTACTTTCTGAAAAGTATTGGGGGGAATCTGTGTTGCTTTCAATAACAGCTTCCTTTAGAGGCTATTAGAGGCTTTCTTTAGAGGCTGCCTTCTCTCAGCCAAGGGAAGCAGCACTTCACAACTGTTCCTGTTGGGATCTGGTTTGGAATGCTTTGGCATCAGAGCTCCCAGTTGCTATGAGGGTTATAGAATATGAGATGTAGAGTAATGCACAAGAACAAACAAACTCTGACTAAAGCTACCCAAAAATGTATTTTCTATAGGTTGCTTCCTTAGCTCTGCCATCTGTGGAAGGTTAAGAGCTGATGTCATGCCTGGCTATGGTCAGTCTTGCTGTTCTACTGCAGCTGCAGTGATAAACTTTCCCAGTCACTGGAAATCCCAGCAAGGCCTTCTTGGTACTTTTTGTAATGACCTGGGCACTGTCACAGTTTGAGATTCTCTGAAGCAGCAAGGGTATTGGTCCTGCTGGGGTGTTCTGGTAATCAGAGCCGAATTTACAGGAATTCTTGTCCTTCCTTAAGAATGCATGCAGATGCTCAGAGTTTGAGGCTTGATGAAAGTACGGATATTATTGAGGACGATGATCCCTTTACAGCAAAACTGAGCTTTGAGGTAAGAACTGTACCTTTATCTACCAACAGAAATTAGTGGAAAATTTTACTTTACAAAGCCTTTCTTTTGGTGTGAGTGTGGTACAAAGAGGAGAGCTGCAGAGCAGGGGACTGGGAGAGGGATGGCACTTGAGAGGGAAATGGACTAACCAGTTAACTCCTCTCTAAAAAAAAACAAACCACTCAAAAGCAAACAAACAAACCAGCAAAACCCCCACAAAACCACCCCAAACAAACAAACAAACAAACACAAAGACACAAAAACAACAAAGACTTAAACTAAATGTTCCTGGAATTTTGTTTTCTCACTGTGCCCTGGTACAGCAGCAGCACACCTATAGAGCAGGCCTTACCGTGAGGGTTTCATAGGGGCTGTGAGTATGGGTGTTATTTAGAAGGAATTGTGTTAAAGTGATAAGGGAAGCTCACTAGAAACAGATGTGGCTGGATGCTACTGTTGCTGAAGGTTTTGATAAAACTGACAGGGAGTTTGGTGGAACAAGGCTTGGGCCAGTTCTACATTAGCTTCTTCTATTGAATTTTACTTTGCTTCTTCAAACAACTTATGAATCCTCAAAGGGCGTTGCAGTTGGTAACGATTCTTTGCAAACCTGCTCTCGTGCAGCAAGGAGGCTCAGAGTTCATGCCGGTGGTGGTGAACCGTGCTGTGCTCCGCTCGATGAGCCGGAGGGACGTCCTGATCAAGCGCTGGCCGAGGCCGCTGCGGTGGCAGTATTACCGCTCCCTGCTGCCCGACGCCTCCATCACCATGTGCCCATCATGCTTTCAGGTAGTGTTTTCATGGAGTGATTTAAAAAATAAACAAAAAGCCCTATCCAGAACGCGATGCTAATCCAGAAACAATGCTAATCCTTGAAACCTCATACTCTAAAATGTACTCAGCAAATTAATGAATGAGGTAGAGAGAGAGCAGTGAAATCCCAACTCTGAGCTGTGTGATGAACAGAGGAACAACTGCCTTCGAAGACTTGGCAGTAGCTGAATTTGAAAAGTTGCCCTGACAGCAGTTCAGAGCCTCTTGAGCAAACCTTGGCTGACCAACAGAAGCTGATTGGTGTTTACTTCCTTCTGCTCTGTCTCTCTCACTTGCAGCCTGGTCTAGCAAGGAAAATCAGTTAGTGACTGTTATCTTGTGGTTCAGTCCCATTCCTGCCTTGCTCAGAAATGACTGTTTGAAATGCTGCAGTTCAGTCATACTTGCTTACCCTACTGCCTCATTGTCCATTCTTTTGCGAAAGTTTGTACCTTCTCAGCAGCACTGGCAGAGGTCTGTGAAGTGCTTGCTTCTCTGTTCCCGGCTGTAGCATCTCAGGTGACTGAAACCAAGAGGACCAATTTTCTGTGATGGTGGTTCCAGAAATCTGTGCTATTGAGCAGCCACTGAGCTCAATTGGCATTTTCTCTGAGCAGGGTACAGGCTAACTTGTCTTAAATCTGTTCTTAACAGATGTTTCACACAGAAGACTATGAGCTCCTCATACTCCAGCATAATTGTTGTCCATTCTGTCGGCGGAGAATAGATGAGTCAAACCAATGAAGAAAACCAGTCTTTTACCTCAACAACAGACTCCCCTGTTGGCTTGGCAAAACAGTTCTCATATCTGTAGAGCTTTCCTAACAACTTAATTATGTAATTTTGTTCCATTTTTTTATGTAAGAGTAGAAGCAAATTGAAGAAATGTAACTATTTTTTGAAATTAAAATGTCTGGTTTTTTGTGAATTCACTCTGCATTTTCCAGGCAAGCAGCTGAAGTGCCACAGAATTTTACAGAAATGTTTCTAGAGTCAAGTTCAGCCTTTAAGTAATTGTTTTTATTCCAGATTGTGCTATGACTTGATTTGCTCCTTAACACACACCAGTTATTGACAGATCTTCAAATAAATGGGACTGTTTTTCACTACTTATTGTCTCAGAATTTGCTATTATGCTGATGCTTCTGATCTTGAATTTCTTTTTCCTTTCTATTCCATTTAGGCAAGAACAGCATTTAGAGTTTAGAGCCCCTCAAATATAATCTGAAGAGTTCTGCTACTCATGGCACTGGGGACATCTCACAGCCAGCCTGGGGCAGGTGATGGCTGATTCTGTGTGGAATTCACCTGGTTACAGTGCAGGATGTCAGGCTGTGCGTACCTGAGCATACCTGCACCCTGTGGTGCTGCCGTGGAGTGGGGCTGAGCAGGGTGTCCCCAGCACCATGTCAGTTGTGAGCCGAGGGCAAGCTGTGCCTGCAGGTGGGAGGAGATGGACCCTCTGCCCTCTGCTACAGCCTCCTGTGGAGGCATGAGAGAGGGTGTCAGTCCCAGGCAGCACCTGAGCCCCGCATTGGCTCGCTTTCCCTATGGGACTGGGCAGGAAGCAGGAGAGCAAAAGCCAAGAAACTCCTGTGTTGAGATAAAGACAGTTTAATAGCTGAAGCAGAGCTCTGCGTGCAAGCAAAGCAAAGCAAGAAAGAATTTATTCCTTGCTTCCTGGAGAGCAGGGCTCAGCATGAGTAACCGTCACTTGGGAAGGCACACACCACAAGTACGACATCCTCCCTCCTTCTTCCTTTTCCTGAGTGTTTATTTTGGAGCACAGCATCATCTGGAGTGGCACACCCCTTTGGCCAGCTGTCCCAGCTCTGTCCTCTGCTCCCTGCCTGCTCTGGCCTATTGCTGATGGGGACAGAGCAGGGAGAATGGAGACCCCAGTGCTCAGCCCCAGCTACAGCACCGGTGTATTCCCAGTGCTGGTTTAAGCAACAACACATAGCACCCCCACACTGCTGTGAGGGAAGTGAGCTCTGTGCCAGCGACAGCAACGTAGCCCCGGCCAGGGGAATCTCACTAGGATGGTCACAGAGTCATTCCCTGGCAGTGGCAAAATTCATGTATGTAATCTGCTCGGCTGGAGCTGGGAAGCAATATGTCTTGACTTTAATCCAGTATAAACTGTGCCCGTGTTGCCATGAGTTCTGTTGTGATGGCAGCCTGTCTGTTCCAGCCTGCCTTTACCCTGAGTGGGAAAGGTCACAAGCAACTCGCTGAGGTGGTTGGTGCTGGCAGAGCAGCTCCTACAGGAGCAGTTTTGCACGTGAAACAGAATGTCTGTCTGCTTTTCCTCTGGAAAAGGAGACCCTGCAATTGCACTGCCGGGTTTCCGAGTCCCTCAGTGGGTCCTGACCAAGTTTGCATGATTTACCACTTTAAAAACATTCTGTTCTAATTACAGCTCGCCTGCTTTCTGACTCAGCTGTCACTGTTTGCAGTGAAGACTCCGCTATTGACATGGATAAACAATGCTGTTTGAGATGGGAGCCAGGGTGGAATTCAGCTCCTTCTGGAACTGAGCTGGCTGTGCAGAGCCAGTGGGACTGCAAAATTTTAAAAGTGAAGAGAAAGGGTTTGCTGTGACACACAGACAAAATGGACAAAGCAAGGAAGCTTCTTTTTTTGCTTTCTTTTTTTTTAACAACCCTGCGAGTACAGTCTAGCTTTTTTTTTAAGCTAGGAAGGCTTTAATGTTTCCGCGTTTTGGGCTTTTCTGGGCAGAAACACTCCGCATGTCTCATACGTGATGAAGGTGTTCTTGTCCAGGCTGCTCTATGCCATGGAGCTCGCCAGCTGACTTCATGCTGAGGAGTCCCTGAAGGTACAAGAGGTCCCACCACAGCACTTTGGTTGGAAGCTGTTGTGAGCAATTTGTCGTGTTCCTCTATCTCACTGCTGTCTGCCTGTCCCACTGCTGTGTCCAGTGGTGACGCATGCCAGCCCTAAGCTCTGTCCAGCAGCTGCTACGTCAGCAGTGGCTTATTGCATCAGCTTAAAGTGTTTTAGGAAATAAACCTTTAATCCCTGTGTGCCCAGGTACAAGAGTAAACAGCTGCATTTGCAGTTAGAAGGTGGCACTGCTCTGGCCTTGGCAACAGTGTGAGAAATTAATTGAGAGGATTAGCAGAATGTGTGTGAGGATGTGGTGTTTTCCTGTTAAGGTGAAGGAAGACCTTTGGGACTGTCCAGAGATGGTGGCCTGCATTGGGCTGCCAGCGAGGTCTGCCCTAGTCTGTGGTGCCAGCACTTCAGCTCCTTCCACCTTTCCCACTTAGAGGGCAGCTTTCCCAGCTTGGTCTCTGCTCTAAGGAGAGTACAGCACTTTGTGCTTTGTTCCATTAAACTTATTGCTAAACTAACCTACAGGGAACATTGGTGAAAATGAGGCCAGGACTAGAGGAAGTTTATTAAGGCCAAGAGGACATGAACTTCTGCCCCCCTTGCACCCATGAGTTCCAGGAGCTCAGCTACACCCTCCTGTGCTGGATGAGAACCTCACGTTTACCTGCTCCTGGCTGTGAGGAGCGCTCAGCTCAGCCCCCAGTGCAGCCAAAACAGCAAGGGGAGGTGGGTGCTCAACTCCTAGTCTGTCACCTACAAAGGAACAGAGCAAACAGTCTCCGTGTGCTCACCTCCTATACGTTTTGTCCCACTGCCTCTGAAAAATTAAGAAATGTGTAACTCAGCTGCTGGTTGGCACGAGGAATGTTTCAAGCACAACTGAGTGCACAGAGTGGTGAGTCAGAGAGATACAGAGGACATGGAATGCTCCAACAACAGCCTTCACTGTAGAGTTTGATGATTATGCAGGTTTGAGGAGACTGAGGTTGTCTGTCAACCAGCATATGTAGCTGTGCTGGCTACAGCTCTGAACCTCTCATCGGTGTCCTGGTCCAGCAGCCTTCTCAGCACCAGTGCAGAAAGATTCCAGTCCAGGACAGATGGACTAGGTTATTTATTAGGTGTTACCAATGTGGTTGGCATGACCCGAATCACAAAGAAAGCCACGCACAGAGGAGATGGCACAACTGGTAACCTGCCAGTAGGGCCAGTGTTTCACTGTGGTGGTCAAACCTCCACAGCCAAACCCTGAGTAGAGAGGTGGCTGGACCACGTGGAAGAAGGTTTGGTCATGCTGCCTTCTGCAGCCTTCCACAGAGACTGGCAGTTCTGTGGGGATGGCTCCCCAGTGGGGACTGGCTGCTGTCACAGATCCACATTCCCCTTGTAAGAATGGGGCTGGGACACTCCTCTGTCGCGGAGGGGCCATACCACACCCACCCTGTCCAGCCCAGCCATCATTTGCAGCCTCCAAACCCACAGTCCTGGGGCTGGAACCACATGTCCCTCCTGTTAGTGGGGAATGGAAAGGAAGAGCGAGGCTGTACAAGTGGAGCTGCTGCCTGGATTGAGCCCCTCCAAATAAATGGTGCGGTGCAGAGCTACCTCTGCGTACATGTGACCGTGAGCCATGGTCTCCAACAATGACAGCACTGGTCAGAAACAGGTGTCACCTTAACACCTTCCCAGGAAAGCCAATTATCCTGGGATGATTATGATTAATAATTCTCTAAGCCCAAATTGTGCTGACACCAGTGCCTGGAGCTTACTGTGGGGGCACTTTATAAGAGGTGCCCTGCAGAGGAGAGCATAGCTGGTTCTCCTTGGGGTGACAGTGAAGGTTGAGAAGTGGCAGGAGCTCCATTTCAGAGGTGATTTCCCCCTTGCACAAAAGAACTCCCAAAGTAAGAGCAAAAAACACCTCACAAACTGCAACCATGAACGGGACAGAAGGCCAAGACTTCTACGTGCCCATGTCCAACAAGACAGGGGTGGTGCGGAGCCCCTTTGAGTACCCCCAGTATTACCTGGCTGAGCCCTGGAAGTTCTCGGCACTGGCTGCCTACATGTTCATGTTGATCCTGCTTGGCTTCCCCATCAACTTTCTCACGCTGTATGTCACCATCCAGCACAAGAAGCTCCGGACACCTCTAAACTACATCCTCCTGAACCTGGCGTTCGCCAACCTCTTCATGGTATTTGGAGGCTTCACAACCACCATGTACACCTCCATGAATGGGTACTTCGTCTTTGGAGTAACAGGGTGCTACATAGAAGGCTTCTTTGCCACACTGGGAGGTAAGTTTTCCAAATATTCGAAAGTCTCTCAGGAATATCCCCAGATTTTAGGAGGGGGAGGGAAAACACACATCTCGGAAAAACGTGGTACCTGGAACTCCTTGATCTGCTGCTGATGTGGACTGAGGCCATTGCCATGCTTCCAGGTAGGAGATGAAGAAAGTGACAAGTGATACTTTTTTTAAACTTTATTTTGGGAGTCACCTTAGTATCCTGAGAATCACAGTGCAGCAATGAAAAGCAGCCAATACCAGTTTTTGCAGTTGTTGGATTTGCATGTCTCCTTGGCTCACTTTCTGACTGGAGAGATGACAATTTTGTTCCTCCCATTTTGCAGGGCAGAATCTGCCACTGGCTCTGTGTGGTGCATGGTGGTATAGGTGAGCAGAGCTGGCTCTCCTCCCCATGCCAGCCTGGCATGGAACCAAACAGATGTGAAACAGAAATTGTGTGTCTAAAAATGCCCTCCTCCATTCAGCATAGCCTTCACCCACAGCTACTGTTTTACTGGTTTGGTCCTTGTGGCACAAGTTTCCTGGAAAGCTGTGAGTAGCAAGGGGAAATCCTGGGATGATGGGCGCTTGCTGCATCTCAGTGTGCCCACAGGCTTGCAGGTGCAGGTGCTGTCTGGGATGAATGGTGGGATCTGCCATGGATCTCAAGACACAGCAGCAAAGTGGTTCCTGTGGGTCAGCAGTACAGTGAGAAGGGGTCTTCTCATACTGTCCTACTGCATCTGCACTTGACCTTTCTTCATGTATCTTTCCAAACCCTTGGTGAAGATTGAGCTGCTGCCAGGGGTCTGAGAAGGTCTCATGCTGCCGTCAGGGTGTTTTTCTTGCTGCTTAAAGTCCTTGTGTCCCTTTCCATCCTTCTCCCCGGTGCAGGTGAAATTGCTCTCTGGTCACTGGTGGTTCTGGCTATCGAAAGATATGTAGTGGTCTGCAAGCCCATGAGCAACTTCCGCTTTGGGGAGAACCATGCCATCATGGGTGTTGCCTTCACCTGGATCATGGCCTTGGCGTGTGCAGCTCCCCCACTTTTCGGCTGGTCCAGGTAGGGGGGCCATTGGGCCCAACATCGGGGGGGTGGGGGCCTGGCTGGTGGCTCAGCTGTGGCTTCCAGCCGGTCTCCTCTGCAGGGTGCTGACCTGCTGGGCTCACCTTGCAGGTACATCCCCGAGGGCATGCAGTGCTCCTGCGGGATTGACTATTACACTCTGAAGCCAGAGGTCAACAATGAATCTTTTGTCATCTACATGTTTGTGGTTCACTTCATGATCCCGCTGTCAATCATTTTCTTCTGCTATGGGAACCTGGTTTGCACTGTAAAGGAGGTGGGTACCTGCCAGATGCGGTGACTTTAGGGCTGCCCCCATCCCCAGTGCTGGGTAGGGGCCCACACCAGGCTCGAGAATGGTGACAGGGAGGGCCCTCCAGAAGCCAGCCTGGCCATCCATGAAGAGGGAAATAGCAGACTCCAGATGTGCAGCTTGACTACCATGAGCCCTGACCCCATGTCCCTACCAGTGCAGCACCCACTGGTTCCACAACATTTCCTTTCCCTTCTGCCCACAGGCTGCCGCCCAGCAGCAGGAGTCTGCCACCACCCAGAAGGCAGAGAAAGAAGTGACTCGCATGGTCATCATCATGGTCGTTGCCTTCCTCATCTGCTGGCTCCCCTATGCCAGCGTCGCGTTCTACATCTTTACCAACCAGGGATCAGACTTCGGGCCCATCTTCATGACCATCCCAGCGTTCTTTGCCAAGAGCTCCTCCATCTACAACCCCGTGATCTACATCGTAATGAACAAACAGGTAACTGGCAGAGTGCCAGGGAATTCCTCTTTTGTGTTTCTCATTATAACAGCTGGTAGAGTTACAGCACCTCAAGGTGCCAGTGGTTTGGATCAGGGCTTGTTTCCGGGAGATCTAGTCCTGGCACATGGGAAGCTGACTGTGCAGCTCATCCTTGGTGTTGCATAAATCTCACAAATGCACGGCCAGCCCACCTCTGGGAGCCAGGACTGCAGCAGGCAGGGCTGGCAGCAGATGGGGTGAGCAGCAGAGAGGTGGGGCAAGAGACTCCATTGGCATAGTGCTTCCTGGGGGCTTCCGAGGAGCTCTGCTGGGCTTAAAGACAGCTCTGCAGCCAGACTGCATGGTGTCTACCTACCTCACCTGGGCTTCCCTCTCTCCCAGTTCCGTAACTGCATGATCACAACCCTCTGCTGCGGCAAGAACCCACTGGGTGATGAGGACACGTCTGCCGGCAAGACAGAGACCTCCTCTGTCTCCACCAGCCAGGTCTCTCCTGCATAGGCCCCACTGGAGCAGCCAGTCCCTGGGGTGCTGCCCTGGGAGCATGAACTCAGCCCCACCACCACCAGCCCCCGCTCTGCCATGGCCAAGGTCCTGTGGGGCGGGCTCCTTGCTCCTGGCACTAGGAACCCTGGGAACAAGGCTGACAACATGTACACATTTTGTAATTAAAATGCAAAGGCTTAGCTCCTCTGGCATAAATCCATGCATTTCTGTTGACTCGCTGAGAGCTCATGCCCCTTCTCTGAGTGCAGACTCTGGGTCGGAGAGCTCTGCCATGGCCCAGGCCTTGCCTCCCTCGACCCACCCTGACACCCCAGCCAAGGCACATTCTGCATCTGCTGCTGCTGGGGCCGGAGCTGGGGCCACTTCTGGCTCTGCTGCCAGAGATGGATCCCAGCCAGCGCTGGGATCCCAGCCAGGGGCTCAGCCCCATCCTGCTCTGGCTGCCCAGAGCGGGTTTGGCTGCTGCAAAGTGCCCCAGCTCTGCCACATGCTCCCAGCTCCAGCCCTGTCCCTGTCCCTGTCCCTGTCCCTGTCCCTGTCCCATCTGCCAGAAGGGCTGGGAGGCACTCCAGGGGTGATTTTTCCGGGGGGGGTGGGACAGATAGCAGTGCACAGGTCCTGCCTGGCAGGCAGGTGGCACAGAGGGCCCTGCCAGCACCGCAGCCGTGTGTGGCCGCAGCACTCAGGGACAGCTTGGTGCTCAGTCCCCCAGCGCCAGCGCAGCGGCACACGGACAGAGTTTGCGCACACAGCAGCAGCCCTGCTCCATGTCCCCCAGCACCCCTTCCCCACAGTCCCACCTCTCTTCCTTAAGCATCTGTGGACTCCCAGGGCCAAGCCCCCAACAAGCTCCCCCACGCCCCTCCCCATTTTGGCTGTGGTCAGTTTGGCCTCAGCCCAACAGGAGGTTTTGGGCAGCTCCTGTGATGCTGAGGCTTGCCCGGGGCAGGGCTGAGCTCCCCCCACACCACAAGCAGGCAGGACCCAGCAGCATATGGCTCAGCGATGCCAACATATGCTCAAAGCACTACAAGATGGCATATTGCAATTGTAGCAGTGTTCTTCATTTTTATTTTTAGTTCAGTTATACAAATAAGATGTTTTTCTCACTGTTCACTGTTATCAACATTTGAAACTATTTTTGTACATTATTATCCTCTCTGATTTCTAATCCTATGCAGCTTTGCAAGGACTAATAGGGAATGTATAGAGCCCATGCAAGTTAAACCCTTAATAAAGAGCAATTTGCAAGTACAATTCTCTCATTATTTTTTTTATTGATACTTCTGCATATTCAGTGAAATCTAAAGATTAGAGTTTTATGAATAATTCAGTGTTTAGGCTGATGTCTGATTCATGTACTCTAAATCTGGGAGGTGGTTTTGGTGGGAAGAGGAGGAAGGATTCAGTGTTTGTTTGCTGTCCGTGAGGCTGTGCTCCCCAGGAGTGTGGTGGTTCTCTTGCCTGCGGAGGACCAGCCCTGGCACAAGGCTTGGCCCCGAGCCCATGGGCTCTCTTCCCACACCGTGCCACCCAGCTGCTGCTGGTGGTGCTAGGGGCAAGTGAGGGTTTGGGACCCCCCTGTCAGCTCAGCCAGGTGCCAGAGGCATCACAGAGCTACCAGAGAGCTGAGAGATGGATCCAGGATGAGGAGATCCACCCAAACCTTCTGTGGTGCCAGCCCCTGCAGCCCTCCAGTGTTCCCATTGTCCCCTTCCTGGGGAATTCAGAAATGGACTGGAAATGGAGCGAGAAACAGGCTGGTGCTGGTCTGGGGGAAAAGAGAGCACATGGGGCTCCAGGCACGGGGTCTATCTCCCAGCTCCTTGCTACAGACCTGGCTCCTACTGGCACCTCAGCCAGGATCTGGCCCCTGGGCTCAAGACCTTGACAAAGGTCTCCACGGGCAGTGCTTTGTGGGTCCGTTGCTGTGGTCTGCTGAGATGGCCATGAGCCAGTCCTACCATCACATAATCCTGCTTTACAGCTTCCTCACGTTTCCAACAGACAATGCACACGAAAGCCCTGTGAGTCCGGTGTGAAGAGGGCAGTCCCCACAGTGGGCACATTTGCACTGTTTCTACACCACAGAGCCATTGGTGATTTACTCAGGTCCTCCTCACAGGCACAGGTGCCTGCATGGAGGGCTCATGGAAGTGACATGGCTGCCCATGTCTGGGGCTGGGAGTGCTCTCTCCTGAACACCGTGGGATTCACTGGGCAGGGGCAAATAGTTGTCCTGCTTGTGACACCTGGGGGCACTGGGGGAGAGTTGCTCCTCCTGCCTCTGCTGGCTCATCAAGCAGCTTTTTGTTTTCCTCCTCTCACTTGTGGAACCTTCCCCCGCCCTACCATTATCAGACTCCCATTTCCCAGTGAATCCACACCTGGTGAAGGGAGACAGCAGGTCCCACCAGCACACTGGCAATGGGTCTGGGTGGGCCCCATGCTCCGGGCTGGCTCCCTGTGCACCCCACAGCGTTGTCAGCAAGCTGCAATCCCAGCACCCCAACACCCACCCAGCAGCAGGTAGACACCCTTTGTCTGCCTGTTCAGGGCAATCACCCTGCAAACCCCCATCTGTCATCTTCAATCCCTCTGCTTAGGTGTGCCCCTTCTCACTCCAGTCCCTCACAAAGATTTGGCAAAGGACCCTCAACTTCCCAGCCCCCAGCTCCCACCAGGGCTTCGACCAGAGCAATTAGCAGCTGCCAACCAACACCTGCAGACAGGCTGCTCATCAGATAAACTGGATGGAGGTGAGGTGAACTGGGCATGGGAGCAGGGCTTGTGGTGCTGTGGGTAGAGCTGCCTGTGCCTGACTGAGACTGTGGGCTGCTGTGTGCTGCCATGGAGCCTCAGCTGGGTAAGGGGTCTGCAAGTGTGGTGGGGTCCCTCAGAGCTGGGGTCTGGCCCAAGCTGTGGTTGGGCTATGGTGGCTGTGGTCCCTGTGAGGCTGTAGGGATGAGCAGGGTTGTGGCTGCTTGGCTTCTGGGGGCTTTGCAGCCCCTGGGGGTGTGAATGTCTCCGGATTGGACTCCAGTCCCAAATGTACCTCTTTCAGCAGCCGAAGCTGCTGGCATAGGCCAGCGCTGTCGGACCCAGCACCCTCCAACCCTGCAGATGGTCAAAGAGGCGCTGCGGGCCCACGATGAGAAGAAGGGTGCCTCTGTCGTAGCCATCAAGCGTTTCATCCTGGCCAAGTACCCCACCGTGGACCCCATCCGCCTCAAGTACCTGCTGAAGCAGGCGCTGAGCAAGGGGCTGAGCTGCGGGGACCTGGTGCGGCCCCACAACTCCTCCGCTGTGGGGGCCACTGGCACCTTCAAGGTGAGCCAGGGCTGCTGGGGTCACAGGGCCGGGGCCGAGGTGCTGCCTGAGCCTGCTGACAGCCTTCTCTCACCCCCAGTTAGCTCTCAAGAAGCCACGGCACAAGCAGCAGCTGGGCCAGGCAGATCCTGACGCAGGACAGGCCCCAAAGGCAGGACAGAAAAGGACCACCAAGGGCCCTGTGGCAGGAGCACGACAGCAAGGTAAGGGCTGCTGGCGCTACGAGCTGCCCCGCACGGCCTGGCCCAGCCTGGGCTCATCCACTGCCCCTTCTTCCGCAGGTGCCAAGAAGCAGCAGCCCACGGCCACAAAGCAGCAGCCAAAGGTGAAAGCCCGTGAACGTGACTGGGGCCAGCAGTGGGGTAGGATGGCTCATGGCATGGCAATACCCTGAGGTGCTCTCTTCCCTTTCCTCCAGGTCCAGCCACGAGCAGCTGAGAAGCCCAGGAGCAATAGAGCAAAGCATCCACAAGCTGCTGACTGGCCCCAGGCTCACGGCTCAGGGTCCTCAGGACCCCTGAGAGCTGCTGACCTCTCCCAGGCCCCCAAGAAAGGACCTTCAGGGCCCCTGAGAGCTGCCGAGCACCGCCAGGGCCCCCGAAAAGGACGCTCAGGCCCCAGCGCAGCTCCGGCTGCTGAGAATGCAGGAGAGGGTGAAAGTGACAGTTCTGCAAGTGCTGGGGCGAAGGGGCCCCGAAAGGTCCCCAGGGCAAAGAGCAAGGGGAAGGTGTCCAGGGGGGCACAGCAGGATGCCCCCAAAGCACAGGGAGGTCAAGGCCAGGCAAGGAAGCCCCGGGTGACCCCAGGAGCTGGGAAGGGAAAGGCCAAACTGAAGAAGGCAGCCCCTGGGGCAGTGGACAAAGAGGCTCCATAGGGAGCCTAGCCCTGCTGCAGCTGGCCCCCAGGCTCTTGAGGTCTGGGCTGGTTTCCGTCCCTAGGACAGGTTTTAAATCTGTGTTCACCTCATCCTAATAAAGCTTCTTGTCTCATGAAATGGCATGACTGTTGCCCTGCTTGTGGGTCCCTGTCTGTGCGTTTCCATCTCTCCGTGCCAAAATCCCTTAGCTGTGTCCTCAACCTGTATGGCATTGTGGTAGGTTGATGCTGTAGACAGCTGCCTTGCTGCCTGCCCTCGTGGAGCGGTGCTCTGTCTGTCCCCATGTGTCCCCTGCTGTGGGCTTTGGGGGCTGTGTGTGTGTGCAGGCTGGCAGTGAACCCCTCTGCCAGGTGACGGGCAGGAGCCCTGAGACCTGTGGGATACAGCATGGTGACACCCCCAGGAACAGAGAAGCTCAAGCTTGGCCACTTCTGTTGTGGAATCATGGTGCCCCCAGCCTGTGTGAGGTGTCCAGCCCTCTGTCCTCCTGCTGCCCTTGTGCTAATGCCTGGCTGAGCTGCAATTACAGGAGCACCAGGGTGGCAGATCTGGGCGCATGCCATGGGCAAGTGTCTCCCAGCACAGGTGAAGCAGCCTGTGTTTCAGCTATAGTAAGAGGAAGATGAAGGTGTTTTAGGGCTCAAAACCCCAAGTTTGGGGTGTTACTGTAGCTTCCAGCATAGCTTGTGCTCTTATTACCTCTCTGTGGCACAGTTCCCACCTCCAAACCTGTCTTGTGAACTCCTATGGGTCAGTGTATCACACTTGCATTTAATATCTTCAACTGCCTGAATTTCTTTTGCTCTGCCCAGACCAGAGCCCTTCTGAAGGTCATGCTGATTGTGTAAAGGGTTACAGTCCTCCTGGGTGGGAGAATATAAGTGGAAGTAAAACTCTTTCTAAAGAGGATTTTGTTAATCTGCAACTGGCCTTGCCATTGCCCTCCAAGGCTCCTGGCCTTGCTTCAGGGCTTAAGCAAGAGCTGAGCAAACTAACTTCTCTTTAAACTTCAGCCTTGACTGTGCTGATCCATTTTAATGGAGCTGGAACTCGTGTCCCCCCAGGGACGGGGTGGGGAATGTGGCAGCAGTAACTCAGCAGAGTTCACTGGATTCTCAGATGGGGGTGGCCTCACAGACCACCACTCACCTTTGTGGCAACGTCCCCAGCAGTGCCAGGCCGTGGCTGTGTCCTCCCTCTCACTAGGCACCAGGTGTGAAATGCAAAGCTGTCTTGCTTTGAGAGAGGCCAAATAACTTAATGGCTGGATTTAGCTTTGCAAAGAATCAACTTTCTAGTGGAAGAAGAAAATTCCTCTGGTGTCTGGAAAGCACAGCTTTTACTTGGGGAGGCGGAAGATTTAGCAATGCCATGGTCACTAAGGGCCCTGTGCCACAGCTGGTGTTGGAGTGCTGGAGCCACAGACTCAATTCTGGCGGTACAGGGAGGCACTGGGGGCTGGGAGAGGCACCATCCCATGGGCTGGGCACCTGGCAGAGGTGAGGGTTCCTGGCCTCAGCTGCTTCTGTGGGGTCAGTGGTCTTCATGTGCACAGTGTTGGTCAGTTCAGGGGCTGTTGTGTCCTCATACACCAATCATCCCCTCCCATGTCTGCTCCTTCCTAGGAAGGAACCGCGGCAGCGGCCGTGGGAGCGGTGTGCGGCCGCGGTGAGCTCTGCAGCCCCGAGGGCTATAAACCTGCTCTCACTGGGCTGCTGACCCCGCACATGGCACGTCTTGCATGTGCAAACCTTGTCTGTGCACGTGTCTTCATGCGTGTCCTCCCCACATTCTTGGCAGGAACTGTACTCCACAGGTTCAGCACCTTGTTTTATTACAAAGATAGGCTTTGCCAGGAGTCTGCCACTTCCACTACACAGCAGGTAAGGGCACTACACCCACAACACGTGCCAAAGTTTAAAAACATGTTACAAAGGGCTTGGAGGTTCAGGCAACACTACAAACCCTTGAGATTTACTCTGTTAAAGGTGTTCCTTTAAATGGTTGTAGCAACTACTTTTTTTTTTTTTTTAATTTCCCCTTGTGGGTTTTTTCTTTTTTTTTTTTTTTTTTTTTTTTTTTTTGTTTGCTTTGGAAAAAAATTTAAATAATAAAGCAATAGCCCCAGTGCATGGCCCAGTCACAGCACCTGGAGGCAAACTTTATTTACTCTTGGCTCACCTGTATCATTTCCCTGTAACAGACAATATGGGGCTACAGCTCCATGTCCCTTTCCCTGCCTCCAGCCAAGCTCAACATTCTCTGCTACCTTGGTCCTTCTTGCCCTGACCTTTCCTGTGCTGGGCCTGCCTACATCTCTGGCAGCTATTCACAGTTTCTAAAAGAAAAAAACATCAAGGAAATTTTGTGAAATCACTTTCAAAATAAAATGTAGCCCAGCTACATTCTTAGAGTTTCTATTCTGAAGCCACATCCTCAGCAAAGACATTGAAACCTCCACAGTGTAAGTACTTTTTCTGTAGTTCTCGTTAAAAAAAATTCTGTTCTTCCCCTTTCCCTCCCCTCCCTCCCCACTTTTTAACATACTGGATAAAGTCTATTGTTTGTTTTAAAATAGATATCTATGTACACATACACAACCCTCACGTTCTGGTTTCTGACAAATGTGGCATTACTGGAGACGATGGAATGAAGACCACCTGTCCATGGCAGTGAATCACCCAGGAGTTTTGGTGGACAAAGTCATCTAATACCAGGCTGCATCCTAGCCAGCTGGATGACAAATGAAGGCTTCCCTTACACCCTCCTGCAGTGAGGTAGTAACTTGTTTCTTTCGTATATGGCAGTGAGAACCGTGGTGGGTCAGCCCTGCGGGCAGGAGCCTTCACCCTGCAGGAACGCTGGCTCTGAACACGTGGCGTTGGCTGCGTCCAGCCTCTACGGAGGGCCTGTGTGACACTGGAGACCAGAGCAGTCACAGCTCCCCAGGCTATGGAAGGAGAACGGGCCACCAAGCTGGGTTGGGGTGGTTGCCCAGTGTGGATGCTGCAGGGTGGCACGGGGGTGTCTAGTCTCAGACAAGCTCCATTTGTCTGCCCGTGGGACCCTCTCACTGACCCCAGCCTGGGCGTGGGACACTCTGCCTTTGCAGCTGTGGGTGCTGGAGATGCTCTGCTGGCCTGTGTCCGTGCTGGGCTGCCAGGGTTTGGGTCCAGTCCCTCTCCCTTTACAGGCTGAAAACAGGCTGGCCACGCAGCCAAGCCCCACTCTCGGCTGCTCTCAGGTACCAGCCAGGCGGCTGGTCTGAAGCAAGCAGAGTAAGCTGCTTTAGGAGACACCTCTGCAGCACTGACCTCGGGTTTGGTGACAGCCACAGCAGGAGGCAGCAGGAGAGACAAAGCTACCTGGTGTTTGCCCTGCGTGTGGCTTGAGGCCACTGTCAGCAGGCGCTGGCCCCGTTCATTGGCATGAACGGTGTCACTGGGGCTGAGGTGGGGCAGTGCCATGGACACGTGAGGAGACAGCGTGGTGGGGTCAGGAGTGAGGGGCACGGTCCTTCCCTCAGCTGCTGCATCCAGTCTAGAACATGCCTGTGACCAGCTGGCTGGGTGGTGGGATGTTCACCTACCCCCTGCACCTCCAGCTCACCATGCACGAGAGACAAGAACCTGGGAAAGACAGAACAGCCCTTCTCATGCTAACACAGACTGTGTTCCCTCCAGCTCTGAAACAGCTGTCTCCATTAGGGATAAAGTGCTTTCACCTGCCTTGCTCGGGAAGCAACTGCTTTGTCTCACCCCCAAGTTGCCTGTGTTGCCCAAGTCTCAGATGGAGGAGTGGTTACATTTACACATACAGTACAAAAATTAAAAGGCACAAAAATACAACAGAATGCAGCAGACAGTGAACAGCTGATAAGAGTCCCTGGTGTTGGAAAAACAAGGATATGGGAGGGATGGAGTGGAAAGGAGCTCAGGCTATGATGGTCTTTTCTGTCTGTGGTCATTACTCCCTGAGGTGACCCTTCTGCTTTGTGTCTGTTGTTCCAGCCTCTGCAGCCCCATCCCTTGTCCTGAGGAACCACGCACAGGGACGCATGGGGTGCTGACTGCTTGGGTGCTGACCAAGGGGAAAGCGGTGAACTGAGATTGCCACAAGTGTCATGCCTCCATTTCTGGCTGGAAACAGCAAATAAATTATGGATGCCACAGTGCAGACCAGAGGAGTTTTAGCTGCTCAGAAAGGTCTTGTGGCTTCTTATGAGGTGACGGAAACTTTCAGCCATGGCCAGGCCCACCCCCTCCACAAGGCTGGTTTGAGGATGACCAAGGTATGCCTGCGGCTGAAGGTAGGTTTCCTTGTGGCACTGCGCTGCAAGAAAGGTCACTTCCAGGGCTGCAGCCGGCCTAGGCTTCACTGCAGCACTCATAGATGTTGTCCTCCATGAGTGCAATCACTTGCTCAAATTTGTGCTGGAGCTGGGTGCGCTTTGTCGTGGGGTTTGCGTCCAGGGCAGCCACAATCTGCGGGAGACACAGGCAGGTGGGGTGTTGAGGCAGGGTGGGGTGCCCATCAGCCAGCCCAGTTCCCCCCACCAGACCTGTGGAGCCCAAATCCCAGCCAGAGCTCCGATGGGGAGAGCCCATCCTGCCCCACAGCCCCTGTGCTCACACCCCCAGCACCCCACTGTCCTAGAGTCCCTGGTCAGAGCTGAGTGTGGAGGGCTATAGGACAAAAATGCACCGCAATAATAGAGCTGAGGGCACAGCACCAGCCCACAGGATGCAGGGGGGCAGGAGCCAGCCAGGGCTGCTGCCTTGGCAGGGCGGGGACATCAGGTGCAAGTTATTTTGTGGGTGGACCTTATCTGCATATTTTGCTTTCCTGAAAGCATCTGTGGGTCTACACATCTGGCAGCCCTTCTTCGCTCCAGCCCAGCCAAATGCCGTTAAGATCAGCTGGGAATAGCTGGCCTTCTCTTCCAAGACGCTGCCAGCCAAGGGACAGAGAGAAGGTGCATCTGCGTATACATCTATTACGTATGTACTGCAATTATGCAAACCCCGATAATCCCTGTTCTGTGGGGCTGGACACAGCTGTCTGCCTGTGGGGTTACTGCAGTGATGGTTCCTCCCTTCCCAGGTGGGCCAGTGCCCAAGTGCTGCAAAACCCACTCACCTGGGAGCGGTATCTCTTGGCGTATTTGTATATCTCAGCCATGGCGACATTGGTGTTGAACTCATTTCGGTATTTCTTTATAAAGACAGAAGAAAGCAGAGAATATTAGCAGGATGGAGCATGTGCGTTCCAACCCAGTTAGCAAGCACTGACTACAGTAAAAGCAGATTTTGCCTGACTTTAATGTTGTGTTGGTGCAGCTGGATTTTTAAGGAAGGTGCATTTGCTTGCATCAGGATGGGCTTGCTGAGGATGGGCCTCAGTTTTTTCAAAGCCAGCTGTAAATACCCACGCTGGGCAGTGCTGCTTATCCCTCTATGCCCAAAGCCATTTCACAGGAGGGGGGTAGCACATCAGCTGTGCTGTGGAATACCGACAGAAAAATCCCGCTCGGTGCCCAAGGCTAAAACACCCCAGGGAGAAGGTTTGAGGAACCTGTGGTGCATCACTGGCAGGACTCTGATCTGCAGTGCGGCTGCCAGCTCCTGTGGCTGGTACCAGGGCTGGCTGCCAGTGGCTGCCTGGGACTTAGGGCCAGCCCTGGCAGTTACGCCTGGGAGCCAGCTGGCTGGATGGCTGCCGGACTGCAGAGATCCTTGTCCAAACTTCCTGCCTTTTTGGCACTGAGTTTTGCTCTCAACTCCCAGTGGTGCCAGAGCTAGTTAGGCTCAAGCAAACTCATGGGTGTTTACTACAGCTCTGGCAGTAATTGAAGATGCTTGGAATTAGGTCAGATGAAGTTTGTGTGGAAGTTTCAGGCAAAATATCTTTTCTTGTGTGCTCCTTCCAGCATCTAAGTAGTAGCTGATTGCAGCCTATGTGCATTCCCTGCTGTTGCCAGGCTCTGGCAGGACAATGAGCCTGCAGACTTAACCCCATCGCTTCCACGCACTCACCCGCGACTCCTCTGCAAGGTGGGCGTTCATCTCCTGCTCACTCAGCGGGGGCATGTCGTGGATTTGCTTGTAGTATCTCTGCACTATCTTCCGGTACTCAGGGATCTCCTTGGCGTACAGCAGTTTGTTGGTCGGGGAGTCCTAGAGCAAGGGTGAAACACCGAAATCAGGCACTGTGTTGCTCCTGGCTGAAAATATTATTGTTTGCCTGACCAAAGCACTGACATCCAATAGGGACCTCAGCGACAGCTGGGGGTGAGGAACAGTTTCGCCTTTGGTCCTGGCTGCCACCAGAGAGGAGTGCGGTGGGACAGCACTGAAGCACAGGACAGCTCATGGCGGAGGGGCTCAGACACGTCAAGGATCTGTGTGTGAGTACCCTGTGCCTGTGGAGCCGCAGCACCGTCCCACTGCCCTTGGTCCTTGCATGAGCTGAACATCCACCAGCTAAATGCCAGAGAAGGGGGTGACGGGTGCATGTTTTAATTTGCAGCAAGCACAGGCTGAAGGCACACCCAGGGTGATGCTCTGCAGGTGAGGGAGCATGCCTGTGCCAAATCGAACACCTGTGCTCTGTGGTACTGCATGTGGAAATTGGCAACAAGGGAAGGGGCTTCTGCATCTATCTGCTGCAGCTTCTTGAGCAGCCACACTGATTTAAACCAAAGAACAAAGCTATCTTACAAGCTGAACTTTGCCAGTTGAAATGTTACTTTTGGATTTTTCATGTAGCTTTGATTTATTTTGCATTGGCTAATCCAGCCTGCCTGGCCTAAATTGAGTGCACATAAAGTAATTAACAGAGAACACTGAGTTCTCTTGATTAATGTCAGCTTGGAAACAGCAGCTTTAACCTCCCAGCCACACAGCTGGGTTCTACCAGTGGAGGCACAACCCTGCTGCCCTCCTTGCAAACATAGCATGAATAATCTTAACCTCAAGGTAATCCTGTCCTGCTGATATCATTACCCCGGGAATGAACTTGGGTGACTAGCCCAGTGTTGCATCCCCAAGGGGAACTGCCCTGGGCTTGGGGACACCAAATGGAGTGAGATCACCATGTCCTGCTGCCCCGTGTGCAGGACTGCTTCCCAGAGCTCTGACAGGTGGAGAGGGGAGGGGACCTGCGGAGGAGAGGGAGTGGCAGGCTCTGCCCACAGGCAGCATCCTTGGCTGTGTCAGGCAGGAATAGGGATTCCGGGGTGACTTCAATCTGCTGCTGCAATCTGTAGCTTGGCTAATGCTGCAGGAGGAACAGGAAACAGGCAACAGATCCCACAGCAGTTTATTTTCAAACCCAGTGACAAGGCATTACAAGAATATGGCCAACTTACAGAGCCTGCTCATAGCAATTTTTTTTCCCTTGGAAGCACAAAGGAAAATGCTGCCTCTTTTCTAAGTTGTTTTTTAATTTGTGTCTGGTTTGTCTGTATTATTAAGCGATGGGGCACTGGTTTATTAACTGCTTGTGCACTGCTGGATGTATGGACTGAGTCTGCTCTCACATTTGCAGTATTGAGAGGAACGTGCTGAAACCAGGAGGAGAATCCAGCCTGGAAAATGCTCAGTGCCACACTGTGTGTACATGCAAGCTGATTTTTATGCTGAGGATTTATTCTTCCCACACTACTCAACAATTCATTCACTTATGCTATTGTATTCCTGAAAAATGTTTCCATCTGCAGTCTGACTCCGGCTGACCCCTCTTCCCCTCATCCGCCACTTGACAAGGACAAATTGTAGGTGTTTCATAACACATGCAAAAAAAAGACCAAAACCCAAACAAACAAAAAATCAAGCACTCATTAGATCTTCCTCCAGCATTAACCTCTCCCAGCAACGGCTTCCTGCAGCTCTGGGGTTGAGGGCATAGTGCCCACCCCCACACCGCAGGGTGTCCCCCAAGTCACACACTGTCACCACTAGCCTCTGGGGTGGGGGGGCAGTGGGAGTGATTTACAACATTTCCTAATAAAACTTATTTATGTCAGGAAGTTGCAAATGTCAACACTGTGCTCAGCCAAGGCAGCGGGAGAAAAGAGAAATATGCACATGGGATGTCTTAGTGCCGGCCAGCCCTGCGGCACTGTGTGGGGCCCGAGGGTGGGAGATGGGACCTGGTCCATGCAGCCATGCTTGCTTGGACCAGACTCCACACGTCCAGCGGTGTGCCGAGCCCACTGGGCACCAACCCCACTCTGGACATGGCCAGCGTGGGATGGAGACACTGCACGGGAGGAGAGTACCAAGTGTGGAAGTGTTTGCCAAGAGCCTTCCGTGTACTGATGGATGGTGTCAGTGCGACGGCCGTGGACAGCCTCACACCTCTAGGAGAGCCAGGCCTGGTCTCCAACACCTGGACAGGCACAGCCTGTGTTCTTGGAGGATCGGCTCACCTCCTGGGCTTCTCTCCTAGGTGAGACTGTGCAGAAACCACCAAGAGCAATGACTGAAGCTTCACCTGCCGCTACATAATTTTCCATCCTATCACTGGGAATTTACGGTGTCCCTCAGCAGCTTTATGGGATCATTATGCTGATGGTGTCCCCTAAACCAGCCCTGACTGGGGGAGTTGGGCTCCCCTGTGGGGTCTACCCATGCCTCATACCAGTGCCTTGAGCAGAACTGGCCTCCACCTGTGCTCGTTGTTCCATGTTATGTCCCTGCCTGAAACAACATCAGAAAATATTTGTCTGCTCCAGCACCAGCTCAGCTGGGTCAGGAAGCGTTTCAATGCGGTGCCGAGTCAGCAGGCACTTTCCCATGGCTGCAGGACAGCCCATGAAGCTGATGGGTAACCCTGAGCACACAGCCCAGTGGTTGGTCTTCCCCACCCTCAGAGTCCCCCAGGCTGGGGACCCTGCCTTGTGTCCATCCTGCCTGTGACTGTGTGTCCCTGCTCCCTGACTGCTGTGACAGAGGAAGTGCAAATTTCAAGCTCAAACTTGAACAAAGGGGTGGGGAAGGGAGAGGAAAACGCATCCTGGAGACAGCCAAAACTCAGCTGCAAGAGCCCAAGCGATGGCTCCAGCCAGCCTCGGGAGGGAGGCCAGGCTGGGGCGAGGCCAAGCTGGTGACCTCTGCCAGTCCCTGTCCACCCAGACGGTGTCCGTGACTGCCTGAGTGGGAGCGCGGTGTCCTCGCCAAATGTACCTTGCCCAGCTGCAGGTCGGAGAGCGAGCAGGCATCGATGAAGGCCTGGGCGATCACAGACAGACAGGCGTCGATGTGGTCTGTCTTGTCAATGTCGAAGACGAACTGGGGGTTTTTCAGGATGTTGACCCAAAACCTCAGTGGTAGGCTGCGAAGGGAAGGATCCATGAACACACACCAGATGAATTTTTGTGTTCCAGAGGGAGACGGGCAGAAGTGCAGGAAAGATGATGATAGAAAGTGAGTGGTAAAGAGGAAAGCTGAGGAGATGGGTTCTGCTATTTCATCATCCCCGGTACTGACCCCTGCTTTGATAAAGGGACAGGTACACACCTTCAGCCTCAAGACACTTATTCAGGCTGGAGGACGCGGACAGGTGACTGCACACACAGCCTTCTCTAGGCACATATGCTCCTGCTCCTCAGCAGCTCCCAAGGCAGCTGCAGGCCCAGAGAGGCACCACCAGCTTTGCCTGTGTGGGTCTGTCGAGTCTTGCTGCTGTTTGGAGCAATGGTGTCATCTCCTTTTCCCTCTTTGCTGACAGTAACTATCGTCTGGCTCTGATAGTGAGCCTGGCCCCATGAAATGCATTTCATCTGTCTTTTTTTCTGCTCTTTCATAATTTTCTCCTTCAGTTATTTCTCTGCTGATTTGTCCACAACACAGCTTCAGCTTATTGCTGACCCTTCCTACCCTCAGCAGCTGAGAAGTGAAAGCCACTGTAAGCCTTTGCTCTACAGGCCAAAGAAGATGGTAAAGGGTAGGCAGATCTGTTGCCCAATAGTTTAATCTGCATGCCTGCTCTCCCAGTAAAATTTGATTTTAATTTTCACATATTGGGCTGGAAACAGTTCCTGTCTCCACAGTCTCCACAGTGCTGAACCTCTCCTTGTTACTCCCTCCAAGCTCCCTGCTCTCTCCATTTAAATCCTCTGGTTTCTGTCCTGCACTGCTCTCCCTTCACTTTGGCTCCTCCACCCCATTCCTGCTGCTCATGTCCCTCAGCACTGCTCTGTCTGGTCCCACCAGGCAGTGTGTGGTGCTCACCAGCATGCCATCGTCACAGCACCCGCTCCCGGAGTCCTGTGAATACCCTGGAGACTCAGCTTGGTTACAGAGATAAGTCAGGAAAAGTGCCCCCAAGGGCTGAAGAGGCAGAAAGCAGATTGAAAGGATCCAAATATGCTGGGTTTAAAATTTCCATGATGTTTTAAGACCTGATACCATTTTGGACTCTGTCTCAGATCTCCAGTGCTTGCAAATAACACCACTGCTGCCTCCCATCATCCTGTTTCTCCTCTCATTATTTCTGTGTGCCAGTTCTTTCTGCCCTTTGTCTACCCATGCCTCTTTCCGCTCACCGTTCCCCTAAGCTCCATATTGACTCAAAGCACTCTAATCCTGTGTTTGGCTTCATCTTTTGCAGCCTTCTCTGCCATACTGCTGTTTTCCAAGTCCCTCTTCTACTTTTAGCAACCTAAAGATTAGTCCAGAACACCAGGGTTTTGCAGCTGCTGCTCCTAAGAGATGGAAGGAAGAAAAGAAAGATTTCCAAACCTGTTGGTCTTCCAGATGTGCAGAGTGTCAGGGTCTGTGATCCCTCTCTTCTCTGCCTGCTCCTCTAGGAAGTCAAAGAAATACTTCACAGCCACAGGTGGTTTATCGTCTCGGATACTGAGAATGGCTTTGAACAAATCATCCAGGAACTTCTGGAGCGTGCCCTGCAGGACAAGGACACAGTGGACCCTGGGGAGAGCAGCAGCACCCAAGCCCAGGAGAACAGTGGAGGGGTGCACACAAGGGGAAATCCTTTGCTGCCAGTTGGATAAGTCAGAAGAACAAGGGGATGCCAAAGAAGAGAGGGGACGGTTTGTTTGTGGATAGCGATATAATGAACTTGCATTTGGGGTTAATTTCTTTTGGCATGGAGATTTTCTTTCTTACTGCTGGGATCTCACATCTGTGCTTGCTCTGTACAGCACAGACAAAGAAGACCAGAGACTGCTGGCCATCCTTATGATCTTTGCTTCAGGGAGGCACCATGCTGGGATGAAAGATGGGCCAGATCTGACTCAGATTGCACAGACATTTCTCTTGCTCCCACAGCTGAGCATCTCCATCTCCTGTCCCAGCAGCATCTCTTTCTGGGGAGGGGAGTTCAGGTCTCAGCTATGCATTGCAAGCCCTGAGACAGCCAGAATCCCTTTTGTCTGCACAGACCCCAGTCCACCCGGGGAGATCATGTGGGGTTTTGCAGCTGCTGCTCCTCATCACACAGCAGCAAGGATGAGCTGGGAAGCTGGAGGGACCATAAGGAGCCTGAGAGCCTCACTAAACATGCTCCAGCCACCTAGGACAGGAGTCCCACTGCCTTCTGGGAGCAACCAGCCCTGCAGCACTCCTTCCCTGGACCCGGTTTCTCCTTACAGACCAAAACAATCCCACCTGCCAAGAACGGGGGTGGCCTGGCTCCTACCTTGGTGGAGAGTAGCCGTGTCAGGTAGATCTCTGGAAGGACCTTCTTCCTATGGCTCTGTCTGTGGGACTTCTTATGTTCCACTGATTCATCAGTTGGGAGAACCTGGTCCCAGATAAAGCACATGGTCAGAGCACTTTTCTCTGGAGGTGTCATGCTACATTTTCCTTTCAGCATAGAATTTCAACTGCATATAAAATTCAATTAAAAAGCAGTTACTGCTTTATAAACACACCCTTATAGGGCTTTTAAAAAGTGATTCATAATACTGTTTTTCTGACCTTTGTTTCTCCTGTGTTCTTTATTGCCTCTCTCACCCTAGACAAAGGAAATGAACCCATTCATCTCCCTTTGTACCCTGGTCTGCCTGCCCCCTGGGGTCTCACACCCCTGTCTGGCTGCACCTTGGGCTCCCAGCAGCAATGCACATGGCTTCTGCAGAAATCAGCTTTGCTTGGATTTGGAAAAAGCACAGTATGTAGGAATACTGGCTTTTTTGAAACAAAAAATGAATTTTATATATATATATACTGGTCAGGTCAGTAATGCTATATAATGACAAAGCAAGCAACTGACATCGATCCTGGCATTGTTTCACATGTGAGCAGTTGGCTTCCCATCCTTTTTCCCTCCTTGCTCTGTGTGTGTGTGTGCTTGCTTCTACTTGAGCATGGACACTCTTGCAGAGAAAAAAAACCCCAAACCAGGCTATAAAATATTGTTGTCCATTACACCTTTTTTCATAACAGCTTTTAGCAGCATTTAGCACTTTGCACTTCCAGCATGGTGCATCAGCAGGAATCCATGGACCTGCTCAGCACGGGAAAAAGGCAGAATGCCAGGAGCTCCCAGCAGGTGACTCAGCCAAAGTGCCACCGGATGCTACCAGGGACACTGTGCCATGCCACACTCTGACCACACCCCTAAGCTCTCTGTGGCTGCCAACAGCTCAGTCAGACACAGTAATTCTTTATCATGTCCCGCAGTTTATTTACAGATAAAGCTTATCTACAGATCACCTTTCTGCGCCTCTGAACCCTGCTGAAGAGAACTAACGAGCCCTGATCCAGCCTGTTCGTCACATCTGACACTACAGCCCACAGACTTAATCTAAATCAGTAACAGCAAGGCTGAGACTTCGTCCACTTTCAGCACATGCTCTGAACAAACAGGACCCACAGACTCCGGCGCAGGAGAGACTAGGGATGCTGTGCACTCCGTCAGTGCCCTCACTGTCATGACAGCAGGACAGGTCTGGGGAAGCAGAGCCCCACACGTCCCAGTGCCACTGCGGAGCAGGTGTCCTGGAGTGATGGCTCTGCTCCCCAGCAGCAGTCCCTGAAGGGGCAGGGAGGGAGGGCAGCCACTGGCCCCCACATGCAGCCATCATCCCTGCAGCCAGGAGCGGGATACTTACCAAGTGGAAGTACTTCTCAGTGTCCAAATCCTTCACTGTGAAGAAGAGAGACACACCGGCTCAGTTGCAGGGCCCGAACTGAAATCCACCTCCACTGGTGACCTCCATGTCAAGAGGCATCTGAACCCCAAGAATCCCAACACCGAGCTGGCATTCTCACCACAAGTGATCTCAGCTCTTCTCCTTGGTTTGGGGCTGTTTATTGTGTTATGGGGCATGTGGCAAGCACCCTAGGAGGTACTTTAAGGGGGACCCGAGGTCTCCCAAGGGATGTTTTAAGAGAGACTCAAGAGGGCATGAGAGCGGGATGAGGACAGGGGCACTCCTGCACTGTGATGCCCTCCTGTGCCTTCTGTGTCCCACACTCCCAGGATTATTCCCAGAGCCATCATCAGGGCAGCTCAGTCCCAAGCACCTCCTTCCCACAGTGGGCAAAGGACTCCTGGAGAGCCAGGCTCTGCACAGGTGGCCTGGAAACAGGGCTTGAAATTCTTTGTTCAGTGTGGATTTTTGTCTCCCTTGGTCTGGTTTGACTCTGCACAGCCTAAAACCTATAAATGCACTGGCAAGAGACTGAATATATGCAACTGGGAAGGAGAGGACTTTTTCAATCAAGTGGTTTCAGATTCTTCCTTTCTCTCAATCTGTCAGCGGATTGGATGCCAACCCCCAATGAGGGTGTGAGATGGAAGGTGCAAACACCTTGAGGGCTGGGAGAGTACCCTGCACCGCACGAGGCAGAAGGAGGAGGAGACTGGATAGCACATGCTTAGAACCACTGCACCACAGCGCCCAGGAACAGGGGCTGACAGCATCCCAGCATCCCCAGCCAAAGACAACCCTCTGACAATGCAAGCATTCCTTCCCAGTCACCAGCAGCAGGGGAAGAGGAGTGAGATGTTACCTCTGCTCAGTGTGGTGTCCTTCTTGTCTGTCAAACTCATGGCCAGGGATGCCCCTTCAGGGATCTGTGGAGGAAGGGAAGAACACATATTGATAATAGGGGCCTTATCAGTGCCTCCCTGGTCCTGGGGAGATTCCAGGAGCTGGGGGATGCCGGTGCAGTCATGGTTCTGACACAAACATCCCCTGAACCCACCCTGCCCCCCCAATATGTGGAAAGGGAATTTTCAATACAATTACAAAATAGTGAGGTTCTCAATCCCATGGGGATGGGGCAAATACATGTATCTAGGATACATTTTTGGATGTCAACACCAGGTAATTTGAAAAGGAAGGAGAGTTGTGCTGTGCAGGTGCTGTTCTGCCTTTCCCCAAAGGAGAGAAGGAAGAGGCTGCAGCCCGGAGCTGTGGGCTCGCTGCAGCCTCTCTGCTGCAGGGGCACGGTGCCAGCAGCTCCGCAGTACGGCTGTTACCCCGATAACCATATTAATGAGCACGCAGCTCCACTTCTGTTTTCCATGCACGGCTACAGACCAGTGAGGATTATGCTTCCAGGCATAGCAGGGACTATGAAAATCATTAAGTATTTCTGGTTTCATTTAATTTTAAACAGAAAAACAGTCAAGAAAACAATCCAATTTGCCATGTTTCCTCATATCTTTTGCTTTGGTTCCTCAATGGTATCCCCAGCCCCCGCTCTCGGAGCAGGCACTGACAATTGTAGCTACGATTTCAGCAGGAGCGCGGATCAAGAGCACAGTGATACTAATCAGACTGGTGGCCTTTGGGAATAAGAGCTTTTTCCCCTCCTCCTTCTGTTGTCAGTAATAACTTGTTTTGCATGAAGAGTGTTAATTAGTTTCTGTGTGTTGCAATATTAACAAGATGCTCGCCAGGGCAGATGTCTATTCCCTGGAAGCTCCCATGGAGCTATAGCAACCTCTCTGCATGTTCCTGAGGATCCCATATTTGGAGGGGAACTGCAGCTCGCCCTGGAGGCCAGGCAGGCTCCGAGGAGGTGGAGTTCCCCAGAGGTGTCGGCAGCTTTACCTTGTAATGTGCTAACGTGTTGAGTTTCTTCCTGCCGTCCTCCACCACCGAAGTGTCATCAAGGTCTCGCAGGATGTAGCTGTCAGTGCTGGTGGCAAACCACTCTGAACACAGAGAGGGGAGAAGTGAGACCCCAGCCCGAAGGAGGCAGGGGCCAGGGGGTCTGGGACCGAATGGCTGTGCTGATGTCTGCCCTCCTGCCAGTGCTGCTTCACCCACTGTTCGGACAGGCACCAGCAGCTGCTGCACAACATAAAGTGCTTCATCTGGTTTTATGGACTGGCTGGTACCTTGCATCTGGTCCTTACCAAGGTCAACATCTTCTACCCTTGGCCACTGGGAGTAGGGGACGTTCTTGCAGAAGGCCTCCAGAATTTTCTCCTTCACTTGACTGAGTGTGTCCGTGTCCATGGCTCTGACACTCAGGGAATCCATCCCACAGCCTTGGAAGGAGACGTTGAGGTTCTGCAAGCAGAGGCTGCGTTAGGGATGACCTGGCTGGTTCTGCTGGCTCCCAAGAATGCTTAGAGGCTGCAGTGGCTGCACAGCTCTGGTTGATGCACCCTGGGCCCTGTGCTGATGGAAATCAGGCTGAACTAATGTGGCCATCGATGGCACTGATTTACAGCCCCAGGGGCTGAGGGCTCTGTTGACTGAGCTGGGAGAACACAAGGAGCAACACAGCAGCTCCCTCTCACGCTGTCTTGCTAATGGGGCTTGACCACCACGAGGCAGGAGAAGGGTCAGCCCCCATCACCAGCCATGTCCTCAGTTGCTTGGCTCTGACTGGTGACTAATGGGGCTGCCAAAGCTCATTGCTCAGCCTCTGCTTGATGCAATGGGCCAAGCTCCACTGCTTAAACAAGCTCTAGCTCCGCTGCAGGGTGGGTCTGCTGCAGTGATGGAGCCCACGAGCAGCACCAGCTCGAGAGCCACTGAACAGTGGGACAGGCAGCTGTGAAGCCCTGCAGGCTGCCACAGACACCTGCTCAGAGACCAGGGAGGCACAGCTACTGCCTCAGTTGCAGCCAAAAGCTGCAGGACAATGAGAGCAACTCTTTCTATCAGAAACCCTCTCCTCTTTTTAGGAGGAGAAATCTGGGTGCCTCTTCCTCTCACAAGCTATGTAGACCCAAATGCCATGAGCATAGCACCTCACCTTGGCTCTGGGGAAGCCCCAGCACATGGCTACTCACCCTTGGCTTTGCCTCTATGTTCTCCCTCAGCAGCCACTCTTCATTGAGGGTGTACCTGGCCTTCCCTGTAATGGCATCGATGGAACCCTTGTTAATCTGCTGTTTAATGGCACAGATCAGCAGGAAGAAGGGCTCTCCAACTGTCTCCTGGGGAAAGGAAAGCAGACCAAGTCAGCAAACCGGACCTGGTCATGACGGCTCCATCAGCAGCATGGCAGGGACAGGCTCAGTGTGCACAGTGAAGGTGCCTCTGCACACCAGGGAGCAGGATTTGTCCACCCCAGGTGCTGTAAATGCCTGGCGGGGGCCATTGCCTCCCAACTCCCACTTGCATCTCTCTGAGGCTGCTCAGAAGTTTTCTGACTTGTGGCAGTGTGGCAGCACAGATGGGGAAGAGGACACAACAGCCAACAACAGCCGCAGGCCGTTTTTGGGGATGCTGTAATTGTCAGCATCAACATACCCCATCCAAGCTCTGCAGCAAGCACTGGAGCTGTGGAATGCCACCGAAGGGCTGTGCCAGCCTGTGCTGTCTTGCAGACAGAGCTGGGGTGCTGCTCAGAAGGCAGGGGCATATGCATGGCTGTGCTGAGTGGGGATGTGCACATGTGATGCTTGGCAAAATACAAATGTGCATTAATTTACATGCGAATTACACAGGAACTGGGAGAATCTAGCATACTGTGCTTCAGAGATGCTTCCTGCAATCTGACAGGGTGCAGACTGTACGACATGCTGCACTCAGCAGGACAAGAAAGAGCTGATGTGCACAAAAATCCCAGTACAGAGATATTTGGGCACCCAGCTTTCTCATGAATGTGTCAGCTGAACCTCTTTTTGCACTGCCTGGTTTGCCACTGAACTCCATGGGAGTAAGCTGACAGACTGGGCCTGTGGCTCTGGGAACCAGCACTCATACTTCTCATACCACAGCAGAACCCTCATCACAGCAAAACAGAGATCAGGGTCAACAAGCTGTTCCCATGCGACAGCAAGCAAACACACCATTTAACTCCTTGCATTCATCAAACATAAGCTCACGGGAGAGAGGCAAACTGTGGCACTGCTGTAGGAAGAACCAAAAATATGTAACAGGGAGCAACTATTTGTGATGTGATTCAGCTACGCAGTTTAATGTCAAATTTCTGATCCACTTCTGCCTGCTGCACTGTTGTGCAAGGGAAACATAAGCTATTTTCTTAAGGAACTCTTCAGTATTAGAGTACATCCCATTCTCCCCAATGTTCATGTTCAATTTCCTTCCAATGAGGCAAGTGCAAATCCTGCACATTTATGCATTCTGAGCATCTCCCTCCCCCACTGCACACACAGCCCTGCCATCTGAGAGCCTGCTCAAGACAACAGATACCAATGGTTTTGATATTTCTCAGCTAAGAGCTGCTAAATCCTGTTCAATCTGCTTCTTAATTAAAACTTGGTGATTCTTTTATTCTAATTGCCCTATAATTGCTAAAGCAATTAGTTTGATGTCAATTTGGATGTGCTGCATTTGGTGCGCTGATGATAGGGTGATAGATCAGGGCTGTCGGTGGGCACACACCGTCTGTGCCAGAAGGGCACTCACTTCCTTTTCAAGTGTAACTTCATGAACACAGGGAAGTTCCCTGGCTCTGCTGCAGGGCTTTAATGATTCCTGCAATGCTCCTATGAGCAGGCAGCACAAAATGGGCTCAGAGCAGGGCTGCAGATGCTAGAATGGAGGAAGGCACAGCTTCCAGAAGGTAGAGGAAGTTGTGGAGTCAGGGAAGTGGAGAAGCTGAGGACTGCAAAGAGTGGAGAATGTGCAGAAGACACAAAGAATTCATTTTGGAGAGACAGGCAGAAGCAAGATCTAACAAGGGGACCGACACAGAGACCTCCTCAGGCTGCAGGACCACTGCCCCCACACTGTGGACCGCGAGGCTCCACTGGCTGACCCTGCACACAGGGTCAGCAGTCTCCAGCAATGGCCATGCTACCAACAGGAACTCTGTTTGTGTCACACGTGAGCAGGGACAAACCTAAGGCTAAACTCGGGGCTGGGCTCCGGAGTCTGCCTGTCTCTGCCACAGGCAGCTCCAGCTGCAGGTAGACTGCAGTGCCTCCAAAAACACTAAAAAAGGGCAAGTCCTACTGAGATGAGAACACTTATGGCTTGAAATGAGCACGGGCAACAGGCTGGGGCCAGCTCTGCACCACCTCGCTGCACACACAGAGCTGCCCTGGAGCGCGGAGCGGGTGCCGCAGAGCAGCAGCACTGTGGGGTCACTGCAGACACCGCAGGGCGAGCGAGCACCAGCCACCCCGGCCGGGCCACAGGGGACACAGCGACAGCACTCTGCTGGCGAGATGCTGTTTCTGTTCGACTTTTTGGCTTTCAGGCTCAGGAACTGTGGGATGTTATGGCAATTTGCAAAAGTGCTAATCAGACAGAGAATTTCAAAGCAGGGAAAGAAGGGCTGGCAGGCAGGGACTAGAGATAAAATGGCAAACTTGTGAAACCTCCAGCATTGTTCGGAAAACTCATCTGGAAAGGAATCAAAACTGTCTTTGGACTTGGCTAGTTAGGAGAAAGGAAGTTTAACCAGAAGAGATCAGTGCTGATTCAGGACAAAAAAAAAAAAAAGTAGAAAAACACAGTCTGGGGCCTTTTTTTCCTCCTATTGTGAATGTATTTTAATGAGACTTCATTTTCATTTTTGACTGAACTGTTATGGGCTCTTAAAGCTACCCAGGGCACCAAAATAACTGCAGTAATGGAAAGCACAGTTCAGGCTGGCAGGACTTGAACTGTTCCACGCACGAGGAGCGTGGGAGGGCTTCATTTTTATATGCTTGGGAAAATAAAAAGGTTTAGAGCACAGACTGAATTCACATGTTGCTGCCCTATTAACACAATTCTGACAAGTTATTATAGATGTCCTCCCAGAAACATGCTACAGCCATTTCAAAAATGTTTTGGTAAGGCTAGGGTGGGAAAAGCACAGAAAACAGCTGCTTATCCCAAGTGCCTGCTAATTTTGGGACAATTATCTATTTGCATTCTGTGAAGAACCAAGCCTCTATCCCACATGCAAAACTTGGGTAAGCTTGGACCCAGGCATAAAAGCTGGATTCCAGAACCCTACTTTTCCTTTAACTCCCCGACCCTGTTAGGAGCCAGGCACAATGGCACCATGGCAGCTCACGGGGAAGCTTTCTTTTTAAGCTTTTCCACCAAAACTGTAGCACAAAGTAGAGATATAGACCACTTAATCTACGTTTCTCACTCAGTTCTGCAGAAACAGAGCTCCGCATTGATTGTGCAAATGCTGCTGTTTCCCTGAGGCGCTGTCCCTCGCTGCTAGCCCCTGCTAGCTCATCCCATCCCTTCACACGCTGAGCCAGCCCCACCAGCGGCGACTCCATCGCCTTCAGGTGCCCTCCACATGTGCAGACCACGAATGCCTGTGGCCGGCAGCTCCCTCCCAGCTGAAGACAGCTCCTTCAAATCATTTTCCCCCAAAACACAAATGGACGGGCTGTTATGCACAGCATTAATGCGAAACAAATGTTTTGAGCATGTAGCGTTGACTTACAAGGGAAAATACAAGCACTTGGAATTTTTCCACTGCACAACGGCAGGGACTTTCACAGCAGCTGTTTCAAATAGACATTGTGATTAATGGGGATAATTCAGGAATGAAAACCAGGCCCATCATCACATGTCTGACAAAGCAGTGCTACAGGCAGGCAGGCAAGCCTTCTTTTTAACCAAGAAATGCCTCTCTGAAGGCAGCAGAGTTTGATCCTGAGGAACGCGAGGCACATGGGAGGCGTTTGGCTATCACTACAATTTAAATCAAAGCCCTGAGATGACACCAGCCGTGTGGAAGGAGGTGCTGTCTGTTCCACCATAGGAGCTCTGTCCTCCTTTGCGTGGTAAGGAAGATGCCAGCTCTGCTGATCTGGACCAAGCTCCTGTGCCTTTGCACAGCTGGGCTTGTGTCACCTGGGACAGTTCAGGGACCTCTCCAGACACTCCTGTCCGACCAATTCTTTTCCCTCTTCATATTTCAGGAGCAGCTCAGTGCCTCCTCTGATCCCACCCTCACTGTGGAGCATGTGTGATGTCAGAGTCTCTTGGAAATCAACCTTATTGAGCTTTAGTTTGGAAACCATTTGCTTCCAGAGATGGGACAGAGGCTGTGGTGATGCTCTGCACTGCCATGGCTTCAGGTTAGGTGTGGGAGGCCTGGAGGGGATTGCAAACCAGTGCAGCCTTAGCCCCTGCCAAGGACCTGCTGCAGGTGGATGGAAATGCACATTCAGCCATGGTCCAAACAGCTCTGCAAAGGACACAGTCACAGTCCTGCTCCCACCATAGCCCGTTCTCATCCTCCCTCTGTGGAGGGCAGGGCCACGAGCAGGGGGAAGCCAACTCCCAGCTCCCAGCAGCACCACCCAGCCTGGGGACCCCCGCTCCCGGCCCTGGAACAGCCTGGGGAATGGGCAGCTCGCACCCAGCGCCCTGCGTGCACCTCCTCGCCGCTAGTGAGCCGTGTCATGTCCTCAAGCCTTCAGGCCACGTGATAAGGCTCCACTTTCCTCTTTTTCATTTTTCCATGAGAAAGACTTCTTGCACAATGTCCATTTTTAGCACAAGCTGGAGCTGGATCAGATGCCTTACATGTGGTCTCCCCTCCCCAAAAGGAGAGACCAGCATTTTTTTTTCTCCAGTGGTTTAACTACAGGCACAAAATCTGAAGATTAAAAAAATTTTACTCATTTCCTCTTTTCTGCCCTTACAGGCTGGATAGCTGTGCTACATTGGCACAGCCATCGTCATCCACTCCTGTAACTCTTCTTTTATTCAACTGGCTAATTGTGTCAGCTAAAATGAAAGATTATGAACTACAAAACCACAGGCTTTAGGACAAAAAGTGATCATCTGGGATCAGAAGACATTACAATATGTATGAAGACAATACAGAATCGCTTTTGTGATGTTGAAAACACTTTGGGAAAAGAGATTTTTCCATACGCTTTTTCAAGGCTCTCCCCGTGGGTATAATGGGGTGTCCTCCAATTAACTGCTGTGGAATCAATTAAGTTATTGCTCAGTTCTTCTGGGGAATTCCAAACAGAATTGGCAAGTGCTGGAGATAAAGCACTGAGCAGATGGACTGCTGATGGCTCTGAGATGCCAAACATATTCCTGCTCATTACCGTCAGAGGACAGTCAGCTTTCTGGAACAGACACCCCACCTCTCCTGCTCCGATCTGTGTAGAACCACAAAGATGCCTCTGCATAAGAGGCCCCACACACCAAGGGGCAGCGATATACAGCAGCCCCTGCCCCAGTGCCCTTGGCCCTCCTGAGAGGCTCCTGTGCCCCAGACAGACACTGCTGACTGGTCAGCATGGCTGTGCGAGCTGGTCACACAAACAACACACAACCAGGCGGTTTCCAAAACCTCCTGCTACTCTGGTTATTTTTCAGCTTCCCAATGGTTCTCCTGGAGCACAGTGAAAATGCTGATCCGTGCTCCTGCCTGCCATCAAGACTGAGCTCACCAAAGCTCTGGGCAGAAGTGGAGAAGCAACTGAACTTCAGGTTGCTTTCCTACATCTGAATCATTCAACACATCAGTCTGACAACTGTTAGTGACTGTCTGAGTGGCACTGCTGGCAAGTATCAGGTCCTTGACTGTCCCCCACGTCCCTTATCCCTGCTGCACACAGCGGTGACCCTGCACCCACCGCAGCAGCGACTGGTTCTTACTCTGAGATAGCTGTACATGCAGATGGACATCCAGTTGGTGAGCATCTTCTCCACCACAGATTCTGTCCTCCTCAGCATCAGCTTGGGGTTTTTGGAAGCTGAAGCATCTATTAGATCCACCAAGAGGTCCTTCATGATGCTGGTGTAATACTCCAGTTTCCCATGCAATGCAATAGTAAGCAGGGAGGCCAAGTTACACCTGAAACACAGAACGGTATAGGACTCAAGCCCCAGTGCAATGAGACTGAACAGCTGACTGGCACTAAAAAACCCAACACACAAAGGCAGTCTTTCGGCTAATTTTCATGAGCCTTCTTAATGGTGCTAGAAGTTCCAACCCTCTTTCAGAGCTGCAGGACCTCAGGTCAGCTTGCACTCTCTTACTGGTAAACCAAATGAGTGAGTGCTCTTCAGGGTTTATGGCCATCCATTTATAACAGAGAAGTGTAGGCAAGTATAACTCAACTGCCCACTGAAACACACAGCCCCAGACACTGGCTGGATTGTTTGGGGTTAGGAATAAATCAGTCTCCTCCAGCTGTCAAGTCTTTGGTTCTGAAGCTCATACCTGTCTCTGACAGCAAAGTCCTTCTGTTGCTCAAGAGCATGGACAAACACGATGAGGAAGTGCTTGTTGTTGAGTAAGGTGGAGAACAGAGAAATTCCTTCTTCCATGTTGGGTCTGCAGTTCTCAGGGATCTGAAGAAAAATTTAGAAAGCAGACTGAGAAAACCCTGCTTGTTTTTTTCTGCCACATTTTATCCCTCTTGACTGCAGGGATGCCCCTACTGAGCACAGTGATACTGAGCAAAGAGCCCCTCCTCTCTCGCCCGACAATCAGCAGTGCTGCTGGCAAGAACACACAGCAGGGCCAGTGGCAGTGGCCATTCCATCCTGTTCAGCACCCCTGAGGACACCTGGAGCACTGTGGCCAGTCTGGGGCTCCCCACTACGAGACAGGTGGAGCAAGTGCAGCTGAAGACTAACAAAACAATTAGTGGGTGTACAAGGAGAGATGATGAGGGCTGGGTTTGGTCAGCTTTCAGAAGTTCTAAAGAGAGACCTTACTGCAGCCTCAGCTGCCCTGTGGGAGGGCAGGGAGGACAGAGCTGGGCTCTTTAATGGCACAGTGCCAGGAGGCAAGGGACACCAGACAGAGGATGGGACGCTGACTAAACAAAAGGAAGGCAGTTTTCACCTTTAAGGGCACCATACACTGGAACAAGGTCCTAAGAGGCTGTGAGATTTCTGTCTTTGAAGATATTTGGCACAGTTGGACAAGGCCCTCAGAAAACTCATCTAGCTGGGGCTGCTTTTAGCAGATCTCCCTTCCAACCTGAGAAACTCTGACTCTTCGATCCCTACCTCTCGTTCACATGAAACTCAGCTCTGAGACAACAGCAGCTTTTACCAAGTCTCTCTTGGGAGGAATCTCGCTTATGAAGAACTACAATTGGGGCTGAAGTGATACACAATATATCACACAGGGAAGATGAGCCCTCAGCAGAGCCAGGAAACATCCCAGGCCAACACTTCTTCATGCAAGAGCAGATTCAGAGATCTGCCTTCTTCAGTTAGCCAAAGCTGATCCAATGCTGGTCTGTGTTAATGGCTAGCAACGCCCAAAAGCATTTGTTCTGTTAGTGGGTTACTTACCTTCCATTCCCCCACCAGGAGTGGATGTGTTTCCTGGACCTGGGAGCCCACCTGTGAGCTGAGCTGCTGGGACGGCAGGATGTAGCACTCCTCATAGAGAGAGGAACACTGGAATCAAGCACAGTGTTAGGGGAGGACACCGTACCCGCCAGGGGACTACCTGTGTGCTGTGCACCTCAGGGGAACCAGATGGGGAGGCATGTCATTGGGACTAAAGCCACCCATTCCAAAGACGTGCATGGGGCTGGTTTATGGAGCCTTGAAACACTTTGCAAGAGCCTCCTGAATGAGCAAACACCACAAGGAGGGGGGGAGGCAGACGTCTGCACAGACACAAGGCTGTTAGGGCAGGGAGACCGCAAATAGAGTAATGTGACAGCTAGAAAACTCCCAGAAGAAAAAGCTTTACAGGAGACTAAATCAAAATAGAGGAGTTCTGGGTGTTTCAACATATGTAACTTCTAAAACAGATGGGAAAAATGTTTAAATCTCTAGCATTCGTATAGCATCCTGAATCTTAAAGCCTCTCGTGTGCAGAGATATGGAGACTGGGTAACTGAAAGACCTGAGTAATAGCTACTAATGAAACACTCTGCAGTCACAAATCATCATCTCAGTCCTCAGCACCGACACACAACTGCCTCAGGGGTGAAATACTGCCGCAGTGAAGGGCGCACAGCCACGCAGCAGAGCAGCCAGTGACAGGAATGACGGCACCAGCACGTCTGGTACAGCTCTGGTAAAGGACTCAGGGCAGACAGAGTGGGACTGGGTACCCAAGGGACATCTTACTGGGAGCACCACATATGCAGCTTTGGACAGGGAGGAAGAGAGAGACAGTCACCCAAAGAGCTCCTGAGGACTGGCCAAGCTGCTGGGAATGCTTGGGGGCACACCCTGCATGGGACAAAAAGCCCCTCTCCCTGATTGCCAGTGGCAGATTGACCCTTCAGCCACGCCTCAGCCTCCGCTGAATGGCCTGGGGTGACACTGGAGCCCTTGAGGAGAAGTCCCCAGCACTGTGCTCATGTGAATGCTCTTTCAGAAGATGGGGTCCAATGGCCCCAAACGAGCAAGCTGGAGCAACTCCTTGGACAGCTGCCGCCAGCTTCTGTCATGTGCAAGCAAGTCCAACCTTGTATGACACCCCAGGAGGTGCGGCTCTAGTTTTGATGATAATTAAGGCTGAAATATGTGACAAGTAAATATGTAACAGTGGAATGACTTTGTGACACTGTAAAAGCCCCTCAGCAGAGCCCTACACTCGTTGGGAAGTATCTGGGAGCAATGAGGTGCCCGTGACATGTGCTGTCTCCTTACTTTGGGGAAGAATGTCCTGGTGACAAAGTGCTTGTACTCCAGGAAGGGGATCCCCTGGCTGCGGTTTAGCTCCTTGGTCAGGTCTGTCATGTCTGTCTGCAGCTCTGCGAAACCTTCAACAAAGAGACCCACAGATGGTGAGAGCCCGATCCTCCACCAGGTGAGACAGGCTGGCACCAGAAAGCACAGCATATCTCATCTCTGCCTCCTCAAGACATTGCCTTGCCGGGGCTGAAGCTGTATTTTCTCTGAGAAGCAGATTCCCATTGGGGTGTAACCACCGGACCGTACACCTTGCCCCAAGCACTGACAGGACATTCTCTGCTCCAGTAGCCCGGTCCCAGGGCAGGCAGTCCCCTCAGGACAGGACGTCAGCCGACACGGCGCGATCATGGACCACAGGATGGCAGGTGCCAGCACCTGGAATACTTCTCCCATTGCTCTGCGAGGAGTGTGCTGCAGTTTCTGTTGCACCCAAGAGTAAGGCACACTGAAGGTTAGCGTGGCCTTCAAGTAACCTCTGACACAGCCAAGGGCCATTAACCCCAGGGCAGAGAAGCTGGTGGCACTAGAGATCAGT
Organism: Acanthornis magna; assembly: GCA_036785705.1. Classification (NCBI taxonomy): domain Eukaryota; kingdom Metazoa; phylum Chordata; class Aves; order Passeriformes; family Acanthizidae; genus Acanthornis; species Acanthornis magna. The sequence continues at coordinate 454,000 of JAWUZG010000049.1, read as the reverse complement.
GGCTTCCCAAGCCAGGCAGCAGGACAGCGGCAGAGCCACACTTCCAGACACTGAGCCTTATTCCCAAACCCTGCTCACAGGCAATGACAGAAATTCTCTTACAAATAATTCTGTAAACTTCTACAGAGCAGAAGGCGAATTGCTTCAAGCCTGCTAAGCTGACATCCCCCTCCTAGCCCCGGCTCCTCGGCACCCAGTGACTTACCTTTGCGGATTTCCTCCCGGATCTGTGACTCCATCTCCTCCATCTGGAGCAGAGTTTTCTGCCAGTAGCGTTCGGCTCTGCGGCTCTTTGTGCAGAACACAAAGAGAGCTGGAAAAGAGGAAGGGAACAAGCCTTTTAAACTGGGGCTTAGGAGCAGCTGTCGCTGGGATCAGTTCTCTCTGACACGGGTGCAGAAAGCTAAACCCAGAACTGGTTTCACACCTACCACCAGACTGGTATCTGCTCAGGCAATTGTTGATTATCTGTAAATAAGTAAAACCAGCTGAAATTTAATGATCATGCTGTAACTGTCATCTTCAATTTAGGTCTGGGCTGTGTGTATTCAGCTTAACTGTATATTAATGTGCTCCAGCTGATTACTGAATACAGAATTGAGGACGTTTACCACCTGTACTACAGTGCTCATGTCTGACAGTCTTCTCATGCCTCCAGAAATATGTTTCTAATGATGGGTGGTGCATCTAATAAAGAGGATGCATTACAGCCTGTATTAAAAATAAATTAAATCCATATTATAAACCCCTAATTTGCTGTGAACTGGCAGGTTTCTTGCTGCACAGTCATTCTGGGCATGTGATGAACATGTACCCTAGCCTGAGGACAAAGGTGTGTGGCACAGCTTCCAGCCAGTTACATACACCAATGTGCCTGCTTCAGACTTCCAGCTAAGGATGCTGGCTCTGCTCTTCCTACTCAGCCAGGCACCTGTCACTGCTTGTTCTGACGACAGGACCTTGGGCTAGGAGCACCTTTGGGACAGTCACACCTGTGACCGAGACCAGTTTCTCACATCCTTCTTTATTTTATATTACAGTAACTACTAAGCGTTTTGGGGAAAGGATAAGTTTATAAGTATCACAGGTTCAAGTAGCAGAGTTGAGCTGTGGATTCAGCCAGAAAAAGCTCCTTGCTGCAGGAAGCTGTGGTCCTGGTACTAGCTCCATGCCATACAAACAGTGGCTACCTGCTGCACCCAAACCAGCCTCAGGTACGGCACAACTGCAGCACTCAGAGTCACCTTCACCCCTCCACACACAATGACAGAAACCTTGGCACAGACTGGAAACACATCATTCTTTGCCTTACCTACGACAGAGAGGACCAGCAGGATGCTGCAGATAACGATGGAGACAATGATCGCAGTCTCTCCTCCGCCAAGGTGCAGCATGGCAATTGTGTAGTTGAACTTTCCAACTTGGATCTGAAAAAGGAGAATGAGGGGGAAAATGCAGGAGCTGAGCAGCATGTTGCCAAGGGGCTGGGAGCAGGGAGGGACACAGGGCAGCACTGGGCAGCTCTTTGCCCGAGGGCTCATTGACCGCGCTGGCACAGCCTCCCAGGCTCTGTGGGAGGCTGGGCTGTGCCTTTGCTGCCGGACCCTGGGGACTCCGCGTGTCTCGAGGGAGCCCAATTCCCCTCCTCTGCTCTGGGGATGCCAAGGCCACACCCAGCAGGCTGGGATGCCGCAGTCGTGCCCATCCCAGGGCCACCACAGGGCTTGGTTGGCAGAACTGCAGGCCCACTCATGGCCCCACTGTACCTGCCCCAGAAGAGACAGCCTTTTCCTAGAGAGCCCATGGCATTGGACAAGATGGCCCATGCTGCTCTTACTAGAAAACCACTTCCATTAATCACCAGCTTTGTTATGGCTCTGAACAGCCTTTGGACCTCTGCTGCACTCGCCTTTCTCCTCCAAAAGCAGAACTGCTGCCACCCAGAAGAAGGAGGGTTAAGAAACTTTAAAGTCCTTGAAATACAAATAAACTAAGGGAATAAAAATAAATGAGACCATAGACGAGTAATGATCTTGTGGCTAAGGCAGTCAAAGGGGTGTCAGAAGGTGCTGGCTCTGTTCCCAGCCCGTACTTCTTGTGACAACAAGCACAAACCATTTGAGCTCAGTCTTTAGGTCTCCTGATCTTCAAAAGGGAAGAGGCCAGCACACATCACAGGCCGGCAAGTTACTGGGTGCCATTTACAAAACAGCTCTTTGGGCCCTTGGGATGAAAGGATTTCACAGCATCATCTGATAAGGAAAACTCATGACCACTCAAGGCTTTCGCTTCTGGAAATGTGAGTTTCACTTCTCCCAAGGAACAAGAAGTGAGAGAAACTCAAGAAAAAAACCACGAAATGAGGTAGGGAAGAGCTGCGATAATCTTATGATTATACCTGTGTCATGGAACACCTCCAGGGAAGGTGCCCACTGGGGTGAAATTCCAGCAGCTCTCAGCCATGGGACTAAAGCCATCCCATAGGCAGGGCCTTCCCACCACCAGACACCACACTGCACACAGCTCCATCCTCAGGGAAATCCAGTCCTAGCTCTAGGAGAATTGGTGAGGGCACAGCTGCTGCCAGTAGAAGGCTCCAGACACTGAGAGCTTTGGTCTCTACCCTGGCACATTGTCCAAGAGCCATGGTGCTGGACAGGGACAGGAGCTCAGCACTGCAAGAGCACCTGGGCAGGTCCACTCAGCAGTCTGACAGCCACACGCCCAGCCCCAAGATCTCCAGCTCTTCCCTCTGAAATGCTGCAATGAGACAGCTCCTCAATGTGTTTTGTGTCTTCTTTCCCCCACCAGCTCAACCTTTTGCATTTTTCAGATAAAAAATCCCATGGCTGCTGTTTAATTCAGTGTTCAGACTGTTTGGTTATGAACAAACATGGGCCTGAAGGTCTTGACAAGCCTCTCCTGTGTATCTGGACAGCTCTACTCAATAGTCAGTGCAGCCCAGGCAAGGTCCCTGCACACGCCTGCCCAGTGTCACCATTTCACATGTGCTACAAGGCAGTGGCCACTCGTGGAATGGCTGGCAGGCGATGGCCCGAACCATGTCTGTACTTTTAGTAAGGGTGCACAGGTATGAACATAAGCAGGTTATTTAGCTGCACTTTCATTGCTGGTGCACTCTGAACAGCCTTGTGATATTTACGGCTGGGTATCATTCTCCTGCTTCCTGGGGACCTGCCCTGACTGATTTATGTCACACCAAGACTAGCAAACTCAAAAATTCCTTTTCTTCCCCAAAGGGATTTCCCTGTTTCTCAGTTCTTACACACACAAAAAAAATTACACTGTTTAAAATTCCCATTAAGATGACTCAAGAAATTCTGTTACTTCTGCATTTCTATGTTTCCAGCTTGCAACAGAATTTCATACACCTCAGATTGTTGCCAGTAAACTGGACAACCCTGTCAGGAAATTGGTAGTACATCCTTGTGCCTTTCTCGTGGGCAGCGCAATTCCACAGCTCCCCAGCTCCCTTCAGCCTTCCTTCTCTTCCCTGCCCCATGCCTCAAGCTCCTGCCAGCACATGGAGGGGAGGGCAGGGCGTCCCACAGAGGTGGAGGCATTTTCTCTCCAGATACAAAGAGCCACAGTCACATCCCTGCATGGCAATGGGCTGTGTGTGACACGAGGCAAACCGAGGGCAAGCACAGCAGTTCACTCAAGCCCTCTGGAAAACAGGACGGTAACAAAGTGTGGTGAATTCTGCAGACACAGAGAGGAATAACAGCCCTGAACACTGAACTCTTTGCAGTGACAAAGCAGCAGCCTTTGGAAGCCCTGAGCACTGCTCTCACCCTCCTGGTGACATGCAGGGACCCAGCTCAGTGAAGGCTGGACTCTCACGGCCACTCATAGCCCTTCTGCTGGTGGGAGCAGAGCCGACGGCTGAAAAATGTACAGAAATCCCCAAACATATCTCATGAGGAGCAGAAAATCACCGCAAGTGACAAAACCTCACATGCCTGAGACGTCACTATGCCTTACAGAGTTGACCAACCTCCCCTGGCACACAGAGCAGTAACTCAGCAGGCAGCTGCTGGTATCCCATGACTCGGAACACGGCAGCTCCTCAGCACAGCCTGGGGCTGCCTTCATCCCAACTCCTCACCCTGCTCACCAGCTGCCCGTGACAGCCACCAGCACAGCGCTTTGCCCACCCTCCCAGCTGTGCAGTCCCCTGCAGGGTCACCAGTGACAGTGGGGCAGGTCCCTGCCACGCAGGGCTTGCAGCAGGACCTCTCTGCCCCCCGTGCTCACAGCGTGGAGGCTCCGCCACTCACCGTCACGGGCAGCTGCCTCTCCGAGGTGCTCAGCGACTCGTTGATGGAGCAGTGGATGACTTTGTCTGAAACAATCTGGATCTCACAGGAGATCAGGCCGATTTTCACCTGGTATTCATTGCTCTCTAGGCCCAGGCTGTCAGGCTCTTTCTAAAGACAGAAATAGAATCTGGATGTCAGGCTGCAGCTTAGCAGTTAGAATAGCAATCGATCTTCCTGCTTTACTTTCCATATTCCCTGCAGACCTGGGATGACTCTCCCTCACCAAGGACATTTTTCCAGCACTCCACAGGAAAGCCAAAACCGGGCCATTCCCCATTTTCCTGTTTCGCATTCTTCACTCAGCATGGGGCATAGGATGAACAAGCCCCTCATGGAACCTGGAAAAATCTGCTTTTGATCAGGCTTTCTGTGCACGGAAGATAAGGATGTAAGCGCCCATCTGGGAGTGGGGAAGGATGTAAAACAGAGGGGACAGCCAGGGGATGCGCCTGCAAAGCCTGAGAAAGGGGGAGCACATTTCTGGAGCACGTTGCAAACAACGAGGATATCCTGCAGCAAACAATGGGCTTTGAATTATGATTGCTCATTGTCCAGGCCAACTTCTGCACCCCAACTTCCTTGTGAGCTGAGCTGAATTCAGTAGCCAAAAGAATGCATGACCTGTTTCTGCAGGAATAAACACCGATTGTAAGGCCCTTCTGCAGCACCTGCCTGGTTTCAGGCCAGGGTATTGTCATTCTTTTCCTCATGTCCAGAATTTCATTTAGGCCCTTGCTACAACACCCTCCCCAGGCAGCTCTCTGGCATCATGCCTCAGAAGGCATCCCCAGACCAGGCTGCATCTCCTGGGGCAGAGAAATGCCGAAGCTGCAGGCTGAGCCAAAATCACCTGTTCCTGCCACTCCAGCTCCTGCCCCTCCCTGTCTCTCCTGTGTCTGTGGACAGCCACTGCGCTGGTACTTAGGACTAAGGAGCTGCCCAGGCTGGAGATGGCAGCACGCAGAGAGAGGCAGAGCTGTAACAACCACACTCTTACGTGTATGACCAGAGTTAGGGGCTCGCCAGGATGGTGCTTGATCCACTTCTCCTTCTTGGCTGTGGAAAACTGCGGGTCAGCGTAGTACCCCAGGCTGAACTTGCTGATGTGCAGGGTCTCCTCGGGGTAAATCTCCTCGTCGAGAGCTGAGCGATCGTCGGTGTAGAGGCGCCCATTGAGGTAGAAATCCACGGGGGCTGGCTTGCTCCCCACAGTGACGTTGGACGCAGCTGGAGAGGGGCAGGTGATGGCCGTGTCAGTGTGAACCTTGCAGCGCTGAAAGCAGGAGGGTGTAAACATGTCAGAGCCCTGCACCACGGCACTTCCAGCCCACCCCAGGGCTGGGCCAAGGCCTCAGCTTCACAGCCCGGCCACCCCCTGGCAGCAGGCACGCAGCCCTGCTCCATCGCCGGGCGGTACCCCCCAGACACCCACCGTGTGCTCTCTGCCGATGCCACGGACAGCCATGGACACATTCTGGACCAGCCCAAAGCCTCTTCCTTCCAGGGTGATGATCCTGCCCCCGCTTTGAAGAGAAGGGAAGAGAGGGTGACTGCAGAGGACAGTGCAGCAGTGGGGTGTGATGGCTGCATCTCCCTCCTGTCGTTTTCTCAGAGATGTTTCCAAGCTGTCTAAGCAGAAAATGTGACCCAAGAGCCGAAGTCTTCTTCCTACTTACAGCAGGGATCCACACAGCTACCACAATATCAGGGAGGAGGGAGGGAAGGAGGGAGTGAGGGAGGGAGGGGCCTCTGCCAGCATCAGTGAGCTGTTCCCCTTGGTCCCACTGCCCAGAGGAGCAGCCCCTGCATGCCAGGGTATGCCGCAGGCATCCTGGCCGCTGGCCATGTCAGTGGCCTGCAAAGTGATGGCCACGAGACATCCCCTGCCCTTGCCCCTACCCCTGTCCCTGTCTCTGCTTCTGCCCTGCAGCAACCCACAGAGAACCATGCGACTCGGAGAGGGAAAAGTCCCTCATCCTGCATCTTCCAGGAACTTCTGATTTAGATAAAAATGTGAAAGTTGCTGTGCTTTGGAACTGCTTGGGTGGGGAGTGCAACACACAGGCCTCTCACTGTGCAGTCAGCCAACAAGAATAACGAGCAGCCCTGATGTGCACAAGGCAGAGTAATGGCTGGAGAACCATCACCAATCATCGGCACCACAGATCTACCTTCCCCTTCCCCCCTATCACATTTGACTTGTTTGGAGTGTTTGCCAGGGAACAGGCAAGATTCACAAATCCTATTATCTGAAGAGCACTACAGGCACAGTGACTTGGGGTGCGAGGCCCCAGGGTTCTCTGAAGCCTGGGGATATCACCACGAAGTTATGATCCAAGTTTCTAACTAGGAGCCTGTCACATCTGCAGATTAGTGTACAACTTTTGTTTTGGTTTACATTTTGGTTATACAGATCATTTTATCAATGTGGTAAGAGAAATCAGATCCAACTAAGTTTTCACACAAGTTATTGATTCCTCACGGTCAACAGACGAGCAATGTGCTGAAGCAGCCACACTGCACAAGCCACACCAGAGGCTGGAGAGAGACTGCAGTTACAGTCCCTGTTCTCTGAAATTTGGGAACTGCTGTAAGTACCAAGGAAGCAGGCTAAGGCGAATGAGAAATAGTGGTTTGTGACTATGGGCACAAATCTTGTCTCTTTTTAGACACCATTCTTTCCACCAAGCAATTGAGAGCCTGTGAGAGGCTGCGCCTGGCTGAGTCATGGCTCTGCCTTTCCCCCAACATCCCCACAGCCCGCGGCCTTGGCATTGTGCTTGGGAGCACTGAGAAGCAGCTTTGTTCCAAGGAGATCAGACCACCAGAGCCTGCTCATGCTCGCCCCCGGGCACGCTGCTTTCAGTGATGTCCTGCCGGCACAGCCGCTGGCCTCCCAGATTTCCTAGTCAGCCCTGGGATTTTCAGGCTCCACGGCTGAGGAGGGTGGTATTTCACCACGGTATCCAAAGGAACAGAAGCGTGAGAACTCCACAGAGATGTGAAACTAAAAGCAACACTGTTTAAAAATTAAATACTGTGACCTCGGGGAAGGCTGAAATCCAAAATTATAAATCTCATCCTCCAGAAGTTTTACTGCCAAGAAAAAACCTCAGGGTCTCATTGAGCCCCCACCAGGGCCTCCCTAAAGCACTCACCAGGTGTGCACAGTATAGCTACCAAGGCCGACATTTTTCCAGTCCTAAATGCATCAAAAGGAGCAGTCGTGGTGTGTGAGACCTCTTCTACTCCCATGCTGGGGTTTCCCTGGAGCACCCGAAGAGCAAGCTGAGGCACCCTCTGTACTCGCCCAGCCCAGGGCTGAGAAGCCCCTTCCTCCCAGCCCCTTCCTCCCTCCACCCTCTCCTACCTGGAACTGACCCTCTCTGTCACAGGCTGTGCTAGCCAGGGGAGGATCTCACCTGATTTGGCTCTTTTTGGGGTTGATGTCTGATATAACCGGGTTCTTCTCATAACTGAAAGTGATATTGTGGCTGGCACAAGACTTGTTCTCGAACTGCACGCAGACTGGCACGGGCGCGGTGAGCTCGGCGGCAGGCATGGTGCAGGTGATGGTGCTGTCGGTGCGGCTGTGAGGACAGGGAGGGTGAGCTGCCGACAGCCTGCGGCACGGGCAGCGGCCGGAGCGCGGCCTGAGCAGCCCCTGACTGGCAGGTGGCAGCCACAGGTGACAAGGAGCTTCCAGTCACATCCCAACACCTGTACATCAGGCCTGCTAAGGAGCAGTCCTCAGCACACACCATCCCAGCTGCTGGGACAGTCCCCGCACAGACCGAGGGAAAGGGCAGGCAGGGGATGCTCTGCCAGCATGCAGTGGTGCCCCCACCAAAATCCTCGCTCTGCCTGACTCCTTGGGCGACAATACCAACCTTCCTAACGCTTTGGCTCTCATCACTACTCCAGTGCGAGCCCCTAGCCCTGCTCCCACCTGAGGTCAGTGCACTGCTTGGAGGAGTTGATGAGCACACGGAGCTCCGAGCCGACATCCAGCCTGCTGCCTCTGATGGTCACTCTTGTTCCTCCTGCCTTCGGGCCATTCGCGGGAGCTATGGACTGAACCACGGGAAGCTAAAAACAAAGGGGAAATCTGTTTTCTAGCCTGGTAAATCCGCAGCTGGATATTCCACACTGTACATGGGAATTGATTCAGAACATGTAAGTGTCCAGCACTGTGAGGCTCGAACAGCAGCACAGCAAAAGCTTTTGCTGGCAGGGTTTCAGAAGAAGAGAAGTGGTACAAACACTAAGGAGTCAGATGATATAAAACCTTTGTGACTCTCTGTGGTCCCTAAATACTGGCAACAAATGAGACATGGAGCCAAACAGGAGCCCAGGATCCCACCAGTCCCTTTAGATTTCCAGCAGGAGGTCCAGAGCCAGTGACAGCTCAAGGTCCATCACTAAAAGGAAATTTCTCACCCATTTTCTCTCTCACCATCTCAGCCCTTCCAGATCCATGTCCTCCTAAATGCAGGGATAATGTTAAAGCGCCACTAGATGATGGCCTTGAGATCAGTGAAAAAGGCCACCTGGGTTTAGATAATTGAATATCAAACCCCTGCTAAGGAAGCTTCAAATCCGCATCTCTTGAGGCAACAGGAACTGAGGGGGAAGTTACTTTGCCTCTTGCCATTTGCGGCAGAAATTAGCGTGTATGTTATCTGTGTTTGCAGCCCCTGGAAATCTTCCTGAAATTCATGAGCTGGAGGCTTTGGTAACTCACGTGGCGCTGAGCCCTCGTGTCTGCTCACAGGCATCCCAGGAGAGGCAGCTGGAACCGTCCCTGCTCCATTTAAGCAGAACAGCCAGGACAGAGCACATAATGACACTGAGACCTTTCCACAGGGCTGATGATTCCCTCTCAGCCAGCACACACCTGAGGCAGGACACCCACGGGGCTGGTCCTGCTCACCCCGAGCCCATCCCTCGCTCACGCGGATGGGCAGTGGAGCACAGGCTGAGCCTGCTGCTAATGCCTCGCCTGGCAGTCCGTGACACACAAACCCATGCATTAACATCTACCCTTGCCCTCGTCCTACACGCAGAAGGCTTCACTCCTCTACAGCAATTTCCTCTGTTGGCTCTGACGGTCACCCATTTCCACAGGATCCATTTTGCTAATTTGTATTTCTCTGGGTGTCTGCAAGCAGCTGTCTCATGCCCTTGGCCCCTAACCCACATATTCATAAGTGCAGTTACAACATCAGCAGAGAGGATTATTCCTGTTCCCCAAAGCCCTCCAGCTCTTCCCCTTAGCCACAGCCAGTGGCTGCTGCTCTCGATGCACTGACAGCACCAATCACCTCCACTGCAGCTTTGGCAAATCCAGCTCATCCATAGCCTGCTGTAATGTCCTGAAGAAGCCTCTCCCTCCTCCTCAGCACAATTACAGCTGAATTCTGTCTCTTCTAGACTTGCATAACGGGGATTTTGAAAGACGTAGCACACAAACAATATTTCGTATTTCACGAAGGACCTTCTTTGGAAGGGCAGTTCTGAACGTCTTTTAAACTTTTCCAGGCAAACTGTACCAGCCCAAGCTCAGGTCTCACCAAGACCAGCCCTGCATGGTGTAGGCTACTCCATTTACACACCATCAGATGTGAGAGGAGAACCAAGAAAACACGAGTGTTGTTTGGTTTGCAAATGGTGCGAAGCCACTTTCAGTGTGACACACCTGCACAAATGCATCATGTAGTGACCCTCCCCAAAACACATGCGCACAAGGCAGGGCACTCCCTCATATCTGCTACAAGTTTGTCAAGAAAAGACAGACAAACAGAAACAGAGAGACGGCAGCTTTCTACTGTGACACCCAAGCAGGAACACTCCTCTCCCACTCCTGGGAGGGGCCTGCTCCCCACGCTTGCCCAGGAGCTGCCAGCACTGGGCTGCCATGGACCCAGGCTGAGGTCAGGGACTGGCTTTGTTCAGCATCGGTGCTTCCACAGGTGTTTCCTAAGAGGCTTTTCCTCACATGTTAAAAGCTGGTGAGGGAGCTGCCCAGCCCTTTTCCACTCTCCAGGTTCCTCTCCCCTCTACCAGCCAGCCAGCAACCAGCACTGGGAGCTGTGCCAGCTCAACACACACACCCTGAGAATCCCCAAACCCTGGGACTGTCACTGGGTTGTATGCCAGTGGCACCTCAATTCACTCCTGACTGCTGAATCTCAGGGGCCGTTTGGATGTGAATCTGGACACCTGAACTATGGAAATAGGATCTGGGAACTCCTGCTGAGACTGGCCTGGCAGTGCCATTGCCTCACCAGTCTCTCCCCAAGCACTGGTGGCGATGGGATGACACATGGGATGTGCCATGGCTGTGCTGGCTGCGTGCTGTGTACCCCGAACTGATCACCCAGCCTGTCACTGGCTACAGGATGGGCAATCACATTCCATGATCTGCCCCAAATTCCTCACAATGGCTACCCGGAATCAAAGTGTCTCCTTGCAGGCCAGCAGCTTGCGGCGTGGGCTGTCCTGCCCCAGCTGAAGCTGGAGTGGAGGCACAAAGGCTCCAAGCACTCCATATGCCTTCAGCACCCACCCAATGTGGCTGTCCATGAATACCATCCAGCCAAGAACGAGGCTCATGTAGGGAAGAGAAGAAATGCATGGATTTCTCTCAGATTTATGGAGATGAAAGTTATCTTTGTGAGACAGCACAGCACAAAGCTATAAATGGCTTTTCATTGTACAATGACATGGGGTTAGCTTCAGTCTAATCCCTACACATTATTTCATGCAAAAACTAACACAATCTGCAGCAAAAGTATCAGTTCTAAATAATGTGAGTTCATGGAATGTAACTTACACAGCACAAAAGGATTTCACAAGTCTCAAAAAATCTCACATGTTATAACAGCACTTCAGCAAAAGAGGTGGAAGAAAACTGAGGTGCAGGGAGCTGCAGACTCACTTTAAGGGGCGAGGGAATCACCAAAGAAACACTTGAGATAGCCACTCACCACGTAAGAGTATCGTTCCCTGGACCTCCCTTCCCGGCTCACGTTAACTGTGACCACATCCGAAAATGCCTCCTGGGCCTCTCCCGTCTGGCACACGATCCTGTGGAGAGATGAGGCAGGTGGCAGCAGTGCCAGCGGCAAAGGGCAGCAGCAGGCGAGGGGGGACAGGCACGGGCAGGGGACACACAGGGGTCACGGTCCCTCCTCCCCAGCACCCCCAACTCACGTCTCAGAGACGACATATCTGTCGGGCAGTGGCGCGCAGTGCACGCTGCCCACCTGGACGGCGCTGAGGATGTCGCTGAAGCGGCGGCCCAGATTCCTCCCGTGGATGGTCAGCAGCGTGCCTCCCTCCAGAGGCCCACGCAGCGGCTCGATCTGCAGCACCAAGGGGGAGGTCACAAAGTCAGAGCATCACAGAATCCCAGAACGGTTTGGGTTGGAAGAGACCTCAAAGATCATCTAGTCCCAATGCCCATGCCACCGGCAGGGACACTTTCCACTAGACCAGGCCAAGAGAGAACCAGGAGCTTCTGGCCTTCATCCCTGGGCCAATCCCAGTGCCCAAATACCACCTGAGCCCTGTGAAGCAGACAGAATCACTCCTCACACTCCTGCTTCCCCAGTGCACCAACACTCCTTGCTCTGGTTTGGCAAAGGAGAAACCATCACACTTCTGTGCTGGGTTGGGCAGGGGGATTTGGTCAAGGATCACTGCAGCTGCAAACACATCTGGGAAGAAACATGCTTTCTTCCACACTCCAGCTTTGAATTCTTCTCCTACACCACTAGTTTCACCTGCCAGCTGCTGCCCACAGCCCTGTGGGGGACAGGCTACTGGCCGTGACACTGTGACAGCACCATGAGGGGCACACTCAGAGTGAGCTTGAACTTCAGCAAGTGAAACAAACCTCTCCAAGGAGAAATGGCTCCTTCCCCTTTGCAGAGCTGATGGCATACACAGCCCTAGTAACACTCCTGGTGGCACCAGGCTTGGTGCTCCCTTTGCTGGCTGTGCTGCCCCACTCCAGGAGGACTCTGTGAGGGCTTGTCTGATTGCAAAACCCCAAAGGGTTTGGATTTACCAGCCACTATTTGCTAAGGAAACAACGACAGACTTGGTGACACTGCGAAAACTGTGGTTTCCTTTCATTACTTTCTGGGGAGGTACTGGTGAGACTTGCTGAGCGTGGGGAAGGACAGGCTCGGGGGAGGACCCCCGAGCCAGGGTGGCAAGAGGGGAGCAGCGGGTGACGGGCATCCTGCAGCTCCTCCACGCAGTGTTACAGCACCTGTATCACGACATGCCTCCGTAAGAGCAGAAATCCCATACACTTGCCAACATCAGCTGTTTTGCCTCTCCAGCTTCTCCTTTCCTACGGAGGCCATTTTAAGACCTGATCTATGTATTTTCTTTGCCACTTGTCAGGGACAAATTTGTTGGTTCCTACTATACCTCTAAGCAGAACCCAAGATCCAAAGTCCTCCAATAAACATTCACTTAACTACAATTTAAATAAAACTCATTTCAAAATGCATGATGCCCAAAGGTCCTTCTGCCACTCAGTCTCAGCAGAGCTCACATGCCTGGAGACAGGGCTCACGATCACATTTCAGCCATGCTCTATTAAACACTGTTCCTGATAAGGATACTTCAATCAACCCTACATATCTCTTTTGCTTTTATTGACTCTGGGGACATTTGGATTGTGCTGCTGTTGTTTATCCCACGAACATGATGAAGACTGGGTCCTGTCACTAGGAAGGTGTCCTTGGCACCAGGGGACTCAACAGCATAGAAAGTTAGTGAAAAATTCAGTGCTGGTCTTGACCCTGTCCTGTGCCAGGGACAATGCACAGATCCTCTCCTGCCACAGGCAGGACAGAGTGGCCAGTCCCAGCCCTCAGCACCGCCCGCCATGCCATGCCACCCCTCACCATGCACGCCCTCCACGGTGCCTTTGGGTCTTACCTTCTGAATATCAGGAGGTGGGCAGACATCAGACACCTGCAGAAGCTCGTTGTGCAGCCTGCAGCTGGAGCTGCTCTCGCTCCAGAAGCAGCGGTGCCCCAGGTCCTCCCTCCCCAAGCACTGGGAGCAGTCGGCACTGCCGGTCGCACAGTTGTACACCTCCACTGAACCACCAGAGACAACAGACACCGTCAGCTCCAGGCCTGAGGCTCTCGCAGCTTTGCTTAGCCTAAGGCAATCAAACACACCCGCCCCCCTGCTCCCACCACCTGCCAGCTACATTAATCCCAGTAAAATCTGAAATCCAGCGGATGAGCAGAGCAGTCTGCACATACAGTGAGATGAGGCAGCACTTGGCTGCCATCCTGCAGATTTTCCAGAAGGCCTGGGTGCTTGTTCTCACTGCAGTATAGTTTAGCACTTTCTTTTCCTTATTCTCCCCCTTGAGAAACAAGCAACACCCAAACTTGGAACCTTTTGTCAATTTATGCTACGTTTCCTACTCTCAGCATCCACATGGGAAGCTGCTTGGCGAAGTTGGCTCCATCCTGCCAGAAAAGCAATCACATTGCTTCCACGCTGACAAAAATGGGGTGGTTTGTGCTTTGTACAGTATCTGCAATTTCTTTCCCTCCCCCTGTGACCACAGGCCCCTTTCACTGACTTCTCCCTTCAGATCTGCTCAGCTCAGCTTCCACATGTTTTTCGTATACCGCCTTCACCTCTCCATTAGCTGGTGCCCTGAGGTACATTTCCTCTCCAGCCTGAAGACTTCTGGCACTTGGAGTGTGGGTATCCACAGAGGTAACAGTCAGAAACGCTCAGGAAACATGGCTTTCACACCCTTTTCCCCAAAAGAGACTTTGCAGGAGCACAGAAAACACAGGAACAGTCACATTTGGCACTTCTGCTCAAGGGAGCATCTTAAGGCACTTCATGAGCAGCTGATGAGTCCCTCAGCCTCAACGCTCTGCCGTGCCAAGCTAATGAAACATCATCAGCACCAACACTCTGCCTGTGCCATGCTAACGAAACATCACCAGTACCAAGGGTCTCTCCTACTCTCCACCAAAAAAAAGCTTATTCCATGTCATCTGCAGTTCCCCCAGGGAGTTACACTGGGTGGTTTTCCAACCAACGGCAGAGCTTGTATTCCTTCACTGGACTATTAAAACAGAGCGTACAATAAAAGCTAATAAATATTGAAATAATAAAGACTAACATAGATTATTTCATTAAAGACATTATAAAAGATGCCCATGTTCGTCTCGTCTGATCCCTGTCTCTGATGCAAGGCAGTCTCTCTAATGTGGCTCACACCAGTCTGAGCAAGGCAAGGAGGAGCTAGAGCAGCCTAACAGTCCTGTGGGAACTCCAAATATTCTGGCCAAATCCAACGGATGCAAACACAGCCTATGAGCTCCTTCTCCATGCAGGAGGAGGGGAATTCCACCATGCTTTTTCTGCTGTAGTTCCTGCTCCCAGTGCAACCCACACAGAGAACTTAGTCTTCTACACAACCAAAACCCAGTGTCCCACCCCCCTCCTCAAGGTTACCACTGTATCTCAAAATTACAGACCCTCCTCTTTCTGCAGAGAAACCAGATATCGTGCCTGCCCATGCTGGTATTTCCAGGTATTTTCACTTCCCAAGATAATCCTCCTTCATGGGGATTTATCATGGGGAAACCTTTTTATCCTGGTCACTGGCTGTTGGTGCTCGTGTCTTTCTCCCTTTGGGCTGTCCTCTGCACCTCAGATAAATCAGCCCCTTTTGCCACAACTGCTGACACTATTGAGAGTGAAAGGAGCTCGGGAAGGCTGCCTCCAGCAGAGCCCATGGCGAGGGGCATCGCCAAGCCCCCGGCTAGCACAGTGTGGCTGCTGCTGTGCAAGCCTGGCTCCACAGCCAATCCACTGCGCTCGTCCTACCTCCGTACCTTGTCTGAGTCTGACTCATTTTGAGTCTGACTGCCTGCCTTCCTAAGTTTGCTGATGTAGCAAGGGCTTTTTTGGGAATCCAACCATTCTTCCCAGAGACAGAGAAGAGGCCAGGGTGAAATGTGCTTACACATTTCATTCCTTCTCAGCAGAGGAAGCAAAAAGGACTCAAGTTTCACAGCATGTAACGTTGATGCCATGCTCCTGTGAGAGCTAAGGGAAGAGCCCTGCCCCATCCCCTCTGTCCCCTGGAGGAATTCCTCTCCAGCCCACTTGCCTGCTGTGACTGAGAGCACCAGTGTAAACTGTGCCACACGCCGCTGGCAGGTGAGACCTGAGCTGCCTGCACTTCTGGACGGGGCTTGACTTTGCCTGGCTGTAACAGGGACGTCGTGGGTGCCACTCTGGCCTCTGGACTAACATCCATGGGGAGCAACTCTGGGTAAATATGCTTTTTGCATGTGCCTGAGAAAAGGAACTGTGCTGTGCCCCATGGAGCCATGGTCTCTCTCCTGCAGCCATAAACTCTGCCCAGGTTTGAGAGTCATTCAAGCCAACCAGACGAAAAGAGCACAAAAATATTTTCAACTCAGACCTGTCATCATCTCCGGACTGTCGATAAATCTGTCTGGTCTGTC
This sequence comes from Acanthornis magna, assembly GCA_036785705.1. Classification (NCBI taxonomy): domain Eukaryota; kingdom Metazoa; phylum Chordata; class Aves; order Passeriformes; family Acanthizidae; genus Acanthornis; species Acanthornis magna. The sequence goes on along the minus strand of JAWUZG010000049.1, from coordinate 438,117 downwards.
CTTCAGCTGGAGGTTCACTGGGAAGTGATGGCTTTTTTCTGATGTGTGGAGCTGCACACAAAAAACAAATGAAAACTTCTGAAATTTAATAAAATAGGAGGTTCCATACACACACTACACGGATTAACCTTCCTTGTGAGGCTTCTTTGACTGCTGCTCCTCCACACCATGAGGGTCTTATCTTTAGCAGAAGAAGCAGAATGGCTGTTTTGTCTTAGTCACTTTGCTGAAATCCCAGCGAAGGGCACCAGGACACGGTGCACATCGTGGTGAGCACAGAGCCCTGGCTTGCTGCTATTTTTAGCAGAAACAGACAGGAAAATGAACAGCCTGGCCTGTCTGCACATTCTCAGTGCAGGGCTGCCACACAGGTGACATGATGGGAAATTGCCCTTCTCCAGCTTCCACTTGCATTATTCCTACTGGTGAAAGCCCAAATGTTTGCTGCATTTCTCAGGTGCAGTTTGCCCTCCAACAACCACACACTCCTTTGCAGTGAGCATCACAGCATTTGCTCAGGCCAATTCCTTGTTCAAAATAAAAGCTACAGAAACAGCAACACTGAAAGGTGGCCAATTTTTTTGCCTGAACTGAATTCTTCCCATTTAGAAAGGTAAACAAGCAGCTCTTTCCCAAGTCCCAGGGGAGCAGGGGCCAAAGCCACTGCAGATCCCCACAGAGCTGGAAACACAGCACCAGTGACATGTGTGTGCCCTGCCATCATCAGTACACGCAGAGAGCCTCTTGCCAGAGCTGCGAATGCAGGAGCGAGGGCTGGTGGGAGGAGAGCAAGTGGTGTCCACTGCCAGGTGGGAGGTTGGGGGTGAGATCCTGCCTGCCCTCGGACCTGATCCTCAGTCTGGGGGAAGCAGGGCTGGCAGCCTCACCCCTCGACTCACCAGCACATGTACACACTCCACGGCAGAGGAGTTCACCCACTGGGCTTCAAATGTCCTGTCTGTCCCAAAATGGCACTCCAGAGCTGTCTCCTAGGAGAGGGAAGACAAGGGCAGAACAGCTGCAACAACTGTTTTGTGCAGTTCTCTGTCAGTCGATTGGCAGGGTCCGTGTCCCACCCTGATCCTGCCATTGGTACCAAACTCTGTCCAAGTCAAACAGGAGGTCAGTACCCGACACCACAGGTGCGTGGCCCACGGCACACACAGAGCAGGAGTGTGCCTGGCTGGGCTCTTGTAACCCCAACAGAGGCTACGACAGCTCCTCTGGGCTGGGCTGTGTGGAACACATGCTGCAGTGCAGACTGAGAGCCAACATTGTCCCAGGCCACCTTGTCCAAACCAATCTGTGATGTGGGCTCAGTCACCTTCCTCCTCCTCCTCCTCCCAATAACTACACAGAGCAAATCTCTAATTCAAACGAGGACCCAGCAGAGAACATGTTCAAAGACAGATTTCTGTGCTGTTTTCCTGATAACACAAGGATGATATCCTGCCCCAAGTTATTGCGGTGCCCCAATCCTGGAGGAAAAAATCCTATCTCCAAGCAGGCTGATGCTCCACCACTACTGAGGCCTAACTGCCCTTTGAAAACTGGCAGATCTGATAAAAGACATGAAAGGAAGCACCAGACTCCTGGCAGGCAGCCGCTGGCTCTGCGAACACGCAGGCAGAATCTTGCCAAGGGCATCACCTGCACCCAGGCAGCTCTGGCTCTGCAGGCTACCCATCCCCCTGGCCTCGAGTCCCTGCCTGTGCAGTGCCCCTGCTGCAGCGAAGGGCTCAGGGCACAGCTCAGAGGCGCCCAGCTTCAGCAGCACTCGTGAGTTCCTCCAGAGAAGGAAGGAGATTAAATCCCACCCAGCGTCCTGGGACAGTGAGCAGAAGGTGGCGGAAGGAAGCCAGACTGCCCAAGCCTCTCCAGCTGCCCCAGAGCAGCAGCTCTGCAGCCCTTTCCTGCTGACCCCATTTCCTACGGCCTCCATGCAGGATTGCTTCCTCCTCAGCCACCTCCAGCATCTAGAGAGGAAAAAGGATTTTTCGCTCTGTTTTGCTGATTGCAGAGGGCACAGCCTCCCTCCTGGAGGCTGGTGCTGTGCAGGAAAAGGCCACCTCATCCAGGCAGCAGGATCTGCTCTGCCCCTGTGCTGAAGACAAGGAGGTGCAATGGGAGTGGTGCCTCCACAGCCCCCAGCAGCATCCCCCAGCACCCTGGCATCCCAGAACAGCTCCACCAGCACTTCCAAAACTCTCCTCTCCTGAAGAACAAGGAGCCACCTGACTGCCCAGCATGCTGGAATCATCCACAGGGGCAAGGCACACCTGGACCCATAAGCACTGTTGAACTGAGCCAAAATTACTCAGGACAGCTTTCTACAAACACCAGAGCTTATTCAAGCATTTTCCCAGTGCTCAGCCTCTCTGCCCCAAATTCCTCTGGGTCTTTCTGGCATGCAGCACATCTCCAAAGGCACCATTTGATGTCCACTCCTGCTTTTTACTGTTACAGTTTGCAGGCCTTTGCAGGCAGAATTTCACAAAAAGGACTTTTTCACACCAAACAAGCTCTGCAGTGATGACCTGAAGGATGTTTTCACACCAAACAAGCTCTGCAGTGACAACCTGAAGTTAAACAATGCATCCATACCGTACTCAGCGCTGTGGCTTGGACAATGCGGGGCTCCCTGTCGGTGTCTCAGAGCTGTGTCCTTCCTTCCTCAGTGTGCGTGCTGGGGCCACACTGGCATGAGGTGTTGGAAGAGCATGACACCAGCATGCTCAGTGCTGGAGCAAACACCCACAAGCGAACTGGGAATTTTATTTCCCCCAAATATCTGTCCAAACCTTCCCAATCCCTTTAGTAACTCATGTACCTTGGAGAAAGTTGCATTGGCCAGTGAGATCGTGATGTCCCGAGATACACCTGTGGGCATTGGCTCCAAAGGGGCAGGTACTATTCGAGGACAGTCAATTGTCTTCTGCTAGGTACAAAAACAAGTAAAAAAAGAGGTTAGCTGGGTGCATGCTGAGCAACCTCACCAACAAGGGAAGAGAACACATCAGGTTCCTTGATAAGATTTCTCTGGGAAATGGGCACTGCCAGGCGCACAGTGACCGTGTACCTGCGCCTCAGCTGCCACTCTGACAGGGCCGGAATGACTCTGAAAGGAGGCACTGCCACCTCCAATGGCAAATCTACCGGTGTGACCCTCTCCCTGCCCCTGGAAGCCACGTCCCATCCATTGCATTGCACACTCCTGCCAGCCCCTGCAGAGTCTGTGCTCCAGGGTCTCCATCCTGCATGGCAGCACTGCAGAGCACATGTTCTGCGTGTGCATGGAGAGAGGGTGTGAGGAACCACAGGGGCTCCAGTGAGGGGCCTGCAGTAGTAGGGCAGCTGCAGTGAAAGGCTTAAATGAAGCTGAAAAATGATTTTAAAAGGTCATCTGTCTCCCTACTTTTGTTCTCATTTTAAATTGATGTCTCAGACACTAAAGCTGACTCAGAATTCCAGCCTGTGTGACAAACCCGTCCTGTTCTCTCATGAGATGTAAATCACACTGCGAAACAACAGCAAAAGTGAAGCCAGATTCTGCGTGGCCCCAGGGTACATCCCGAGTAATGCCTGTGACAGAGGAGCCATTGGGGTAAAAGACAACAAAATACTTGGTCCATTATGCAGAATCATTTGCAGCAGGCAAGATTTCCTCTCGCTTGCATTAAAGGTTATCTTGCTGCAGCTCCACTGATGCCAGTGCTGCTTCTGCTCCAAGGAGAGGCTGGGCCTGCCCTCCCAGCACTAGGATGTCTGTCCAGACACATCTCTGCAGCTGGACACATCCCTGGGACCAGACATGCAGCAAATGGGAGGTTTTTCTCCTGCCTTCCCCAGACCTAGATAGGGGTCAGGGAACTACCTGGAAGTGCCTGGAAGTGTGGAAAACATGCTTTCCTTTTGTCAGGACGAGTGTCCAACCAAGCACAGTTGGTGCCGCCTAAACAAAGAGATTAAATAACTGAGATGAACGTGATAAGGGGAGCGAAACAGCAAAGCAAACAACTGGGGAGAGATTTCAGTCCCAAGCCTCTTCCAAGGGAATCAAAAGAGTTAAAATAAAACCAGCAGGGCTACAACTGAAATTTCAAGCAAAACCTCCCATGGCCTGGTGAGTCCTTCCATGTCACCGGAGCTGGCACAGCTTCCCAGAGAAATACACTTTAGAGTAATGATTAACTTGTCATCTTGCAGCCCCTTCTCCTGCTGTTCACCAGCCACCAGAAATATAGCTTCCAGCTGACTATATCCTTCACGTCTGGATCAGAGGAAAGGGGCAGAATGTTTAAGATGGAGCTGGTATGATGCTGCTTTCCCTGAGGAGCCAGGTGCAGTTGCGCCAGCAATGGTTTGTTTACCGAAAGCTTTGACCACACGACAAAGCACCGAAGCACTGTGTTTCCAGGGCTACAGAGCAGCTCTCCTGCAGCTGCTTACGAGATCAGCAGGAGGCACAGAGAGAAAAGAGCGTGCCCAAGCAGGTCACCATCCAGCCCAACTGTACCTCTGGAGCAGGAGATGTGAGGAGATAAAAGTTAATCCTTTGCTAATTGAGGACTAACCCAGGGCAGTCTCCAGGTGACCCCACAGCCCTGATGTGACCCAGCATCACTGCTGAGACAGCCCCAAGCCCCTGGCCCGAGCAGCAACACCAGCGCCCAGAAACACACACAGCATGAGCACCTACTGCCCCAACAGCCTGGCATGGGCTGGACCGCCAGCAGAGTTCCCCAGGCTCTGGCACAGGATGGACACCCCACAGGAGCAACCATCAGGAGAGTTTCCAACTTCCCAGCACTCATCCAGACAGACAGAAAATGCTGGACACTGAAACCTGTAAAGTGGAGAAAGCAGAGGCTGCTTCCCCAGAACATCTCGGTCTGCACAGGCAGGCACAGCTGATCCCAGCACACTGCCCTGTGCCGCTGGGAGCTGCCACCTGGCAGGGATTTTTCCACCCCCATTTTCCAGGGATTTACAGGATCTGCGTGGTGCTGGAATGTGGTGGCTTCGGCTCCACGCCCATGCCTTGCACTCAAAGTCACCTACCTCCCCTCCACTGGAGGAGAGCAGATGCCAGGGCTGGCCCTGGGGTTAGCCTGGGAGTGAGGGTGGGACATCTGACACGGAGACAAATTCCTCTCGATGATGAGCATGGGGAACATTGGGCACCTGAGCTGAGAGCAGAGCACTGGTGCAAAAGGGATACTCAATTTACAGTGTAAAAGCTTGGCTTGGATCTAGAGCAGATTGATTGCTAAAAGGCCCATTTTATTTAAATTAACTTCAATTTAAATTTCAGTAGTAGGAACACTCTGAGCCTCTGGGTATTAAAGCTGCAATTTGGAAAGGGGTGATTTTCTCCTCTGGATGAGCACCACCAGTGGTGCTCCAGCACGTTATTAACATACAGCAGCCTTGAGTCAGAGCTAAGGGGATGGTGGACTATGGCTGTTGCTTCTTGTACTAAAACCCAGGTGGCCCAGGATGTGTAGAAACAGTGGCATTGCTCCAGGTATGAGAAGTAAGGGAGAGGCAAGAGATGGAGCCCACTGAAGGCAGCACAACAGCTGGCAGCCTCCTCACACACGCCTCGGCACAGCTCAGTGTGGCGTGGCACGGCGCAGCTGCAGCTTACCTGCCCACGTGCATGCCCCTCAACACCAGCTGAGGAGGGTGCCCTTACTCCAGCAGGGCACAAGCCACAGCCAGCAAGTGCTGGCCACTGCTCAGAGCCTGGCAGCACTTTAATGGGCCTCACCTTCATCCGCAGCGAGTCACCACACTGTGAGCGGTTGGAGACGCAGGTGTAGGTGGAGGGGCACCAGTGACACTTCCATCTGGCTGACAGGCAGCTGGTGCATCTGAAACGGCAAAGGCATGCTGAGAAAAGCAGAGTATAGGTTGCTCAGAGGAGCCACACCTCAGCCCTGCAACCCATCTTCACATTGTTCAGCCTTTAATGGTACCTAGAAAAACCCAGGGCAGGTGCAGGATTTCCCTCCTCTCCCTTGGAACTGGCAGGGGATGCAGCCAGAGCCCATCGCCCCCAGGCATCTCTGCCTGGCCTCAGGCCATGGTAGACTGGGAGCCACCCTCCTCTGCTTAGCAAAAAATGTTTTTCCTCCCAAAAATGCTCTTTGCCCTCATCTCTCTCTCTGAGGAGCCTGGCGAAGACTCTCCCTGCTGTTTGCACAGACGTGGGAGCACCAGTGGGCAGGACATGGAGGGCCCTGTGCTCAGGTCCTGCTGTCATGCTCCTGAGAGGTGGATGAATTTTGGTGTGTGGCACCAGAGCCTGCCTCAAGCCCATCAGGCTAATGGGGGTATGTGACTGCTCCCAGCCAGGGCTGGAAGGAGCAAGAGAGCACAACCCTCCCTTTCCCAGTGCCCCACAGATTGCTGGGGAGGCCATCTCTGCTGCTGAAGGGTTAACGGAACAAGCTTGATATAAAAATATTATTCATGTTTAAAAGAAACCCAACATGTCCAGATGGCGTGAGGATCCTCCTCTGGCATCGCATCTCCCAGTCCTGCCAAATCCTGCCCAGGTGCTCAGCCACCAACGGCAGGGGCTGTGCTCCCCATTAAACCCACACAGGGAGGGGAGGACCCTCATCCAGCTGTGTGCTGGCACCGTCCCAGCTTCAGACCAACCTGCTTTCGTCACCCAGTGCCACCCACACCCTGCCACCCCTGCCCACGGTGGCTCTGATGCCTGCACACCGGGGTCACTTACGCTCTCTTTGGGTAAATGTTTCCAATCCTTTTGCAATCATAGATGGTGAAATTGGCCCGGATAATGTTTTTGTTGTTGACCCGGAGAGAAGTTTCGACAACCACGTGGTCTGAGAAAATCAAGCCAGAGAATATTGGGTTGCAAGAGCCCCTTGCGCACACTCACACTCAGCAGACGAGAGAAACCCTTGGGAAAACAAGGGCTAAATCTGGTTTGTTTTCTCTAGGGCTTTCTCTGAGCTGCATTTCAGAGCTTGAACCAGTCATCCTTTGTCCTCTGACCTTCAGCTCTTCCCTCCTAAATCAGCACTTTACAGTATTCTCATAGAAAAGAACATTGTGACTTTCGGTACAAAATTATAGCGGTCTTGTGCAAGTGTTAATTAGCAGATTTAATTACTGTTGTCATGTACAGTTGGTGCTAATTTTTTTTTTTTTTTAATGTTGTAATTAAAACATGTTAGTTATCTTGTTTTAAAATCCCGCTCACTTTCCCCATGCCAACAAACCTGCAGAGAGTGGAAATCCCTTTTTTGGCTGCTCCACACACCATACTACCTTCCCTCCTCCCAAAATTGCTTAATTTTTTTCATTGCAATTTTGTCATATAAGCACCAGGGAGAAGAAACAATGCCTCTTTCAGAATATGGACAATAAATCAGTGCACTGGATTCCAGAAATTCATTTGGACATTGCCGTAACCAACAAAACAGAGCAGTTAGCAATCTTCCATTCTTTGGATAGTTTGGGAGAAAAGTAATGCAGCTTTAAAAGTCATGGGCCTAGAAAAAGTGGAATTTTCAAAAGGACTAGTTAATTCTCCCCCTACTGAAGTCAGCCATCTTCAACAGCACATTCACTCCAGGCTGGAAGGATGAAAATTTAACAAGCACTCAGGTCTGGAATGAAGCATCAAACTTCTCCATAGGCAGTGAGAGGGGCTGACTCCATCGCTACGTGGCCAGTTCAGACCTGGTCAGCTCAGGCAGCAGCTCAGCTGACTTCACCCTCATCCACAAGCACTCCTCTCCTCCGGGGGCAGCTCCATGGAGCCTCGAGACAAGCATCCCCTTTGGTACCATCAGAAAACAGGGGACACTGGACACCTCTGTTTGGCTTTTGATTGCAAAATAGGGGCTAAGAGATTCTGAGCGCCTTTAGGTACCCACTAGCTCTTCCTCCAGAACTTCTCCTGAAAGGCAGCATGTGTTGGGGAGGGAATTAAACAAAGCAATTGAAAATATCAATATAAAGAACTACATTACTTGCCCAGGGCTAAAACATTTTTGGCTTAGTATATACTAAATCTAAAGCAGAAGCTCGAACAAGATAAAAATAAGTACATGAACTGGCATTTAAATTCTGATGTTTAAAACAAAAACTGATAGATTTGAAATACTATCAATTCATGTAAAGATGGTGGAACTCCTGCATTTCAGAGTCATATGCTCTGTAAAATAGAACCAGCTTTGGGCTTTCCTTCCCCGTATGCATTAACTGCACATACAAATGAAAAAATAAATAAAGCCTATTACAAACTATGTTCACAAAAGTGGTTAGAAGGAATGCAGCTTGTTTGTCTCTACATACCTTGGTCATCAGGAAATGCTGGGTATTTCTCATGTGGAAGCAAACTGCAATAAATAAATTGGTTTACATAATCCCCAGCAACTCTGGCTACCGTGTGGATGTTGTTTCCATAGTCACATGAAATATTTGTTCCATTCAGGTTTGGGATAGTTCCATTTATTTGTATTATCAGGGCCTATATAAGACAAAAAGTCAGCTATTATCACAGAAAATTTTATTTAGAAATTTTCAACATTTTAGAAGCTTTTCAGAGGTACGCAACTCCAAAACAAGCCCACAGACAGGGTTTGTCTTGAAACAAAAAATATTTTGATGAAAACACTTAAAATATAATTAAAATAGCTAAAAATAGCAACAATAAAAAACCAGGAAATTACTTGACTCAGCTGTCTGCAGCTGATCATCTCTGTTTGAAATTTTGTGACCTTCCCATGTGTTTGGTGCAGCAGCTCTAGGTCTTTTTTGCCTATAGGCTCAACTCGAGTTCGTGTTTGCCTACAGACTTGGTATCCAGCCAGCTCGGGCTCTGGGGTGCAGCAGGTCAGCCCCAGCTCCCCGAGAGCCTTGGCCTGACACAGCAGCACGCAGCAGAGCTCAGCATCCCCCGACCCACACCTGAGCCATGCGGAGCTGTGCTGCTCCACTGGAGGAGCACAGTTACCTGCCCTGAGAGCAGGCAGTGGCTCCAGAGATGCTGCAGGTGATCGATTTGGCATTGGCATCAAACGCACCGGGTTCTCTTTGTCAATATTGATCTCAGGCTCCAGGATGGTCATGGAGGGACACTGCTGCACTCCTTCACTCGCACTCGCCCAGAAGTTGGCCCCTGTGAAGTTGGTGCACTCGTGCTGCAGAGAACACCTGCAATGAACAGAAGAACAACTCATGGTTGATGAGTTTTAAAACAGGTGATAAAAATGTTGAGTTCTTTGTGAGGGAAGATCCTGAGAAAACCTTGTGTCTGTATCTTTCTCCATCCACGCAGCTAAACCTCAATGTTTGTCATCACGTTTGAAGTGTCTGCTTGCCATGATAAAAGCATATACTCCCACAACACCAGTAGAACACCAGGACTGAAGGCTGAACCTGAACTCAGGAGGAGAGGATGACATTTTGTCAGACATCTTAAGTTTGCAAACGTGAAATCTAATTTCGAATATCCCTTTCTGCGTGTGATTGTCTTCTACTCATAGATGAGATCTGCAGGGGCAAAAGCTGGACTTTCACAGGGTGTGGGCTCTCCCAGCCCCACGGTTTGACACCTGCAAGAGATTCTCTGCACTGGCAGCTGCCTGTGGCACGACAATCCAGCTACAGTGAAATCTTGGCTCTGAAGAACATCCCAACCCTTTGGGCCAGATGCAATTGTTTTTAACAGCACGTATTGTGTAAGGAATGGAAAAAGACTGTTGGTAGTGTGACTGTGGGGAAATACAAAAGGTGCCAGAAATCCTTGCCCAGGCCTGAGGGCCAAAGGACCTGCTTTGGAAGATAACCAGGACATGGCTGGTCCTACCTGGTCTCCATGGTGCACCACCCGCAGTAGGCGTCAGCGGCGGCCAGGCACTCTGTGCACGTCGAGTACTGGCTGCAGGCAGCCACCTTCACCCGCGTCATCTGCACGACAACAGCACAATGCTTCCAAATGCGCCACAGCCCCACGGAGCACCCGCCCGACCGGAGCACACCGGCGCGGCCACGGGCAGCTGAGACAAGACTCCAGCACCTCAGGCTGCGACACCCCTGACCCTGGACAGTCACCAAGCAGAGCACAGAAGCAGACCCTGGCACGGCTTGGAGGCTGGAGCCATGCCATGGCCACCTGGCAGGGGGACACGCCTGAGCAGTCACCTGCTGCCCACTGGGGGCCACCAGAGCCTGTCCAAGCTGGGAGCCTCCCAAGATGGGGAGGATGTCCAAGGGTTGGGGTGACCACAGGGTTTGCAGCCGGCTGGGCTGAGCTGCTCCCTTCCAGCTGGCGCCATGGCAGGAGCCAAGTGATGAGAGGTTAGAGTGTGACACTGCACCTTTCAGAGGGGTCAGATGGAGACGGCTTGACAGCTTGTCCCTCTCTGTGAAAAGCTCTCACCCACACCTGCAGAAAGCTCCTTTCCAGACAGACCCCAGCTCTCTCTGGCTATTTACAGGGAAAGCAGCACCACTCTAGGAACCTTGATTTGTAAAAAAATCAAAATATCTCTGGGGACTCACTTGGCAGGAGCAGTTGGAAGGGAAAGCATGTGTTGGTTTCTGCTTTCTCTTCCTTTGATCTCTAAATATTTGGGAAGGAAACCTGAGTGGAACAGCGGGGACTGAAAATGTGAGGTGCCAAGAGTCCTGAGCTCCCACCAGGCAAGCGCACCCCGGGCTGTGGGCTCCTTGGCCAGAGCCCCACTTCACTCACAGTACCTCAGTGTTCCCCAGCCCTGGGGGGCTCAGCAACCCCACCGCAACCCTGCCAAGCTCCTGTGGAGCTTCCCGGGATGCTAACTTCACCAAACAAAATTAACTTATCAGATTTATTGGAAAAGAAGCAGTCAGAGGAGGCACTGCAAGCACCACACAGTGTGTTTAATCAGCTGGAGCAGAGGGCACAGCCCAACCAGGGGCTGAGATGAGACAGTCAGAGCCATCAGCCATAGAGGTGTCCTGGGAGGGGTCTGTGAAATGATAATGACCAATCTGCAGGAAATTAGAGCTTGGAAAATACAAATGCAACATGTAACATTTGTGGTTGTGCATCTGTTTTGACAGATTAAAATGTAATTCAGGACAAGCCACCAGTGCCTGGAGCACTCAGCTCTCATCTCCCTTCTTTGTTAACTTGACAGAGATGAGACCGTCTGTCTGTACCTGCTGCAGCTCTCCAGGTCTCTGCAGAGCCCTCTCGCAAAGGGCTGAGGAGAAATCTCCCCTGGGACCACTTCTGACAGGCAGACCTTTTGTCTGTAGGATCTCCTGAAAGCCTTCCTAAAGACCATGTACTGTCATTTTGGAGTTTCCGTACAGGAATAACCTCTGCTTATTTCTGCGCTCCTGTTAAGTGCAATTCGTTTCAGTATGTTTCACTCTCCTTTGCACCTGACCACCACGAAGACCTGCAAAGCTGTGCTGCATGGTGTGTATGACCCAGCACAGGAGAATGGACAGGAACCTCCACAGAAAGCCCACTGAGAGACAAAGCTTTGAACTCCTTGGCTCTGATCATTAATCTTAAGGAAAATCTTATTGTCCCTTCCTGCTCCCAGCTTGGAGCTAAATCAAATACGTGACATGTTCCAAGGAGTGTTTTGTTGAGGACTGAAGATCTCACCTGGTAAGAGGTCATCAGGTAGAGGTAGGTGGAATCAGAAGGGTCAAATTGCATGATGGGATGGACAGGCTCTCCGTAAGCCACCGAAATGGATCTCCTGCTAATAATCTTCATTGTACTGTCCAGGTTAATCTGCAGTGAGAAGAAGGCACTCACTGAGATCATTTTTCAAAGACTAAGGGGAGAAGATTATTTCCTCTTGTTTATAAACAAAAACCAAAGTGGTATACAATGGTGCTCCACATTGTCAAGCACTGTGAATTTCTGCACACTTTTCAGGCTGCACACACAGAGCTTTCCTGGAAAGTCAGCTCTGTGTCGCTGGGCAGGCTCAGCACAGCCCAGAAAGCCCCAGGCTTTCTCAGTGATGCCGGACCCTCACCATCCCTGGTCTCTCTGTTTGAGGGGCTGCCTGGAAAGCTTCTGATTGGAGGCTCTATCCCGGCACAGCTGCATCCAGCAGGCATGGAAGTGTCTGTGTTATCCTCATGCAAGTGGCACCAGCCTTCAGCCCTCGTCACATACATATGCACATTCTGTACAGAGAACAGAGCTTCCAAAGTTTAATGAAAAACAGTGAAAATCAGCAACAGGGCTCTACAGCATGGCATCCCCTGGTCCCTGCATATTTGAAAAATAAGTGTTGTCACTCCCAGCCAGAAGAACCTTCTATCCCTGCTGACTCCAGAAGACCAGGGCAGCTGCCATCAGAGTGCTAAGTCCTACCTTGCCTCGTGAATCACCAGCTGAAGTGCTGGCAGTGACGGAGAAGGCTGCACAGCATCAGCCTGCCTTTCAGTTCTCTGAATGTCTTGGCATTTGACTTGAAAACTCAGTAAATCAAATGTGGCATTGCTGAGAGGAAATAACAATGGGGCTACGCAATTTCTTGTGACAGTCACTTTTCAGCTTACAACAGAAAGGGACTGAGGAAAATTCCTGCCTCCTTACTAGAAAGGGAAGGCAATAATTGTAATGACCAAGTGTGTCTCTGCTCTCTAAAGTGTGGATTAATTAATCAACATAGGTTAATTAATTCTTACATGAGAGCAGCACTGACACACCCAGTACGACAGCACAAACTCAAGGCAGAGGCTTCTCTCTGCCAAGAATCATATGCAAGCGCTGAGAGCTATGCAGAAAAAGCAGGGAACTATCATTGTGTCCATTTTAAAAGCTGGCTAGCCAGAAGCTAAGTGATTTCCCTGGGATCACCCAAGATGTCCGTGAACTGAGCCCTGACATTCTCCACTGTCCATCCTCTCTCCCTCGCTGCTGACATGTGCTCCACGCGTGGCTGTTTCGAGACATTTGTCCGTGAGTCCCTCTGCCTCCTGGGCACATTCACCCTGCACCCTCTTCACACGGGCACTTTCTCTGGATCTCAGGGGGCTGCAGGCTCTGGGGGAGAGCCCCTGCAGCAGCACAGAGGGGCAGTGACCACCAGTCCTGGTGGAGCAGGCTGGCGTGGGCAGGAGGACACACACTGCCCTGGTGCCGGCGGGAGCAGAGTGGGTGAAGTCCTGGGTAACCCCAGCACAGCACTGTGTCTGCAGCCTTCCAGATCCGGGCATGTGGGACTCAAGAGGACAGACCCATCCTGCCCACTGTTCCCCTTGAGGGCACTGCACCCTGGCACGCCTTGCCCTGCTGCTGTCCCTCTCGTGACTGCTAGACGTGGTACTGGCCCTCACCAAATGCCTGTCTGCAGCCACAGAATTGCATTAATTCCCCATACATGCCCCTGGTAGCCTTAATTGCTGCTGGCAGGAGCTGGGCAAGCACTATTTCTGCCCCTCTGCTGTTTTTTCTCAGGCAACAAATCTGAATGATTTGCTCACTCAAAGTATCTTGCGTCCCGTGCCAAAGAGCAAGGAACCCCGAAGGTAAAAGGGCTTCTGGTTACGCAGCTGTGCTGTGGAATTAGATTACAGTTATCTGAGCAAATTATCCCAGCACAGGGTAGCCAGGAGCCTTCCCTAATGGAGGCACTGCAGATAAGGCTGGTCTCTCGGAGATGATAATGGAGTGGAGCTGTTAATGCTGTGTGAACAGGCTGCGCTGCGTGTGGCATGTGCCCCGCCACGCCTGGCCCAATGCCAGCTCCCTCCCCCCCTCCCAAATTACCTGGCCCTGTGGGCAAGAATCAAAGCAGGGAGTTCCTTTGTGATTGCTCCCACATTTCTGCCAGGAACACTTAGATGCAAAGGAAGAGACTGGATAAGTTTTCTTCTATCCAAGCATTTTGATCCAATATCCACACTATGCACCAGTCCCCCCAGGCAGAGGCAAAGCAGGTATCAGCTGTCTCTGCTCCAGGCCTTTTCCCCCTCACCTCTATGCAGTTTTGATACTGGGAGTTTACCAGACTGCTGTGGCTGCCTGGAATCAAAACTTTCTCTGGCAAACTTCAAGCACAAAGGTTACTGAGAGCTTGGCCTTGCGTCCTGGCTGCAGAGCTGAGGCATTGCAGCACCCTGCATCACCTTTGGCATGTTATTTAGAACAGACGGCACCATGGCTTCACACCTGCTTTGGACTCAGCTGTGAGGAAGCATCTCCTTATGATTCCCCTGTCTATGTGGAGTCTTCAAGAGCCAGCAGCTCAGAGGGAGAATTTATTAGAAGAGCGAGCTTTTAATAATTTTAATAATTTCAATAATTAAAATAATAATAAAATATTGTGATTGAAATAATATGTTATGTATATAATTATATTATACCAAAATTACACTGGTATAATTAATAAAATAGTTGAATAAATTTAATTAATAATTCAATGCTGCACAATAGCATTTTCATCAAAAACATCGTGCTTGCATGGCAGCCCTTAGCAGGGATTAACAGCCACCAGCCATCAGGCAGCGTGTATTACCGTCCAGGTTACGGCAGTACCCAACGACTCGGTGCTCAGACCAAGCAGACAACAGGTGCCATGCTCTGGGCAGACCAGAGGTGCTGGAAGGGGGAGCCCTGACACCCACCCTGTCCCCAAATCTGCTGCCCTGTGCTGATGCTGCCAGGTCCCACTTGCCTTCAGGAGTCCTCCACTGGCCGTGCCCAGGAACACGACGGTGTAGTTGTTGACGCTGGCCACTGCCACTGCAGTCAGGCCGCTGTAGGTGAAGATGGGGGTGGCTGTGACAGGGTTCACGATGGCCAGCGGGTGCTGAAGGTGTGCAGCTCCGCAGTCCAGCTGCTCCGGCTGCAGCTGTGGAGAGACACAAATATCATCGGGCGGCACAAACATCAGGAGGTTCCCTTGCCACCCCCCTTCAGGAGCAGGGGGAGCAGACAGACTTCTCACAGTCCTGCTCTGCCTTCCTAGAGCCCCTCACTGCTGAGTCTCGGAACAGGAAAATGCCACCGGCCCTGGCCGATGAGCTGACCGACATGGGCTGGCGCCGGGGGTGAGGCCAATGCTGCCATGCCAGGCGCCAAGGGGCAAAGGCACAGGACAGGGGTTAAGGACTTGTCGTTTACCTGTGTTTATGAGCAGGCATTTGACTTGTTTGGCCCAAAGCAAGACAACAGTCTGGACTCTCCTGTGCTAAATTAATTAGTGCATTTGCTGCATGACAGCAGCATTTGCAAGTGGAACTGATGCCTCCTATTCATCCTACCCTGCCAAGATGCACTGAAGATTTATGATCCCCTCACTCCAAATCCTCTGAGATTCTCATGTAATTTCTGCTCAAACAACTTGGATGGATTCAACAATGCCTGAACATCACAAAAGTCTCACTGCCAACAACTCACCTGCTGTCACTCCTGCAGCAGCTTTTCTGATCTTTTTTTCATTTGAATAATGGGCTCGTTTCAAGGACCATTGCCACATCGTCTACAGTGTCATCCCAGGTTTAGCCCACAGAAGGCTGTGACCACGCTGTCACACTCCCCGGCAGGGCTGGCATTCCAGCAGCAGCAGGTATCCGCAGGTCACCTGCGCCCAATCCGAGCCCCAATTGTGGGAAGTGCTGGTACAAAACTCCAGCAAGAGATGCCTGGAGGGTTGCAGCCCACACCCCAACGACAAAGCACATTTATGCCTTTCTGAATCCAGTCATAACATACACAGCCCTGCCACAGAAGTTGAGAGAAGTCTGAGTTCAAGCAGAATAAATGCAGGGGTTTGAGGCTGTATCTGTCAGGGAATGGGAACGTGGTTTCCACCAGGCAAAAGGTGACCACCAGCCTGTCCAGCACAGTCCTCCTTCCCCAGGCTGCACCAGGGCCTGGATGCTAATTCCCTTGTCATCATTACTATTTCATTAATGGAACCAGGTTCAGGTCTCTCCACTCTCCAGATTGTTCAGATTAAGCAAATCTTTAGGCTTTGCAGCAAGAGAGTGAGACCAGGCAGCATCTCTCTGCTCAAACCCCACTTTAGGGTGCAACTCCGGCCTCATGCCCACCTGCCCCCCAGCCACCACCATGTGCCTTGGGTTGGTGCCATCCCACAGCAACACACTCCTGGGGAGAAATGGGCAAGGAAGGTGCTAAAACCCAAAATGTATGCAAAGCAATGGGACTTTGTATGCAGAACCAAGAGATTGTGTCCCTGCACCAGCACAAGAAAAGCAGCCCTGGACAGACTCACACAGGGGGTTGGTGACCCTGCCATGGACATGAGTGGTCCAGGGAGCAGTCAGCATGGCGACTACAGGCCATGGCACTGCCTACTCCTCTCCTCTGCATGACAGAGGACAGCAGCATCCCTCACCAGGAGCTGTGGGTGCCAGCCAGCCCTCGGTGCCTTGTAGCAGCTGCTCAGCAAACAGCAGGGACTACCTGCAGAGCAGCCACACCGCACAGCAGCCTCTGCACAACAGCATGCAGCCCTGACTGAGGGGACCGTGCTGCTGCAGGCACAGCCAGGGCTCACATCGCTGCTGCTGGACTAGCACAGCCATGGTGCCACTAGAGACAGGCTGGGTCTTCTCCAAAAAAACCACCCTGACCTTGGTCCCCTGTACCCCAGCAGACACCCCTGTGGCCACCACTGCTATGCCAGACACGGAGTGACAAGGATTGATGTGGAAAACTTCTCTGCTCGGATGAGTGCCAAATGGGACAGCACATTCAAAGCTGTTCACAGGGGACCAAGACAAAAGGATCAAGTTTGTGGATGCAATGCTAAATGCATTTCACAGTTTTACCACATCTTATTCCAGTAAAAAGTAAAATCAAAGCCTAAATTCTTAAGTGTGTATGTTTGCCCTGTAACTGGGCCAGACAACTTTTTTACACTATACAGAGGACATGGCAAGCCATTCATGTTTCTGGTTTAATGGTTCCTTCCCTTCACACACAGATATTTAGAAATTGACTTAGGTTTATTTACTTGTCTTAGGGATGATTATCTCTAGCTCTTCTTCATAACTCTATGAATTTTCACCACCTGAAGCTTACAAGGCTCCTTCCTGCAGGGAAATTGAGGCACAGAGGCACCTCCAGCCGCCTGGGACCCTGAGGGATGCTCAGCACCTCCTCTCCACAGCAGCTGCACAGGAACTGGGACCAGCATCACTGCCTGCCAACCTACAAGACATGGCCCTTTCCTCTCACAGGTGGCCAAAATCATGGGAAGTCCCTTATCTGCAGTGCCTGCCTGCTTATAAATCACACATTTAAGAGCTCATATCAGCACGAAGTGTTTTCCACAGTAAACAGGATGTAACTATTCTAGCCCAGGCCAAGCTTTATTTTGGCTGCACACATCCTTCCTCTGAAACACCTTTCTTCAAATGACATCAGCTCTTCCAACAGACGGATGGGTAGGAGACATATGGTGTTTCCCTCTCCCAGGTCCAAAGAAGGGATGACATGCTGTGCTGCTGCTGCCTATACCCACAGCAGCAAGGGGACAGCTAACTCCATCACATTACAGTAAACAGGATACAGCCAAGTCACATCCTTCTGCAGGCACCAGGCAGTCACCACAGCTGGGGATAATTGGAATAGAAGTCCATCTCCAAGTGGAATGGGTTAAATCTCACTCCATCTTAAATCAAGCTGCCCCATCCTGAAGTGGGAAAAACAGAAATATTAAGTTTTCTTCCAAAACCAATCTCCTTCTATAATCTGCGTTTTAAAACATCCCATGGGTATTTACTGTTTTGCCTCTATTTTTCTTAGACACGCTCTGGGTACTCAGTAACTCACAGAAATATGGGCTGATCCTAGATCCAAAACCTTCTGCACCCAAAAGGTTTGGCTTGGTCGCTCTGTTGCTGATGACAAGCCTCCGTGGGCGCAAGCTGGGGACAGCCACAGCCAGCACCAGCCAAGCAGCACTGCTGTCCCCTACACACCGCCAGGACGGGGGGTACACACTGCTGTGCCCCTGCACACTGCAATATGTGGTATTGCTGCAAAATTTCACAAGTGATGTAAATTAATTCAAATCAAGGGGCCACAGTTAGGAGGATGGTTAGTTAGATTAACCCTGAGTGCGACTGCAGAAACAAAGTGGGACAGAGATAACAGATTTCCAGCCACATCAGAGCTCAAGAGTTCAGCTGTCTTCACAGTGTGAGTTCAGTTCTTTATCTCAGGCCTGTAAGGAGCATAAAAAGCGATTTCCCAGAATTTCCATTACAGCTCCTCAGCCCTGGGCATGCAGGATGTCCCTTCAGGAAGGAAGTCTGCTGGAAACAGAAGGAGGAAGAGGAGTGGTGAGGCAATTCTCAGGAAAACCATGAAATGTGCTGATTTCTGCATCCTGTGTTTGTGACCTTAAAAATAGTTCTCAAGCAAAGCTGGAGCTAATTTGTGACTCAGAAGCTGTGGCGCAGAGGAAAGCCCCAAGCCCCTGCCCTCCACGAGGCCATGCTGGCTCCGCTGCAGCAGCTCCACAGCTCTGGAGCGAGAGAAGGAGAGCCTGGCCCCTTTCAGACTTCGTATCAGAGAGGATTAAAATGTTGGCTTCCAGCATGCCTAGAGTCCTGGGAAAATGACACAGCCAGCATCCGATAATCCGCTCCAAACTTGTTGATTTGTGGGACTTAGCCATCATCTTCATAGGCTCAAAATTTGGCAGCTGCTCCCACACAACTGACATTTTCAGGCCATTAAAGGCTGTGATAAAAGGGCTCTAGTTTTATCTCTTGCCTTCCTTAACATAAACCATTAGGCTTTTATTAACATTTAGGTATGACTCAGGGAAATTTCTGACTGCAGAGAGAATATTCAGAATAATTTGAATACTGTCTGAAGAGAATAGCAGGATACAGACACACAACGAACAGTAGGGACAGGCTAAAAACCAGTGGGGAAATACTGCACAGGAGAAGCAGCCCAGCCAGAGATGCCAAGCAAGCCCGGCTGCATTATGAAAATGGAGAATACAAGCCCGGCTCTGTGTCAGGCAGAGCCCAAATCAGCCACACACCCCCAGCATTCCCCCCGGGGCTCCCCTGTCCCCCAGCAGTTTGTACACACAATCACGTGTTTATCTGCTGGAGTGCTGCAACCAGACCTGCCAAAACCAGGCTTTTTAGGATGCCTGGAGGAAAATGTCATCCTCAGATGAGGACTACACTGTTGAGGCACTTGATATGTAAGCAGTCTCCAACTACAGTGCTGCTCAAGGGCAGGCATTAGCACAGAGCTCCTCAGACTTCCCATCATACTTTTTAGGCAACAGGAGGCAAATCAATGCGTGCTTGCGGCCAGTCAAGGCACTCAGGCTGAGAATCTCTGACAAAGTGAATCTGGACACATTTTTCTCAAGACTTACCAACAGCACAGGGCCCCCCACAGCACAGCAGACATTCTTAAAAAAAAAAAAAAAAAAAAAAAAAAAAAGGCTTTAAATGCACTCTGGTTTCACTGTTTGCTTAGACCACAAGTTCCTCAAGTGAGGACGCGGCGGTTTTGCTGTGTTTTGCCTGTTTGCACAATGCCACCCCTGGCCTAAGGTACTCTGCAAGCCACTAATGTGACACCAGAAATGGTCTATCCCAACTTCTCTCTGTCTGCTCCCAGCAACCACCTGGACTGCATCCCTGCAGGGAGCTATTGCTCTTATGAAACTCATTCTTCCCTCTCTCTACTCTTGATTCCAACCTTTTCTTTCCCGTCAGCTCCTAAATTTCACTCTTGGCAGCCTCACACGGGACTGGTGGCCAGGGTAAGGAAGGGCACAGTGCACAGGGGGCTGCTAGAAAGCAGCGCACGGCAAGCACAGGACTGACGGCTGGGGAAAGGCAGGGCTGGGTCAGCACACAGCGCTGCAGCTCAGCAGCAGCAGCCGTGCTCACCTCCACCGCGGCCGCAGACCTCAAACCACCAGAGGTGCGAGGGATTGAATGCTGCAAGAGGCTCTCGGTGCCCCAGATCATCTCAGAGGGCAAAACCCAAGCTCCGTCTGCTGCTCTGGCAGTAGCAGCCCCTCCTCCAGCCACAACTGGCCCAGCTTGTGGCCACCCTCACTCCACCAGCCCCAACCCTGTCATTTCCCAACTGGAAAAGAAAGCTGAAGGCAATGCAGACAGGTGACTGACAGGACCTGCACAGCCCTCCTGCAAAACACCCTGCCCCAGCCCTGGCAGCCCCAGCATGGGTCCCCCTTCCTTGCTCCACACAAGTCAGAGGTCTGGCACCCACCGGAGCTTCCCCCAGCAGGCCACCGAAGCAGCAAGTGCAACAGCATGGGGAACTGCTCAAAGCAGAGAAACACGAAAAAAAATAGCCGTTTTTAAACTAAAATTGCACATCTTTTATGCTGCCAGGAAGACTGGTCAAGCTTATTATGTTAGCCTTCATCCTGCATTAAATACAATACTTCAGATTATACAATCAAATCCGCCAGGAATGGGCAAGCAGAGGGATTAACAAACAGGCTCCAGAGGGGTTGTCACAGTCAGAACCACGTGTTTGAGCAGCAAGAGCTTGTATGTCCTTTAAATTCACCCCTGTTGAAAATTCGGCTCCTCTTCCCACTCCCTGGGGACAAAGGGCTGAGCAGATCAGCCGAGCATGCCGCATCTCAAGGACAACCACTCCTGCTCAGAAACCCAACAGACACCTCCCCGTTTGAAACTCTTCGGAGTAAGACACTTGGTTTATTTAGGCTGTACTTTCTTAGCTGTTCTGTCCTTGGGAGACTGCCCCCTCCTCCACCACTCAACCTGTATTTCTCATTTACATTAAACTTTGGCTCCAGCAGCCAACCTCAGACTATTCAAACTCCCTTCCACAGGGAAGAGTCCCCGGTGAACCATGAGTTTGGCTCCTTGATCTTTGGTCGTTATTATTTTATTATTGCTAGTACTAACACTTAGCACTTCACATGCTCAAAGTGCTCTGAAGGCATATCTGTGCAAGACAGGGCTGAAAAGAGCATCCATTAAAGTAACAACTTCTTACCTAACACAACTGGTCTTTTGCATGTGTCAGTTCAAATCTATTTCATTTAGCAATAGTTTATAGTAAATGTTTTCCAGTATTTTCCTCATTAGTTCTGCTGAATCAATTAAACCCCAAGATAATGAGCAGAACTCTACCCTTCTTTTACGAATCCTAAGTAAAACCTGCCTCTGAGCAGCAAAATTGTGCCACAGTGCCATCCCCCTCTGGGTACCCCTTAGCATCGCCTGCTCCACAGTCTCAGCACCAGAGACTAAAAAACAAAGCACCACTGCTTGGTCAAGCACCCAGCCTGCTAGAGAAGCTTGGCATGGAAAAGTTAATAAAACCCTTTTTGCTCATTAACTGAGCACTCCAAATGCAGAAGTGACCAACGCATACAGACATGGTCCATAGGAGACACATCACTTCCCCGGCTCACCAGTGCACCCTTCTTCCATTCTAACCCCTGCCCTCATTCTGGGGACAGAAGAAATTCAAGTAAAGAAATTAATCAGATGGTTATGGAAGTGCAAAGGATGAAGGCTGTGAGTCAGGTTTCCCTGGCCTGTGGCCAGCCCTCACACCCACACCCTGTCTCCTCTCACAGCACCTGAACAAAGTAAAAGGCATTCTCCAGGTATTGCCCTGAAAGCACTGTGCCTGTTGATATATCTACAGCTTCATCTCTGGAGGTCCTCACTCCCCACCCCACTCCCTTCCCAACTGAATTAGGATCATAATTGTATAACTTGAATAATTTCAAAAGTTGTTACAGATCATTGGTCCTACTGGATTCAGCAACTGAGCACTGCTCTGATTTGGTGAAAGCATGGAAGGCTTTCCTTTTCTCTATCAGTTTATATTTTGTCTTCAAGATTTGTAGAAACTGCCATTTCCAAAGCTTTTTGGAATAACCCACTGAGCTTTCCATGATACCAAATCTCAGCAGGAAATGACACTACAGTTAGGAGATCCCAGGGACGTAACATTGCAACCCCAGCTCCTCCCAAAACTTGACATCTTTTTCCAGCAGCTTACACGACAGTAGCCAAGTTGCAGTTCCACAGTCAGAGAGCCCCGGCACGAAGGCAGCCAACATGCTGGCCAGAGCAGTGTCCTGGCTGGGAAATCCCAGAGGGATGCATGGGGAACATCCATCCCTGTCCTTTATCCTTTACCTTGTTCTAGAGACCCATACACATCAAACCAAACAAAAAAGTGCAGTAAAGAAATTACCTGTATCTGCTCTCCAGACACAGATTTCTGTCCCTTCAAGCAGACATTTAGCCCCAGTTTCCTCCCCATTTAATGATGTGCTACACCAGTTGCCAAAAGCCCAACCTGAGCCCCCATCCTGTGCAAGCCAGTTCCCAGTCTTGGGGAACCACAGACAGCAACACACCAGTCCTGGTGCCTCTGAACCACAGCGAATGATGACAGGACTCGCAAGCGAAACAACTTTGGAACTATATTCCACTAAACGCCCTCATCTTTCACCTCTACCTCTCCCCTTCTTCATTGAGTGCTATCATTATACTGTAAAATTTCCCTAACCCTTCCTAAAATGATCAGACTGTACACAGCTATTTTTGGGAACATGCCAGGTTTTCAATAGCCCCTTTTAATTAAGTCACCCATCAGAGATGGCACGTGGCCACAAGCAGTTCACAGCCTGGTGGGCATTGGCAGCGGGCAGCAGACAGTGGACAAAAACCTAATAACCAAAGGGCTCCTGCTCCAGAAGGGAATCATACACAGCAGCAAAATACCTTAAACAGAGATGAGACAGAATTGGAAAGGCAAGTTTCAAATTTCCTTCAAATAATAGAGGTACATATTTTCAAAATCCAGACTTTCAGGCAATTTTGCTTCTGGGTTAGAATTGAAAGATCTGTGTTCTAGTTCCACTTACAACACATAACCTGCAGATGTCTTATCATGGCAACAACCCTCCAGTGGCTCAGGCCCAAAACCAGGCAGCCTTGTTCCAGTAGCTGGCACAGTGTTGACCAGGTTCTATGGCTACAGATGCAAACATGAGCCTGCAGCTTCACTGGAGACTGGGACGTACACTGGAGTTTGTGCCTGGGCTCAGCCACATCACCAGAGCTCCACACCTCCCACAGCAGCACTCTCAACAGCGTGGCAGCCAACCTGTGATTGTGGCTATGGCCATGCTGCCTTCAGAGGAGAGGCACACCAGAACAAACCCTCTAACATGGAAAAGAGCTTGACTATCCACATTAACCCTTACCACATTACCCACGGGAGAAAAAGCCCAAGCTGAGGAGCCTCTTGTCCCACCTTGCAAGGCTGTGCTTATCCATAGGTCTGATAAACTGGGACTGGCAACAGCAAATCAGACCACACGCCATCGCTGCTACACCCTTGTTGCTGCAGGATGCCACAGCCACCCCATCCCCACTCCTTGAAGACATTTTAGTCCCAAACCCACAGACCTGCGTAACAAGCCAGTGCGCACGCTCTATGTTGGACAAGTCCCACTGACACTCAGAGGGTATCAAGGCAAGATCATCATGGGCTTTGCTATCGACCCTGCTCACCAGCACATCACATCTGACAAGGGCTTATCTGGGCCCTGTTCAATCTGGGCCTTCCCGGGTGCAAGCCGTCCCACACCCCAGCAGCCTCGCTCTGTCGGAACAGCGGCTACAGCACAGCTGCTCTCCAGGTGTTAGAAATTACTACTGCTCCCTCTGCTCAAAAACATCAGTAAATTCTACTGGCCTCTCAAAGTGGGAGATGCCGTAGACAGTCTGCCTACTGCAAGGTGTTACAGCCCAACTTGAAAATAAGGACTTCCAATAATTTCTTTACCAATCCAACGGGAATCTAAATAAATAAACAATAAAAAAACTCACCAGAAAAACCCAACTGAACAAAAAAAGAAATAGCAGAGCAGATCCCTCCTGCAGACATGGCTGTTGGTCCCCTGCCACACTGTGCCCCCAGGGACATGTGCTGGGGACACTCACACAGAAACACTTGGGACCTCAATTCAAACCCTGACACTGCCACTCTTCTGATCAGAGACATCGATCAGGCATACCTGAGCACCTTCCTGCCCACCATGAAACAGGGACAACAGTGCTGCCCCAACACAGGAGCTGCACTGTACCCAGGGCTCACCATGCCAAAGGGACCTCGAGTGCATGGGGTAGCAGCAATGCTGAGGCATAGCCCTGCAGCTCCTCCACTGGGGCAGGGCACTGGGGGCAGCACCACCGGGAAACAGCCCCTGGAGCCATTCTTCCTCCAGTCAAGAATGCCAGCCCCCATCTATGCCATGCCTGGTACAGACGAGCAGCCACACACCCCAACTATCCCATTCCCAGCACAGAGGAGCAGTCACACACCCCAACTATCCCATTCCCAGCACAGAGGAGCAGTCACACACCCCAACTATCCCATTCCCAGCACAGAGGAGCAGTCACACACCCCAACTATCCCATTCCCAGCACAGAGGAGCAGTCACACACCCCAACTATCCCATTCCCAGCACAGAGGAGCAGTCACACACCCCAACTATCCCATTCCCAGCACAGAGAAGCAGTCACAGGCCCCATCCATCCCCGCTCCCTGGTGCAGCTGAGTGGCTCGTGCCTGCGTGCAGCCCCTGCAGCCGGGAGCTGCTGGCAGCCACGGTCCACCCTGGCGCACGCTGAGCATGAGCCTGGCTGGGAGGCACAGCCATGCTGCTGTAGGTAGTGCATGGTGGCACTGAGGTGGTTATAACTGATTGTTTCCAACCACCACCAGTTCCAACTTGCCCGGCGCTTGCATTAAATTACCACAGCCAGGGGCTCAGATCTATTACGTTTCTAACACCTTGCTGGAAGAGGACATCAGAGTGTCACGACAGTGCAGCTGAACAGACACCTATTGGGATTTACAAGGCATAGTAAGGTGTTTCTACAGCATCCCTAGGCACCCATACACATCTCACGGTGCCTTATTCACTTCTCCAGGTGCCCTCTGCCCCAACAATCTTCTCATTCAATCACTGTAAATGAGACTTTGAAACATCAGAAAAGAGATGGCAAATCCCTTCATTTCCATCCACCAACACCCTGCAGCTGAGCCTGCATCTACTGGGGCTCCTGGGGAGTGGGTTCACATTCACATGTGGGAGTCAAACACTTGCCCTGGAAAACCCTTGGCTTTAGCCAAAATGACCCTTTTCCTGTTTTCCACCTAAACTGTTATTTAGTTACAGGGGATTTGATAAGCTCAATGGACCAAATCTAGTCTGAGCATCTAAGTACCAGGAATGACTACATCTGTACAGCTAGCTGTTGGCAGACCTCTCCAGAAACTGGTGGCATGCCTGGGACCTCCCTACCCTGCTGAGGGACTGGCACACAATTTGCCCACCCAGCCAGCACCAGACAGTAGCACTGGGCTCCCAGAGCAGGCAGGCACTGTGCCACAATCAGGAGCTGGTTTCTGTTCCCTAAAGCGGCACAACTTCCCATTTCCAGGCACAGAAACTTTTGCCACTTTGACCGAATTTCCCTTTGCAACCTGGGACCTGTTTGAGCTTGCGATGCAAAGCAGGGATGAGCCCTGGCGTCCCCAGGAAAACATTCCCACCACCCACTTTCAGCTCGGGGGCACCGACCCACTCCTTGGGAGACTCCCCTGCTTGGCACAGAGCACGAGGGCCATGCCAGCCCTGGCAGTGGGAGAGCCCCCAGGCACCGGCAGCCCACGGAGCTGAGCCTGCCTTCCCAGGAAGGACGGTGTTCACACAGCTCCCAATAGGCAGCACGCAGCTGCCTGTGTGCAGCAGCAGGTCATATTTTCACATGAATTCCCAAGAAAACCTAACCAACAGCTGACCACAACTCACTAGTAGCAGGTGAGAGACAGAGCAGGTAGGCAGTGCTCTGGACTGGGTCCAAAGGCAGGCAAAGCTCGGGCTGTGGCTTAAACCTCCTGTCGGGGGCATTCTGGGTCCCACCAGCCCCTCTGCAGGCAGCCTGGCCCCTCACCCCAGCCCCTGAGGGGCAGCGGGAAGGACACCGACCTCCCACTGTCTGTAACACAACATCCCAGAGCAAAGCAGATGATGGTGACAATGGCTGTGGTGCAGCTCTGCAGTACCTGGGCAGTGGCACCTTGCGGTGGTGCCAGCAACTCCAAACAGCCCGCACTGCAAAACACAGAAATTAGGCTTGCTACAAGAACTCCTGCCTCATTTTTAATGAAGAAATTAAGTGTAAATTCCCAGTTTCCTTTCTGTGGCTAATCCTCTGGATTTATTTGAGTAGATATAGGGTTACAGCACATTTAGTTTCATGTTTGGAATTTCTAAATTAGTATAAACCAGCACTTCAAAGTAACTCAGCTCCTATAAACCCCAATCCCATGGAGATGCCACAATATATTTGGACAGTAAGTAGATGCTTTGTCATATTCCCACGTGTACATGGGATTTTTTCTTTGGGAACATTTTCTGACTGGTTTTAAACCACATTTCCATGCCCAGGCACACACATATACAGAGACTGTTTATATAGTCTACCCAAGGAGTTCGTTTTATTTAACAACCCATTATAGCACAGCTCACTGGTGGGTATCTCATCATTACACCCCCAAACACTGTGTTCAGTGACCATGCAGGATCTGACACAAAGCCACAAGAGCCAGAAACTTGAGAATTAATGCTGGAATGCATCATTATCCCCTGCCACTATGCCTATGGTTTTCAGCAGAGGAAACAAACTGAATTTTCAGCCTTTTTTGAGTTGCACACCCCAAAACATTTCCCAAGAGAGATGCAGTTCCCTGGCCAGCAAATCTAGGCCTAATGAGTACAAGTCTGCTTTCTGTACCTCTGCAGGAGTTTTTAGGAGACCACGGGGCTAGTGCAGAAACCACAGAATTTGGAAGAGCCATGAGCATGGGATGCTATTTCGAGTTCAGCTTTTCCTAAAGTGAGCTTACTTATCACAGCGAAGTGTGCACACAAAGGTGCCTGGCCATGTCCCCTGCCAAAATACCAGTTGAGAGATGGGGCAGTGGCAAGAGGACACTGTGGGGGCTTCACTACACTGGGACGTGGCTGTGATGCAGCGTGACCAAAGGAATAGCCAGGCGGACCTTTGTTTTCAGTGGCACCGAGGGGACAGTGCTGGGATGCCCCACACAGCCACTGCTCTGGAGCCAGCCAGAAGCTGAGGATAGGCTCCTGCCTGCTTTGCATTCATAATGGCTCCAGCATGCCAGAGCTGGGCCACGCAGCCAGCAAAACCTTCAGACCCACTGGGCTATGATCCTCCTGGGGTAGAATAGCCCAGGTATGAGCTATAAATCCATGCAGTGTCCCTGGAATTTGGTAAGCTCTGTCAGTGCACTGCTGCAAATACTGTTACAGGCAGTTTGCTCCAGAGAGCTTCTACTCCCCTTCTGGGGGCTCAAGTCCAAATTCCACGCAAGCTTTGAGTGGGTAAAACACTGCAGCAATTCCATGCAAGTATTCCAATTTAGCGGTATTTGACACAAAATTCATTATAAAAAACTATTTCTATTGAGGGGAAGCAATCCTAGAGCTCACCCACTCACTGTCGGTGCAAGAACCCAACCAACCTAAATCCTTCCCTCGCACATCCTCCTTCCCCCTGAGCTGCCACTGTGAATTCATCTTTTCGGTATGTGAATTTTCAGCAACACTCATTGAGAAGAACCAACAGCCCCCACTCCTGACCCAAACCATCCTCCTCTGCACATTTTCTCCTTGTCTCACACAAAGCTGTTAAGCATGTGCTTAACTGCAAGTAAGCATTTCCACCAAAGAGAGGGGCTGTTTCCAGGCCAAGCTGGCAGCTCCCCTTGCCCAACCTGGGGAATGCAGACCAACAGGCAGCTGGCAGATCCACCTGCCTCACCCACCGTCCACAGCCCTCCGTGTGGCCAGCCCCACACGGCCACAATGGGAGCCAAACAAGTGGTGGCCACTACATCAACCTGCGCAGGGACAAAGCCCCGCATTCTGTGCCAGCCTCACCTCACGGCACAGCCCTGAGTGGTGAGGAGCCTTGCGCCGTGCATCAGTCAGCGCCGAGCAGCAATGCCGTGGGGACTGACAGGGACGGCTGCCGTGTTCAGTGCCCACTCCCAAAGCCCCTCACTGGCAGGGAAGTGCTGGAGCTCCCCAGCCGAGTCACAGCTAGTGGTGCAGGAGAGGAGCATTCAATTAGACTGGAGAGCACACAAGGGGTCAATGATTTTCCTTTCACACCGCATTACACCTAACAGCCCATGGTCTAGACTTGTAACAACTGACTACTTCAGCTGAACACACACTTAGAATGAATCAGGCCAGTATTAGGGGTTTTTTCTTAAAAAAGGAGATTAAAACCCGACTACCTGATCCTCAGGAAGAACTAATGAGCCACGTTTGCTAACACCAGAGCACCTATCAGTGAGCACAGGCAATGGGAAAACTGGAAACTCACTAAAGGGAGGAGAAGTGGAGCTTACAGTGGAAGACAGATAGATACTGATCTGCACTGCCAGACCAGCTGCTGCTTTAATACATTTTCCTGCTGCATTTCCAGGGCTGGGACACAAAATGTATCAGAGTATTTCACTGTCTTGAAGGTGAAAATTGATGTTAGGTTTTTGCAGCACAAAGAAAGACACTATTACAACTCTTCTCTTGACACTGCCACTCTGAGACTTGAAAACAAAAACAGCTTGTTAACTTGGCAATTTTAATGATTAAGTAAAAGACCAAAAAAAAAAAAAAAAGCCCTCCTGATGAGCAGGATGGCTTCCCAGCAGGCTCAGTCAGCGGTTTTAGAGAAATATGCTTCAAATAAGTGGGAAGTATAGAAAAACATTAAGCATGAACAAATATTAATGTTATGCTTCATTTATATCCTGCTATACTTGACATCAAAAGATCTCAAATCAGCTTTACAAATGCAATCTGACGCTACATGAGTTGGGTTCCTGAACAACAACAAATACAGGTATATGTGGGAAACTGAGGTACCTTGGGTTAAATGACTGGTTCAAGGCCAGTGACACAGCAGGAATGTCAGCTGGTACTAGAACACAGTCTCCCCATCCACCTTGTATCACTGCCGGTCATACTGCTCTCTCCACATGAAAAAATTTTCTTGCAGCCTGATCTCGCCACAGCTGCAAACATGGAGGTTTCCCACTGATTCCCAATGCATTGGCAGTGCTCGGTTATTCTAGCTCATGCCCCTGACCCTCACATCCCCTGCTGCTCATCCCTTTGAGAACACAGCACCCTTCTCAGACAGCCTTTGTGGCATCACTGGCAACAGGCTCCTAGTCACCTTCCCTGCCTACCCGGGAGCTCTTGGAGAGGAAGGTGCTACCAGGAACACACATTACAGTGGAAAGTGTGACAGGCCAGGACCAAAGATGGAGTGAAATTTCATTTGTGCCAAATCTCCCTTGAGCCACTCATGAATCAGTTGACTAATTACATTTCTGCATACAGCACTTGATCCTTTCGACATCAACAGAGCGGTGTTAGTCGTGATTATTTTCTTTACCGAACAAAAGTTGGAAAAACCAGTATCTCCACAGCAGTCCTGGAGCCCTGGGGAAGCTCAAGGGTGATGGGTGCTTCTGCCACTGACTTTCAGCTATAACCTGGCTGTTCACTTCCCAAGCACCTCCAGCAGCCTCAGCCCCGATGCTGCTGCTTGACCCACCTTGGTAGAGACAGTTCAATCCTGCCAGGCGCTGAGGGGCTGCTCCGCAAGGATGCTGAGCATCAGCCACAGCCAACAAGAACTGCAGGTGCCTTCACATCCTGTAAATAAGATTCCTGACTCCCAGTGAGTCCTCTGAGAGCCGTGACTATGCCAAGGTGCCAGGACTGAGCTCCCAGTGTTTGATGCACCCAGTCTTTGTGGAATTAGCTCAAACTACTAGATTTCCTGGCTGTCAGGCAGCTTGTACTTTGTCACCAGGGAAAAACTGTTCAACTTTGCTAGAGTAGGTCTATGAAGCAGTGCATTAAGACTACATATTTTACCATAGAGTGGAGATGCCACACTAAACACGTTGGTTACCATGGGAAACCTTTCTCTCTTTGCCACTGGCATTGCACAGGGAAGCCCAAGCCCTAATGCTCTATCTCGCCTCTGAAATCAAACAGATGTTTTCACGATCTTTGATGGAGCCGAGCTGTGCACCCGTCCCAGAGGAAGGGAAAAATGCAGCGTTAAAGCAGCACTTTTTTCTCTCCTTTTTCCCAAGCATCGCATATTTTTAGTGAAAACAGGAAGAGGCGACTCTGTCTCGCGCTAATATTTACGGCCACTCACTAACAAATTGTGACAATGGCAAACTTCTGCCACGAACGCGGGGAGCCAAGGCAGCCTGTGTGCGGTCCCTGGCAGGGCTGTGCGCCGCGGGACGGACCGTGGGGCTGGCCATGCCCACAGACACCGGGCCGTGCAGGGCACCTACGAGAAGCGGAGCACCGGCGACCAGAGCAGGGGAACGATGCTGTCCCCGGGAAGGTGGGAGGCTCTCCGGGGAGAGCAGGGTTGGGAGAGCGGGGCGCGGGGCTCAGCCGCCCGCCCGGGGGAAGCGGGGTATGCGCTCCGGCCCGGAGCGGCGGCAGCGGCCGCGGGACGGGACACGGCCGCCGTCCCCCGCCGCCCACCGGCTCCCCGCGCCCCTCGCCCCGCAGGTGCCCGCCGCCCGCCGTACCTGTATGTTCCTCTTCTCGCAGGCCGGGCCGGTGCCCTGCACCACGCTGTCCAGCACGGTGACCATGCCGGCGGCCGGGCTGACGAAGCAGGAGTTGCGGGCGGCCCGGATCGTCTCCTCGATTTCAGCGAAGCGGAAGACGCAGAGCGCGGACTGCGGCCGCCCCCGGCCGCCGCCGGCTCCGGCCCGCTCGAAGACGCCGAAGAGCAGCTCCTCGGGGGGCGGTGGGGCCGGGGCCGGGCCGTCAGGAGCAGCGGGGCTGCGCCAAGCTGCCCGCGCCGGGAAGACGGAGACGAGGCGGGTGAAGGCGTCGGCGGCGCCGCCGCAGCGCAGCCCCAGCTGGATGTAGGACTCGGTCAGCTTCTTGGTCTCGCCGCTGCCATTTAGGGTGGCCTCGGCCGGCTCGCCCAGGCAGATGCGGGCCAGCAAGCTGTGCGCCGGGCTCTCCTTGTCGCCCGCGTTGGCCTCACTGTTGAGCGCCAGGTAGGCGTAGGGGCGGCGGGCGGGCGGCGCGGCCCCGCGCTGCAAGAAGGCGCGGACGAAGCTGAGCTTGTGCCGCGCCTTGGCGCCCTGCTTGATCTTGAGGATGTTGTCGTCGGAGGGGTTGATGTCGAAGGTGAAAAGCTTGGCCAGGTCACCGCGGGCGTTGAGGGCGCGTATGGCGATCTCGGGCGTGTTCTCGAACCGGTGGTCCTCCAGGCTGCGGTTGCGGGGGAAGAAGGGGCTGCCGAAGCCGGTGTAGGTGGCGGCCACCAGCAGCCGCGCCCCACCGCCGCCGCCGCGGCGCAGCACCAGCCCCACGGTGGAGGCGTTGGGGTGGTTGGCCGCCACGTTCAGCATGCTAGGGAAGACAGTGACCGAGTCGCTGCCGCCCGGCGGGAAGCGCACGGCCACTGCCGAGATGTTGGCCATGCTGCGCAGCTGGCAGAGGCCCTGGTAGATGGAGCCGCAGACGACAAGGACGCCCTGCTCCGGGTCGGGCTGCAGGATCTTGTTGTAGTTGTTGGTGAGCACCCTGGGGTGCTCACAGGAGGCCTGCGGCAGCTGCGGAGCATGGCACAGCGGGCTGTCCAGCACCGGCCCCACCGCCGCCTCCGCCTCCAGCGCCAGCTCGCCCCCCGACAGCTGGAACAGCCGATTGACGGCCGCCAGGTAGACGCGGGAGCCGGGGCCGTCCAGCGCGAAGTTGTTGGTGAGGGTGGGCGAGAGGAACTTGCGCTGCACCTCCAGGCCGGCGGCTCGGCGGGGCAGTAGCAGCGGCAGCAGCGGCAGCAGCAGCGGCAGCAGCGCGGGGGGCCGCGGCTCAGCGCCTGCCGCCAGGACCGGAGCCGGAGCCGGAGCCATCCCGCCGCCCGCGCCGCCGCGCCGCACAGTGCATGTGCCCGTCGCCGGGCGCGGGAGGGGCGGGCGCGGGGCCGCTTCCTGCGCAGGCAGCGCCCGCCGCCGAGCGACGCCCGCGGGAAGTGGCGGCCGCGGCGGGGGGCGGCGGGGGGCGGTGGGGCGCGCGGCCGCGCCCCCTCCCTGCCCCCGCCCTCCGCCCGCCCCCGCGCCCGCCTCCGCACCGGCACTCGCCGCGTCCCGGTGCGGCGGGCCCGTCATGTGCGTGCGCTGAAGTTACGGCTGTCCCCCGCGCCGCCGACTGGGCGGCACCGGGCGGCTCCGGACAGGGCGTCCCCCGCAGCGGGAGGGGCTGCTCCGAGCTGTCCTCCTCCCTCTCCCCTGCCTCCTTCGCGTTTTCGAGCAGGACAGGCCGAGGGGAAGGGGCGGGGGAAGAGGCACTTTTGCCAGCTGCGGAACACGGCGACGAGCCGGAACAGCCTCCCCCAGCCCCCTCGCAAGCCCCCGCAGCATGCCCCCCGCAATCTCCGCTCTCCAGTTCCCCGGGGACCGGGCGGGGGCCGGGGTGCGGCCCCACCCCTGGAGCGGCTCTGCTCCGCACGACTCGTCAGAAGCGGAGCACAGAGCGCTCTGCGCGTCTCCTCTGCCCTCCAACGGGCGCCGCTTTAACTGTGGAGAAAGACCCAAAGAAGTGATTTCCCAAATTACAGACGGGGATGAGGTGGAGGACAGCCCCTGAACCACTGCCCCATCCCGTGGAATCGGTCCACCTGCGCGGGTTCATGCCTGCTGTTCTTCCCCGTCTGCGGATGTGTGAACTGACTCCTCCTCGTGAAGGGACGCGCCCGAGACTGAAGAGCACTCCTGGGCAAGGCTGTACGGAGAGCCAGGGTCCGTCCCGGGATGGGGGCACACGGGGCCACGCATCCTGCAGCAGATGCTTTGTTTGCCCATGTAGCTCATGTCCCTCCAGGCTTCATGAAAGAGCCCTGAGCAATTACCCGGCGCAGTGCTGGCCTCCTACCATAGTATGACAGAGGGCACGGCCAGAGGTCACCCAGAAGGAGCTTGGCTCCCTGGACAACACACCCAGGTCCCCATGCAGGAGGGGACACAGGTGTGCTCCAGTGCACGGCAAATACCAGAGCTGTGACATGCTCAGCGTTTTATGGATGCTTCAAGCTGAAGCACTGGCAGAGGCAAGAGGATTGGTCGTGGCATGTGGGCACAGCATCCTTATCTCCAGCCTGAGTTTCCAGCAAGAGCAGAGACCTGGTTGGAATACCTGTGCACTGGAGGGAAGGCAGTGCTTGGTCTCACTGTGCAGCTGCAGCTGTTACATCAGCATAACGGTGAGGGTTGAGCATGGAGGCATCTCACCATCCACAAATAGCCAGCAGCATTTAAAACAAGGGAGGGAAATGGAGGCTGGTGTTTGGTCACAGCTGCCTGGAAATGCTGCGCAGGCGAGCCCTGGAGAGCTGTCCTCCCTCTCCCTCACCCGAGGCTGTGCCTTAGTGCCCTGCCCATTCTTGTGGCATTGAACTTCAGTTACACAAAACATGTTAGTGAGGCTGATGGGGATTGTGCACGGCTTCTGTTCTGGAGAGAAAAATCCTCTGTTGTTGTCTAATTTCATTTCTACACCTGCCAATTTCCCTTTCCCCTTCCTATACTCCTCACCCTCTTCAGAGCACTAATTAATACACAACTGCCTTGACCATGCCATGTCCGCTGAAAATCTGCATTGAATTAAATGCTGTGCTTTCTTGCTATCTAACTCATTGTCTCTGCTAATCATATCCTTAATTAATAGAGTTATTAGATGCTTTTAAATGTGGGACTCCCAGTTGTTAGTGAATTTTTTTTTTTAGACTACAAGTTAGCAATTTTTAAATGTGATCATGTCTTTAATTGCATAGAAATAAACCCCTGTGATCCCAAACCCTTAATCTGCCTATTTTAGGATTTCTTATGGCTGCTTACCCTGATAGCAGAGCATCTTCCATGTGAAATCAGCCTTTTAAGGCATATCAAATTAGGTTCCAGATTACAGTGAATAAAAAAAATAGGCCAAAGAACACTGAAAAATATGTGACTTACCCAAAGGTATCCAGTACTGGCTCTGTCAGAAAAAAATTCTCCAGGAGCTCTGACTCCTATTGCCTACGCCAAGCATTTGTCTACACTGATACAATTAAAGACAAAATATTTGTGGTATTGAAGGATTATTTGACAAAGAATTTATTGTTATTGTTGTTGTTAGGAAACAATTTTCTGGTAAGATGCTTTGAGGGGAATATTTTCCAGAAATGATTTCCCACCCCTATTATCTGGGCTGTTATAAGCTCCAGTGAGTATTTCAGGATAATGCTCCTAATGGAGAAGTAGAGGTTTTAAAACCTCTCATATACAGATCTCACCATTATTTTTTGTTCAGGAAGAGAAAAAGGTCAAAATTAAACCACAAGCCTCTTGCCACAGAGCACCACCCCCTGACAAAATCCCTTCCCGTTTGACTCCTGTGCAGGTTTGAGGATACCAACCTCTCAGCTGGGGCGGGGGGAGAGGGGCTGTGTACACGGGAACTCAAAACTGCTTTAATTATTGATAAATATATTTACACAAGAACACTTTCCCTTTAGGGGAAACATGAGTTACTCATGCAATTACTCAGGTTATATTGACTCAACACTGTCAAACCCCTGGATTTCATCACTTTAATACAGAGAGTATAAACATCTATTTGTTTATGTTTGGGGTTTATGTGTGAGGTACCCATTGGATTTGTTAGGTGCCCTGTGGATTTGGGACGGACATCTACCCTCACAGCCAGAGGTGGCCAGGTTTGCCTCAGCACCAGCAGCCCACAGCAGAGCAGAGGGGAGGTGCTGCTCACCATTATTACCTCGATGCCTGGTGGCAGGGACCCCCAGGGACCTGGGAGAAGAGCAACACATTTCATGTCTTCGACACGGAGAGCATCGGGAAGGCCTGATCGGGCAGCACGCGCTGACACCCAGAGCAGCTGCCCCTCCTCTGCCCCTGCCCGCAGAGAAAAGGCCGTGCAGAGAAAAACCCCAGAGTCAGTCACCACACAGGGTCTGTAGGGCCCCCCAGCAGAGGAGCTACCACCCCAGAGCTGCTGTGGGAGAGCCCTGCCTGTGCAGTAGATCACAAGGTGCCTCTGCTCTGACTCAGGCAGCCTGTCTCCCTTTCTTTTTTTTAATTTCCTTCACTCCCCGCCTCTCAGTGTGCAGTTTGGGTCATTTCTATATGATATAGAGCAGGTTGGCAGCCAGCCACAAAGGTGAATTCACAAACACTTACGGACACATTTTGAATCTCTTTAGCCACTTACTTTCTGTCATAGAAACCGGTACTGATGGAAAATGGCCATTGAATAGCTGTATTGGGGCAAGGGTCCAGTCACTGTCTTCTCCCCATCCTGTCAGAGGCCATGAGTTGTTATCCAACGGAAGGTAACAGGTAGGAGAAATTGAAGTGCTCATGCTTGGTCTCCACTGTCCCAGCCCGGAGATGGCCGGAACAGGACTGTCCCTGAAGCAGCATTTCTGAACAAAGAGCCATTCACCAGGGAAACACAAGGGGAGATGAGGAGGAGCTGAGAAGCACTTGGACACAGAGAAATCACTGCCTCAACAAGAGCTGTTCCCTGATCACAACACTTACCAGGTTCTCTCCAGCCACGCCTTGGTTACCCTGCCTTGGTGCGGTCAGTTTTTAGCTTCCCATATCATCAGGTTGGACACATTGGCAAGTGCTCACTCAGGCACTTCAGGGCACTCAGAAATAACACTGGGCTTGGAAATAGACTGATTAGCAATCCTCACTGTATTTTTGAATGAGCATGGACCAAGACCCTTTTATTATTTTATTTTTATTGCTCTCTATTTCAGGCACTGCTCATGGAGGAGGCCAGACTGTCATTACTGTTATTACCAATGATTTAGCACACTGGGAGTCTGCTAGGTGCTTAGCAGAAAAACTATGGCAAGGTCATTTCCCCAACGTCCTTTAATCTAAACACATACCCCGGTGTGGTCCCAGACTCCGCTGCAAACGGCTGTAACAGGAACCACAGGGGCACGGCATGCTCTGCTGCCACCATGCTGCTGGCCTCCAGCCGTGTCCGAGCAAGGGCGAGAGGGCTTTATGGGGACCTGAGCCACTTTCTGAGTAAAACCACCCTTTTTTTTTCCTTGAGCCGCTTTGTTTTCAAAGATGAGCCTTTCCCAGTGTAATATAGAGCCTTGCTCTCCTCTGAGTGTGTAATGCAGTCATAACCTTGTCTGCAGCATGCAGCCAGCTGACATGTTCACCATGAGGGATTTGCCTCCAGAGAGGAGCTGTGCAGACAGAGACTGAGAGCACAAAAGGGTTTCTTTCTGGGTTAATGACAGATTCAGTGCTGGTGAAAGTTCACACACACACAATAATGACAGGACTTTCTGGACTGGGAGGTTTATCACAAGGCAATAAAGAGATGTGTCTTTGGTAGCGTGTGCTGGGTTTAACCTAGGCCCTGCAGGTGGAGAGAAGCTCTTTCGCCACCTGGGTCCTCACTGGATGCAAGAGTAGCAGGTTCCCAGTTTTCCCCAGACCTCCTTGGTGACCTGTTGCTTTTATTTCCCTAGAGACTTAGGGAGGGCTCAGCCCTTAGTTGTCTCAGCTTCACACTGGTCAGGGCTGGAGATGCAGCTCATGAATTCAAAGGCAGCTCCAGTTCTGATCTGTGGGAAGCTCAGTCTGTGCTGAGGTGGTGGCCAGGTGAAGCACAGTCCCTTGTCCATACCTGTCTCCTGTCAACATGGGCATCATAGGCAGGCACAGAACAGGGTCCTTCTTTGGCTGGGTCCAGCCAGCACCAGCTTCAGCGGGTTTCTGCAGGCAGCAATGGTTTTCACTGTTTTGCCTGGGCTGGCTGAGCAGAGGCTCGTTAAGCCCTCCAGGGCTGCAGGGCACTGCCCACAGCATTATGGCACAACGTGGGCCATCCACGTCCCACCCGTGCCAGGCCCTGCACGTCCTGACTGCCTGCCAGCCACATAGGATGCAGGACTTGGCTCCCAGCAAAGGAAGTGAATTCAACAAAAGGCAGAGCATCCCCTCGAGGAATTCCCAACAGGGGCCATGCTGATTGCTCAAAACAAAGCTTGTCTGCCTTGGAAGGGAGCCCAACTCCTACCCTAGGTCCACACATGGAAGCCCCAGCTGACCCATACAGCAAAGCCCTGCAACAACAACCAGCAAGGCTGATCCTACCAGCTTTGTTCAAACATCCTCCGCCAAAGCCTGAAGGAAGTTTTTCCTTATGAAGTCAGGGAGGATCGTGCTACATGCTCTGCAATATGCTAACTTCCCCGTGAGCAGTTGCTCAATACGTGTTTAAGTAGACAGGCCACCACTACTCGTTAACCAAAACAAATGGGAAAAGGGGAAAGCTTACAACACAACAATTGCTTTCAATTAGAGGATATATCTATTGCCAAAATATGTCAGTGGGATTTGACAGACTACATTTTTAACTGTGTACTACTGAAGAACAGGCTGCACTAAAATGCAGCCTAAACTAAACAGGAATTAATCCCCTTCCCTTCCTTCCCACAGCATAATCATTAGGCTGTAAATATATTATTACAGCTCACCGTACTCTTGTTAATTCCAACCAATTTGACTTACCTCAGTGGCTTCAATGTTATTCTCTCCCACGTTCACTGAACTTATTGAGCCTTCGGTGTTGATGCTCATTTTGTGCTTTGAAGTGAAAGAGTTAAATGTGGTTAATTGTAAATTTATTGTTTGTTTTGTATGCCTTAATACAATCCTAAGCATTTTGGTTAACATTTCATGTTGCTTTAAAAGATATACCATGTTGCACTGAGCCGGCATTATGTATTTTTGGATTTGTTGTATGCAAACAGTGTGATCTTGTTCTCAACATTTTCGTGGTGACCCCAAAAGTTTTAAAGGCTTCCACATTTCTCAGGTACAAGCAACACATTCATTAATCTCAGAGATAAGTCAAAAGTCACACACAAACACATACGTGTATAAAAAAAGTTATGTGCACGCACACACACACACATTTACAATGTCAGCAAGCCCTGTGCTGGACTAGTTGCATTTTGAATTTTGTAGCATAAAAGGAGCATTCTCAGGTGGTTCCAGTTCAGCTTGCAAAGATACTGTCCATGCACAATCCATACGTTTCTGTGCACAGATATGTATTTGTGTTTGAATTTATCACAAATTCAAGAATGTAAAATATGTGATGTTACCAATGTGCTGATGGAAACAGTCACATGAATCCTTATACTCTTGAAACCAGTTTTTTATCCAGATAATCCAGTGGAATGGGCATTCAAAGTACTTTACCCACCACCTGAAACTGAGCAGAAGTAGTGGTAAAGCAAAGGGAGATGAAGCAACTTCAGTTGATATGCCTGAGGAAAGTGGAAAAGGTAATCAAATGACCTAAATAGTAAAAATGATCTTTCGACACTCTGTTTTAAAGAATAAACTCCACACAGAGACTGGGGTACTTTTATCACTTAAATGCCAGCTCAGCTGCTCCATCTTTCTATCTAAGAAGTAGTCTTTGTGCTATTTCACATCTATGTATCACATTGTACACAGCTATGTAGTGTATTTTAGGAGATGTGGGTGTCCCTGGTGCCCCTTTTCTCAGCCTCCTCTGCTCCACAAGGGGTAGGACTCATACAGATCACTCTGCAATCTTATCTAGCTCCATGCAAGTGACGTTGCCCACAGAGGGTGCAGAGTGGTATCTCCAGTGAATTAATTGGCCCATTAACCCTGCAAAGGCTGGGGAACTGCAGGAACCCTTTGCTTCGTGGTGTTTGTCTGGAAAGCAATAAAGAGCTCTAATAGGCAACAAGGACTGATGAGTTGCAGGTGCTGCACTGCAGGTGACAGTCTGGGTGCTGAGCTCCTCTGCCTCTCGAGCTCAGGTGTGGATTGGCACAATTTGTTCACCCAAGGCTAGAAGGAGGCAAATCCTGTGACATACACCATCAGATCAGATTCAGGCTCTGTCAGATTTTGTGTCCACTGAGACCCAAACCTGGGATTCCCACCTCCTGCAATCACCAGCATAACCTCCATCCAGGGCATGACTTGGGTCAGTTCCCCTCCCACTCTGTGGGGCCAACTGGCCCAGGGCTGTTTCACTCCTCCCTGGTG
Source organism: Acanthornis magna (assembly GCA_036785705.1). Lineage (NCBI taxonomy): Eukaryota > Metazoa > Chordata > Aves > Passeriformes > Acanthizidae > Acanthornis > Acanthornis magna. The sequence goes on along the minus strand of JAWUZG010000049.1, from coordinate 398,816 downwards.
AATGTCGGACAGGGGAGGTGACCAAGGGTCTGGCAGGGGTCACAATGGGAAAACACGCATTTCACTAGGTGCCTTTAGGATGTGCCATGAAATATGGGACCTTTCTCCTCCCTAACTGCAAGTCCTTTCAGGCCAGGCAGCTAAACACTCAAGATTTGTTCCTACATGGAGAGCCACTGGCACACAGGAATTAGCTGAAAGGCTTGAGTCAGCTCCTGAAGAAGAGGCATGAGCAGCACCAAAGCCACCACAGCCAGCACTCATTAGGCTCTTGCCTGCAACCCACACAGAAGTGCCCAAGAGGGACAGAGCTGCTGAGGTTTCTGTAACCTGGAATCTGACCTCCTAATCTTATCTGTCTCTTGGTGCACGCTGTGCTCTGGCACAGAGAACAGCTTGTCATACAAGGACAGGCTCCTTTAACCTACTTAATGTTACTTTTCATCTTCAGGGTCCTCACATGCACTGGGTTTATCTTTTGACCGATGTTCCTCTTCTAAGTGATGTCTATTTAAGCCTAGGTGTAAAAAAAACCACAAACAGCAAAACTTATATCCAGTTTAAATCAAAACTGTTAATCAGTCACCTTGCTCATTGTAGCCTTGCTTAGCAGACTTCTTTGTGCAGCGCTCACAAAGGAGTCTGGGGGCTAGTCTCCCAGCTTCTGGCACACATGGAGAGATTTCCTAGCTCACAAAAGTCTCCACTGATTTTATCAGGCTCTGCTGAGCAGGTCTGTAACCACCAGTGGCAGGGACACAGAGCATGGCCCATGGCAAACAGTATCTTTGTTCAAGCTTGCTTCTGGGACTGAAAAAGGATGTGCATGTAGTTCCTGACAGCTCTGACTGTTCTGGGGCCCTCAGTCAGATGCCTATATGGGACAGGCACCAATTCTGCTTTGCAAAACTTGAACCACAGTGGCAGGCCTTGGCCTTGCTCCTCTCTCACTTGCAGGAAACCTGCAGAGTAAACATAGCAGCTAGAGTGCAGAATCTGGCCCTGGTGCTCTTCAGATGCAGATGGTTGAATAAATATTAATGGTTAAACTAGCAGTTAACCCACCAGTTGAAATACCCAATAAATCCTGTATTTTTCTCACAGTTGATGCAAGTGAGAGTTGACTGTAAACATCTCATGCCTAAATTATACCTTAGAGAATCCAAGTGACACAGTTGGCCTTGTCTGAATTATTTCAATGAGAACAAAGCAGACAAATGAGTGTAATTGTCCAACTACTTTGACTTGCTGGCTTTTGTCCTGCTTGGAAACTCTTGCAGCTGGACATTAATGCAAGGTTTGGAATGTAAATGCATCTCTGCTCCAGATCTGGCACTATTAGCAAACCTGTTCTCCTCTCATTCTTTTTAAGATAGAAAGGGGTGGGGTTGTTTAAAAATGGGAAGAGCCTGCTTGTGGTCTTTATTTCAAAGGAACATTACAATCCAGCTACAGAATGACGATTAAAAAACTGGTATCCAACATCTTTGTTTCTGTGCTGGGTCTCACACTTAATCAGCTTCAGATCTAACAGCTCTGATCCCATGCAAGAGCTGGGGAACAACAGCATGCTAAAATATATCAGTTTCCGTGTGCCACTTACTTGCCACATGAAACTTTGCATCTGTTTCACCCTAATCACCCAAGTTCCTGGCTGGAGCTCTTTTGTTCCAGAACTGGACAAAAAAAAAAAGCAAAAAAGCCAATGTCTACTTCCTCCCTAAGGGGGCAAATCTTCCTTCCTTTCATGTGCGCATCCTCCACAGACACAGTCTTTGGAGGAAGGGGGGGAGGGAAGCATCAGAAAAAGCAATGGAAGAATGAACGGATTTAGGAAATACCAAGTAACCGAGGAAGTTGGTCCCAGCACAGCTTTGGACAGCAGCTCATCTGTACGGCATGTGGCAAAGGTGCTGCCCACAGGCAGGCAGCACACAGCCTGCACACGATGTGCACAGCATCGTGTGCACAGCCAGGCACAGCCAGGTGAGCTGTGCTGCTGCAGGACCTGACCCACCAGCCTGGAGGGACTCAGCCGTGCTCACACGCACCTCACACGCAGCACAGACGCTGCATTGCATCCTCCCTGTTCACGCTGCCAACAGGTGGGTCCTGCTTGCTCAAACAGCAGGTCTGTGCGTGGTGTGGGAGCCAAAATTTGGTTTATGGCAGCTCCACCAGCTCTTCCTCACATATGTTGTTTACCAGGATTGCAGCATGCTGCTGTGAGGAGCTGCCTGTTGCAAGGCCAGATTAACAATTTGTTGGGCAGAGCTGAGGGGTTGGCTGGCTGGTCCAGGCAAGGAGGAGAGGGATTTCAATGGCACATTTCTCAGCCCTGATATTGCCAGAGCCACAAACCAGACAGGCTCTGTGGTGGCCACAGGTCCTTGGCTCTGAGCATACCTGGACAGGAGTGGCAGCCTGCTGAGGGGCAGCACTGGAAAAAGGCGTTTGGATTGTACCTTTGCCCTTGTTGTCCCTCTCTAGGGAGCAGCTGTCTCTCAAGGTGTCTAATGATACAACTCTATTGAAGAAAACAAATAATTCTTTAATTTCAGGAGGTCTTGTTGTGCGCTTAAAGCTAAAACAGACCACCAAACCCATTTCTGATTTGAGAAAGGAAGAGATCAGGCCATTCATTTTCCAGCATCACAATAGGGGACCCTTTCTACTTAGAAAAAACAAATCTTTGTCTCCTTATCTTTTCCTTTGCTGCAGATTCATTGAGTAATGAATTCTTACCAGCTGTAACATTCATCTGCACACTTAAAAATCAACCTTGTAAATGTCTACTTGCCCACAGTGAGTAATTCTTCTGATGGGTGAATAATTTGTCTCCATGGAGGGGCTTATGTTTGGTTTATGCTTTTGCTGCTTAGGATAAGATGCAGTGGGAATCTGCCTATTTTGTATAATTGTGTACTTTACCTAAGCGTTGAGGGAACTCAGTCAGGAGTGAATAATTTCATTTTTATTGTCCTTAACAGCAACTGAATAAGTAAACACAAAATCAAGGAAAAATCAAATTATGATCTGGATCTTTGATTTTTCTCAAGATTACCCCAATGAAGGATGCGGGAGACAATATGATGGCCAGGCTGGGAAATTTCCATGGCAGTTTTTCAAGTGCTTCCTAAAATGTTTTCCATTAAGTGTCCCTAGAGGTCCAGTATTTGTGAGATTATCTGAAGAAAGAGGTCTTGACTTTTCTTTCCTTCTTTGGCTTCCTTCATCTAATGGCTCCTTAAGGCTCTGCAACCCACATTTTTCTTTACAGAACACAAGAAACAGCATCCCTTGTTTTCACACTTCAGAGAAGAGACAAAAGAGACCTTTTGGCAAAATGTCAGATTGTGTGACTGATAACACCCCCCATGATTACAGACTATGACTTGTGGCCATGTTAGACTCAGATGTGAAAACAAAACACATACATTTTATATTGGCCACTTTGCTCCATTCTATTAAATTAGGACTAGTCATTAGCTGGTGGAGAGGGAGAATAATTTCCATCAAGAGCCCAGGGCACGGCAGGGTGGGGGCAGCATCTGATATTCTCTCTCCTCCCTCCCCCAGTTTTCCAGCATTTTCCCTCCAGAGATGTTGGTGTGAAACTAGCTCACATGACAAATTAAAGTGATTCATAACCCAGCTGCAGTCCCTGCTGACAAGCCCCATTGCAGAGCAATCATGCAGATTTTATGCACCCAGAGCCCAGGGAAGGGCCTGGGTCAGGGCACATACCACACTTCAGAGCAGTCTGACACAACTTGGCTGAGTTCATCCACGGCACGTGAAAGCCAAATGGCTGTCACTTGATAGCAGTTAATAATGTGGTTTTAGAAGGGATATTTTCTCTGATAAATTAAATTTTCAGGACACCACCCTGCATCTTCAGCCCTTATCTTTTTGTCTGGATTTTTTTTTTTTTTTGGCTCTCCTGTAAGTCTTTAAACACACAAACAGGGATTACACAGATAAGCTTGCGGTGTGGTTCATTCTGACAGTGGCTTATCCATCACAATTAATTAACCTGGGGATCCATAAACTGGACAATTCAGCTGTGATTCTCTTGTCACCACGATAAAGTCAGTGCCCATTTCAGAGGTGCAGCTGCAGGTAGGCACCATGGCAAGAGGGAGGATGCCAGAGGTTCAGAAGAGCAAGTCCCTCCCCATAGTGAGCACGGGGAGCAGCGCAGGTCCCTGCACTGGCACAGCCCTCACCAGCCAGTGAGGCCAACATGCCAGGTCCAGGGCCCATCCAGGGGATCCCGTCAGGAGCAAAAGCAGACAGGTCTTTTAACCACATGCTGCTGAGTAATGGAGACCTGGCCCTCCCACATGGTGACTGGCAGCCACGGGAACCACAGGACAGAAAGTGCTGTGTGCCCCAACCCTTAGGGAATGGCTGTGTAAAGACTGAAGCGTGGTCCAGACCTGCTAGTTTAAGTTTTATGCATCATGGGATACCTGTGCTTCTCCTCAGACCATGGGAAGGTCTAAAATGTGGGGAACACATCTTGTCTGGATCTCAGTCATCCATGTCATGCTGAGTGCATGCTGGTTGCTCTGAGAAGACCCCTCAGAAAGAGATATTTAGAGGTGTTTCCACTGGTGCCTCTGATGAGGGAGAAAAGTTGCAGCAAAAACGCAGAGCAGGAAAATGAGGGATTTCAAAATAATGACCTAGGCTGATTTCAATTCTGAAGTAGATGGAAGGAATGGAGCTGGGATCCACTCCCATCAGATGGAAATAAATTGGACTATTTCCCGGACAGATTGGCTCCAGCTGGGAAAGAGAAAGAAGGCAAGGAGGGAAGATGGTTCAAGTAGGAAAACAGAAGCTCTGATATACTGGGCATTTTCAAGGAAGTCAGATTAGCTATATTATCAAATCAACAGCATTAGATACAGCTGGCAGTATCCTGGGAGACAAGAGACAAAGCTTGTCAAAGCTGGAAGGTGGAAAAGCAACCAGGCTTCAAGATTTTTTTTTTTCTGACCATGACAAAAATTGATTTGCCCTTCACAGGACAGGGGATGCACTAGAGGATGGCAGGCGCTTTAACATCTCTTCCACCTCTCCAAGAGACCTTAGGCAATGCCACCAATGACGTTGTCATTACACCTCCCTTTGCCTGGCTGGAGGAGAGCTGCCCTTCCCGGCTACTTGGCAGGAGCCCTGAATATTAATTAACACATTCTTAGCCAGAGCTCCAGGCATGTGTTAGAAACTTGCTTGGTGGAAATGTCAGTCCTCCACAGACCCTCCCCTGAAATGGCATAGATGGGTTACCACAACTTGTATGTTGTGACAACTACCTGCACAGTCTGAAATTCCCAGGGGTTCCAGATGCTCCAGACAAAAACCCCCAAACCTGTGTGAGAGCCCACAAGCTGAAAGCCAACAATAAACAAAACAAATACAATTGCTGATTAGTGTTGGCTCGCTCCTCCTCAGGAGGCTGTGGGGGGAACAGTGATTAGGGGAGCATTGGCATATCCTGAACCTCAGCCTGTGTCAGTGACCTGATGAGTTACTGAGCCTGCTCATGCTGAAAGAAACAGCAAAGTACAGCAGTCCCTGTTTTGCCAGCCTCCAGGATGGGAGCGCACAGAAGGACATCCTGCAGCATTCCCAGGGGCACAGTGGTGGGAAAGGAAGTGAGTCAGGGCTGGAGCAGGCTAGCAGAGAAACAAAACCAGCACCCTTAAAAACCATGGTCTGGTCTCAGACAGGAGGAATGGCCACAGGCGGCAGAAACAGGAAGCATGGCAAGAAAAGCCAGCCAGTTTCTGCTCTGTTCTACCCCCTCTCCCTGCCCAAAGCCTGCACCGGACCTCCCACCTCTGGGAGCAAACAGGGACTCGTCCAGAGGGGCAGGCAATGAGTCCTAGGGCTCCCCACTGGCCATCAGAACTTTCCCAGTGCTCAGCCTATGCCTGCAGCCTGGATGTTGCCTGGTGTTACTGGGGGAAGGCACTTGGGGCACCAGTACTGTCCCCTCACTCCTGCACTAGGTCCATGAGCTGCTGGTAGCTGACACAGCACTGGGGCCTCAGCAGGGCTGCTGGTTTCCTAACCATGAGAGGTACCTTGGACTGACCTTGTCCCACTCTGTCCCTGGTCTCAGTGGGGGGAGATTTCCCCTCAGCAAGGGGAAACCCCAGTGTGATGCCTCTGGTCTGAGTGGTGCAGCCAGGAGGATCATCATAGTCCTGGCTGGCCTTGGCTGTCTCTGGGTCTGTGACCTTTCTCAATGCCTTAATCTCAGAGGGAGGGAGTGGTCTACCACCAGCTGAGCCTCACCATCACCGTGACAAGATCCACAGGGACAGCAGGTATCCCATGCACATGCTCCAAGTGGAATCTTAAAAATAGAAGGCAGCAGAGTGTGGACCAGCTCTGCCAGGTGCCACAGCTGCAATAAAATCAGCATGAGGCCTGAGCCAAGCCAGTTGGGAGGGGCTTCACCCACCCACAGCCCCGGGAAGCTGGTTAGCACGTGAGAGGTCCTTTGGCACTGCTGTACTGAGCTTGGGCTTGATGCCTGCATGACTGCTCTGACCACCCCAGGGTGCCATCTGGGCAGGTCCTCGGAGTGCGGGCACCCACTGCCTTGCTGCTTGCTGCTGCTTTGGGGCAGTGGGCACTGGCAAGCCCTGTACCAGTGCAGGAATTCAGCGTCAGGGAAAGAAAATTGAACATGATTAAATTAAAGCCCTTTATAACCCAGATAGTAGCAATCTGTCTACTCCACTGCCATTATCACTCCTGTTCACTGGTACATCTGTGTGTAAAGCACAGTTAGGTAAGCCTAGCAAGGGTAATTATATTGACCTACAAACTGTGCTTTGCCTGTGTTTCTGTATCAGGCATGGAGAGCAGTCAAGGCCAGCTTCACTGCTCCTTGGCACACACTTGGCGTTTATCAGTCGGCAGAGAGAAAAAGCCGAGGCTGTCCCCATGTGTCAGCCCTCCACAGCAGCTGGCTCCAGGCTCCCTGTGAACGCCTGTGGCAGGAACGGCTTCACTGCTGCCAAACTTTGCATGAGCTGTCTGTGCCCACAGCACGCCCTGCCTGTGCCCTCGCACACCATCACCAGAGCCATTGAGTCCAGCCCCAGGCTCAAGCCTCTGCTATGCGGGCAACCTGCTCTGGGGTTGAGCTTTCCCTGCGGAAGGATCTGAGTTGTTTGGAGTCAGATGGGACATACCCGCTCACCTGCCTTTTACATTCCTTGAATTCCTATGTGGGGTTCCACAAGCAGCTCCCACAACTGTCCATACACCAGAGCAAAACGAAAGATATCTGGAACAGCAGACCCCCCAGTTTCCTTCTGTTGATGGCTAGAGGGGGAAGGACTTCAGAAGCTCAGTTAAAAGTCCTTTCCCAGATAGCTCCCTGTATTTCCCAGCTCACAGCAGTGCCCTGTCCCCACAGCTCTCGCTCCGCAGCCTCCCCATTTTCAGCTGGGGCCACACCTTGCCCCCAGTAATTAACCACATAGGTAACACCTGGCAAAAGGTACAGCTCTTGGCAGCTCTTTGGAGGGGGATGTGGCATATGGACAATAGGCATTTTGATAATAGGAGAGAACATCTTCAGGCCGAACCTTCGCAGGCTTATCTTGCCCTAGGGGCATAGACAGGTTGTCCTTGCCAGCTCTGTCTGCACTACCATGTGCCTGCAAGCCTGTGGGCTGTCTCCCCATTGAGCTGGCACATTTGCCACTTCCAGTCCCTGTCACTTTGCAGTGCTGACACTGCAGAGGTCCCTCTTTCCCTGGCCCGTGTCAGGAAATGGGAAATTTATCAGTGTAGCATTGTTCCTATGCTCTCCCTGTGCTGTTCTCAAAGAACCTCAAAATCTCAAATGATTTTTCAATTTCTTTTCCTCTTAGGAAGCTATCCTGCAAGAAAAGGTTCCTTTGTGTGTGAGCTCTGTAGCTGGGGACACCACTCCACTAGAGCAGGGCTGAGGCTGGTCCTTGGGGAGCCTTGATCAGCATGGCTTCCCATTTGTTGCTGGGACAAGCCAGCAAACAGGACAGCACGTTGTCTGGGAGCCAGAGAAGACACCAAGCCTCTAGTGCCAGAACTTCCAGCAAAGACACCATGATGGGAATGGGAAAAGGAGAGGCAGCAGCAGGAGATCAGGCCTGGGTGCCCAGCAGAGCTGCAGTGGATAACACAGAAAGGAGCTTATCAGCAAATTTTTGTAGGCTCTGGTCCTACTTTGAGGAGAGGAGAGGAAAGGTCCAGATCAGACAAATGACTAATTTTCACCGTAATCACAAACCCAGCCATGCTTAACAACAGAAGCAGAGCATTCAGCCTTATGTGTCTGCTGGTTTGAGAGCCATCAAGCATGTCCCATGAACAATTACCCCTTGGAATGGCTCCCTCCAGAGCAGAGGCAATGAGGCATTACAGAGCTGCAGCCTGTGTCTGCATATTCCCTCTCCACGTGGACAACAGAGCTGAGCGCAAGCCTGGATGCTCTGTGCTGGATCGGGAACTGCAGAGCCTGAGCAGGGAGAGGCTCTTCCTCATCTGAGCCAACTCTGGATCCACGACTGGATCCAAGCAGTGATAACTACCGAGTTACTGCTATAGTGATGCTGAACCATGGGGAGAGGGGACCTGCGCAAACCAACCAGCAGACCAGGCACTTCGTGTGCTGCTGCAGCGGTGGCCCCTGGCCCGGAGATGGAGCGGAACCCGGGGCGGCCTCGGCGAGCTGTTTGTGTGACCGAGCAGCTCCGGGTCTCCGCGTCCCCTCCCGCTCCACAACGCTGCTCCGGGAGACAGCAGCACTGACCGAACTGCCCCGCGGCAGAGCTGGGAACGCACCGGCAGTGCCTACGGGCGGGCGGGCTGAGCTGTGCCGCCCCCACGCCCGCTCCCGGGGCCCGTCCCCAGAGCCTCTACGCAACTTCGCGCCGCTGCCAGGTGCAGCGCAGCGAGGCGGGGGTGCAGGGGCACAGCTGTCAGACCGCAGCCCCTGCGGAAACACAAGCCGGGGGTCGCGGGGCTCTGCCCGCGGCGCCGCTGCCGAGCCGCTCCGGCCCGGGGCGCTGCCCGGAAATGACCGCCAGAGGTCGCCAGAGACCGCGGGCGGCGCGCGCGTGCAGCCCCAGGTAGCGCCGCCAGGCGGCGGCAGAGCCGAGGGCTCGCGAGTGCCCTCAGGCCGCGGCCGTGACGGCGCGACCTGCTCGGGTCACTTGGATCGGAGCCGTCAAAGCTGTCAGGGCCTCTCCGTTAACCCCGAGATCAAAACGGTTCCCATCAGCCGGTCCGGATCCCATCCCTCCAACTCCGCAGCGGCAGAACCTCTGCGCCGGGCGGGCGGTCCCGCTCCCTCCCGGCCGCCCCAGCCCCGGCTCCGGCGGAGAACACAACGCGGGTCTTCCCCGCAGTTCGAAAGGGCAGGTTGTGTCTGCATCCACCCCGCAGGCCGGGAGCCGCCGGCCCAGGTAGCCCCGGGCCCGGCTCTGTGCGCTCGGGGCAGCGAAGGCTCGGCCCTGCCTGGGCCAGTCTGGCCTCTCCCAGCAGCAGTCAGTGTGCCAGCTGGGAAGGCAATGGATGGGACAGATGGAATGCCAGCTGAAATCTACCAGACAGTCTGCTTCTAAGGATGGAGGGAGGTGCCGATGTGCCCAGTGGAGGAGGAGAGCTGATCGGAAATAAGCAAAAGATCTTTCAAAGAAACAGTTTTGGAGGAACATACCCCGAGTTCCTGAGCAGTGTGGGACAGGGTGATTCTACCTGTGCCAAGGATTGTAACTGCCTCAAGATGTGTGAGAACGATCAGGACGGTCGGGAGATGTTGCTTCCTTGAAGATGTTTTCTGCTGAGGAGTGCTCCATCAGTGAAACGTGACCTGTTCCTCATACAATTCCTGTTCCCTTCTCAGGATCCTTTGCCCAGGTAAGCAGGATGTTGATTCGTAACACATCCAATTTAGCTCTCAGGGTGTGCCTGAGATGAGGATGAGCCATGCTTTTCAGTCACAGTTCCTTCCCAGAGCAAACGAAGCAGCTGCCTCCCCCTCAGTCTACTCATCTGTGTCAGCACCATCCCCTCTAGGGACATGTTCAGCAGAGCTGAGGAGGAACAGGAGTTAGCTTGGCCCAGAGCTCCTGTTCACACTTAGGGACTGCGGAAGCATGTGGGTGGTGTGCACATGTGTCAGCAGTGCCAGAACCAGGTGGAACTGAGGAGCAGACTGACAAAATAGAGCAATGTGGTGTCATGCTCATCTGCTTCTCTGTGCTGGCCAGACAGGCTCTCAGGGGTCCTCCTCCCTACAGATCACAGCTAGTTAGGCATAAAGGAGTTCTTCAAACACTGAACTGGAGCCAGGGGTGTCCTCAGGCTGTCACAACAGAGATCTGATAGGTTATCCCAATCAGAGAATGCTGTTGTGTGTGTAGTGGAGGAACTTCTGAATCCCTTCAGATCTCTTGATTGCAAGCCAAGGAGAGTATCAGGAGTGAACAGGCAGGGCTACAGGCACAGCTGCACTGGGGAGGAGGGCTGAAAACACACACTGCATCTTCCCATCCTGCTCTGGCCTTTCTCCTCCTATTACTTATTTTTTCCCCTTCTGCCAGGGCTGGCACAAGACTTGCACAAAGGCAGAGAACACATATCAGGTGACTCTTATTCCTGATTTCAGAGGGGATCTGGCTATGGTACGAGCCACTCGGCAGAGCTGGTTTGCCCTGGGATGTTCTGTTTTATGCTAACTCAGGCAGCAAAGAACCCTCTTCCCATTTCTGCTAACTCCAGTCAGGGAGGGAGGATCCACTGAGGCTGACAAACCACTCACCAACACTTTTAGAGTAGAAAGTGGATTTGGTGTTTTAAGGAAAAACTTGAAGACAGGTATTTTGTGGTAGGGACCTGGCTGTTTGCCCAAATTTCCACTATTAGCACATCAAGCTGTTGTCATTTGGCCGGGGAGAATGACTGCTCCAGTGAGAAACATCAGCCAATTCCTCAACTCCACTGCTGCAACCCAACATGGCTGTACCATTGCCATATCCCTGTTTGTCTCCCAGGGCCTAGGTGGAGCTATCAAACCACTTCCCACCGACTAACCACAAAACTGAGTAACACCACCTAATCCCCTAAATTATCAGATTAAATCCATTGACATGGGAGTAGGAGGACAGTGCTTTCACCTTTGGTCATAATGCCCCCCTGTCGAACCTGAGCCACAGCCAGCACCTCTCAGGTGACTGCCCCAAAAGAATGCAGAACCATTTACCCTCACAGCCATGTCCCATCCTGAGCCAGACAGCTCTAGCAAAAGCAGCACCGTGCACTTGCTTCATCTGTAAACTGCTGGAATTTGCTTTCTGGTTGTGGAAAGATTATAGGGGAAAAAATCGTGCAAACAGCTGTTTTTGCTTTTTGATCTTTTGCTGGTTTTACAGCACTTGCATCTCTCTGAAAACAGAGAGGACTCTGTACCTTTCTCCTTAAAAAGTTGTTTCCATTCCCTTCTTGGTACTTTATTCCTGAGGCCACATGACCAAAAATGAAGAGGAACCAGTATCTTCTCCACACCAATGAGGAATCTGCTCACTTCCAGTTTCTACAAATACTAAAGGATTCAAAAATTCTTCTATGAAACCTGGTAGACAAAATACTTCTGTTTAGAGTGGTGGCTCAACCAACATTCTTCCGTCTCTTCCTCTCCTCAGGGAGAGGGATTCAGCTTTATACTGGTGAGGTGCTGTCCTGCCAGCTGCAGCCTTCCTCATCGAAGCTGAGCCAGGCCTGGAACTACTCCATCACAAGCTCCCTGAGACACATGGGTGAGGCTACAATGACACCTAGCTCTAAATATGCAGCTCACACAGAGTGGGCCCTGCAATCCCTTAAGGACAAAGCCCACAGGAGGAAGGGCCCTTCTCATCTGGGGCAGGGAAGGTCAGAGACCAGAGATGGGAAAATAGAGGACCAACTTCTGGTCCTTCCAAGACAGACACTTCTTGGGTAAGTTCATCTCACCTGACTGCATCCACCTGCACACCAAGTCACAGTGTAGCAGGGAGGGAGGCAGAGACACCATGATGCATGAACTCTGTGTGCCTGCAGGGACCCTGCCAGCAGCTGTCCCAGGCACAAGGGGTGCTGGAAAGGATCAATAAGGACAAATGCAATGCTGCTGCTCCTCTCCTCCACCTGCAGAGACCAGACACTGATGCCAGTTTATTCTCCTTGTGCCCAGGTGGTGCATGGCTGAGTGTAGGATAAAGTCTGACAATCAGAGCTGTGGAAAACTTGCTCACATTTTGAGCTCCTAGGGCTCAGGAGTTTTAACACACCCCTCTTTTTCTCCCTAACAGTGCCTCCCTCCCCCTGCCCCCGTCCCTTGGGAAACATCCAAACTAGACTGGTGTTAATAGCTGAGGTCTTTATTTAAAGTTTTTTATATACAGTAAAAGTGTCACAGATAAATCTGTGACAATCAGACAAGACAAATGTAAATCTCTCTCAACAATTAGCAGCTTAAGATCTATAAACTACAGTGTTACGTTCACAAGTGTCATTTCTGTACTTTTCAACCCGTGCAAGTGAGTTTTTCTGTTTATTTTTTTACACTTTAAAAACACACTTACAGCTAAGTCAATTGCCTACAACTATACCACCTGGCATACACAACACAGACACACAGGGTTTGTAACTCTTTAGCCACTTTCAGAATTCACTTAAAAACTGGCAGAACTACTCAGTCTTGAACCCTTTGTAGCTTGGCTTCTTTTGTTATAATGTGGGGTTTTTTTAATTAAAAAAATGCATATTTTCAAAGCTGACAGACAGTGCTTTCCTGTCCCAGTGTAACATGTACACAAGTCAACAGTTCATCTGATCACACCTAAGCACACATGGGATTGAAATAAACCAATAGAATAACTGCTGGGAGCATGCTGAGTATCATTAAACTAATGACGCTGAGAGAAAAAAAGAACTTCATAAATTTTTTAAAGGTAAATTTTTTGCATCAAGATTTTCTTTCTTCTTTATATTGAAGGAACTGCACTTGAACCCTCGAATGGTAATGAGTTGCTGCTCTTGGAACTTACCCAGTCCATTTTATTTTTCCCTTTTTATGTGCCATGGCAGTATGTGCTAAACACATCTAAGCAATTTCTGAATCACTTCAACTCCGAATACGAAATGTTTTGGGAAACATTCTGCAACTCAGAGATGATCACTAAAAAGTTTTTATCTACAAAGGAGGCTGTTTAAAGGAATTCACACACGCACTCACATCCACAGCGGAAATTGTCCTCTACACATCATCCAGAAACACTCCATCAGGAAAGCAAACACAACCATATACAAGGAAAGGGAGCTTTAAAGCTAGAATCACATTTCCAACAATATCATCATTAAACTATCAGAAATCACCACAGATCTTCAAATTGAAGAGGGAGGAAACCCCCAAAACGTTCTGCTAGTGCAAAAGGCAAAACACATGGCAGTTGTATTAGGATATGAAAAGTGGATGCAGCATCATACGTGACATTACTGCAGACAACTTTCTGGAATGGAAGAAACTGTCGAGAGAGAAAGAGACAGACACTTTGTCCAGACCCATATGTACATGGTCTTCACCAAAGAGTTCTGAGACGTCAGTTTCTATTAAGCCTGCACCCTCTGGCAAACTAGTAAATGGTATTTACTGAATATGACAGAGTTGAGACAATATATGAAATTAGGATATAAAGAAGAGGGACAAACACTTCTGTAAATACTACAGACAAATGGCACTGAGTGTCCAGATCCACTGGCTTTCAACTCCTTCCTGCTTTGACCACATAAAAACCTACCATAAACAAGTCTAGTGTGAACAAACTTCAGAAAAAGAGGTACAAAGGCCAGGTTTCAGAAATAAAGGCAACAAAGCATTTCAGTTATATGCCAAATCAGTTCTTACTGCTATTCACACATTTGTTTCTGACAAAACCTGCATAATGGGAAGCTGATAGTTATCCAAGGAATATAAGTCACTAGAGAAGAGCCTCCCTGGAGCCAGGAGCACAGCCAAGGGAGGGAATGGCCACGCACCTTTGCTCTGGCTGTGGCGCTGCAGAAAGCACAAGCAGTTTTGCCTTGAGTCAGCTGCAAATGGCAATTTGCATTTTAATTAGGACAGGAGAAGATTAGTACACATGGTGACAGAGCGGTGTGCTGGGATCCCTGGGGAAGGGGCACCTGAGTTTCCTGTGACTATGGGGAAAAGGAACCTTTGGAGGAACAAAAAAGGTTGGATGGTGGAGGGCTTGCCTCTGCTGGCAAGGTGTGAAGCTTGTTTGAGGGAATATCTCACAACCTGGAATCTGCATCACAGCACAATGCCTGTGTATGTGTGTGTGTGTGTATACATGATGTACATGTCTCATACATGCCTATGTACGATTTCAACTGGTTTAGGTCACTTGGACAACATCTGGTTCCTAGAGGGAAGATGATCCTGGAAGGAAAGAAAACAGTAAGACCTAACTAAACACCATAAATGGTTCTGAGAGAATCCTGGAGTCTTTTTAGATTTCATGGAGACAGAAGATGAATCTTGGCACTGTTATGGTGAAAGGGACAGCAGTTAAAAACCAGCACAGAGTGAACGCAGATTCCTTGGACTTAAAGGCTGCCTGCCTGTACGAACAGGTCACCAGCAATGGCACATTGCGAGGACTTGGGGTTACATTTGAAGCTGACATTTCCTTTAGAGATTTGCAAAGGTGTCTGCACCAAGTGCTGGCCCCCGTGGCTGAAAAAGAGGATGCTCTCTATGGCACACCACAGACACAGACACACAAATGATCTTACCAGAGCCTGACAGGAGGAAAACTTTGGTTTCACTTTTCAGGGATTTTTTTTTTTTTTTTTTAATTAGAGCTATTTTTGAGATAACCATTCTTCTAAGTCAACTGTTGAGTCAGTATTTTTTTCCTTAAAAGAACCTATATTGTTCCTAGGAAGAGATGAACAGAAATTCCTTGTTCTTATCCTGAGGCCAGGAATGAGAGATGACATGCAAACAAAAAATATAAACATACTATCCTTCACATCTGGGGGGAAAAAAAAAAGCCCTGCAAGACAAAAAGGCATGGAGAAGACAGATGTTTTCCATGATGCTGCATCTGTATGCTCAGGAGGACAGACAAATGGCATATGGACAGTGCTGCGTTCAACAGGCTGACACTAGAAACTACTCTCTGCCCTCCTCAGAACTGCTTCAGGACAAGACGGCTCACAATTATTCACGCATTTCTTCATTTAAAAACATCACTTCTTTATTTGAAAGAAAAAAAAAGTAATGACCCTCCCAACCCCTTCCAAAAAAACCCCCGATAATAATAATAATAATTATAATAATAATAATAAAAAATCCTATTAGAAACAATAAGGAAGCACTGAGAGTTTGAGTATTACACTCTTCAAGTATGCTGTTCGGATTTTTTTAAAATCTGTGAATATACATATATTAAAAAAAACCTTAAAAGTGCGACCAAGGGCTTCTGCTTAAGGATAAGTATTTCAAGGACTACTTCAAAATACTGTAGCACGACTGTGCAGTTACTGTGTATGGCATGAGGCTTCCACTCCATACACTCAGCCAAGTTAGCCAGCCTTACAGAAAGTTACTGAAGTCAGGTTAGCACAAACGGCGAACCCAGATGCTGAGCTGGGAGAGGGATCCACACGTTGTTTTTCTCTTGTTAAGGAAAGAAACCACTCTGAACGCATACATTTGGACATGGAATGTGAGCAGACTTCACAGTAAAAGTTTAGTGTTACAGGTTTGCTGTGGTACCATCATTCAAGGCTGTGCACTAGATTGAGCTTTGCTCATCTTAAGCTAACCACGTTCTCTTCTTCCTGACAGGTTTAGTACAGTAGTTCAAGCCACAATTTAAACTGCCCATTGGTATGCTCCAAATTTCTGTATTTTTTCATTTCTTTTGTACACTTTAAAGAATCTTAAGATTTGCATCGAAAGAGAACCATGCTACATAAAAATTATCCAGGATTCTCGCCAAAAGAGTTCTTGAATAAAATCTAAAAAATACTATTGCAATGCATCTTGCAGAGAAAAAACGTTATTCTAAATGTAAACAAATTCACTCGGACACTTTAAAACTTCAGCGGAGTAGTTGCTGACTAATCTTTGCCAAACTTGCTCACCAAGAGCACCAGGAGGGAGCGGCGCAGCCCATTCCTGCCGCCATCATCTTGGGGGAGACAAGAACCGTTCCAAGTAGCCGGTGATGGCATCCCAGTGCTTCCACAAAAAGGCAATGAAAACCACTATAAATAAAGTGCTGAACGTCCTATTGCGAGTCTTCATCAGGGGCACGACGCAGTTGGCCACAGTGGAGACAAAGACAAGGAGGACAGCCATGACAGCCAGCAAGATGTTGATGAACTTGCCCAGTAGGTTCCTGGCTGTGGCATTCTCCAGCCCCTCCAACTGCACCACTTGCTGCTGCTGCTGCTGCAGCTCCATCTTGGAGATGCGCGTCTGGCACGCTTCCAGTGCCTCCTGTGGGCAAGAACACATACTGGGTCACTCTAGTCCACAGCTGTTACCTCACCAATTGGGCCAGGCAAGGACCACCATCCCCACACCTCACACCCTGAGCTTCTGCCCTGCAGCAGGAGCAGAGGAAGCGGTGCCATGTCCCGAGGTGAGAAACCCCTCACTGACTGGACACTGCAGCCTGTAATACACCATGGCACCTCATCTGCACCCAGAAGGCTTGACATGGAGATGCCAGGCTGGGCAACCCCACAGCTTCTGCCCAGAAGCGGGAGCCACCCAGCGAGCTGGTCAGTTCAGTTTTGGTTCCAAGAGGCCTCTGAGAGGACAAAGAGGCTGTGCCTAGCCAGAAATCTTGATCCTCTTCCTCTTCTGTGATGTGCACTCCCAGAACTTCAATTTCCAATACCTTCCTTGAGGTGGTTTGTGCTTATCTGACCCCTCTGCAGAAAACTAGGCAACCTTGCAGAAAACTACATCAACAAAAATAACTACCAAAGGCTCAGCTGTGTTCTGCTTGCTTAGTAAGCTGTGAGCTCAGGGAAAGGTCTGAGGGGCACTAGGGCTGGGACTGTACAGCTGCCATTGCAGGAGGATGATCTCCTCCAGACTGCAGCAAACTGTGGCACTGGCACAGCTACAACTGACACTGAGGGCTGGGGAAAGGTATCTAGAAGGGTAAGAAGCATGGGATTTATGGAACTGCTTACAGGAAGAGGCAAAACAAAAAGAGGTGGAAGGAGAAGACTACCCTGCACAAATCCACCTCTCTAAAGCCCCACTGACTCAGGGGATTTTGTCAGACCTTTTCAACCAGCCGAACTCCAACTGGACCAACCCAACCTGCACTAAAACTATGGTGACATGCAAGGTAGGGGGCTAGGGAGAAGGAGAGAGATTTTCAGGCAATTAACACAAGGAGAGACTTCTGCCCTTGAAAATACAGAGTTACAATGCTTCCACTGATTTTCTCTCAGAGTCACCTTTCTCAGAGGGGCCAACTGCAAACATGATCTACAAGTCTGCAGCGCTCTTTCCCAGACTGCTGACCAAAAAAGGAACTGGCACTGTTCCTCTGCAACATCAGTCCATGCTCTTAAATAGTTTTTCATGCAACAAAACTTAACACTTCCCTTTTCCCCAGTAGTGCTGAGGAATAGGCTGTCCCAATTTCTAAGTTTACACTAAAAGCACTGAATTGTAAAATGAAGATTTAAAAAAAGCTGTTGAGAAATCCCCACTTCAATCTTCTGCCATCTGAATTTGGAGAGGAGAACAAAACCTGGCTGTTGTAACACTCCCCCAAGGGAGAGCCTCCTGTTTACACTGCCAGAGGCCATTGTACCACTGTCCACACACACTGATTATATTTAACTTAAAGGTCATTGTCACCTGTTACATTTCTCATTGCATCATGTCTGTGGAGGTCAATGAAACATGAGGGCTTCTCCTTGCTTAAGACCCCCAAAAGCATGGGGCGGAATTGCTCAGCTGCCCCAAACAGCAGCTACCAGGAAGGACTATTGATGCAACAGGAGTTACAGCTGGATCCACAGGTGTGTGAAGAGCACAGCCTGCTTGGCCTCCAGAGGAAACCACCTGTCTGAAGCACTTCAGGGGAGGAAAGAGGGAGAACTCTTAACCTACAATTCTCTGCTCACACTATGAATATCTCCAGTCAACGATCAGAATTGAGATGTCTGTTAAAACCAGCACAGCAAGTACTTAGAATGGACAAGAGACTTGTTTCTGAATAGGCCTTTCTCTGTAAGGGTCAGCAGCTGCTTTGCTTTGTAGAAGGGCCTCCAACTTCAAGACCTCTGTTTCATAGCTTTTTTTACATACTGAAAGAAACTTTTCATTTAAAAACACCTTATTTCTTCAAAGCCAACAGAAAGAATTGTTTTCTGTTTTCAATGCAATGCACACACAAAGCCATTTTTCCTTAGACGTATGTGACCATTCTGTAAAATCAGTGATACAGAATCACATCCCAGGGCCTGTGTACTGGGAACACTACTGTAAAAAAAGTGTTTGAGTCATGGCCCATTGAGCGTCTAACACAAAGGCCTGCGCAAACAGTGGGCTCTGGCTCCTGCTCTGCTACAACTGATTCACAGACCCTGCTCTGGCAGAGCGGCAGGTTCCCTCTGCGTGGGGCACAGCCCTGCTTTACAGAAGACGTTACCTGGAGAGGTACCCAAGGGTCAGAGATGGAAAAAGAACCTTTTGGAACACAACAGTTTAGCAATAAAGCTACAAGGATTAAAATCAAATATTGAAGTGCCGGAGTACTTCAAAAGTGAATGAGTTCCTGAAAGAGCAGGCAGAGGGCAGGACTTGGGTCTTTGCTTGTGTCACCCACCTGGATGTCCCGGGCTCGCTCATAAGACTGATAGGCAATCTTTTCCTCCATGCTGGCCAGCTCCTGTTTTAAATTGAGGATCTCGTTCTGGTGGAGTTCAGTCAGGTCATTTAACTGCTCTTCAAGTCTTTCACATCTAGAAATGACAACACATGGTACAATGGCTTTAATGTGAAGAGGACAGGAAAATGACACCAGTGACAACCAAGCAACAAACACTGTGGCCTGTGTACTGAAACCAGCATGGCTGCCTCAGTCAGCACACAGCACACTCCAGCACCAATGCTCTCTTGCTGGGAATTAGTCCTTTCTACCACATAAACTCTGTGATACTGTTCCTATCCTGGAGAAAAAAACACAGTTACATGATAGCTGTTGAGTGATGCAAGAAATCAAGGACAGAATGAGAACAGTATTCTATTCTCATATGAGAATAGTATTCTATTTCCCAAACTTCTGTGTAAACCTAACAGTTCCCTTCTAATACCATAAGCTCTTAAGCATTTTCATCTACACTTGGAACAGTAACGGCCATAAAAGTGACAAGGAAGTGACATGTCACTGATGCCTCAGAGAAACATGATGTTACTGTCTGATCTCTGCATGAGGTCACATGGATCTTTGACTTGTTTTTCTTTATCTCCCATGAATGATGCAACTTAACAAGCAAATACCATCATATTATTTGTAAGAAGGACACATGAATCACTGACCTGCAGGCTTATTTTTCATTTTGCTCCTGGTGAATGGACCTGGAGCAGTCCTGAGGAAAAAGGTTGCTCAAAGAAACCAAGTTACAACAATTCTGAGAGACAGAGTTTTGCTTTTCACCGAAGGAGTTCTAAATTAATTTAAACGATAGCTCTGATGGTAACAAAGGTATGGGCACAGCCTATGGTGGCCATTGGGCTTTTACCACTCTGATTTCCTTTCTCTACTCATTGTAACAGATGGAAAAAGCTTACCACACAGCCCTTATCATCTGAATCTTGATACTAAGAACCAAGAAATTTCTAAGGAATTAACCACAGAGAGAATTCCTTGTTTGAATTTTGTTTTCCTTCTAACTCCACCTGAATTTAATTCATACACAAACACACAAGATGAATAAACAATATTTACCTAGAATGAAGAATTTAATTGCAAGTTCTGAAACTAAGACACAAATCCTGCTTCTCTTTTTTTTCAAGGCTTTTTTTTTGGTGCTTCAGAACCTGCAGTCAAAAGCTAGCCTTTAAAAACAGTCTTGGGGTTTTGTTTTTCATAGACAAGTACGAAGAGAATTTTCATTTATGTTCCCAATGCAATATTACTTTAAACTAAGGAGGAGTCAGACACAGCATGACAATTTGCAGTAGTAAAACACATGTGGTCATCCAGCAGTGAGACCAAGACAACTGCCAGCCGACATGGCTCAGCCCAGAAAGGTGCCAGAAGAGCTGTGCAACCATGCTGGGACACATCAGAGAACTGGTTTCCCAGGACTGACAAGGGAATGGCCATGTGAAGACTGGCTAATGAAAAAGGAGCCCACATAATTAATAATGCCATTTGTTCGCACACTACTTAAAACAATCAACAACTTGCAAACAACCAAAAAATCACAACTAAACCCACTCTAAGTCCCAAAGGCAGCATCAATTACTTGAAATACATTCATCAATTACTTGAAATACATACTTGAATACATTCAGTTTGTTAATATATTTCAACATTCTCCAGTGGGTTTTATTACACAAAAAGAAACGTAAGCATTTCTGAAAATAGCATGATTGTGTTTTTAACCTCCTCTCACATAAACGCCTTCCATAAAGCAGCTGTTGCCAAGCAGCTTAAATCCTGTTCTCTAACAAAAAACAATTGTATTTTAATAACTTCAAAACTACCTCAATCTACAGGAAACATAAGGACACCCTGCAAATCTGTATAGTTAACAGTTTAAACAGAACATGATTAGCAGAAGGGTTGGCTCCAATCTTCCTGCCCTGAAGATTGCAGAATAACCAGCTTGTTCCCAACCCACACTTCACTCCCTGCTCAACCCCAGAACTTCTGCAGTTTGCATCCAAGAATCACCTGCACTCCCAGAACTCACTGTGTCAGGCAACTGCTAGAACTGGTTTATTTAAGAAAAACACACCCCTGCCCCCACTAACCTACCCTGACTTATTTTTGAGATGACACATCCTCCATTCAGCTTCTTTTCACTTCTTGTCCCATTATCTACAATTTAGAAAAAATAATTTTTTCCCGCTGCTTTCTACTGATGTTCAAATTTAAAAAGCAAGGAAGGGTTTATATGACTTACGGGGCCCAAAGCCAGGGTTTCCCTGTTGAAAGCTGGTTCATGCTCAAGTGGGAGTATTACATTAATAAAAGGGATAGGCCACCTGTCAAGAGAGTTAAGATGAAACACACCCCTCTAACTCATGAGTGCCAGGGTCTATTGAACAGACCAAACTTGTCTGTGAATACAGCAGTGCCCTGAATAATCAAATCCCACTTCACTTCATGTATGGAAAACTCCTCTTTGGAGTTCAAGAATTATTTTTTTACTAGTTAAAATGTGAAATTTCTGCTTAAAAGAACAAGCTCCTGCCCAGAAAATTCTCTGTGCAGCAGACCAGTGCTGCCTGTCACAAGTATCACAGAGATCATCAGAGCTGTTCCTATGGATACAGTACATCACTGGGGTGGTGCTTGGCTCAAGTGTGGGATATGGGAACACTTAATTTCGAACAGCTATGTTGGATTTCCACACATTTTCTGAGGCTCACTATGTAGGAATTGGAAAAGTGATCTGAAAAAGGCTCAGAAACACAATTATGACCATCTCATTCAAAAAAGCTTTAAAGGCATTTTAAAGTAATAGCTGCAAAATACACAACTAATACAGCATATGGAAGGGACAGATGTGATAAAAAAGACATTTGATCTGCACTCAGTTCTATGGTGAGTAAAGAAACTCTGACCAAACTAATGCTACAACAACCTCTGCAGTAGACAGTAGTAGTGCCTGTCTTCAGATGCCTCTCAAGGTGGACCTTTTTGTATAGCTATGTAATACAAACATTCATGTGACCTTTATTTGTAACTAAATACATCTTTATGCTACTGAACACACTGCTTCCAATAGTGGAGTAAACAGCTAAAACCAGTAGCTATTTGTAATATGCTCCAAGTCTTCTGCCTAGATACATGAACAACAGAACTTGCTCCCAGCAGAGTATGAGCTGCTCTCAGCATCTGCACACATCCCTGTACTTCCAGCTCTGAGCCTCTGTGGGAGGAGGATGGACAGCTTTGCAGGGATGTTTTGGTGCTGTCCTGGCCGGGTGAGCACCCACTTGGCCCAACACACTGCCTCCACTGCCCAGCCACACTCCAGAACAGTCTTGCCAACCCTCCCAGACCTCAGAGGTTTGGCTCCTTTGATCTATTTTATAACACATCATGAGGACAAACTGAAGTGTGACAAATAGACTACATCAAAACCCAGACAAATGGAAGCACCAGTGACTAGCCTTCTGGCTGAAGGGTTTCTTCTGACAGGAGTACAGGAGACCTAAATGCCCTTTCCAAGGCTGTCAGGCTTGGGAAGAAACCCAAACCCTTAGACTGGCCATACTCCAAATATGTGAACTTATTTCACCATGTACAAACAGGTTCCTAAAGGGACATGCAAAATGAAAATACTCAGCAGGAACTTTATTTCAGTCTCAATAGCACAGAAAGTCCCTGCTTGTATCAGTAAACAACTGCCACCTTCCAATAATGACATAAGCAACAAGCCATTTCAGTGCCTGCTCCGGGTGCAGAAGAACACAATGACAGCCAAGTTGCCGTCAGACTCTTCCTTCCGCAGTGGCTTGGCCCCAGTGGAGCAGAGCGGTGCTCCAGGGACAGCACATGCTGGGCAGCACAGCCCACCCTGGCCTTGCCATGATGCTGCCAGGCTTGCACCAGGGTGGCAGAACTGGAGCAACTGGACCAGTGAGTCCCTGCCTCAGAGACGGTTAGCAAACCAGCAGCCACGTGGAGTGATAGGCAAGATTTGGAAGCGGGGAGAGGGGAGGGAGGAGATGGAGGAAGTCACAGAAAACCTGTGAGGCAAGCCATGGCTGATAAACAGAAACTGCACAAACACACAGGGAAAAAAAATCAGAACCTGCAAAACAGTAGATGATCTAAGAAAGAGGAAATGGACAAAGACCAGGTGAGAAAATATCATGGCATGTGCTTTTTTCCAGCTTCCAGGTACAATGCAAACACTCAGTGACACCTGACAAGCCAAAGGCTTCTCCAAAAACTTCTTTTTTTTTAAGTTCTAACTCAACTCCGTATTTGTTTCTGAAGGCTTCCCATGAACAGAGCAGAGTAAGGAGGTATTTACAGCTTTTAAAGCCAGTTATGATTAATCTGAATCCCCAGCCACCCAGCATCAAACCACAACTTCCTTTCCCTTCTAGTTTTTTTCTGAAGAGAGCTGAGGAACAAGAAGGGTTCCAGTTGGAGGAACAGGTGCCACCCCTCCCTGCCAAGGCAGCAGCACCCTCTGCCCTTGGACATATCACGTCACCTTCTAGGGTGATATTGGCTTTTATCATGATGATGGTTCAAAATACAGAAAGTATAAAAACAAGAATCTACATTTGTACAGTCACGTAGTCGTCTCACTGTGATTAACCCATAAACTCTTGCTGATCACGCAGTTACCTGCACAGACAAGGGCACTGAGTGTGGTTTAGCTGGTCCTCTTTAAAGGTCACACCTTTAATTAATTTGCATCAACATTCCACATGACAAGTCTAAATTACTATCTTAAGCTTTTATAAGCCAAATGCAGATTCTCCCTGCTTTTCACTCCAGACTGCCTTGGTTAGTGCTTGGGCTCTGGGCTGACCTCAGGGGAGCGCTCTGAAAAGGTTAATAGAACATGACAGGTATGACTTCATAGTGTGCTAGTATGGGACCTACGTGAACCTTGCTCAGAGGTGCTGGGCAGTAACCACCAAGTTTAGCTGACAACATGGATCAGTCCCCAAGGTCTGCTACTGTACTTTCAGGCCACTCCTTCAGCTGTGCTGTGCTTGCATATAGCATTCCACCATGAATGGCTGCTGCTGTACGTGTGAAACAACAACCTACACAGCAACAGACAACAGCACCTCTCTGCTGCGGAGCAGAAGATCCAGCTCCACATCACTTTGCAATGTGACTTGATGATACTGAGGCACTAGGAACCCAAGCTGCTGTGCTGGGTGCTGGTTTCAGTCAAACTGCTGATTGTTGCAAAGCAGGATTAGAATACGGTGCTGGTCTGGCTTTGTTTGCCCGAGCTCTGCAAAGCACACGGAAAGCCTGCTGTCTCTACCAGATCCTAGCAGGCTAAGCCTTTTCCAGAGGTTTTCCAATTATATGGCATCAGCATGTCTGAAGAGCTGTAGGGCAACTCCGTGTCATGCTGCACAAACCAATGCAGCAAGTGGCACAGGGCACTTCAGCAAGCCTGTTCCCACCTCTGGCAGCTCTGCTGTGCCTTCCAGGTTGTGTTTCACATTCTGGCAAAGTCATGAAGGTCATAAGGAACCTCATGACAACAGCCCACTGTCCTTCACCAGAACAAGGGCTTGGGCCTTGCATTTGTTATTTAAAGTTTAAGAATCCTGTTGACTTAGACTGTACTGTCTTGGATGCCTGCAGAAGGGCAGCTAGTAACTCCTCCCTTCAGAGCCTGGGGTCAAGCCCCTGCTCCCAGTGTGTCAGGGGGAGGACGTCAGATGTTCTGCTGGACAGCTGCCAAGAGCCTCTCCTACCCAGCAGTGGAAGGGAAGTATTCTGTCAGCAACTCTCCATGGGCAGCTTTCCTCAGCAGGGAGGTGGGGGCAGCCTACCAGGCTGCCTCCCTGAAGCCACTGTCACCTCTGCCCTCTGACTTCATCAGGGATCACCAGTCCCGCAGTAACTGCTCCACCTTTCCATTCCTTCCAGTGAGAGGAAAGCTGATGGAAACATGGATTACCTGCTTCCAGAGGCCTATAATCTCCATGACAAGAGCACTGTCAGTATCTGTGCTGCCACTGTGGGCTGAGCAGCGAAGGGAAGGGATATCTTAGTTTTGGCACATGGGCAAGATCATGTCTTTTTAGAGAACCTGAAGAAAGCTGGAATGTTTCTTTCTCCAGTAGACATGGATCTGGAGTGTTGGAGAAGGCAGGGTCAAGTCAATGTCCACATTAGTTCTCTGTCATTTGCCTTGACCCAAACCTTTGCAGGATTTATGCAGGGCAAAGCACCGTCTGATAACAGCAATTGCATCAATGTACTCCGGGTTTTGGGGCACCTTATTACACCTCTTTGGCTTGACTTTTATCTTGAAAATGCTTTGAAATAACCTTTTTCCTTACTATCTCTTTCTTGTAGAGAGAGGGAGATGAGCAGCAAGATAGCAATATTTATAAAAGGCAAAACTGTGAGGGAAAAGTCCTGAGAAGACCACAGAACTCTCCATTTGAAAAGTACCATCCCCAAATCTGGTGCTTTGCAACCACAAATGTGAGATGAAGTACCACAGGACATACCTGTACCGCTCCTCCTGCAGGGTCTGCATTATCAACGTGTAATCCCTCTGGTAGCGAACCTTAAGGTCCTCAAATGAGTCTTCCAGTCTTCCCTGTGTCTCTCGAATTTCTTGAATCTCATGCAGTATTGCATCAAACCCTGAGCTCTGCATATCCAGAGTGTTTGTTTTGGAGCTGGAAGCTCCCACAGGGCCCCCTGTTGTGCTGTTGGCTCCCACTGAGCCTGATGTGGCACTGGAGCAATCCTCTTCACTGCCATATTTTGGGCTTGACTGAAAGTTCTGAATAACGCCTAGAGCCTTGCCTCCTGTCCCATCGTCCTGGCCTTCTTCTAAGGAGTCTTTCAGATTAGCAATGTTGTCTGCACTCCCAAACTTGTTCCTTATGAGGGAGGCAATCTCCCGGGGTTTGGAAACCACAGCTCCTGCTGCTGAATGCGTGGCCTGAGAGAAACTGGAAAGCCCACCTTTTACACTGTCTACGACTCCCTCACTGAAGCCAGTGACTTTTGCTCCAACATCTTTCAAACCCTGATGCATATCCCTGAAGACATCCTTCGGCTGCCGAGGGATCCCATTCTGTTCAATCTCTCGCAGCTTTCGATGGTAATGCTCCAGTTTCTTCTGCAGCTGCAAGATGGTTTGGGCTGACTTCTGATTTTTCTTCTCAAACACTTGTTTAATGCGGGCACTCTGCTGCTTGTCTGCATTATTGGCCAATTTCAGGTACTCTGCCACGTTGTCATCACGGGCTGTTTGCTCAATTTTGATCTGCTCCGTCAGCTTCAGTATCTTCTGCTGTAGGTGCGTGATGGCCACTTTTGTCCGCTGCGGATCTGGGGTGCCATCAACAGAGTCCGTGTTGATGCTGCCATCAGTGCTGGAGGCCACGGCACTGGAGGTCTGCGCCAAGCTGCTGACTTCCAATCGCTCAATCTAAGCAAGGAAAGAGAGAATCGTGAGTGCTAATCAGCAGCTTCACCAACAGAAAACCTTTCCTTCTTTATGCCAACCAACTTGGCAAATGGATGTAATTCTGAAAAGATGCATCTCTTTTTCAGCTGCCTGGGGGACAGTATCAATCAGGAGAGCTTCATGTGTTTTTCAGACATCTAGTAAAAGTTGAGAAGAAAAGCAAAACCCCTCATATTTGACTCCACTTAATGGCCTCAAGCAATTCAAAACTCAAGCACAAATGTGCAACAAGGCACCTGAGCTTGGCAGACCAAGCACACCAAGATATCAGTACAAGGGCAGGGGCTCTACTAGATAAAGTGAAGAGACTGAGAAGGTAACTGAGAGCAGAAGCCACACAGTTCAAGTGTACAGTACAGCACACCCGAGTCATTCCTAGTGCTTCACCTGTTTGAACAGCAGCAACAAGGAAACCTACCACAAAACAACCGATCTACTACGGTCAGTGCTTTTAACAGAAAAATGGAGCCTGAGAGGCACCCGAATGCATGCCCCACCGCGTCCAACCCTGCGAGTAGGTGTCTCCAAGCGAGAGGAAAATAGCGAATTTCAAAGGAGAAACCCCACATTTGCCCAAAAAAAAAAGTTAAACGCTGTTTCAGAGCAATCGAACCCGCCAAGTACCCGCCGCGAACACGGGAAGGACCGGTCAGGCAGGTGCGGCCGCCCCGGCCGCTCCTGACCCGGGCATTCCTCCCTGGCGCTGGCCGCGCTCCGAACCCGGCCAGTCCCGGGTCGGGGAGATGGAGGGTCCCTCGGCGGAGGAGAGCTCGCGGGGCCCCTCGCCAGCCCGGGCCCCCCGCCGTACCTTGTCCCGGCGGGGCAGAAGCGCCCGCTCTCCGTGCATGGCTCCCGCCGGCCGCACCTGCCCGCCCAGCGCAGCCCCAGCCCGCCCGGCCCCGCCCGCCCCCTCGCGGCACGGAGGCCTCTCCGGGCCGCGGAGCCGCGGTCACACACACGCGTCCCGCAGGAGCCTCCATTCGTGCGTTTTAAACCGAACGCGTCCTTTGGATCCCGCGGCCCTGTCCCGGCGCGGAGCTGCCGCACGCTCCGCTCCCGCGGCTCGGCGGGGCCCAGCCGGCAGCTCCCCGGCTCGTTCCGCCGCCAGAGCTGCCAGCTGACCCACAGCTACTGCCCAGACACACAACCATGCCCGTGCTTGTGAACATGCGCTTTACAAAACAAAAAATGCTGTTACAGTTAACTTGCACTCTCTCGATTCAACATGCCATATTTAATTTTAAAAAACCCCGCAGGCAGCAACATTGCTTGGTGCCGGGGGTCAGCTAGGCTCCTTCCCATAACCCTGAGGTTCTCTGTTTGCTACCACATCAACAGGAAAACCAGACACCTGGGAAAGCAACTTATTCATTTTCTAGAGGAGTCGAGCTGCTGGAAACCATAGAACATAATTTCTTCATCTGTGGTGACTCCTGAAATACCGACTTCTCTCTTAAGAGGGTTTCGTTGTAGAAACCCTGGAGCTCTGGATAGATCAATGAAAAATTGGTGCTAAGAATTAATCAGCGGGGCCAATGCTATGCATGATATCACTACTGCACAGAGAATATGCTGTCTCTGAGCTGTAGTAACATACATTTTGAAGTCATACACATCTGTTGAGATACCTCTTCTTGGAATCTGTAATTTCATTAAGATTTTTCCAGAGCTGTCAGTGATCAGATTTCTCCCTATGGCCTACATGAACACAAAGACATTGCCTGTGCAGGACATGCCTCGCCTGGGAGCATCACCCAGCACCCATGGCACAGCTGGTCCATGCCTCACTCACAGAGCAGCTCTGCCAATCTGCCACCACCCCAAGAGTAGCACAGCACAGGGTGTCTGTGCAGCACACCAAGACAATCTTATTACTGTTAACTGCCTAGACACCAAGGGCTTCTCAAAAGAGCACTGTCAATCCATTCGTAACAATCTCTGCTTCCTCCAGAGCAAGGACATTTTAGTATTAATGGCAGATGAAGAAAAACAGAAAGATTCACACTTTTGATGCAAAACTTTCACCAATTAATTTGATATAACTTTTTTTCTTTTCTTTCATAATTTTTTTTTCTGGGCAGTGGTAAGGGTGAGTGAGCATGGGACTGACCTGGCATCCCAGAAACAAACAACTGCTGATCATCAGTTCTTCTGCAGCCCACACACTCTGAGCTGAGATCCGCACAGATCAGTGTCACAGAACTACTGGGGCTTCAACATTACTTTGCAGTAAAGAGTTTATATCAACTTAATTTATTCCAGTTTGGTCTAATTAGTGTATGTGTATGGATAATTACTATGAATTACACTAACAGTACACTCTTCCTCTCATGACACAAGTTTTGTGAGAGAAAAACTTGGTAGAAACTCTCTCTTCCTTCCCTCCCCCCCCTTTAAAGACAGTTGACTTCAGTAAATCTGCCCAGGTTATCTCCCTACACCTGTGGTAGAAAATGAACTACAACAGCAGCAAAAGAATAAACATGTTGGGATAACTGCTTTATAATTACCAGCTGTGTGGATATTATTCTGGAATAACAGAAAGGGTTCTTTCCAATTCAAAAGGAAAAGGCTGTGCAAAGTGCAGATCTGGAACAGAATGGAGATAATTTAAGTACTTTGTCCATATTGACAAGGCTTTGTAAAGGGAAGACTCAGTACAAACTGGGTCCCTGTGAAACGCTGGTTACGTATTATTGAATTTGAGATGACAGTCAATCTGTCCTGAAAAGATGCCGGTAAATTAAATACTATAATGGCCAATGCTTGGATAAGAATAGGGATTACAATTCAATAGTTAATCTCCCTTGCAATACAATTTTCCATTATATGGACAGTCCAGATTGAGAGGAGATGTGTGCCCTCCCAGCAGGAGGTACTCTGAGAACTGCTTTGGCATTGTGACATAAACCAGATGAAATCATGTGAGGGCCTTATGCTTTCTCTCTCTCAAGATCTTACGAAATTCTCAGCACTGTTCACGCTCTCAGGCTTTTCCTCCTGTACAAGTTTTCCAACATCTCTATTCTGCAGCACACAGCCCAAAAAAAATCCCACCTCATGATTCTGCCTTTTGCTGCTGCTGAAGATTAAACACAGCAGCCCTTTAAAGGTATTTCGCCCTTTTAAAACTCCTTCTGTAAAAGCATATACTGATCATTCACCAAGAAGACGGATTTTGAATACTTAAGGCAGCTGGCATAAGCAAACAGCAGCTTTCAGAGCAAGCCTGCTTCAAGGGGCAACTCCTGCTTCCTCCTCTCTCTCTCTGGAGCTTCACAAGTGTGACTGAAAAGTGTCCCATTACTTAGAATAAAAACATACAGGGCAAAGTGAGACAGGGGAGCTCAGAGTGATACTGTGCAGCCCTGGAAGGGAGCTAACAGCACCTAAGGTGCCTGGATTAATCACCTTCCCAAGTGACTGCACACCTGACTGGCAGCTGAAAATACTCAGCAGTTGTTTTGCTTCCTTTTCCCACTGTGCTGAAGGCAATACAGTCATACAGGCAGAAAATCTGTGAGACTCATAGAAAGTCATATGTTTTAGACTTCCTGTTTGGAAACACCCCTCATTAACAGCATCGTTAGCGCATGTCAGGTGCAGGAACGGGCACAGGGACTTGGCCAACCCCTCCACACTGGGTGGACAGATGGTCTCCAGCCTCAGGCAGGCACAGGAGCAGACACTCAAAGTCACTGATGACAGTTACAAGAGAGTTGGTTTGTTAGTAAGATCTCTAATTAATACCTTACAGGAAATAAAAATCACATGGGGGGAAAAAAAAAGGGAACATTCTTTGTGCCTGACCATGTCTGCAGAGTACCAGCCCTCCAAGGCCCCATGTCGTTGGATCTGCATTAAAACGCCTAAGCGCGTGTTTGAATAAACACACACAGAATCCCAGGCAGGAACAACGAAGAGATATTTAAACATCACAAATTACTATGAGATACCTTCAACATATTAGATTAAATGCCATCAACAGCCAGAAGTCACCTCCCTGCATGCCACCTGCAGCACATGTCTCTTGAAACACATGGGTCAAGGCGGCACCAGCCCCACCGTCCCACGTGCTGTCAGTGCCCCTTTCCTCTAGATCCAACACAGTCATTGTATATGGCACAACTTTCCGCAGGTCCCAAAAGAAACAAGTGACACAAACTTCCCTGCCTCACCCACTTGGGTGATGCAATAAGTTATTTATGACCTACAGCTGATTGAGAGTTAGAGAGTCTGTTTTCCTAATGCTTTGCTTTTTAAAGGTTGTTACTGAATCACAGATCAGTTGGGGGTGGAAGAGACCTCTGGAGTTCACCTGATCCAACCCCCTGCTCAGGCAGGGCCATCAAGAGCCAGCTGCCCAGGACCATGTCCAGAAGGTTTCTGAGTATCTCCCAGAACAGGGGTTCCACACCCACATCCTACCTTTGTGGATCTCTCTGTAGTAGAAACTTGGATCTGTAGAAGTATGTCTGCTGCAACAATGCCACACATCTGATACCACCAACTCTGTGGATCACTATTTATTTCCAATTGCATATTTATATGATTACAAATCCTGTGTAACAGCATATGTAAGGGAGAATATTTCTGTTAATTCACTTCTCAGTTAAATACAGACAGAAGATCTAAATACTGAACCATCCTAGAGACAACTGCCCACTCACATGTGGATTCATTTATGAATCCACCTTCTGCCTTCCCTCAGCAAGCGCTCAGGGTCCATACATGCTCCTGCTCTACAAAACATCTGCCTTGGCTTTACTGTCAAGAAAAAAGAAAAAAAGATAAAGAACAGGTCCACTCTGATTCCTTGTGACACACTGCAGTTATCCTGCAAAACTACTGACTGATAGAATCTTCAGAAGCTGCAGCAGCTTTGCTTTTTAACAGGCTCCAGCTATGCACCCACAGAAACCTCTGGTCATCCTTGACAAGCAACTGTTCTGAGCTGCCTCTAGCATGCTCCTAAATCCAAATCCAAACTAAACCTGGCTACGGAAAGCACACAAACAGATGGACAGTTCAAGGAAGTCTTGCTGTGTGTTTTTCACAGCACAGCTCATTGTTTAGATTACAACGGGGGTTTCTAAAAGTTATACAGCCATTGCCTATGGACAATTAAACCTCAAAATAGTGGGAAGACCACCCTGGTTATGGGGGAAAAAACCCAGTGAGAAAACAAAAAATGAAAAATTATTCTGAAAAATATCCAAGAAAAAATTCCAGTACAATGCCTTTGCCTGCCTCA
The DNA here is from genome assembly GCA_036785705.1 of Acanthornis magna. Lineage (NCBI taxonomy): Eukaryota > Metazoa > Chordata > Aves > Passeriformes > Acanthizidae > Acanthornis > Acanthornis magna. The sequence goes on along the minus strand of JAWUZG010000049.1, from coordinate 367,069 downwards.
GACAACAGCTTGAGCAGGGAACCAACACTGTTACACCAAGAGGAAATGGTTTTACACCTTACTTACAGTAGTTAAACAGTCATGGGTGATGACTACTGTGACACAATGTGCGCTGAAGGTCCATCTGCCAACCCAGAGCCCCAAAGGCCCTGCTTCTGCAGAGAGTGGAGAAGGCAGGGTCCTGCCTCAGACAGAAGGGCTGTGGGCAACTGCTAAGGAGCAACATTTCACACATGCTGGAGTGGCACGCATGGAATTGGGCACTCCCTTTTAGGGGGGTCCAAGCCAAGCAGCTCCCTGCCTAACCCCAGACTGGCACAGCCTGGGAACAGACAGGATAGCAGTTCTCTGCAGAGCCAAGGTGCAAGCTCACTGGGAACCAAGCGATAAGGTGCTTGGGGATGTTGTTACTACTTTCCCAAACGTGGCTCCCCATCAGGCCCATGCCACTCTGTACCAGCCAGACCTCAGAAACACCATTGCAGGGAAAGGTGACCTGGGACTGCTTCACTTGGCACTGGTGCCAAGAGCAGCATCCACCAAGCAATGGCCCGAGGCACACAAACAAACCCTCAACCACAACTTGGAATTCGGTAAAGCCAGCTGCAAGGTGACTTGCCAATGGCCTTGTACCTAATTCAATATGAAATGGAGATGTGACTTCACGTGCCACATCAAGTGCCAAAACCCAAGTTTTGCTGTAAAGCAGCCATCTGTCTTTTCCTCGGAGCTGTCAGCAGCAGAAATTCTTCCCAAAGCAGACTAGTATTCAGCTGCAGCCCTCATTGCTGTTGGGGGCAATGATGGAACATACTGCTGCCACATGGAATCACACTTGTGGTACCAAAGGCAGCTTCTGTCACAACCAACACAGCACATTCCAAAGGGACGCTCCTGTGAACCCCTGACAGTGCAGGACAATTGCTGGTCACAGATGCTTCCCCCACAACACCTTGCTGTCAGTGCAGGGTAGCTCAGTGGGCTCCGCCTGTCCCCCCTACAGGACTCCACGTGCCCAGAGCACCCTGCCTCTGGGGAAGCAAATGTTTCACTTACTAACTGGTTAAGAGGTAGCTGAAGCTACAAAGCTGACCTTCACCTTTTCCATCTGTGGTTCAGGCATGTGCATCCCTGACACCTGCCAGCCCAGTATGGTGGGCTGAGGCAAGAACACTGCATAAGCTGTTCCCTCAAGCAGGACTGGGACATGCAGGACCAGGCACCAGCTTGGACCACAAGTACTTATTGACATCCTGAAGATAGAAGGGACTGACACGATGCAGTATAATGTCTCCCTTAAGAGGTTGTCTATGGCCCCTTTAATTCCTTTTAAAAACAGAATTGCTGCCAAAGACATCACCTTCTGGACCTCAAACTTCTAAAATCTTGAGAAAAGATATTTCTGAGCAAAAAATAGTAAGGCTTGATGGCCCAATTCAGTAGTGGTTTCCGAAAGCTGTTACAGACTAGTCAAGCAGAAAATCATCAGTGTTGATTGAATAAACAGGGCAACGTTGAGGGTGAGGCAAGCCCAAGGGAATGGATACAACAATCTGATTGGAAACATAGGAAAGAACTGAATTATACATCAGAGCTGGTAGGCGGTGAAAAGGGATGACACAGCAAAAGATATGGCCAAAATAAAACCCATGGATGTTTATTTTAGCAACTCCTGATTTCTAATCAAGGGGGGAGTACCATTCAGGCCAGAAGTTACAACAATAAGGATAGGAAATGAGGTAAAGCTGAGCAAAAGTTAAGTATACGAACCAGTAGAAGAGGGTGGATTAGGAAACAAGTTTATAGAAGCTTTTATCAGAAAGTGACTATGTAAAATGGTGGGTTTTTGTTTGGTTCTGTTTCTTCTTTTTAACTCACCCTGTTTTCCCCAGTGTTTCTGAGTCACATCTCATTACCCGAGACACAAAATTTTTGTTAACACTTCCCAGAGAGTAGAGCAGTTTTGGTTTGACTTTTTTATGCTCCAAGCTGCTTTCTGATAATTACAGATCATTATTGCATGTTATATACTAATTTGTAAAGAAAAGAGTTAAATTTTACAGTTGCAAATTAACTCTGACTTGCAAAGCACTGGAGCAAACTGGGTATGAAGTCTGGAAGGACCAATGCCTCTGCATGATCCTTCTGCACAGAACAACCATGTGTGAGAGCCAGGATTCCCCCTTTTTCAGGGGAGGCTTCTCTATTGAGGTTTAACACGCACATCCCCTCCAAGTGTTAAGTCTAAAAGGCTCCAGCAACTGTACTTCTGCACTTACTTCATTTCTTTTTATTTAATTTAGCTGTAATATTTTCTGCAGATACAACACAGAGTGTGACCATAACCAAAATTCATCCTTGAAGTTGATCCAGTCAACAGTTCATACAAGATTAAACATTTCAAAGCAACAGGATTCATGTTTTCTGTGAATATACTGCTTTGTCATTCCCATACAGCATTTCTTGACATATTGTTTCCTCTTTTAAAGCCTTTCTAGCGCAACATACACACAGTACCAGCTAAGATCACGCTTGTCACAGCTATGCAGCACAGCTGCTTCAGACTCCTGCTTTGCTCAAAAGCAGCTTGTTTGCCCCCAGTGCTGCAGGTGCTCCTGCACTAGCACCAACTAAATCTCTACGATTGCTGCAAGTTGCAAGGACAAGCAGCACTGTGAGCAAAGGCAGTCCCTTCAGCCCATGAACATGCCCCCCTCAGGGCTGCTGGCACATGGCATGGGTGCCTTTGGAAACCTGAGCAGAACTCCGAGCAATGAGACACCAGAGAGGAAGACACATTCAAGGGATGATGAACACCGAGCAGAGTCAGGCAGCAGGGCACCTGCCCAGAAATCCACAGGGAACACTGAATTAGGTAAATACCGAAATCACCACGCTGCTTTAGTATTCTTGCAAAAACCAAGAATCCTCATTGAGAACTCCATTTAGAGACAGCCCTCAGTGCAGCATCTCCACGACACATGGTGGAAAGCAGCTCAGGGTACCCTGACCTAACCTAGAGAGCACAGAACATGGTTTTCTGTGCTCACTACTCCTCTCTCCAGCTCTCAAGAGGTGATGCAATACCCTGATGTTACGTGTGCCAAGATGCCAAGCATGCAGATCTGTCAACCTGGGATGTGGAACATCTGTAACCCCTTGGCTTTCCTACTGCCCTGTACCACCACAGCCTGTACCTCTGCAACTCGGCACTTCTAACAGGGCTGTTCCTGAGAGCCACCTATGTGCCACTTTTGTTATGAAGACTGATGAATGCAGTGAGACAAAGCACACTATTATAGAAGATAATATTTTCCCTTGGAAAAATCTCTGAGTCAATTAAATAAATGCGTTAAACATACGTGTTTCAAGTGCAACAGGAACACTATGCAACCTCTCAATCATGTCTTCTGCAGACTGTAACAGACCCCAGGTAAACCTTCAGCTATGGCAAAGACAAACAGCAAAAAACCAGTTTGGATCCCAGATTTCTTTCTTCTTCAAACACTGGACCACAGTGCATGGGAGCGCTAACTGCAACAATTCAATGAGAAATTGCTTCTATTTTGCGTTGCAGATCAGAGCATCAAAGACCTTACTGTCTCTCCAGTATTTAATAAATGGGGGAGGAGGGGAAGATACCATTTACTGTTAACTCAGACTAAAAAAGGGCAATGTTGAGCTACACAGCTCAATGAAACCGAAGAAAAATACTTAATCGTTTCTGAAGGTCACTGGCTCTATGGGAAGCAGCACAGTTACTCTTTTTTTTACCTGGAGAAGAACATGGTTCTGCAGTTTGTTTACTACTTCCTGAAAATACATTTTGCACTGCGAAAAACAGCAAAACAAGAGGTCACATTAAAAAAGCTATCAATGCAAATACTTCTCTCTGACACTGGGCTGCATCTGCTCCCACCTCCTTCATCATTCACTGTATCATACAAATCAAACCCCAAAACAACAAAACCAGAAAATCCCAAAAAGCAGCACCACGTTTGATCTTGTTTATGAATTGCAACACTCACTCAGACAGGAGCCTTTTCATACTTCCCAGCTTCAAAAGCAAAAAAAAGCTATGTAAAAAACCCAACCACTGAAATTCAACAGCAGAGCCCAGAGGAAAAATGCAGTGCTTCCAAGGCTGATGCAAGAAACGAGGTCAAGTTCTACTGGAGATTTAAATAAAAAAGCCAAACACGGCAGCTACACAACTGTTCCTGCGATGCCCCACAACCTCCTCACCTTTGTGGGCTCACAGAAGTCCCTTTCACGGCACACGCAGGTACAGTAGCACCACATAAACATCAGCACGCGGCCATGGGCAGCCCCAGCCCCTGCGCTGGGCACTGCCCAGGCAGAGCCGCGGCCATCGGCCGGACCGAGCGCTGGCTGAGTCGCCGGAGCGCCGCTGCCGGACAAGCATGGCTGAGCGCCGGGCCAGGCTGAGCACTGCTCCTTGCTGGGGAGCTCTGCTCCAGGCTCGGAGCAGCACCAGGACACGGGATTTAAAGCTACAGGCCTTCCCAGGCGCTGCGCAATGCCTGACACTATTTTTAAAACCATACGCTTGAGCCAGAAAAATAGTTCAGGATAACAGACAACCAAATCAGGAGCAGATCAATAGAATCAAAGTGACACAGTCGTTCCTCAGTGACACACGTAACAGACCTGGGAGGAAAGGTCAAGCAGAATTGACACTGGAGATTCAGAGATGCATAGCAGGACATAAATCTACCTATAAATTATAAGCTCTAATTACAGCAGTACTGAAACACTGCTATTTAGTGATCACTAAACAAAATTTTCAGAATATTAGCATGATCTCCTGGCAGGGTGAAGCTATAATTAGAAAGTAATTGTCACAGAAGGACTCCAGTACCCAACAGTTCACTTCTAAGTTTTTTCCAGATATAGAAATTGGTTATAATTAACTCTGAATTCGTAACTTCACTACACTTCCACAGAACTCCCAGAAAGGGAAACATTTAGTAACAAGATTTATATCCTCTAAATTTACCAGTCCATGCCAACAAGATGTAAGAATATCTATGCAGTTCATTAGTTTACAAAATTTTGCTTAAGTAAACAAGTGGAAAAGTTAGATGACTTGCTACCATAAAGCCTTAAAATGAACATAGATTACTGAAAATTCAAAGCCAGAAGATTTGCCTTTATTGACAAGAACTTTATATAGCCAGTGAAGACTTAATATCCAAACGGCACTTCTGGATCAATTACAAGGCCTCTTGCACAAGGCTTCCTGCTTCTGTGGTGATTACTAAGTTCCTGCACAGCTGCAAGACCCAATCACAGATCCCTAGTCTTGATCCATGCTAATCCCAAAACTGAAACCCACCAGACTGCTCCCACACTTACTGCCCATGACAAGGCATGAAGCCACCTGAACATTCTGCTGCCATATACAAATTATGAACCCGTGTGTGATTATAAATGCTGCAATAGCCTAATTGTATGAGGTACCGTTTGGGCCAGAAGCACTTTAAGCTAATGCATCATTTAACATTTACCTTCTAATTTAAACTCCTAGATTTCAAAGTCATTGCATGGTGCTGGAGTTCCCCTCCTCTGTACATACCCATTGGAATAAAATCAGTTTTGACTATATTTGTCTTTTGCAGATTTCCCTCAGAGGATGTTCTGCACAGGACTTGCTTTCTTTTTACTAGTCACAGTTTCTTGCCCCAGTTTTAATCATCAGAAGAAAAACAGTGCTCCCTTTCCCCACACCTATTTCCAGAAGTACTCAAAATGTTTCCAGGAGCAATTAAAGGGGATGGGGAGGGGGGTGGGGGGAGGAGAGGGGGGGAGAGAGAGAGAGAGAGAGAGGTTAGTTCATAAATCCTGTATCCCACAGCACTGATGTGAAGTGTGGCCATTATGATAAGACTTTTTATAACCAGGTCAGCACAAACCCACCACTGTGAGTCTGAAGGACAGACCACGGCAGGCTGAGACAATGCAGCTCAGGACTGGGGTACCAACAAGGGCAGACCACAGCCAGACCAGCTGTCATCCAGCAGATGTCCCCAGGGACCGTGTTGGAGAGGGAATGGCTGCATGGATGGGCAGGTCACCCTTCAGGAGGTATCAACACCAAAAACATTTTTCAGGGGCATTCTCGTGATCACTGCTGCATCAAGGCAACTCTCCCGCAGTAACAATGAGAGAAATCGAGCTGCTGCCTGCCAGATTGCTACTAGATCAGATTCGCATACATGGTTAAACGATGTCCAGTTAGAAAACAACTTATCAGTATTTATAACCTAGTCTCTCTAGGAGAGACTAAACAGTTTGTCTATTCCAGCTATTCATGTGATGATCCAAAGCCCGACTTTAATCTGTTAGTACTGATTCAGCTCCACTTCCTAACATAGAATGGAACTTTAAAGAATCACATCCAAAGGACATGCAAAACTGCACTAAATCCCTGTCATTCCTACCTCCTTTCCTTTCCATTTTTCCAGGTACAGGAAAAATGGACAAGTCCAAGATGACTGCCTGCACCTCAGTACAGCATGGGCAGCCAAGGGCTCACCGACAGCTGCTGCTTCATGGTCACTGGGATCTGCTTCCAGCCACAAGGGAAAGCAAGGGGAAAACAAAGTCAAACTTCAGCAGGCCTGCGACTGCAGCAAAAGCTTTAAATACTTTTAGTCTTGTTTTTCTAATAAGCAATGAACTAGTTAGTCTGTTAGAAACCTGCATATAAAACATGACCTTCCTCCTTCATGACACGGTAAAATAAAAAATAAAGACACTTAGCACACTATCCAACATGACTCTGGCTCAGCAAAAACCACAACCAGGGCAAAATGTCCACTCTGCATAAAGCATTAAGTTTATCAATAAAGCAACCTAAAAACTGCAGAGTGATGAAATGGAACATTTCCAAGTAGGCTTGGTTTGTCATTTCTCCATTTTGCTGGCATGAACATCACCACAATGTCTGATATCTAAGTCTAACTGACAATGCCACAACAGCCTGGCTGCAGAGGAAAGCAGATTCCCCACAAGCCGTAACTAAGATGTAAAGGCATTCTAGAGAAGGCACCTTTTTTCCAGAACACCAAACCAAGACATGAATGGCAAGTTATGAAGAGGGGCAGTGACAACAAAGATAAATTCAGGCAAAAGAAAACTGTTGATCTTGCAAGTTTCAGAGCAAATTTTGAACAAATACACAGAGTTCTGTTTCTGTGTATGCTTTGGGTTCATGACGTGCAAGAGGCTGGCAATCAGTGCCTGGTAGATATCCACTCACATTTATTTCTTTAAGAACAAAATATTAATTTGAGTAACTTCACTGACCGATTATCCCAAAAGTCACAAGTTCTGACAAATCTTTGCTCAGGGTGATCCTACCCAGAGTCTTATAAAACTACCGGACACCAGACCATCATATGTGGGCAGAGCGATGTGTATTGATCAAATGCTCCCAAGGTATGCTCAAGCTCAACACACTGACAGAAAGCAGGAAACTGCTCCTTCCCATAAACGATAGAGGCAGTTGACTACCACAGAAACTAACACTTGTGTTTGAGTATTTTCAGGTTATTTTGTCTTCTCCATCAATTCTCCCCAAATTAGCATCCCCTTCCTTTCCAAATAAGTATCGTTTAAAGAACTGATGAACCCAAAGTGATTGATGGTAAAGAAATAGCTAAACTAATGCTGTCTTTGGAATTGAGTTCTTGATAAAGCAGGAAGCACACTGGCTCTTGCATTTCTATTTGACTAAAAATCTTTTGACACTACAGACTGCTCAGGAAGATACCACTGTCTAACTTGCTCTGTTGGTTGGTCTCCCATATTACACCCACTGCCAGTGCCGTTTTCTGGATTTGGACATGGACGTGTTGTTCCTACCTCTGTCCTTATAGCTCTTACCCAAAATACTCTTACCTAGCGTTAGCCTTGGGAGTACCTCTACCTTCACTCTTACAGTCAAAAACCATGGGAAATGTCCCCTGGTTATCCCTCCTGTATTGCATCCTCATTGAGAGGCTTCAGCCTCGACTCAGTTTTTTTAAGACTCTGGGGTTTTAAGACTCTGGTTACGTTTTATCTGGGTTACGACCATCTCTTAAGATGCTTCACAGTACAGGGAAATCTGATGAGCAATTAAATTGTTCAGTGTATAACCCTTGTTCCAAGAAAACCGACCGTTGTTTGCCCAGGAAATTTTAAGGCCTCCTGCTCTAGGTTAATGAAGATTCCAACTGATAATATCCTAGTAATTTAATAGCTTGGTTAATGTGAAAATCCTGAACATAAATCATTGTCTTGAGTTGATCCTTGGTGGCCCTGTTGAAAGTGGAATGTCAAAGCAATATTAAACAAACAAACAAACAAACCCACAAAAAACCCCACAAGAAAACAAATTACCCAGAAAAACCCAAGCACCCACTATACTGTCTTACAAAAAGAAAAAAACCAAAACACCCCACAACTCAAAGTTGTTTTCAACAACAAATACATAATTCTTCCTTGCAGATGACCTACAAAAGTTTTTAAAATATGTTACACTGTTCTACTTTTTCATTGACAGCTTATAAAAGAACAAACATAACGTGTCCTTTCTGCTACAAAACCCCTTCCCTTTAACCCATATTTCCTTCAACTGTTGGTATATGAATAGCAAAAAATCTGATCCTTTCTGGCTTTGTTGGAGAGGTGCTGAAGACCGAGATACTTGCAACTAAGCTGACAGCATAAGAAAGTTGAATTTTTAAAACCAAAGTATTAGCCATTCAAATAGAGTATGCACCATAAACCACCTGAAACCAGATTTACTAAAAATGTTTTCGCCTTTTAAATCATCAGTCAACACGTATCAAGGCATCTTAGGCCTGACACTGATAATGTCCCCTACAAAAAAATAAAAACCCTTCCTTGCAAGCGGCAAAAAAGCCAAAAAGCATATGGTTTTCCTCCTACTCCAGCTCACCTTTAAATACTGCAAGTGGCTCTACACACTGGGCTGGTTGCTTTGCAGAGCTACACAAAAGGCTCCCAAATAAAAAGAAAATAGTTTGAATGCTTTTAGTATTTTCACATTTCTTTGTCCCAACAATGCAGCTCTGTCCTCTGGGAAGGAGTGTGCTCAGGCTGAACACAGAGTGTTATTTTCCCCATCCCATCCCCATGGAATGGCCCTGACGCACAGCACTGCCCTGGCTTTGCAGGGACACCCGCAGCCCACACCCTGCTGCAACCCAGGACAGCAGTCCCTGTGCCACCACCGCCACACCCACACAGGAGGCACCCAACAGAGCCACATGCACAGGTGACAGGAGGGGGAAAAGAGAGAGATCAAACCAGTACTGATGACAGCAGCAATCCCAGCAGGGACTGGAACAACTCTGCACCAAAGGGAGGGAGCTGCTGGAGGGTTCACCACTGTTTTCTCCATGAAACACCTGATTTTCAGGTTGACCAAAATATTTCTAGTGAAATATGCAGCCAGACTTTCAAAGATCAACACGTTTCTCTCCTGAAGAACAGGGAGTCTCCTAGAACTGTCTCACTGTCCTGATAAAATGCAGCCTTTAAATGCTGAAGAGGTCTTAAACACTAGTGAAACTTGATCTCGGCCATATTTCTTCTGCTGTTTGTATTCCCTGTTGTTCACTGAAGCCATACACAACACTTTCTGACAAATTCTCCACATTCTGTGCTGTTTGGGACAAATTCTAGGAGACTTTACAGAGGACTCCCATGAGGAAGCCAGACCCCAAAGCTCCCTGGAAAGAAATCACCGTAACTGGAGAAGCATTAATCTTACTCCTGAAAGACACAGACTTCTGGTATTACAAACCTCTTCTAATCACTAAATGGTTCAAACCACAGATTCTTTGTATTCACAGGGATTCTCCCAATGTGCAATTTTTACCTCCACAGCCAGAACAGATCAAGCACTTAAAACAAAACCAGCACCTCAGCAGTGCAAGTGGGTTTCCTTATTTTAATGTTGAGCACAAGCTGGGCCACAAGCATTGCTTGCCGCAGAGCAACAGCAGCAGAAAAAACCTAAATCACTCTGATGCAAGGATGGACAGGAGACACTTGATTTCATTCCCTCTGTGTCACAACACACAGCAGCTCGCTGACCGATTTTTTAAAAGCAAACTCCAGCAGCATCAGCAACATCAAACAGATGTGCAGAGCCTGGGTGTACAGTGGTGACCCAGGGCTCTGCCCAGCAAACCAGCTGCATCCACAACCCCAATACGGCTGACATTCAAGAAAGGCGAAAGCCCCAGGACGTACGGTTCCAGAGGCAGGCAGCAAGTCCTCCATCCCGAGCGTGTGGCAAGGGCAGCATGCAGTGTGAACCCCAGCACCCCTCCACTGATCGACCACGCTGTACACCACAGAATTATGCTGGCAGAGCCCAGACCCAGCCCTGCAGGGCTGAGCTCTGCTCACACAAAGCAGGACCTTGTAACATGACACTGTAGTGCCCTGGGTGTCTTGGCAGGAGCCCCAAAAGTGTGTTTGAAAAAGCAACTGCAACCCTGAACAAGCGAGGCATGAACACGCTGCAGCAGAGCCACCGAGGCTGCTAAAAATACTTCATCCCTGACCCTGTCAGGAACATATCTCAAGTGAGAGTCTTATTTTCTGGAGAATAATAAAACAAAAAAGCAAAATAGCTCTGCTGGCAATGGTCTTGGAAGTTTATTTTAAAAAACAAACAAGCAAAACCCCAACACAGTCTTGAACAGAAAAACACCTCATGTTTTATTCCAAGGGGAATACTGCTGAGTTGAAGGACATGCTTTACACCTCTTCTACATCTCTGGGCCAAGGTGCAACCTCAAGATCTCTATCTCTGCAACCTGTCACAGGAGATTGCTGAGGCTCCTGTTACAGGTTAAGGAGTCAGCTGCAGACAAATCTACCCCCTGCCCTGCCGAAGGCAACACAGCACCTTGTGCATTGCGCAGTCCCATGTGAGACAGATGAAACGCCTGTCACCTGGTTGGTATCCTGCAGTAGGTGCCCTGTACCAATCAGGAACCAGAGAAAAACAGAAGAAGCTCTCAGACTGGAAACGGCTAAGAAACATGCTGCACCTGCTCCATCCCTCTGGCAGGACAGACACAAGGCTCTCCTGGGGAGCAAGAGGGAACCACATGCAGAGCATCAAAGCACGAGCTGCTGAACCGACCCCAGGTGAGAACCAGAGAAAACACATTAAGATGAGGCTTCTATTTTATGCCTGGAGTAAGCACAGCAAACAGACTGTAAGTTTTGGGAAACCGTTGGGTGGTGAGACAATGCATTCTTCTGGAGGAGAAGTGAGAGAATGTCCTCACAGGGTACTGCCCTGCAGGTAGACAACTGTGTTCACCATCTATTCACAACAGATCTAGCCTTAAAAAGAAAGTTAAAGACCTGTGAATTTATTCACTGAGCATGTTTTCACACAGATTATGCTCTGTTAATTGCTAATCAGCCTGGCTGGCTCTACCATGGTCATTCAAGGAAAGCAGAGGTGAACACGAAGTCTAAGAGACACTACACCGTATTTCCCTTACGGTTCATAGGTCACAAGCATGGATAAGCTACATGAGTATGCCCTCTGGATCTGTAATAACTATCTGCTTATTAGCAATCTGACCCGATTATGATGATGCTGTTTCAGGGGAGGTCTACTCTGCCATATACTGCCCCAAGGGTGGCCCACCAGGATGCACCTCCCAACACCAATCTACCAACCACTCCCACTGTTGAGTCCTACATTTACCCAGAGGCCCTGCTCAACAGCAACATCAGCAAACACCTTCTTTAAAGACAGGACAATGAAAAAGGTACAAGAACTACAGAAATACTTCAAAAAACTGGTAACAACAAGAGATGAGCTAAAAAAGGACAAATCTCGTACTCCTTTTGCCATCCCCCAATGTCAAAAGACAAGCTTGGTTTTGGCTATGTCACTTGGGCTAAACAGTTTTGGGGAAATAAATGCATTTCCAGTTTAGGCAGTAAGCACACCTTTTGTTCTGACAGCAGTCTCTATCAGCTGATCGGTAACTATTACCAGTTTTTAAAGGGAACTTTGTCCCATCTTCTTGCTCATTAGAGCTCATATGCTCTAATTCCCTACTGAATTTTTGCAGAAGTCACTATAGTGGATAGCTTGCTGATAACCCTACAATGCATCAGAATTATCACATTATTCCTTCCCTCCACACTGGTTTAAGCTTTCATTCTGCTAAATATTTGGAAGGCAAGTCCTTTCTTGTGACCACCTCTTTTTTTTTTCTTCATTAAAATGTAAAACTTTCACCTGTCTCAGTCTAGGTTAACTCAAAGCATGTTCTAAAAAAATTAGTAAAAATTAATTAGGGAAGCTCTGGTCTAACTCAGGTTGGTATATTTCTAGGGTTTACTGTAATAATGCATTGATCCCAAGACACATTCATTCATTCCTAGTTTCAATTCACCACATAGGCTTTGCCTAATACTTGGTCTCGATGACCACTCAGATGGACAGCAAGGTCCCACCTGGGTCACAGTAAGGCTACACAGATTGGTTCACCTCCCCAAACCACAGTTAAACAGCATTCACAGCTGCAGAGTCCTGCCAGACCACCACCAGCCTGGCTGGACCACCAGTCACTAACTGCTCACCAGGACAGCATGCTTCCAAAATCCCACCTGCACCCATAACAGCTCCCTGGGCACACGAACACTCTCTGCACATGCTGCTCCAAAAGGAAGCTTTGTGGCTGTCTGGCAGTGCCATGGACATAACCCAAACTAACAAACATACAAATGCCATTCTGGGGCTAAAGTGAAATTTGTTGCTATGGCTATTAGCTCATAGAGAAAATTAGCTCACAGTACTTCCATTACTTCTAATCATTATCTTAAAAACCAAAGGGCAAAGGCAGGGTCTTCCTTGGCCAATGGCTGCTCCTTGCCCCCAGGCAGCACCTGTTCATGCTGTCCCAGCTCTGTAACACTGTCCTGCTCACAGCTGCTGCCAGAGCTGTTCCCTGACCCTTCAGTAACATCACCCAAGATAACTGAACAGTTCCAGTAGAGCATGTTTCAATAACCCAGCTTACTGGAACTAGTGTCTGGCAACTAAAGAGTACAGCTGGAATTACATAGCAAATCCCAGCAAAAGCACCACCTCTCTTTTCCAGCTGTGGAATCTTTGGCATTGCTCTCACAGAGAGAATCACGCACAAACGCAGCAGTAACGGTACTGACAGGCAGCACTTGCTGTCCTGCCTCCTCCTGTACTGACTGCCCCACGACTCTCCCCATCCCAAAACCTGACCTCAAAGTAGGCAATAAAACTTTTCTGAAAAGTACCTAGTTGTTTTCTGCTTCCTGACTGGAGTTTCCCTCCACATTTTTAATGACAATTGTCAATGATTAGCTGAAAACAGCTGTTGAAAGACAGCAAAGAGTACCCATAGAGGACCACATAAACCTCATGCAGAAGACAGTCAAGAGCAGTGCATGAAAACACCCCTCATAAGCAACTCAGCCAAATAATTGCTGCAGAGTGTCTCACGTTGTTAAAAATAGAACTAATTTCTGCATTGGCAGATGGAGTTTCAGTCAAAATATCCACTGAACCACTTGAATAATTAAGTGTTCCTCTCCATGGCATAACAAAATAGCTAATGCAATTTACTGCCCTTTCTAACAAATGGGATAGAAATACTGTTTGCTAATTTTTCAGCAAAGAAATAAACAACAATAAGGTTTATAACACTGAGCAACAAGCCTCTAGCTGAAATGCTGCCAAGTCATCAACACCATTCTCTACATAGAGGCTATTTAATCTCTCAGGTAATTACCTCCTGGAACAGAAAAGTAATTTAATCTAGAAATCAGGTTTACTCAGAAGGAAGCAGAAGGAACTTGAGACCAGCAATCCTCAGTGACCAGAAAGACGGAGTTAGACAGAGGGACAGAGAGCAGCTGATGCACAGTGACATTTTTATAAAGTGTATGTACAGTTTTTAAACAGCTACATGTAAAATGCAGTTGTCATGGTAATACAAACCCTGCATTACTGCCCAAACTGCCTGTATTTCACAGAGTCAAGTTTTTCTTTTCAAATCTTCTTAGCATTTCAAAGAATCACAGAATAGTTTGGGTTGAATTGGATCTTAAAGACCATCTAGTCACAAACACCTGCAAGGGGCAGCTTCTCTGGACAACACGTGCCAGGTCCTCACCGCCCTCACAGTCAAGAATTTCTTCTCAATGTCCCATCTAACCCTGTCCTCTGACAGTGTGAAGTCATTTTCCCTTGTCCTTTCACTTCATGCCTATGTCTAAAGTCTCTCTCCAGCTCTCTTGGAGCCCCTTTAGTCACTGGAATGATGCCCTTCAACAAACCTTATATCCTTAAACACTTTTTCTCTCTAAATTTTGAAGTTAAATAATGACAAATTTCCCTTTACCTTCTATAAGCTTAAAAAAATACAAGGTCATATTCCAGATGGATGAATTAACAAAAACATTTTGTAACAAACACTGTAAATGGAACCTGGCTATGCTGGGCCAGGACACAAGCAGCTAAGAGGAGGATGATCACTGAGACATGTCCAAGTGTACTAAAACTTGTCCATTAGATGAACTGTGACATGAATTCAGGCGTGACATCTAGAAACTAGAGAACAGCCTGAGCAATCAGGCTGAGTGCACTGCAGCACATGTGCATTTGCTAACGCTATAAAGCCCTGGCACTGCAAAGCTGCACAAATTCCACTAAGTGCTCATTCCATGCCGTATCAGCCAGAGCCTCTCAATTTCTGCATGGGGCAGGAGGCAAGCAGCTGAGCTGGGACTCTGGTCCCTCTTCTCCCCAGTTTCCCCCAGGCTCACTAAGCACTCTCACCAAGCAGGAGAGGCACATCTACCTCCTAAATCCAAGCAGCTAGGGCCCATGGGAATGAGCCTGGTACCAACAGCGAAAAAGCCAAGCCCCTTGGCCTCTGCCAGAGCACACTGTTACACAGTCCCTGGTAACATAACCTTGTGCAGCTGTCAGCACAAACCTGACCACGGCCCCGTGGGCACTTTCGCCAGGTAACGGGCACCTCAAAAAACCACACAGACACAGGGCAACAGCAGCAAAGCAGCACATACAAACTGCAGAGTACTCAGTGCAGGAGCTTCCTTAGTTAGAAGCAAAACAGCATTAAAAATTATCCCTTCCCTTATTAAAAATTACCCTGTTTTCACCACTATATACATTTAACCCAGACTCTGAAAGAATACAATTTCAATATTTAACAACAATTAAATGACAAACATCGGGCTGACTAAATTCCAGCGGCTCTCCAGTGACACCTGCAGCAAGGTCCACTGTCTGCATTTCTGAGCAGTAGTACCGAGTTCCATATTTCCCAAATTTTATCAATATTAGGATAACATGAAACATAGCACAGCACTGAATTTTAAATATCTAACAAAATAATTTGGTCTAAACTCATGCAAAAGGATCCTCTTTGAATCTTCACCATTTTCCTGCCTCCATCAATACAGAGGGATGATAAACCCACTGGCACAGGCTGTCAGTGAAATGCTAAAGGTGACCTACTATCCCTCACAGCTCACCACAATTTTTCCCACACAATGAATGAAGGCATTTTCATGGTATTTTACATAAGAAAACTCTGAAAGATTATGTTGAAATTAAGTAGTTAAGTGAAGAACTAGAAAAGATCAACATATCTCAATGGTTTTGAGAACAGCTGTAAAGGAAGAATGAATGCTCCTCCAAACCCGACCTCACCGACAACCACATTCTACATGGTAAGGATTTATCTTTAACGCAGATGTTTATATCATGTTCAGTGCGAAAAACAGTTGAATTACAGCTGATGATTTCTGAAACCAAAACCACGCAGCAACCTGCAGCTTTCTGGTTTGCTGGCCAACCACACCACAGGCATTTGCTCAGAGAAGCTTGTAGCATTGAGGCCACACAGCTCTGCCAGCATTCCATGCTGCATTGTAGGGGAACACCTATCCAGGGACTCCTCATCTAAGTCTGGAAAAACAGGAGACTCAGCCACACTTCATGCACTGCGACTGAATTGCTGCAGCCAAGGAAAACTCCCTGCCTGGAGTTTGCGACCCCATTATTTTAAATCTACAACAGCACAATGACTTCTTTTGCATAGTCTTTAGCCTTTTCACTCTCTCTGCTGGCATGAAAAGCAGTATTTTCTTCTTCCTCTTTTCACACAAACTAATAAAATCCTGTATTGGTTTTGGTGGGCAGAAAAGAAACTTTAGTCCCACTTCAATACAGCAGTCCCAAACACTGATGCCCTTTGGGCACCAGTTCTGCACCAATACTGCGCATGTTTCGCAGTTCAGGCTCCAGTGAAACACCTCCTCCACATCAACCTGAAACTCGTCATTTCCTCTGCTCCTGTTGCCAATGTGAGCAGGCTGAAACAATTCAGTCTTGATGATAGAAATATTTCTTTCCCTCTAAGTTTTTGTTCACCACCAACAGGACCCTGGGACCTTTCACACCACAGTGTAGGCAGTGGGTCTCAGTGCACTTCCAAGGCAGACATGCTTCAGCAAGCACAAACTGTGCCTGCACAAAGGCCATCCTCTGCTAGTTTAAGCACTCCTTCAAATTTCCTTTTCTTTGGGAGAAGTTAGTGATTCTAGAATTGAGACTTTTACTAGTTACAGATTTTCTGAACATGACTTCGGTGTTCATGGGCTTCCAAGAGTTAAGTAAGACCACAAAATGTGCAGATAACAGAGAGAAAATGTTTTTCTGCAGTTGAATGTTTACCAACGGCACTCCAGGAAAAAACCTCAACAAAACCCCTCTTGCAGCAAAACTCCAGTTTGCATTCTGGTGATCTTGGATTCCATTATTGCTAAGTCTGTGTCCTTTGAATTCCCTATCACAGAACTCAAACAACAGCACTTACAATATGCTGCTGAAACATTTTATTACTCATAGTTCATATCTAAATACAATTTTCTATTTAATGCATATTAAAATCTTAATAGCAAATCTCTGAAGGACAAGAACATTGCTTCATTTCCTTAGCAGTTCTTCCTGCCTATTTTAAATTGTCTCAAAGTTGACAACTCAAGAAGGGAATGTTTTCTATGCTGCCCTATTCAAACACCAGTTGATCTCAGAGAGATCCAAACTGTGCCCCAAGCTAGGAAAAAACAAACCAAACAAATAAAAAAACCCAACAACAAAAACCAACACTCCCCCCAAACAAACAAAAGAAAACAAACCACCAAAACAAAAAAAAATCTTACTCCTTTACTTTTACTGTCCACAGGAAAAGGCTGCTGTAAGGTGAGCAAGTCAGCTCCCTCCACTTTGAGAACACTGAGCAGACATGACTGAAAGAACAGGCAAATCCCATCTCTGAACAACCAAAATCCTGTGAAAGAAACCTCAGCCACGCTCTTCTCTGCTCAAACACAACTGTTTACAATTAATCTCTGATAAGAATTATTTTGGAGGCCATTGTTGCATTGTCACAAGAGGGAGTCCCAAACTGGCTATCATGTAAACGTTGAGAACTAACTCCTCTTGCTCCCATTATTTCATTTCCCCTGAACTTCCAAGGCCTTCCTCCAGAATAAGCACTTTTCTGTCCCTTCTGGGAAGGACCTAGTTTACATGTGCATCTTTGAGTGTCACATCCAGAACAGAAAGACTGGCAAAACAAAAGCAAACTCTTCTCTGCCCCTGAAGAAATACTGGCTGAGGAAAAAGCCAGCTGGTTTGTCACAAGGAATTGATGGGAGAGGGGCAAATTCTACACAAGCCAAAATCGCTACAAAGGACCCCTAAAGTAACTAATTCAGAGTAAAGACGCCAACACTTGTAATGGTTCTTTTGATCCCTGACGGGAGGAAATTCTCATGGTTATTGCCATCCAGCCACATGTAAGCACCTATTATAAAGTATGACGATTTTCTATACACTGCCATTATCTGTGGAATTTCATTATTACATGGAAAGATGCATTTAGGTATGCTGCATTCCCCACCAGTCCGTGTTTACAGCCTTTTACATCAGAAGTCTACTTGGCAATGAGCCATTACATGCAATTTGCCAGACCCCCAGCTGGCATGGATAGGGCTGATCTCTGGATTATTAGTAATGTTTTCTCCACGAAGAGAAGTCCCAAATCCTATCTCTAACATCTCTCCAGGTGTAGTTTTACAGACCCTGTTAATTACCCATGTGAAAGATGCTTCAAGTCTATTTTACTTCCTCACTGTCATGGCATTTATGGAGCTGTCACACTGGCACAGGACAAACTCCTCAGGAAACTGGATACTCCAACTTATTTAATCAGAGCACCAGAAGCTCATTTTTCTTTCGTAAGATGAAGGTAATATCTCTGTATATTTTTTCACATGTTCCCCTGAGCGAGATGATGCAGTGGAAACTTCTTGAAGACCCATTATTCCTAGAAAAGTTCACAGCATTTCTAGTCACTCATTCCACACCAGCATGGCCAACAACGCTTAGAGACCTGTTTGCATCTTGCCACCTCTCAGCTTTGGCAGACAAGCCTTTTGCCCTGTACACTGTGCAAAATATCTCCAGGAACATCTTCAAACCCAAGTAACGTGAGGACCAATACACCAAGATGCTCCAGCTGGCTTGTCTATAGCAGGGCACTCAAATGGCCAACACAAGCAAATCTAATGCTACCTTTCCCTTAGATGCATCAGGAAATTTCTGAATAACTACCCTTGCACTGAAAGTGAGAAGTTAATCCCCTGCATGACCCAAGGGAGGGCACACACCTGAGTTATGGTGAGGTGAGCCTGGGACAGAATTGCAGCACACCACCAAGGCTGCTGTGAAAGCGAGCAACCTTCTATCAGGTGTCCCCAGCAGTAAGTTGCATCACATCAATAATGAGAAAAAGGTTAATTTAAAGGTAATCCACCACTGAGCTACCAATGCGGTAGCAAATATGTCCTTGTACCTCAGAAGGTCCCATTGGATCCAACCACCCCACTAGCCTTGCTCAGCCATGGGTACAACAATGCCACTCCAGGTCCACAAGGAGGGCAAATTTGAAGAGCCACAGGGAAACTGCCTGCCTGCTGCTCTGTAAAACATGAGAAAGGGGTTGAAATGCATCAAATTTCCAAATCTTCCTTACTTCTGACTTTTCCCTACTATTAACTGTAGCTAAGCTACACTATATATCTGCTCTAAGGACAGTTTTACTGAGAACTCTGTGAGAGCTATTACTTTATAGCGAACAGATAAACTCTACCCTGTTGCATCTGCCTGAGACTAAATGCAATTCAAGAGGTAAGAGATCCTGAGGAAGCTGGGGCAACACTGCAGGAAGTTTTACCTGTATCAGTGACAAAGAGAAATGCAGCCTGTGCTGTCAAGCACAGTCACCCCCTGTCACCTTCACACAGGCAACCAGCAGTTTCTTTTAGCTCAGCTATTCCCAGGCTATTTTGGCATAACACACTGAAGTTCCTCTCCCATAAATAAGCTCCACGCGCACCAGTGGAAACACAGAGACAGTTCAGATGCTGATAAATCCGGATGGTACTTGAGAGCAAAAGAGTTTGGCCAGAAATTATTAATATTTTAACATGCTGGTTAAATGAATGGATAACTTAGAGAAGCATGCTCAAATAGAGTTCAATTTGTCTTCATTATTTTCCTTTCATAAACCCAGCTAAAACATCTGAACAAATTCAAGTTGAGTAACAGCTGGATAGAGTTTTGTACTATCACCCCAAGAGTGAGGGATTTCTCCAAATGCAACACATCAGCAACAGCACTTCTTGAACAGCGCAGCAACTGCAGGATCTCCAAGGATTTCCAAACTGTACAAGACAGAAAGCAGTTTGAACCAAAATACTTTGAAAACACTTTGGAATACTTAAGGAGGAAGGGAAAAGAAACGAAAAAAAATGGCATGGAGACCTCCCACATAACCAGAGGATGATGAAGTGAACAGCCCAAATTTGGCCTGGGGAAGACATTTGTCAAACCACTCAGAAAAAGCCACCAGGTATTTTGTCTTTAAGTCTCAACAGTAAAGGTGCAATAAATGACTCAAATTTTTAACAGTTACAGACATTTAAATTGAGAAACTAACACAAAACTTAAGCAGTAACCCACAAATACTAAACAGTGATTTGGTATATGTGAAATAAGAAGTTATACTTGAAGATAGGTCTTTGTAAAACTTTCTGAAATTCCTGATACAAATTGGTTATCAAATGCAAACAGTTCATTAATTAAGATGCAGTTAAGCGCTTATACAGCTCTTTCCAGAGCAGTATTTCTAAACTGGACACCCATTATGTAAATAAGAGAAAGGTATTAACCTCATTCATAGAAGGAAGATGGGGACAGGGAAAGCTGAAATGATTTGATGGAAGCCATGCAGTGCAAATAGCCCCATGGAAAGGGAAACCAGCTCTTGGAGATTAAAGCCTGGATCATGAGGGCCCTACTTCTCCCTCCTGCATGAAGTCCTGCTTTTTCTTTGCTCAAATTTTATAAGCACTGGCGGCAGCATTTTTCAGTTTGTAGCTATCAAATCTGCACATTCCCATTCTATTTGAAGCCTCCACCATGAAATGTGGTTAGAAACAGCAATTTTGACCTTGCAGCTGCATAACGCAGACACAAAATTTAATGATGTCCAATTTCACACAAGAAGTGGACACACCCTGGGAGCAGGTACTCCAGGTCCTACACAAGGATTTGCCAACTCAGAAGTCTACGTCAGCATCCATAAAAGAACCAAGGCTTTCACACAAGAAATACTAATAAAGTGCTATTTTATTTTATACAGTCTGGCAGTCATTGCATTTCAGCTGATAAAGGTATCAGCAAAATTATACATATTTTCTATCCTTTCCTTCCAGCATATGAAAGGTGCTTTGTAGCACCATGTGCCCCCGTTCCCCCAAGGACTCCAACACACAGGGACTTCCCAGTCGAATCTAAAGCACAGCGAGGAGAGAGGGAGATGCAGTTCTCATCCCACATCCAAACTGAGATAAATATAATCCCTTCCAAATGTTCACACAACTACACTTTTTATTTTGGTAAACACAGACCAAGCTCTCATTTTTTCCTTCAGTTCACCGTACTGTAGGAGTTGATAATCTTTTACAATTAAAACACAGACGTTAAGAACATGTCAGGGCCAGACAATTGTTTAAAGTAGGTTTGACACAATCAGAGCTAATGCAGTGCAAGACGCAATTGTGTCAGACAACACAAAAATTAAGAGAGCCAGAAAAACAAACTGAAAATGGTTCTCCTATAGTAAAAAAATCAGTGCAAACATTTTTCCAAATCACCATGCCCACCTAGACAAACAAGGATTAAAATGGAGCTATCCAAATGAGTTCATTTTAAACTATTTTGGCTGCCCTACATAAAGCTTAGATACAAAGTTCATTACTAACTAGATCAAGTCTCTTTTGAGGGGAAGATTAAAATCCAGAGGGTCTGTGGAGACTTCCACTGCTTGCAGACACAGCTTGACACATAACAAGGCAAACCCTTAAAAGATGTAACTTTCACTTTTCCCTGAAAACGGCCACATCAGTTTCTTTAAGATGGAAAGATACTAAAACAAACAAACAAAAAAATTAGAAAGACGATACCACATTATTGCAAAGCTGTAGCTTTTCCCAAGACAGTTTGCAGGATGTGAATTCTGACCTATTTTAAATGCTGACAACAGCATTTTAGAATTCTGATGACTGCATTTTAAAACCTTTACAAATACACACACGGGAGTGCAGGGGACAAAGAAGAGCTTCAATGTAAAGTGAAAATTCAGCTTGCCTTTTAAGAGTCCAATAGTGTTACTCCTACGTCCAGAGTCAAGTCTGTTCACTGGGAATGGTGAGATATACAAACAGGGCTGTGCTGGCAGCTCTAGAACTGTTCGTACCTGCAGCGTCCTATACAGCCTCGCTTTTACTCATGGATGGATTTTTCCAAGTGTTTTTCCAACTACATGCATTGGACTGAATCAACGACAAACTGCAAGACTATATGGATTAACTATTCTCTCCTTTAAGGCAGCTTCCCAAAACAAATTTGAACACTTTCAATTACTAAACAACAAAACGTGTACACGGCAACTCCTTTGTTCTGAAGCCCCCGGTTCCCAGGGAGGGCGGCTGAACCTGCGCAGGGCAGGGCAGGTGTGTCGCTGGGACGGTGCACACCGCTAAGGACCTTCTGCCCAGGACAAAGCACGTGTGTGAGTGTTCTCACAGGCACCTCTCGGGCACACCCATTAGTTCCGCTGCCCCTTCCAACATATCCCTGGCCTAGCACCGAGGCTGGACTGATGCCCATAGCCGGCATGGCTGAGGTACCAGCGGACCAGCGGACCGCCGCCCGCCCCGCGGCCGAGCCTTTGTGTCTGTGCCGGCGCGAACAAAGGCAGAGGCGCTCCGCGCCCGGGCGCGGCTCCCCGGGACCCGCGGCTCGCCGGGACCCGCGGCTCGCACCCACCTTGGAGAGCTGCCTGCGCAGGCTGAAGCGCTGCACCATGGTCCGCCGCGGGGCCGGACGGCGCGGGGCGCGGCGGGCAGCGGGCGGCAGCGGGCGGCGCTCAGCGGGGGCTGCGCATCCTCGGGCGCCGGGGCCGGCACGCCGTCCTGGCCCAGCGCTGCCCCGAGGAGCGCCGCGCCGGGCCGGGCCGGGCCGGGCCGGGCAAGACACGGCACGGCACGGCACGGCACGGCAGGGCAGGGCAGGGCAGGGCACGGCACGGCACGGCAGAGCAAGGCAGGGCGGGGCGCGGTGCTCCCGCCCGCCGCTGCGGGGGCGGGCACATGCACACCCGCCCCACCCCGGCGCCGCCCCGCCCGGGAAGACTCGGCCCTGCGGGCCCTGCGGGCTCTGCGAGCGCTGCGCCCGCCCCGGGCTCCCTGAAGAGCAGCCCCCGGCCCAGCGCTCCCGCGGAGCCCCACCGGCCGCGGGCCCCGCCGAGCTCCCGCTCCCTTCGCACACTGTGGCACGGGACTGCCAACTCTTCCCCGGGAACCAGCACAGAAGACCCCGCTGCAACCACTAGAAAATAACTCAAGAAAGTATTTCTCTCTCCCCGCCATAAATATGCAATAAAGATGCGTGGTAAAACAGTTACACTCGCAGTTCTTCAAATGCCACGACAAGAGAGGCTTTGGGATCCTGAAAGTGCTCTCCCTCCCCCCACAGCACCGGTGAGTGATGGACACAGCACGATCTTGCAGAGCAGGGGAGCGCAGGGCTCTAACCTCGGTTTGCAGAAATGCTCCGAGGGGCTGCAGGAGTCCACAGTGCCAGCCCTGCTGTGCAGATGGGGCCAGCTCTCAAGGTTTGGGCTCAGGTAGCTACCAGGATATTCATAAAGAGGAGGTAAACCGAAAACCTTAAACACAATGAGTGCAAAATCTCTGGAAACAACTCCATTTCTCAAGTAGTTCCGTCTCAGCCTTTTAGTTTTGGACTTCTTAGGATTTTATTTCTAGCTCCTTTTGTAATTGCCTCCTGAATGCAAAAGGAAGGGTTTCCTTTTTGCACTACCACTGAAATGGCCATAGCATTGATCCTTCCAGTACATGGCCTTACCTACACAGGAAAATAGTTTCTCAGTAACTATCAGCAAAACTACTGAATCAAGAACAGCTCTCATGCCAGAGCATGTCCCTGATGAGTCTTGACTCAGTTTCAGTGCTGGATTATCCAGGACTGTGCTGTTCACCAAGCACTCCCCTATGGCCTTAGCTTCACTGTGTAGCAAGTACTGGCACAGTGGCTAAAAGGGATCCCATAGCATGCTCCAGCAATGACCAGTCAGGGCCCCAGATGGCATGGTATGTGTGGTTATGGTGTGTACCTGGCTGTTAGGAGCCAGCTGTACACTGACTCCATACAAAATCCCTCCCAATGGCACGTACTAGGTAAGTACAGGTCACTTCCATGCATGATTGCAGAGTCTTGTAGAAAAATTAAGATGCCTTGGGCCAGAATATTTCCCTTGTTAAGGAAAATGTTTCTAGCCTATTTTTAAAGTCATCAGGTGATCTGGAGGCTAGAGATAGAGGAGGCATTTCCAGCTGGGCCATGGAAGGTTATGAGAAGGGTCAATGTGGTTCTCTAAATAGACCTTGAAGGGAAAGTTACAAGAAGATTAAACAGAGGTGTTTATTTCACAACTGTCATCCAAAAGTAACATCAATAGATGCAGCCTTCAGCACCGAAGCCCCAGCTGTGAAATGAGAGCAGGATTTGGTAGCATTCTGCCCAGTCGGGGTAACTCAGAGGTTTTGAACACAGACATGCTCTGTACAGGGGAAGTATTCCCTGCCAGAACTTGGACTCCTTTTCAAAATGCTCCCCGTTTTTTGAAATACATAGAAAGTACATTACCCAGCTATCAGGCCTCAGTTTTGTAATGATCACACAGAGCTGACAGCACAGAAAACTAAAGGGACTGGGACATTAGAAACACCACCTTGTACTGGCAGAGCAGACACCAAGATGCTCAGGGGATCCTGCATCGAGCAGCTGCATCCTCCTCCTCCTCCCTGAACTGGGTCAGTACTTCTTGTTCTGCAGTTTGGTTATATTCAGAAGCCTCACGCACACCGTTCAATTCCTACTGCAGAAAATCCATACCACCACCTTGAACAGCCTGTGTGCCAGGAAAGATCACGTGCCTAGCGCTGCAGAGACCAACAGGACAAGTATGTTGAGATGAGAATGAGTGAGTGTGAGTATAAGAGTGTGAGAGTTTGAGTGTGAGAGATTGAGTGGGAGTGAGACTGTGTGTGCACACATGTAGTCAGTCAGTGATGCAGTGTGGGAGTCCACTACAGCACTGGAGTAAAATGCTGGCGCGTAGGCAGCTAGGGCAGGCAGTTGGCCCTGCCACCTTATCTGCTGCATCCCAGACTCCCTGCTTCCACGCTGCCTGACAGCAGATACCAATGGCTCTGGGTAATCACCCTCTCACCTGCTGGGCTTGGTGCCCAAGGTCCCAAGGACTACCTGGTACCTCCACTGTCCTGCACCTGGGACACAGGGTGTCTCATTTCCTCCACAGACACTCAGCTCTCCCTTCCCCACCAGGCTCCTGTGGCTCAGAGTCTGGGTCAGGCAGACACAGATAAAGAATGGAGCCAGCTTGGCTGGGATATAATCCACATCACACTGAGATGGGACTGCCAGATTAGCAAAACTGATGATAGCAACATTCTCCTTTGTCTCTGGAGCCAAGGCCTCACACTCAGCATTTCCAAACTGATGCTTATGATCTTCGCAGTTAAAGAATGGCTCCTGCTCTGAACAGAGACATGCAGCTCTTTGCCTTAGTCTCCTGTTGCTGGGCTATTGCCACTTTTTTTCCCCCTAATATTACCTTCCTACAGCAATCCATTCCTGTATAATAGCTTAATTGGTGAATTTTTCTGTCTTTATTCAGGAACATGATGGAGAAAATCAAGATTTCAGTAAAAGGCACCAAATTTTATTTTCAAATTTAAAATGAACTTGGTATAACTAACTAGTGCCTCTGCCTGATATCCTTTCATGAGAACACAAAACACAATTAGAATTGATCTTTAGTACAAAATGTCTTGCTATTAATTTTCTTTTTTAAAATGCTCAGTAAGAACAGAACTGTTTGTTGCAATATCCCTCTCATGGAGATCTTCTACAGCTTCTTACTTGTATATCAAATTCAGTTTTTAGCAGCTTAAAAAAATTATCTTTTAGCACTATATAAAGCTAGCATAAATATGTATGTATGAATGTTACATCAATGCTTGACACATGGCATCTTCCTGATAACCTCTTACAGAGGGACCTTTTGAAATAACCAATAGGAGAGGCATTTTCTTACTGCAGAAGGTCTGAAGATAAAAATTTAATCTCTTGAAACCTAAACATTCCCAGGATCAACTCTTTCAGCTTATTTTATATATATTTCAAAAAAACCCACTTAAAGACGCCTCAGTGTTCTGGATTCATCACAGTGAGCCCCCAGGTCTCTGCGTACAGCAGGGTACGGGCTGCTGTAGGAGACAGTACTGGAGTCAAGCCGCGTTTGAGAACTTTTCCCCTGGCTAATGAAATCACTCAGCCGCCACAGCGCCTGCCGTGCGTCCCGTGACCCCCGCGGGCTCCTGCAGCGCCCCCTGCGGGCCGGAGCGCCCCCCGCGGGCCGGAGCGCCCCCCGCGGGCCGGAGCGCCCCCTGCGGGCTCCTGCAGCGCCCCCTGCCGGCTCCTGCAGCGCCCCCCGCGGGCTCCTGCAGCGCCCCCTGCGGGCCGGAGCGCCCCCCCGCGGGCCGGAGCGCCCCCTGCGGGCTCCTGCAGCGCCCCCTGCCGGCTCCTGCAGCGCCCCCCGCGGGCTCCTGCAGCGCCCCCTGCCGGCTCCTGCAGCGCCCCCCGCGGGCTCCTGCAGCGCCCCCTGCCGGCTCCTGCAGCGCCCCCCGCGGGCTCCTGCAGCGCCCCCCGCGGGCCGGAGCGCCCCCTGCCGGCTCCTGCAGCGCCCCCCGCGGGCCGGAGCGCCCCCCGCGGGCTCCTGCAGCGCCCCCTGCGGGCCGGAGCGCCCGGGACCCACCCCCGAGGCAGGGGCAGAAAGCGCCGCACCCGCGCCAAACCGCTCCGCGACTGCCACATCTCCACCAGAACAGCCCAGCAGCTTTTCCTGTCACTGACTGGGATGGCATTTCACAGATCATCTCATTCCACTCCCTTGCCATGGGCAGGGACACCTTCCACTAGACCAGGTTGCTCCAAGCCCCATCCAACCTGACCTTGAACTCTTCCAGGTTTGGGGTACCCACAGATGCTCTATCAAAGCTGTTCACATTTAAGGACCACCAGAAACTCCCATATTTAAAAGATGCCATCTCCACCTAAGAAAATTTTCATCAAGTTCACAAATGAAGTTGACTGAGAGGAAAAGAGAAGGCCATGTCCGTTACTGCAGCACTATGGTTGCAGCTGCCACGAGCACATCTTCGTGTCCCTCAGCTCCCTACACCACTAAGGGCTCCGTGTCCACTTTAGCTCCAGCAGTCTTACTTTGAGTAAGACTCACCTGTCCTGCACACATTCATTGCTGGCAGAAAGTAGGACATGGATATAGCACTGCTTAGAGTAAAACTTATTTTAGTTTTCCAGGGACCATATTTCTGTTCCTGGCCAGCACCAGTTTTCTGCTCGAGTACAGCAGATTTCCACTTCTCATGAGGAAAGTCACAGCCTTCCCATTGCTGTAAAATATTTGAACATGCCCCAGTAAAATATCCTTCCTTCCTGCACACCATTTGGAACTGAGATTAGATTAGCTCTTTTATTCAGGACTTCCACCTGCAAACTGCACAAGGCAGATAAACACACCCAGCAGTGCCACAACCCTGCCTGATCCTAGCACCCTGACAGAGTGTCATGGCACCACTCATGCCCTTCCTCTCTGCCACCTACTTCCCTTTTATTAAAAAAAAATAGCAAAGGAGCTATATGGGCTACTGCAAAGGAAAAGTGCAAGTTTTGTTATTTTAACATTCATTTCCAACTAAATTACACTTAGAATTTCTATTTAACTGTTTCAGAAAGCACTCATAACTTAGCAAAAATTATGACAATAAGATATATATTACAGTCAAACCTACAATTAGAAATGACTTTAAATGTTTTTGAGTTGCCATGGAATTTGATATTAGCACAGTAACTATCATAGTGTTGGTACAGCGAACAGGCAAACAAAGCATTATCTTTAACTCTGGTGACATCTCCGGAGTTAAAGACAATATGGATAAAAATGGTTTCTTTAAAGCCCTTTCCCAATGGCTCAAAATAATAATTTTATTGAAATCAACCCCACTCCTAAGAGAGACTGCGGATGATCTTGGATGGTATTCTACTGTGGAAGATGCGGACCAGTCAAAAACACTGGTGACAGAGCTGCAGTGGCTCTGCTAGCTGTTACAGCACGCACATATCTCCAGAGCTCGCTCTATCATGGCTGATCCATGTCAGCAGAAGATGAAGGGCTGAGTTTTAACAACACTGCCTACAGAAGATTAAATTTTTAGCCTTGTAATTGAGCAACCAAGTAACCTCCCAGTGAAGGATTCCAGTTGTTGACAACTTGAGGTAGTAACACCTCCACCCTGCCCAGAACACCATCACCAACTGTAGGACCTGCAGAACACTGGAAGGGTGAGTGTAACCTGAGGGACGGGATTGTAAAATAAGAAGTATGTCTATAACGTTTTAACGCCAATTATACTTGCTCTTCTGTAAAACTTAGATCTGGACTTATAATGATGAGACCCTTCAGATTTCAGTTATACTGAAATTAAATTCTTGGCTCTCCTCATAGAGAGTGTGTGTGTATCCTTTGCCCACAAACAAGACTTTGAGACTAATGCCTCTCTCTGCTGCACAAAGGTGACTGTTCCCAGAGAGGTAAAGTAGTGCCTGGTGCAGAACTGGCTTCTGGGGCTATTAAGCAACTAAAGACTAATTTCTGAGCTTGTGAAATAACCCTCAGCCTACTCCTGACCTATCTTAACCTGCAGTTAGGCCACCTCAGTGACCCGCCAGTATCTTATCTTGCTGCAAGACACAAACAGCGCAACCCTATCGCCCCACACAGCACGAATGCCAGGCTGACTTTTCCACCAGGAGGAGAGCGGCACAGGCACATGAGAGCCAGAGCTGCCCCAGCCACAATGACGCAACTCCCTTCGGATATGCTTGAAGCCCAGATCTGCAGCTCCAGGGGTGTACAGCAATGCTTTTAAGAAAGAGATAAATTCCTGTTGTCCTGAAATACTCCTTATGCACTGTCCATTGACGTTCTTGTACACCTGGCTGTCAAAGTACAGGTAATTCCTGCTTCACCCTCCCAAAATGAACAGAAGTTCTCCCTTCATAGAAACTGTGCACATTGGTGCTGTTTGAACACAACTCAGCCGCAGATGCTTAAAGTGAAATAATTTCCAGCATTTCCAGTCTCTTACAGACAAAACTACAAAATGTTTTACTTCAATCAGTTATGAAAAGAAACAACCAAATGTTTACCACCTATGTAAGCTGAATGTGAGAGCCAACACTAGAGTATGGTACTAAGATTGTTCATTCTTTGGGGAAATGGGTTGTTAACGCCACCTTTTACTTCTATAGATCCAGGATATACTGTTCATAGCCACAGTAGACTTTCCACATGTTTTAATGTTACAAAAAACTTTTATCTTTTGTCTTTTCACAGGTGGTTGTCCCAGGTGTGTTGCATGGTGTTTAGGACTGAAGAACTTGTAAAAAAAGTTTCTGGCAAGTCAGTTATCACTTTAAAAGACTATTTACAACTCTGCTACGTATACTGAAAGGGTGGCACCTTGCTATCTTATATTATCATGCAATGTGCAGACCAGCATGAGCACTTGGAAAGAGTCACTACAAGCAATTAAGAAAAGCAAGCTTATTGCTGGTAGGTTTTTGATACTCATGGGGTCAACATTATCTGGAAAATATTGATGCAGCTGCAACTGTAAACTTATGCCAAAAGTATATACAGTCATTTCCTAAAATGTGGACAGTAACAGAATATAGATTTAAGTTGATAACCAAAATCCAAAGATATTTGACATATTTATGAAAACTTATTGTCAAAACTGGATGACAAGTGGATGAAGACATGTGAAGTTCTGTTAAGATACAGTAGGACTGGAGTGGAGCCTTGAAATGCTGCTCTATGAGAATCCCACCGCAGGACAGCAAATCCTTTCTCTCATCATTCCTGTAGCCCTAAAACAAGCAAATGGCAATCTGGAGATGTCTGGACCCATGGAGGCAAACAGCTGCAAATCCACCCAACAATTTTATACTAAATTAATCCAAGTTGGTCTGTCTTCTCAGTGATGCCAGAAGATGTCAGCCAAGGGCTTTGACCAAACATTCCAAACCAATTCCCTGTCCAGAACCCAGACTGAATAACCTGACCTCACCACAGCTATGCTCCAACACCAACACTGGTGTCATGCCCAGATTACAGCAAACTGTAGAGGGACCTCAGTGGTAAAAATTAATGAGGTTCCTCAAGGCCAAGTGCCAGGTCCTACATGTGGGTCACAGGCATGGATAAAAGTTCATGTGGACACAATTGCTCCCTAAACTACCAGTAATATCGTATCTCTCAAATATCAATATTGTTCTGTTTGCCATGTCTTGACACATAACTAATTACCCCACAAAAAGCTCTGTAACTATGTGAGACCCAAATGAGACCTGTGCAGGCTCAACCATTTTCAAACAACCACAACCCTGATTTTCTCAGCTCAGTGAGTTGCCTCTACAAGAAAAGATCTATGCAAAAATATTTAAATTTAGACTGTCTCAAATAAAAGACCAAGTGAAGTATGCCAGTAAGATTTTAATTATTACATTTTCAATGCTATGACAATCTCATTTCTCAGCTTCTATACAAAGCCTAACAACATGCAGCAGGAATATTACACATGAAAATATGTGCAAATGAGGTATTCAGAAAAATCCAATCTGTTGTTTTGGGATAACATTTTGCCCTTCTATTTCAACAACAAATTGAGAAAACAGAGAATGCAACAATACTGTGAGCTAAAAACATTTTGTGTGCAGAGGATTATTAAGAATTTATTCTCCCTTATGCCACAAAGTACTCAATGTCCTTAATTCCCAGTGGCAGTGGAGGATCTCAGCACCACAGAATCAGGCTCATCCAGAACTCATTATTCTGCAGAACCATACAAACATGAGTTAACACTTACAAAGTCAACCTATTTACAAGCAAAATTACAATAGCACCAGAGTTTTCCACCTTTACCTGGAAGGGACTACCCCAGCCCTTGCTAAACTCCGACAGTTGCTCCAGTCTTAACCCTGGTTTTCACATAAACCAGTGCTTAAAGCAGAGATTGTATTATGCTTTTGTTATATGGTAAGAGAACCTCTAAATTCTCTGAACAGCCTGAGCGGGCAGCTCTGTTGCCTCTGCAAGCCCCAGTGCCAATGTAGTTAACACTTCAGCCTGGCCCCTGCTCCCAGGGTCCAACCTTGGTCCAGGAGCTTTGCAGAACAAACAAGAAATAAAGACTCTTGTCTCCAAAACTTTTAGGCATCCACACATAAAACATGGGGAGGGAAAAAACAGTACCAACACCTAACCAACCCAAACCCCCCTACAGTTAATACAACATTTTGAGATTACCCTCCTAAGCTTTCTGGCAGTGTGTTTAGTGGGTGAGGTTGTGTGTGTGTAATGGGGTTACAGATATGAAAAGGAAAGGGTAAGTGTATCTAATCAGGAGACAGCTGAAAACTGACCCTGCCAGGCAAAATAAGCAGGCTGGAGAAAGAGGAGACTCCTGAAAAAGGAAGAATGAGGCCTAACAAGACATCTGACATGCCAGAAACTCTGGATCAGGAGTGAAAGACAGACACTGGCTATAGCTGTTTTTAAAAATGCAACATAAATGACAAAACTGTGCCCAGCACATGAAGAAAGATGACTTCCATCTGGTTCGTATAGCTGGAACAAAGACACCAGGAAAAAAAGAAGAGGGGTAAAAAAATGATGATAGGATAGATGCTTTCAGAAGTTTAAACAGTCCAAGACAGAATAGAGGCAAGACAAAAAAATATCAGTACCGTATTTCTTTAGCATCTTTTCCTTGCACACAGTACTCTGCATGTAAGGCAGGCAGAAGGGGACTCCAAGGAGCAGGCTGGAGAACCCAGCTCCCAGAGCTTCCCCTGCTCTGAGCCCTGCCCTTCCACAGCTGCCCCATGAGGTGGCCTGAGTTTCTCAGTATTCCAGGGAATCTAATTACAAAATTTCCTTTTGCATTTTTGCAATTTACCTCATGGTCATGGCCATGTTGATACCAATTTAAGGGTATTTTTCCTTTTCCAAATTGTTCAGATACAGCACCTACTGTTAAAAAGCAAATTCAACAGCATCCAGCAACACCAACTGAACGAACAAATAAATCACAAGCTTTAACCAAGCTAAACAGTGCATTTATGTAGGCACTGTCAAGCATAAACTCAAATCACTGTGCAGCCTCAAACAGAAGGATGAAGCTCAGAGCTTGACTCCACAAAACACAGAAGATATGGAAATATTCTGGATGTGTTTAACAGATCTTAGGCTTCAGTAGGTAAGCTAGACTGAAGCACGTGGGCTCCTGCTCATCCATGCCTGGCAAACAGATCTGCAACAGGTGACATTCCTGCCATCCCAATACAAAGGACTCACAATTTCACAGCAGCCGATACAGCAGACAGAAGCATATAAAATAATGCTGATAAAATAAGCCTCTGATAAAATATAACTGAAAGCTAATTTCTCAGCAATCCAAGTCTGCTGACTTCCTACATCTACCGATAGCAAAACCTTCTGCAGTCACCGTCAAATCTTACAAGCAGTGCTGCTGCAGTGCTTGCAACTCCCTGACTGAGCCCATCACTTCAACGTACCAGTGCGCAGGTACAGAGCACGTGAAGCGAACAAAGTGCTCATTACTCTTCCTAAATGTCACAAATCTGAACACTGAGAGCAAAACAAAGAAAAAGGAAAGCAGAGCAGGAATTTCTGCCACAAGAGTAGTGCCAGCATGGCCACAGAGGTGACATCAGGGCACAGACACAGCACTGTGCAGTTCAATACCTGTTACCTGACAGGGCAGAGGAGCCCCAGAACTGCTGGCACACATCCAATACCATCAGGAACAGGCAGTGTCATGACATGGGTAAGTATCAGCAGAGCAAACAATGACAGAAGACAGGAATCAGAAAACAGAGTTACACCGCTTGACTACAAATCCTATGTTATGCAGTTTTTGTCATTATTAAATCACAATTTCTCCTTTCTATGCGTTGTTTCTTTGTTCCTTGTAGCTTGTATAGCCCATATGTTCACAACAGATGGATCAATGATGTAGCTCAGTGACATTTTTCTAATTATAGATGGATTTTTGAAATTCTTAAATAATTTCAAAGGAAATACTCCCTGCTGAGGCAAGGTGAGTCAGCGTAGCTTCACTGTCAGCAGCAAACACAAAACCAAGAAAATGAAATTGGTATGGTTTTATTAAAAGGCAAAGGTCAAAAACTTACTTAAAAGATAAGATTATGAAAAGCTGAAGGAGACAAATACACAAAGTTATGAGAAAGTGAGCATGAAACAACAAAAAAAATTAAGTGGAAGCTAGATGAAGAGATGATCCATACAGACTCAGTAGAACCCTGGGGTCCAGAGGACTCTCAATCCTGGTGACTGAGCATTACCTGCCAGATACTTTAAACAAATTATTTCTATTTCTTAAGCTTCATTATATAAGCTAGTCTCAGTGAGATTAAAAAAAAAATAGGAGAATTTAGGGTTAAAGTAACACTGTGTGAAACAACTTCAGATATCTCATAACTTAAAGACAGTGCTCAAAGTTTGAATTTACCGCAAACTTTAAGTTTGCTCGAATGATTTGAGATTTTTCCTGGCTCTTTACTGATTCTCATTTGAAGTGCATTGTAACTAATTTTCCAATACAAATTGTTGAATGAAGAGTTAGTTTTTGGAATTTAACAATTCATTAATTTAGTCATAAATTCCAGAAGTGTGGCAGCCTGAATGCTAAGCTGGCTTCTCCAATGAAAACACTGACATCTGTAATAAGGGTGATTTACCAAATGACTGCACTATGCTTTACTGATTTCACCAAATCACAAACCAAGAAGCTCTGCTAATAATCATATCAGAGATTTAAAATTTATGTGTAGCTGATTTACAAATGCATTACATCTCTGTACTGAAAATTCAGTAAAAGCTGCTATACATTATTTAAAGCTGTACAATCATCTGCATTTAACTTGCAAGTTGTCTCCCATTAATTTGTGACTTCGGGTCGCATTAAACATCCTTTAAACCTCGTATATATAGACACATGCCATAGCCAAGACAGTACATCTCAGACTGAAATAACAGCAAGATGTTATGTTAATATGGCAGACACACACGGTGCTTTTCATGGAATATCAGACAACATTCTGTCCTTTCCCATGAAAAAAACCCCAATATTTGTGTTGTCCAATATTTACTTTGTGTTTCCTGTGCAAATTAAGTCAAGGGTAGTTCATGTGATTTTTACAGCTCCCAACATTATGAAGATTGCACAGCAATATTGCAGCAGTCTCAGTCTTTCTGGCTCTTGGAGGAGTGAGAGGATAGAGATCCCCACTTTTGGAAAGTGGCACTAAGCTACTGAACAACTCTTCCAATCCTTGTGCCACACTGTGAGGCAGTGCTGTTACCTGCTCTTGGGAGAGAAAATGAGGTACAACATTCAGACTTGGCAAAATTTTCCAGGAAAAGAAAGAATCCAACTCTCCTGCCCATCTCCTATCCCTCTCCTACAGACTGCCTGGTAAAAGACAAAAGGTAGTAACAGACAACAGCCATATGCAACACAATTTCTGCACCAGGGACTGAGACTCGCATCCCCCTCTCACTTTAGGTCTCATTCCCCATAGCTGTATTTCCTTGGCCATGTCACTTTAGACCTACAGTAGACATTATTATTGTCTGCCTCAAGATGGTGCAAATATTAAAAAGCAGCTGGAAATTCACTAAGCTCTACCAAGAGACAACTGGTCACAGAGGTCTCTGATGATTTAGTCCCCAAAGGCAGCCTTTCCTCTCTTAATTTTGTTTTCTTCTTTGAGGCTCCGGTCCCCTTCTCTCCTTGTCTGCCAAGACAGAGGTGAAAAAGCTCACACAGCCACCTTCCCTCAGGCCACTGAGGGCACAGCCAACAGCACTGAAGGTTCCCCCTGCTGGGGTGACTGCCCGACGAGGCTGGAGACCCCTGTTCCCAGCCACTACTCCGTACAGCACGCTGCCCCAGCGGAACGGCAGCTACAGAGCTACAGTGGCTCCTTCACATAATCACAGGCCCTTATATACCAAAAACTGACTCCTAAATTTGTTATCACACCTGCAAGATGCTGTAGCAGAATGCTTTCAGATTAACAGTCCTCATTTTTCCTGTCACTCCTGCCAAGTGATCCCTGTGGTTTCCAAACTTTGATTGCACACTGAATCAGTACGAAGTCTTTGAGCATAGACTGCCAATACACACATATTTATTTATAAACTATATAAATATATATGTACTACTCAACTAATAAAATATGCTTATTTTAAAACATACACAGAAAAACAAATTAAAAAGGAAAAGAAAGATAAAACAAACCAAAAAGTATTTCCTTCCTACACTCCAATGGACTGTCTTGCCCACACTCCACTTTGGAAACCACTAATCCAGGCAAACATTTCATCAGACCAGCTGCGTAGTTGGGAGAAAAGACACCTCACTACAGGTCTTTTCACATATGCCCATATTATTTACCTAATATGCTCAGATCTGTCCAATCTCCCTGCTCACACACGAAGGAAAGATCGACTGCAGTTTTAAACCAACAAACTAGACCTTGCTTTATAAACTTTAGTTGCTGGATTTGGGTACAAACTCAAAAAACTAACAACTTTCCCCAAAATTCTCCTGTAACAAAGATCATGAGTTCATTCACAATGAAGAGAGAGACAATACACAAATAAACCTGAAGCTATTATGACGTCTCTTTCTGAGGTCTCTCAATGGCTCGACAAACTGCAAAGTCAGCCAGCCCAGGAGAGTGAATGCTTTTCACAACTACTTTATTACTGTCTCTGTTGTTTTAAGAGTTAACAAGAAGCGAAAGCTTCAGATACAGCTCCAGGCAAACCCCTTCAATTTATCTTGCGAGAAGAAACAACAAACTTCTAAAAGTATGCCCAGCCTTTGTAGACTCCTTTCTCATAAAGGACTATTTTCCAGGGGACTCTCTGAATCAGCGTCCTGAACAAGCTAAAGCTAGCTAATCAGGAAGCAAGTCTTTCAAAAACAAAAAAAGCCCACGAAACCCCAAGGATACTTCAACTAAAATGATCTGGGAAAGGGGAGAAATGGTAAGACAAATGCTGCTTCTTGATATCATCAATAAGCTGATACGCACAGCTTTGCAAGAACACGTCACAGAACAGAAACTGTCGTATCAGTGAATGCTTTTTCCAAACAGAAGAGACAAACTGAAGGAGAGAGCAGCGATCCCTCATCAGCAGAGCAGCCAGGCTGATCTAAATCACATACTGGCAACCCAGCACTGAGGGGTTAGATAGCTGCACAGCTGCCTGCCATGTGCCCAGAGCCTCTCACGGCCTAAAAGACCAACAGCACCATCCACTCAAACTGGAATTCTTTGCTTTTATAATATGCACAAGAAAATCTCTGAGAGAGGAATTAGAAAAGCCATCTAGGTGAATGGAAGGTTTTGTTGCAGGAACTAGCTAACAGTTGCTAAGGAGGACTACTCTGGCTGCTCCTCGGCCCATCACTCCTTGTTTGACTGTGGTGTGCCATCCAAACAACCTAATGTGTTTCAAAAGTAGCTCTCATTTCACTGATCAAATACATATAAAATCAGCCACCTGCCATGTGAGAAAATGACTAATGCTTGCATCTTTTAAGCTCTTTGCTTCATCACTGAAGAAGCTTTTGAACACACAGTACCATTTGAATTTGCTGAGAGAAACCTGCTTTTCAAAACAAGATTTCAAAGGGCTTAAGAAAACATACAAAGAGATGATAAAGATCAAAGGTAAATCTGAGTAACTTACTGCTGCTGCTGCGGCCTCGTCTCCACCTACATAGATAGAAGAAGCAATCTCCATCACAGACAAGTTTGTGGGAGCATCTGTAGTGGATGATGATCTGGGCCGACCCGATTGAATATCCTGAGCAGACCTTCTGTTGATCTGTGGGCTTCCTTTTGGGGCATCTGCCTTGCCCCACCTGCTGTGCAGGCTGGTCCCTCTCTTCATTTTAGGTGGCACTCTGATCTGCTGAAGCACCCGGTTCAGAGCTGTGGGGTGGGTGGAGACACCATCAATTTCAGCACAGACGTTTTGGCTTTCCAAATCCAGGTCAGGCTCCAGCTCAGCCTGAGCTTGCTGGACATCGTGTGGAGAAACAGACGATCTCCTGCGCTGATGCTGGAACAGGTGCTTCAAGCCTTGACCAATGACATTAATGTTCTCCAAAGCATTATGCGTTATTTTGGATAATTTTTGCTCTGATTCATGTTGTTTTTTTGTCTCTTGATCTTGGGATTTGCCTCCAGGATCAGGGTCATCACACAACTGTTCAGTGCCAGACGGCTCCATTGATGACACCCAACAGGTTTATTTGACTATTCATACATAAATGCGTCCCCTCTCTTTAAAAGGCTTGTGTTTATTTTGAAAATGCCAAGATTGTCAGCCAATTAGGTGTGCAATTGCTTCAAGAGTGACTACACATGCAGCTGTGCCACGGTGATCTCATGCTTATCTAATGTTAAACAAAAGAGTAGTCATTATTACACATCCATGCAGCAAGTAGTGGGTTAAAAATCCAATGTGCAAAACATGCCCTTAACAAAATAAAATGTATCGGTCCTCGGAGCACCCCTCCATGTGGCATTAGTTGCATCTAGGCTGGTAGGCAGAAGCTGAAGCTTGTGTGAGACAAGTCACTCATTGCCTGGGGGGAGAAGCCCAGCACAGAGGGTGCAGGAAAGCAAGAAAGGTAAAAAAGCTGTTCAAAAGAGGGAGAAGCAAGGAGAAACCAGTGGGGTTTTGTTTATTAAAAACAAGCCCATAACAACTTCTAACAGAACATGAAGTTAAACTTCTGAAGAGCATGTTAGTCACTTTGGCAGAATTAATTTTGCCCTTTGCCAAAGGTCTGATACTAAGACCCTAACTTAACAGTATTTAATACATGCAAAATCCACAACATTTCCAAATGAGTTATTAATTTCCAAAGAGTGAGAAATGGCTTATTACAGCCAGCATCCACTGATGGTACTGGAAACTAGATGTGAAAATCTCTCTTCAAGCAACAACAGGCAAGTGAAATGCTTTCAGTTGGCATACTCTTGTCCATAGCTCTCAGAGAAAACAAGAATGCCTTTTTAAAAGTAGATTAAGCAACCAATCTGCAAAGGATCAGCATCAGGTATGTGCAGTTCAGCCTCTGGCACAGGAACTGCGCAGCTGTTCTTTGAGAGCTCAACCCAAGTCATTCCCTGGGCTCAGGCAAAGCTAGGATATACAACAGTGCAGCTCAGCACTTGTATTGCAACAACTATGGGAGAAGGTCAGCAAAGATATGGGGAAGGAGGGGAGGGAGAAAGGAAGGAAAGACACAGTAACTGAAAGAGTTTCACATCAGCACCATGAGATCACATGCTCAGAAGCTGACCACTGTTTTCTGCAGGAGAAAACTTTGATTAAGCTTCTATAAATACAGAAACCAGCTCACAGAGGTCTACCTCAATCTTGGCAGAAATCAGTTTGTGCTTTAGAAAAGAATTATTTGAAATGCAGCATATTTGGAATCTGAGAGTGTTCATTTCTACGCTAAAACAGTTGCAAAAACATAATGCATTGAGGTTACAATTGGAGCACTCTTGACTTTGTGCATCTGAAACCTGACACAATGGGTTAAATAGATATTACAAAATGCTTTCCAAATTGCCATCCAAAAATATCAGAAGAGCTGCCTCTCTCTTTTTTTCAAGTGTTAGTGCTATCAGCTGGAGGCAAGAAGAATCTCCGTACTTACAGAAAGCAGAACACTGGAATCATGCAGATTCTATCTCAGTACTTTGAAGATGCTATAAGCATTGAGTCTAAATATACTGGCCAGTTTAATCAGTAACACATTAAATGCAAAGTAATAAACTACATTCAAGAAAAATATGTTTACACATATTCATGTACCAATTGTATAGCAGAAGTAGATGTGCAAGCAACAGATTTACATACTTAACACTTTCTTAAATGAATTCAAGTGCCTTTATATCTAGTAGTATGCTTTCCCTTTTGAGCTTGCTTTTTCTTAAACTTTTTTTCCCCCTCAGGTAACAGGTTTTCCAGAAAGTTGGACCACAGGTCTCCACTCATTTTATGTTTTGGGGCAAAAAATTGCAAAACCAGATGCTAATTTTTAACCAATACACCAAATGGTTCAGTGAACAAAACTCACCATATAAAAAGGCAAGAATCCCAAAATTATTTGGTGTATAAAATACAAACCTGACAGTGGACCTGTAACTGCCTTTTTCATTTTAGCTAATTCATTCAGCATTTATTTTTCAGTCAGGACTCTCTGAAGGACTGCAGTTCTTATCTAAAATGACCAGTATACTCTCCAGCCATGATCTCTTTGATCTCCTGCATGCTCTCTATCCAGATTACCACTGGTAAAGCTATTGGTCTTAAAGAACACTAGTTCAGTCTAACTGGAGTTCCATGCATTATCTGCTAGAAAAAATTAATCTGCATAAATTAACCCTATGGCAATTTACAAATCAACCTGAAACAAATCAGCCCACAGTGAGCTCCCAGTCAAGACACAGCCACCCTGTGTATTCTGGGACAGATTTCTGAAATTATATGGCCTCTGAGAGGCTCCTAATGGGAGCTTTGTAGTAATCTCCTATTTCTATTACCATACGATGAGTCTGTTGTGAGCCTGAAATGAGCTTTGCAAATTACACATCTGGTATGAAGATCCTTACAACTACTTATTTGTTCTACTATCTCTACTTTTGGGGGAAAAATAATACTTGTAAGTTTGAAGGATTGTGAACCTTCAGAATTAAGTAGCACACTTATTTACATTAGGATTTAGCTTTTGTCTTGACTTTTGTTTTCTCCACTTAAAACAACCTTTATATTCTGTTTGTGGGAGGAAACAATACTTTATACTTTAACAATACTTTATAATACTTTTTGAACATGAAGTCAAAAACATACATTTCTTATTTGTACAAGAATCTACCACATCAGGATCGAAACACACAATTCCATATACAGCCACACTGAGGAGATGTTATAACAATATTACATCCCAGAACATTCTAATATAGTCCTTCATATCTGCAATTATTTCCCAGGAGCCTTGGGAAACAAAACAGTTCAAAAGGAAAAATTGGCAAAACCAGCATAAGATAACAGTGAAAGGATAAACTTTTACTTGCCTCCATCACTTGACCTTTAGCATGGCTGACCCACAGCTGTCCCTCCACTGAACAGAACTGCAAAAGAAACTGGGTATGAGATAAAATTCTGGAAATGGGAGGAAAGATATACATAAACAACAAAGCGAGCATGATTCCAACTTCTAAAACTTTATTTTTAATAATTTTTTTTCCCATTGAAATGCAAGTGTCCCTGGAAGCTGTGCTATTTTAAACTCTTTCAAATAACTGAAGGGAAACAAATATAACTGAAGTTAAAACTGAATCTTACAGAGTTAATCAAGAAGTTCTTGTGAAGAGCATTTTCTCTTGGGGTTTCACCACCATATGCTGAAAGCACAGGAAGATGCCAGGGCTCCAGCCTGCAACGTCAGTCTGCACCATACAGATTTATTTTCTTCTCCTATTTAGTCATTCAATGCTCCTGGCACAGGTCAAACAGCTGGCTCTTGTTCACCAGGCATTCACCTCACAGGAGGTAAAGTCCGCAGCACTTGGACACACCTGGACCTGCCACAGCTCATTTCACCAGGCAACTGCTGACCGCGGTGCCTCCAACCCCTGGCCCTGTCCCACAGCAGGACACCCCCACACTGCAGCATTCCCAGCCACAGCCTTGGCACAGAGCAAGTGCAAGCAGCTCAAGGTGTGAATCCCACCCGCGCACACCCCCCATGTCAGAGGACACCCCTGGCTCTGCTCTCCTCAGGGAGCGAACGGAGCATTCCAGACTGTTTGGAAGGTCTGTACAACGTTTCCGCACACAACCCAAGGTAAGGCCAGCTGCTTGCTAGGAGATGACAAGAGGATAGCTGAGGGCAGACATGGTGACCGCATTTCTCTAGCCAGACTCATGGACTATTCTGAAACACAGCCAGACCACCCAGATTTTCTGAAGATGATAAAGTACTCAACCAGTTCTTGAAAACAGGGAGTATACTACGTGTCAGAAGAACACAAGAACTCTGCACATCTGGGGCATTTTGATATTATTACACACCAGATTCCCACCTCCAAGACAGCAGGAGAGGAGGAAAGGGCTGCTCAGATCCACTGAAGTGGGATGCTAGAATATGAAGAAAATGATGACAGCAAATATCAAGAACTTAGAAAAAATGAACACATTTTTGAAAAATATCTTGACATAGAAGAAATTCCATTTCTATACTAGCATAATTGGAGAACTAAGCACAATGTGTGAAGTATTGGTCACACATGAGGTGCCACTAACAGAACTTCAGAGCCACTTTATTTGTCTTCTTTTTTTTTTTTAAGGTTTTTTTTTTTTTTTAAGTTTT
Source organism: Acanthornis magna (assembly GCA_036785705.1). NCBI lineage: Eukaryota > Metazoa > Chordata > Aves > Passeriformes > Acanthizidae > Acanthornis > Acanthornis magna. Next base: position 325,576 of record JAWUZG010000049.1, on the reverse strand, counting down.
AATGTTATCTTTTATTTAAAATAACTGTAAGAGCTTTTGCCAACAAGGTCTTCAGAGATACAACCTACAGCACTACAGCATGACCTACAGCACTACAGGACCTGCAGATCAACAGTTGCTTTTGGCTCAAATTGGTTCACAGCTGCCATAGTTCAGAGTTCAAGTCCCAGAGTGCCCACAGGTGGGCACCGAGAGGCATTAGCACCAAAACTACCTGTCCCGTCCCCCCTGTGAATCACAGCCCTCTCTGACACACCATTTTCTGTCAGAAGCTCCCTTTTCTTCTGAACTTTGAAAAACTATTGCACTGATCTAATCAAACTTCCTTCACTTCCTGGTATTTACAAAGCATAGACATAATCTTGTCTTTAATTTTTTTTTGCCAATTTTTCCCACTCCCACTTTTCTTCACTGAATACTTTGTAACATGAATATTTTTTAAAAATTGACAAGTATCAATCTGAAAAGACTTTGGCCCATTAGATTTTAGTTAGACTTTATTCAAGTGAAAGTTTAAATTAATCAATTTAATTAATCCCTTCAAAACCGCAGTTCTTTGTAAGCAATGTGAAGTCTGAAGCTGCCATTGAAACCCAACTGAGAGATGACTTATCTGCACCAGAAGTAATTGTTACAAACATTACAGGACCACAGAAATGGGGAAGAAAAATTATTTTCAAGGAAAGGAAAGAGAAAAAAAACCACCTTTTCACAGAATATTTCAAATACCTTTTATTTATGCTGTATTTGAACACCTTGAACCCTTAATAATGTTGAAGTACAACTACGTAAGGAATCCTCACATTTCTTTTATTCCATAAACAGGTCAATTTAACAGCTCATTATAGAGTTGTCATCACAGTCACTAGGGATCTTAGGTAAAGGATGCTTCCTGCTCCTCCTATTTGGTAAAAGACAAGCATTTTTCAGTTGTTTCAGAATAGGAATGATTTTTACTAAGAAATAGCCCAGCTTAGTTTGAGAAATCCCATATTGTTTTCAGAAACCCAGGCAAAATGGATTCTGTATCCAGGCAAACAGTTTAGCAAGAAATACCTAAAGAAGCAACAGTCACACACTGGAAAACCACCTGTTATGGGAATTGGGAACCCTAGGAAGTGATTTATATCTAAAGGAGGATTAAGGCATTTTAAAACCATCATTGTTCAGCAGCGCCAAGCAGCAGAGCAAATAAGGAAAGAAAACTTTGGGTGTTAACAGCTAATCCTATCAGAAAAAAGAACTCATGAGAAACCAGAATGGGCATGAAATTCAAGGGGGCTGTCATCTGGAAAACATTTAAAGAGGAAGATGCCAGTAACAGAATAAGTAATTTCACCCAAGGAATCAACTGGATAGTAACATGACTATCCAATATCTGGAGAAATGTGTATATTTGGCTATTATAGTAGAAAAAATTTGAAAAAGTCTGAGTGGAAAAACTGGGGCCAGAATGGAAGAAGACAACATACAAGAAATAATTAAATACAAAGACCATAGGTAAATGGCAGAATACATGTGGAAACAAAACAGAAAACTATACTATTTTTAATGGAAAAGATACCTACAGTTTTACACAGATAATTTTTCCTCATCCTCCTCCTCCAAAATTCACCCAAGAAAATATTTTTTTGAGTTCTACTGAAGTCCCAAAGAAAAACCAGGAACACAGGATTATGTAGATACACAAAGGCCCTCCCCAGGCCAAGACCAGAAAGGGAGTATGGCTGAAAGAACTGTTAAAGGAAAAGGTTGGAGTGTGTTTAGGTATGAATTACACTATTTTTAATATATTCAGGGACAAAAAAGGCACTATGTCTGAGCCCATACAAAACATGAGGATTCTAGGAGAAACATTTCATAAGCCTAAAATAGCTCTACACAGTCCAGACACTGGCTTGTTAGAGGTGAGTATGTTACAAGGAAAAAGGAATGGGAGTAGATCCCTGAGGCCACTCAAAAGACATTAAGAAGTCCTCCTCCTCTCTGGGGTAGAGGTGGGAGGGAGAGAGAGTCACTTTTTCCCCATGCCATCCGAATCAAGCACCTTCAATACCACCTGTGGGCAACCTCTACATTACTGATGCCCTGTAGGAAGTATTGCTCAGTCATTGCTGTCAAGGTAGAATAAAGACCAATGGTTCTTCTGCAAAGTTAGAAGTTCACATCTAACAACCATCGACAACATCAAAGATTAGGCAATTTTCCGTGTTTATTTGAGTAATAATAACTCAGTGTGGCTTAAAGTTGAGTGACTGGTTTCCAGAAACGGTTCTGCTGCTTTGCAGTACAACCAATTGCTACTGACATCTTTTCCACCCCTCTCTGAACATTCAGGAACTCAGTGGTTTACACTGCTTTCTGAATCAAAGCTATGAAGTAAAGATCAAGACTTCTCCAAAATTAATAACCATGCAGAGGTACAAATACATAATCATTCTGGGTTTGCTGTATGTTAAAACCTCACATGAAAACCGAAGCAAAATGTTTCAGCTGTATTTCTATAGCTCATGACCTGTCTATTTATCAGTCATGGAGTCTGACTGTAGGGCAATGCTGCCAGTTCCCCAGCTTAGCAGAGCTTCATCCTTGATGAATTTCTTGGCTACACAAAGTATTTCTAGCTTTATATTACCATAACATATGAGCAGACTGTGAATTCACCCTTGGAATGCTCCTACATTATAATGAATTACTATTATTTCATTAGTTTTCAGGTGAAAAAAACCCCCACAGAAACATCAAGAAGCTGCCTAAAGGTTACGTGAGACTTTTACAGCAGAGAACCAAACTTAAAATTTACTCTTATAAGGTTAATGTTATACTTCCATTATTTCTCCTGTTGTTACCCCCAGATTCATTTATGAACAGCATACAACACTATAACTGGAACCTACCCAAGCCACTTAAAACAGTCTTTCGTGGAAAAGGCTACATATAGGCTATTTTCCATCAAATTAATAACATCAGTGCTTCAAGAAAGCTAAATGAATGTTAAAGAAAGATTTAACTAGTCTTCTGATTCATTGACATTCACAATTACATACATCATACACATTTTCTTGAAATTTTTTTGTGAACATACTTAAAAGTTGGGAGACAACACTAAAAATGCAGCCTGCAGGAATTTTTGAAGAAAAACAAACCGGACAAAGAATTATTATAAAGACAATCTGCTTTACTAGGCTCAAGAAGAAACCTGCAATTCAAAACTGCGTGGTCTGCCAAGGAAGGGCCAACAGTTGACACTTCCACTTAATTGAGTGGCCAGTTTCAGAAAAGCTACATCCTCAGCCAGTTTTTTCTTCAAAAAAACAAATTGAAGCTAAGCCAAACAGCAGCATGTCCTCAAAAATATCTCTGCTTTTTGTGTAAAGGAAAAAAGTTGCACCCATATTTACATGTTCTACAAACCAATCAAGTGCATGCTCTGAACTTGGGGCTCCACTGAAGAATACTGACAGGACATCTCCAGCCACAGCCCAAGTAGGGTCTGAAGCTGTCCTTTCACAACACAAGAAGTACAACAGAAATAGCAATTTAATGAATTTCCAAACTCTTTTGTCCCCTGGGACTCATTTTCAGAACCACAGCATGGCATCCCATTTTAGCTTTTGTAGGCACAGATATTTCCAGGGCTGTGATATGAACCAATACAAAAAAATTAACTCCTCTTTGAAGGAAGACAGAACTGAAGGAAGAATCTGACCATAGACCTGGTTATAACAACTTTGGGATAAGGTTAAAGGGGGGAAGCAGACAGACAGGGCACACAATTACTCCAAAATGGTATTATCAAAAACCTCCTATCTGATGCTATGGCCACAACTGCTGCAGAAACAGGAACTCACTTGAGCTTCAGCAAGGACTCATCAGAATACAAGTGATTCCACTTCCACAGTTCAAATACTGTGTTTGCATTTTGCAAACAGAAACTACCTTCCCCTATAGAATAAAGAAGTATTAAGCAAATATTCAAAACAATGAGTCTTCCACAAAGAAAAGAATGGACTTCATTCCTTGAAGCATCTCAAATATTTTTCTGGTCAGTTGCACTCCTACTACTGACCTTTCCTATTAATATTTGCATTATCTGGATCTGATTGTTTAGTCTCTGGAAAAAATGCAACAATACTAGGCTATGGCAAACATTTTGGTAGGATCTTTTCAGGAGAGGAAGGGGTGGAGGGGAGAGATCAAAGCTGCTCTTATCTCCTCATTGCCGGAGACACTGCCACTTTCTGTGTGTCAAAGCTGACTCACATGACAGGAACAAGGGAACCACAAAGTAGAAATACAGGTATTTTCATTCCTGTTCCAAGGGAAGACAAAAGGTTATACTACAGCTATTTCAGGCATTAAAGAGAGACTTCTAAGCATGCTAATAATAAAATTAAGAAAAAAAAAGAAGAGATGGCCTCTCATTTTAACTCCTAGCAGAATTATCTGTGACAATGCCAGCAAAGAAGCTCGCAAGATTTAGCAACTCCAGTTCTAAAAGAAAGGCTTATTCCAGGCTTGTAGTTGTAAGGAGGTTAAAACAAGTTAAATCAGCAGGCTTGTAAAGAAAGATGTCATCTACCACCAACCCACACCCCACACTATGTGTGATTTTAACATGTGCTTTTAGCTCTGAATTTTGGAAAGCATCATATTTACAATGACTTGTGAAAGAAGAAAGTAGAACTAACCTTGCACAGAGTGGTAAAATACTCCCCTGATGACTCAAAAACAGTATTAATTCTCTGATCTTTCAGAAGCGTTGAATCAATTCAACAAAAGGCAGATCATATAAAGCTTTCATTTGGCTCAGCAAAATCACAATGCCTTTCCCACTGATTCAGTACTCTGGGTACTGGGCATATGAAAGCTTTTCACCGATACTTGGCATCAGATGAGTTAGAGTTTTCAAAATCTAACTCAAACCATACTCAGTCCCAAAATGGGGAGAAGTCTACTAAAATCCAAAACACTGATAACCATTCCCATACTGCAACCCAGATCATTAACAGGTCTGCCCCACAAGGTGCACACAACCACTCTATGCTGACATAAATCTTAGACTCAAAGGAAGGACCATGTTTCCCATGTCATGATTCCCTCCATGCTGTTGAGAAGGACACCTGGAAAGCTCCATGGTCTGAAGAACACTGTCATTGCAAAAGTCCACCTGCAGGGTGCAAAACCTGACAGCTCTTTCTGCCGGTATTGATAAAACGTGACACAAATCTGGCAAGCCAGAAATTCTGACCAGAAGTCAATAGTTGTCACTAATGCACGGACAGTTTATGCTGCTCAACCACTGACAACTTCACCCCGCTCTTCACAAGAAAACTGTCCTTCCTGATCCTTCTTCCAAGACTGCTAGTCCAGGGAGCTTTTAATTAAGTGCAACTCTTAAAAAATTATACTATTATAACAGTAATGGCCTTAATCTGGGGCTGGTTTGTTTACATGGCTTTTTCTAATCAAGCGTTAGTGTATTTCTCCCTGCACAACTACAAACAAAATGTTCAGGCTGCCCATCAAACACTGCTTGCAGTCCTTCAGCCAGCACTTGCAGAAGGCTTGGGAGGACCTATCAGTAAAAGCCTACCCCATCCACACCTCCTTACATGCTCTCAGTGTTAAAAACCAGCTATTGGCTATCAACAGAAAGAGGAGATATGCATAAAGTGCTTTTAATTTGACTCATTTACAGTCACTTCTCTCAGTCCCAGGTAGGCTCTAGCAGAGCTTGGGACAAGGAACAATATAACTACATCTGTACATACCCTAACGGGTAGGAACAGCATCAGCCTGGCCTGCATACCTCAGGGACACAGTGTGAGAAGAGCCGTGGGCACTGCCCTGTGGCACATGGACATGCTGCTGGGCTTCTTTTCATGTGCAAGGGAACCAGCCCTGCACAGCCACAGCTCCCTATCCTGTCAGAGCAACACCATTTGGAACAGTATCCATGTTAGCTGTCCATCAACTGCTACCACACAGACCTGTGAATTCCCTGCTTTGCTCACTTTTTGGACTTCTGCAATAAAAATACTGATGCACATATACGGTCCTTCTGTTAGATCTTATTATGCATTTTAGAGTCATACACACAAAATTACACAAACACAGCACAGCTAAGCAGCCACACTCACAAATATGCTGCTCTTCAATATCCACCTCCACACTGAGCTTCACAGAGACAGTAATTTGGTAGAAAGAAATTGGGCTTGTCTACTTGCTTGCCAATGGGAATGAAGTAGTCATGCATTTAAAACCTCAGCCAAAATCAGAATGTTTCCTCCCACATTCATGGCAGAGTCCACATAAAAAAATCCACAGATCTTTACCCAAAGCAACACAAAAAGGGAGCAGTCTTACTTGAAATAAGGCTGAATTTCAGCTACCACTGAGAAGGTGCAGGCTTTTAACCAAAAACCAAGACCCAAGTTAATGGCGCCTTACAGAGCCATTGTGCAACACATGGTGTTTCCCACAGAACATCCCATTTACTTGCTGTAGAGCTCACAGTGCAGGTACATGGGTGGTTATATAACACCAGCTACAAGGGGTGGGTCCTCCCCAGGTGCAGAGCTTCATGAGGTTCCTGCCTGACTATTCCTCAAGCCTATCCAGGTGCCTCTGAATGGAAACACAATCATCAGGTCTATCAACTTCACATCATGTATCACCTACAAAATTCTTCGCCTGGCCCAATCAATATGTTATCAATAAAAAGATTGTACAGCACTGGATCAGTGTTTCTCCCACAGACTGGAATTGCACCTGAAGCATTTAAAGGACTTTGGTAAACCAGAACCAAAACTTTCAGCACAACAAACTGGCTCAAAACTAACTCCCACAGCAAAAGCATGACCAGCATGGGAACTGCTCTACAGAGCAGCAAGCAGCCACTGATACAGCCTCCCACGCCCCTCCACTCGACAAGTCCCCACTCCTCTTACCATCGGATGCTCTGCAGCCCAAGCAGTCAAACTTCTCACAGGTATTCAATGCGAACTAACCAAGTTCTTCTGTTATGAAAAGGTTCACATATCCAGAATATCTCCCTCCACAAAGTATTTAATGTAAATCAGTAGCCACCAGAGCTAGATACTACCCTACCTGAAAGCCAACACAGGGAAGGACCACAGCACCACACACCTTGGAGGGATCGGCTTTCACCAACAGCGCTTCTGCTGTACTAGTCAGTCAGCCATCACTGGCCTGAATGGGCTAAGTTCAGTCTTAACAGATTATGACCCAAAGTCACTCTGTGTTCATTTCTCCCATTTTAACTGCTATTCAACATCAGGATCACGGCAAGGACACTCACTGCTTCTCACAGACAAGTGACACTACCCCTTATGACTGTGACCTACTAAAGCATGAGACGCTTGTTCAGTGGGCAGTGATTTACAAACATGGAGTGTTACAGGTGCAGCACTTCCAGTGATCCCAGAAAAGGCCACAGTCCTTTTGCTCCAAACTAGTATAACTGAGAATCATGAAAAACACATTTATTTGCCAGCCGGATAATCACCATAGCAACTGGCTTCCAGGAAAATAACAGCCAACAGCTTCAGTACAAAGGCCACTATGGGATTTGTTAAGGACATCATCAGCTCACACAAATCCTGTAAATACTGAAATTTGCCAAATTTATGCCTGAAGAAACTGTAAGTAGACATCTGCAAACTTCCTGTCATAACCCATCACACCAGCTGAACCAATGGCAGTACCATTCATCTTACACTGCAGTGTCCTTCAACGTTCTTTGAACTTTAAGACACCCCATAGGACAGTTTTAATGCAACATTCTCTAATGTACACTATTTCACCTGTCAGACCACTTCTTTACATCAAAAGAGAACTTTATCTTATACTCAATCTCCTTGTCACTCCACTCTTTAGTACTGACTTTTAGTTATACGAGTTTGAACAATTAAACTGAAACACGTTTGTCATGAAACTGAATGTTTTACAAAGGTAGACCAACCTCATTTTACAGTTAAGGAAATAAAGGCTAATACTCTGCTTAGGGATATACACTCAGGGAGACATGGAATCTATGTATTCTTAAATATTTTCACAAAATGACTGCTTTTTTTGGAAAACATGCAACAATTTTAATTGATAGGATTACAGAGATCATAACTTATTTATACACAACTAAAAAAATGCACCAAGTTGGGTTACAGAATCCAAGTCCCTGGTACACTGCATAAAGCACCACTAAGGCGGCAATGGGCAGCTCAGCAAACCACTTTTCTGCTCATGCGTTCCTACAGTTTCCATGAAAGCAGCCTACAGGAAACAAAACCACTTTTCTGCCCAATGCCACTTTAGCACACTGCCACAGCCAAATAACACTGACCAGGCAGACTGACAAACACAATTAAAAGTGTGCTGCATCAACTTCTGCCCACTGGTAACAGAGAATCTCACCAAGGTGCCAGTCCTAGGCCCCAGCTCTGCTTGCAGGCAAATGATGGAGGAATTCCTTCAGCACAGGTAAGGGATCCCCTTCCCAACCACAGGACTATGCTGCCCATGACAGTTCACACCAGCACTGCCAATATGGCCCATTCTGCCTCCCTGTTAACAGTAACACCACCATCAGGCTGTTTTAAGCCAGACAGGGAGGTAGGTCAGATCTGTGTCCCTCCAGTATCATCTCAGCCTGAATCACTGGAGTTTATTGATAAAATCTTCTGTGTTGTCTGCTAAATACATCCTGTACAGCAATGTGGCATGATGAATGATTCAGCCAGGTAGCTACTTTCAGCATAATTAGTATTCCTTTTTAAACAAAACCCACTAATGAATGTCTCTAATGGAAGCCAGAGAGGTGTGTGTTTGGCTGCCTTTCACTGTAATCCACCATTAACTGACAGACCACCACCGCCCTGGAACATTGGCATCTACCATCACAGAAGGGATAACTGTGTCCAAGTAGTTTACAGAAGGAACAGATGTTATCAGTGCACACTGGCCTCTTCTAAACCCACACAGAGGCAGTTAGCCAGCTTCCTCATTCCAGATTTAGAGTATGTATGGACAGCTAAAAGCCTCCAGGAAAATACAGCTGTGCACGCTGGTGACTTTCTGTGCTGCCTGAACAGCCAAGGTTGTCCATCTCCTGTTACCGGGGTGGGACAAAACTACACAGGGACAAGCCCACCCAGCTCTGCTACTCTTGTACAGGCATATTCTTTTCATCACAGACATATTCTCTTATGAGACTGCTCCCTTCTATGAGCAGAGACCACTGTGACAGCACCTGTGCACAGGAAGGCAAGCAAAATGTCCTTCTTTCCTATCCTTCATTCCAGACGCCTCCCATTTCAAGGCAGGTACACTGTAACTTCATGTGAGCACTTTACCTAGCCAAACAGAGCAACCACCATGGCCTCCCAGGTGCATTTCAATGACTACTAAATGTTTGTCACATACTTTGAAGAAGAAAATTTCTGCAGACCATGCTGGCATTTAGGAACTGAATGGGTGAACAGTGAATACAACCAAGCTTTTCTCAAGAGAATCTTTTGAGTACTCCCACAGCAGGTTCAACCAAGGTCACCCTACATACAAAGCCAGCTGGGTATTCTGGTGCTCCTACAGCCTCGCTGTGGACATGTATATTCTACTGATAAAACCATGCAAATTGCTGCACATCAGCCTGAATCTAGAAAATGCACGCCTAGAACTTTCTTTGCCCTAATCAGATGGCCTTTCCTTTCCATGTGTTCTAAGTCATAGCAGGCATACATACCTCAAAAGTGCTCAGGGTAGCTCGTCTCTTTGCATAGATATGCTCACAGTTGTAATCCAAATGTCATCAACAGAGGTCTAACTTAAAAAAATTAGAAGTATAAATTCCACAGGAAACAGGAAAGTCAGGGGAGGGAAGAAGATATGATTTATCAGCTTCTACATTTGCAGACATCTGCAGTCAGTACTGTAGGTCATTTTCAGAGTAAATCTTGGCGACAAAGCTCCTTTGTAGAGGAGAAAGACCTGCCAAAATTAACAAGCATAATAAGAAACACTATTAATACCTGATAAACAATAAAACAACACACACATTCAGAGTCCACTTCAGAGAAAAGAATTAACTCACTTGAAATACTGGGTTTCTGCTAGCTTTGATGCGTTTAAAATCAGAAGCAGCCTCTGAAGTTACCTCATATTCTGACTACCCTAACCTAATAAATTATCTCAAGGAGGAAAATTCTCTAAGCATTCAATTAACATTTGATCATATCAGAGCACACAACATCATACCACATCACAGATAGCCCTGATTCAGACAAACCTTCCCAGCTCACCAAATGCCTTGGTGTTCACTGGGTATTTTCACACAGGAGGGCTTGTGCAACCAGTGCCAGACTAAAGAACTAAGCTGCTGTCCAAAACAAGGACCAACACAGAGCCTGACGGAAGCCCCAACACAGCATGTACATAAGGCACGTACTTGGGGTGTTCCTGTATGGCCTTAATATTCAGGAGTGCTGGCGAACTTCTGAACCTCTCTGGTTTGGATTTAAGTTAATAAAACGTAAATTTTGGGGGGCAGAGACTTTCTGTCCTGTGTTCCCATTTCACATGGTATGTCAGAGCTAGCTTCCAAATCAAAGTTCTCAATGTTATTTTGATAGAGGTGTTTTGTACTTTTGGTACATGAGTAGGATTCTTCTCTACAAATAAAAAGGGTCAACTAGATCTGCATTATTATAAAATGCTTCAGAAAGTATGAAGACGTTATTTTTTGCAAAAAACCCATTTAACTCCACACAATTGCTTGTTTCCTTATTTCCCTTTTCCTTAACATGCTTGGCTGGAGGAACAATTTGGAGGATTTGGAGCTTAAATTCAAGCCTAAAGAATCAGCTCATTGTGCTGTGACAATATCCACGGCCTCAACTTTATAGGGAGTTAAGAATTTAAGTATTTAGTCATAGTAGAATACTCAGTTTCTAGAAGTACAGACAATGCACGTCTAGCCTGTCACCTTCGCATTCCATTTCACTCAACCATCTTCACTCTTCCCAAAGATGCCAGTTTACCCTCTAGGAAACATTATGCTGAGTTCACAGACTTGCTGAGGTTGGAAGGGACCTCTGGAAGTCCGGTGGGTCACTGCCAACAAACCACTTTAACAAGTCTCACCATTGAGATAGCGCCCTGTTCCTGGCCCCAGAGAGGTAACACTAGTCCCCATGAGCTCCAACCATCATGGAGAGCACGCGACCTCTGTGCTGAGCAATGTCCAGCGCATCACAGCAACCAGCCTTCACCACACCTTAGGGGACAGGCAGAGGGAAAACCACTCCCTGTACTTCACGGTGAGGAGACTCCAGTCTACCAAGAGGCAGCCAATTGGCCAGCTCACCTGAGATACACCTTGCACTCGGTGAATCCAGGTCCCAAAGCCCGGCTCTCACTGGCAGACAGCTACAGAATCACCTGAGGAGAACATACCATATGGGTAAATGTGCTGGGGAAGCCAGCCAGTAGGGAATTCTCCTCCCCCAGAACTCTAAGCAAAGATTCCTAGAAACCAAGTTCAAGATATTATCACACCAAGTATTTTTGAATGGTTCAAAACCAATTCTCTGAAAGGCCAGAGGAGACACTAACACAAAGTTTGCCTGACTCCAAGGCAGCCACAGTCACTGGCTCACAGTCAGGCACAGGCCATTCACCCAAGCAGAGGAGGAATTGATTTGCTAGATACAGCCCATTTCCAACAGAACGCACCTCTCTAAACACACGGAAACAAAACCTGTAGATTTCCAATTATTTCTAATTTGTATCAGGTTTTAATTATTGGAATTATTTGATACAGATTTTAATTATTGGAACTTTACCTATGATTAAATAAGATGCGGGACAGCCCAAACTATGACACAGAACTGCTTTAGAAAACTAAGTTCAGCAACTTTTATGTGGTAAATGGAGGGGGAAACTCTCAAACTTTATAGAACCTGAAGTTCCAATTTCTTTCTAAAGTAAATTCCACACAAAGTGTATCTTTCTCCATTTTCAGTTTGCTTCCACATTTTGGATGGCTTCCAGACCAGCTGGGTGGGTTTATCAGGCAGCTGAACTGGATACAGTGGATACAAAGGTCCAATAAACTTGTTCATTTGGCACTGGAACCCTGTGTAGCTGCCATTGCTGAGTAGCGCAAGTCCTGCAAGCTGGGGAGCCCCACTGTCCCCAGACAAGAGAGGGAAGAGTCCCTGCAGCACCAAGACAGAAACAGCCTTCACCGTGAGTACACCTACTCATTGGGCTTTCCTTGCCTCTAGACACTTTGAGATGGATAAAGAACTTATCCTAAGAGAAGGATCGTCCTGTGACCAAACATGGAGTCACCTGCCACATGTTAATCTTGTGTAAGACAGAGTCAGTGGTGAGCAGCAGTGACAGCAGCACTTGCTCCCTGGGTTGAGGAGAACCCAGTGGCACTAGCTCAGGTCGAGGCATCCCTACTTCATTGACCACACTGGTAGCCTGGACTGTTACTAAAGGCTTCCATCTTGCAGAAACGTCTGATTTTAAGGTTTGTGGATGATGGACACTGTTACTGATGCAGTACTTTACCCCACTCTTCCTCCTCCTCCCCTAGGCTTCTATTCAGATCTTTGTACCTTCAGTTCAGACCTTTACACCTCCTACCCACCAAAATGCCTCATTATATTTCATTATTGATAGAGTTTTGCAGTGGAAGTGATGCCTCCACCCACCATATGAACTTTGCTGGCTACAGCATTCGTCAGTAATGCACACCAGGTACTTCTGTATCGCCAGCGATAGAAGCTGCCCCCAAGTCACACATAGTGTCAGCTCCAAGTCTCGTGACGTTTGGTGCCTGTAAAGCTCCGAAGCTGCTGCTTTACACCTTAAGTTCTTTAAAGGCCTGTCACCACTGACAACCTGCTTTTAAGCCGGCAAAATCTGAGCTCACCATTAAATAATTCGTGTCTTAACGATCTCATCAAAGACAGCCAGGGCGGGCAGGAATCGGTGAAGCGAACCTCAGCCAACCCTAAACCAGCGCGGGGGCCGCGGCGGTGCCTCCCGAATCCCCCAGCCCCGGCCACACGTGCATGGGGCCGCTCTCGGAAGGAGCCCGGGGGGCTGTGGGGATCGCGGGGGCCACGGCAGGGACCGGGGGCCACTCGCCAAGGCGGGCCGGACATCGCCCGGCGCAGCCCGGGCCCTGCGCCTCGGACCAGGGGCCGGAGCGGGGCGAGCGGGCCGGCGGGACCGCGGCTCCGCCAGAGGGTCCTAAAGCGGCTGCAGGAGCCGGGGGGCGGTGGGAGAGCGCGGCCGAGCGACGGGTCTGGGGGAGGGCGAGCCGCCCGCGATGGGCGCAGCCGGGGCCCGTCCGGCGGGGTCCCCTCGCCCCGTCCCGCGGTCCTGGCTGCTCCCCCGCCCCGTTCCCGATGCTGTCCCCGATCCCGATCCCGTTCCCTCTCCATTCCCGATCCCGCAGTCTGTCGGTCACTCACCGGCCGAGCGGCGGCCGCTCCATCCCCGCGCGCCGCCACCGCCCGGCCCGGCCGCGTGACGTCACGCGAGGGCCGGGGCCGGGCGCGCGGCGTGGCGTCACCTGCGGGGGAGGGCCCTGCGGGGGGCACGCCCTCCCTACGGCGCCTGCGCGCCGAGGCCCCGCCCCAGCAGCGCTGCCGGCGTTCCGTGCGGCCCGGGCCGGCTCGGAGCTGGTCCCGTTCCGGTGCTCGCTGCGGGCCCAGCTCCTGACCCGGTCCGCCGGCTCTCTGCCCTGCCCGGTCAGGTCCTGTCCGCGGGGGCGCTCGGGGTGGCTCTCGGGGGGCTCCTCGGTTTTTCTCTACCCACCTATTCCGTCTCCAGTAGCCCCTTCCGGCCGGGCCCGGCCCCGCGGGCGCAGCCACGGGTAAACTCCCTCGTGTGGCTCCTCGCCTTGACACCCCCGCCCAGGTGTGTCACAGCTCTCGCAGCCTTGACAAAGGCTCTCCGTGCTGCCACCACGGAGAGCCACTGGGGGGCTTTATGCAACAAGATGCTCTAGGAAGGATTCAGTGATTTGGCACCAGGTTACAAACTGGTTTTTGCCTTCCGGTTTGCCGGATGGAATTCGCACTTGAGTTGTGGAGACCATATGGAAACTTTTGGAACAATTGGACTGTGTGTTTCAGGAGAGCTCCCTGATCAGCTCCCACCCACGTTTCCATGGAGCAGTGTCAGGTGTGTGCTCTGCAGAGACACGGCTCACCTCCATCTCAGACGCAGTGTGGACCATCGCTCTATCACAGCACTGTCATCTGGGGTGACTCACTTGAGTATTTTTAGAAGGCTGCACCCTTTCTGGAAGCTGATTTGATGAGAAATTTGCTTTAATCTGTATTTGTCTGATGCAATTAACACATCTGACTGCAAAAAAGTTGGAATTTACACAACCTGACTTATTTCAAACCAGTGTTCATTACTTCTTGTATTTTTTCACATAAAGCTCAAGAATTAAAACCAGTCAGTGCCTTTCCCACTCAAACCCCTCCCTCAGCAACCCTAGCTCTGCTCTCTTCCCCCTGGCCCTGCCCAAGGTTTCATTCCAGCAGAACTGGCTGCCACACCTCCTTGGTGTGCAGGGAGGCATGAGCTGTGTGCTGGATACAAGCATTGCCACTGGCAGTCACAGCACAGGTGTGTGGGGAGGATGTGGATCCTGACAGGCCAAGAACACCTAAAGGCAGGACATGGTGGGTCTTTGCCTACTGAAGCGAGTCCATTCCACACACAGAGTTCCACTGAAGAGAGGGACTGTGATGGATGTATCACCTGTTCAGGACCTCTTCCTCCTGACCACCTTCCTGCTCCAGTGCTTCAGCAGTCAAATATCCTTATGCCTTTTCCATCAGCAACTGGTCATCTAAGGCCTGGCTGGGCACTCCACAATTCCCAGTTTCTAGGAAATGAGGACAGTTTATTTAAACCTGATGGGAACTTTGTAACTCCCCTGATCTCCTAAATCAACACCTTGCAGAACTAGTAAGTGATCTTTTAAATTTTCAAACCATTTTTCACTTCCCTTCTTTCCAAAGCTGAGTAATCAAGCACTGGGATCTTGGGTCAGCACATGGGACCTGAATGTGGGACAGACCAAAAGCAGTAAGGGAACCCGCCCGGCCCAAACTCCCTAGCTGCCTACGGAGCATAAACAAACAACACATAGGGTGGCTTCTATATTCAGATTTATTAATTCAATTTTTTCTTATTAATAAAAAAATCCCAGTAATTAACAGACTGTTAGTCTTAAATCTCCAGTTGGCATTAAATTTGGCTTTACACATACAAGTCTAATAACTACAACATGATACAGAATATCAGATTCAGAAGTTCACAGGAATCTGTGATTCTAGACAACACACAGAAGTGATGAACCAGGTAGCCAAGGAAATAATTACAGTACAATTATCTCTCTCCACAGGTTCTGGTGGTGATGTTTTGGCTCGATTATATACTTTCTAATAGGACTTACTGCAATAAATTTCTACATGTTTGTGTAACTCATTTTCAAAAAGTATTTTATACTTTTCCAAGGAGGGGAACATTGCAAAGCCACACATAGATATTCAGGGAATAGCTTTTATATCATGGCTTTGTAGCATCTTCCCTGTTTTTCCAGACCAATTGAAGCCAAAGGAGCTCAGTAGCTCTGAAGGCCAGACAGCACAATGTTTTGTGCATGCAAAGTCTGAATCTAGAGACCCACATGTATCTATGGACAGGAGCCAATACCTACTACAGAGATTTCTGCTCTTACTGTAACAGAGCTCTGGAGTTTGACGTGGTCATATGCCAACTTAAAATCAGTTCACTCCTCACAAAGGAGAAAAAATTTTGGGCCTCACTGGTCTCTGTCCAACATGGTGGCTTGTGCCAGTGCCAAACAAGCACAGCAGTTATTTCTTGAAATGTGTGGCACTCAGCACAGCTCGTAATACTTACAGAAGACAGACCTCACAGAAAGACTGGGGGGTCTCAACAGAACATAGGATGATAAAAGCTGGGCTAAAGTACCAGAGCAAATAGCTCACATAGAATGAACCTGGTGAGGGGCACTGTGTGCTTCTATTAATTGATTTTGATTCCTGCAGGAAAAAAACCACAGCTTGTGGCCTGATGAGATTTACCTTCTTCTGCCTTCCTCAAGACATTACTTACACTGGTCAGTTCTTATGGTGCCACCTGTGGCTTGTGAGCCAGACCCTTCAGCAAGATGAGAGTCCCCAGCCTAGTGAATATGAACCACTGTGCATCCAGATTTTGGTAGGTTTTTTTTTTGTGGGTTTTTTTGTTGTTGTTGTTGTTGTTTTGGTTTTCGTGGGGTTTTTTTGTTGTTGGTTTTTTTGGGGGGGGGTTTTGTTTGTTTTGGTTTTGGTTTTGTTTTTTTGTTCTGGCTTGTATAATTTATGCTCTTTCAATAGGGAGTTGCTGGGAAGGAACCATATAGCAGACTGAAGATGGACATGAAATAACCAGGTGAATTCAATGTAATGGACTGATAAATTAGATTCAGATCAAAACTTAGTTCTTTGATCTGCAATCAAAATAACTCCAAGAGACTGCCGGGGTTCCATTCCAGAAGCACTAGCAGGCATTGGCGATACTGCCAGGAATGGTGAATAAAGGACAGGAGCTACCCTAGGAGTTTGTTAGAGAGAAACACAAGTGCAGGGGGGCAGTGCTGGTTAGAATGGTAAAACATCTGTCCTGATCTGACCTGGGAACACAGTACCTTCTAATTCAACATCAGCTCTCAGGGAGACCTCATAGCAACAACTACAAGTTTGTTTTGTGTGCTCCCAACATGTGATTCACTTTACATTCACATGGGAGTTTCATCCTTCTTGCATAGCGTCAGAAGACATGGCTACATTTCAGATGTCTCCCAACATCCATGGGATACAGTTCTGTTCTGCAGTGCTCTCACAGTGAGGGAATAATTTCATTGGCATGTACCAACAGATATCTGGGGACAGGGTTTGGAATGATCCTGGGCAAAGAGGAGGAGAAAAAAGGATTTTTTTATGGGTCAAAAAGACTTTCAATGTTTTACATGGTGTTACTTTACAGTGTTTGGATGCCAGGCAGTTTTGTGTAAGGTGACTGTAAGCCTGTTTGGCACCACTTGCAGTGAGCCCTCTGGCTTCAGTGTGAGACAATGAAGTTTTCAAGCTGTTTAACTCCCAGATTTGTAGAGGAACTCTCCCCAGCATCTCTAAGCTCTAGACCACATCCCCTCAGTATGGCTGAGCTCAGCAGAGCATGCCTCACTTAGTCTGCTACCATCTGTCCTTGCTGCCTCCAGTGACCCAACAGACAAGCTGGAGCAGAGCCTAGAGCAGCACCCTGTGGGTGCTGAGAGCTGTAAGACAGCTTCCCTCCAGCTGCCTCAGCCTTGTGCAGATGCACCCAAGCTTCCAGCATCTTTCTCCTGGCAGCGCTGCTTGCAGGCCAGGTGCCAGAGCTTCTCTTCTCATATGCAGTCACCAGAAAATAGGACTGGATTTAAATGCTGGTCACACTTCCTGTGCTATGCAGACCAAAAGCTCCATGCTTCAATCTGTCCCCTGAAGGGCCACCCTGCTAACACAGAGGTGACTAATATGGAATTTTGTGCGGGGAAGAGTCAACTTTTCTCTAGTAAGGGTAAAAGAAATTTATTACTGTGCGGGTGGTGAGGACCTGGCACAGGTTGCTCAGAGCAGCTGTGGTTGCTTCATCCCTGGAAGTGTTCAAAGCCAGGTTGGACTGGGCTTGGAGCAACCTGGTCTAGAGAAAAGTGTCCCTGCCCATGGCAGGGTATGGGACTGGATGATCTTTCAGGTCCCTTCCAACCCAAACCATTCTGTGGTTCCATTAAATCTGATTGTAGAAACATAGAATTTGCTGTAACCCTCTGCTGAAGCATGAACATTTTGCCATCCTTGTGGACTTAGATCTAAAGTCTGGAAGATGTTCTCTCACTCTGTCACCCTCTCATTTTACATGCTTGTTATACATCAGTGCCACAGCAGATACGCAACGAGGTAAAGCATACTGAAAGACAGGAGAATAATTTTAAAGGTGTTCAGGTTAAATAAGTTATCACTCTCTGACAAATCCTAGTCACATCAGCAGTAGTCCAAGAGCAGGAAGAAACTATCAGTTCTTTGAAAATAAGAAATAAAGCAGAACATTAAACCTGCTTAAGAACATTGAGAACAATGACAGTTGCTTTGGCCTATCTTTGGCACAGTCTGGCCAAAATGTCAGCAAGCAGAACAACAGTGCTTTTGCTGTCACGGCAGGAATAACGCATGCTGAACTGCAATGCACGCCATTAAAAAAAGGGGGAAGGGGAAAAAGGAGTCAACCTGCAGGGCTTTGCTGAAAACAGGCCATCACCTGGGAGGTACAGAGAGCAGCACAGGAGTCAGGAGTTTGCTAAGAAGATTTACACAAATACACATGTGATGTCAATGCTTTTATGGCAAAATGACACCTGTTAATCAGGTAAATCTGGAAAGACTTCTTTTGGTCTCCTATGTACTTACAGGAGCCCTTCTTGTTGTCTTTGACATCCCTGTCCAGATTCAATTCCATTTGAGCTTTAGCTTTCCCAACTGCATCCCTGTATGTGCAGATAATATTTCTATATTCCTCCCAGGCTACCTGTCCTTGCTTCCAACCTCTCTAGGAGCTCTTTGTTCATCCACACGGGTCTCCTGGCATTTTTGCTTGACTTCATATTCATTCGGATGGAATACTCTTGAGCCTGAGGAGGTCATCCTTGAATATTAACCAGCTTTCTTGCCCCCCCCTTCCCTCCAGGACCAACACAATGGAGTCATTTTATTTAAACTTCCAAACCACAAAAGGCTAGAATGAGTTTAGGGCCAAGAATCAGCAGGAACTAAAGTGCTTCAATGAGAATCCATTCAGGCTATACCCAAAAGTTCAAGAATAGTAACAATGCTTTGCTTTTGAATTCTCCAGGTACATATACAAACAACTCACAAAACCCCAGAGCAGAGGTTGTTCTGATGCTGCAGGCAGATAGAGCCAGGCCATGTGGCTGTACTAGAGCACTGGCTACTATATTTCAGCAGAGTTCAAACCAAGCTCCCGGCAGCAGCACGTTTCTGTGTTTCCAGCTGAGCTGAGCACTGCATCCTACATCCATCAGGGACACAGCTCAGCCACACACTACCAGGAGAGTGACATGTGCCCAACTCCAACACTAAGCTGAGAAGAGAGCTGCAACATGTTCAGTGTTCAGTGCAGAGCAATGAGGTCCTTTCACTGTGCTGTGAGCAGACTTCCTACAAACTGCCATCCGGTGCTTGGCTTTCAGAGGTCCTGAAGGCAGCTGATACGTTCAGCTGCACCAAACATTTTCTCGCAGGACTTTGTCACTTTTGTTCCCGATGGCTCACAAGGTAGAGCACAGCCTTCCAAAGAGCAGGGAAAACCCACCTCCCACTGCCAAACACCCTTGGCTCTGACCTCTGTGTCAAAGGAGCACGAAAGGACTGATGCCAGGGTTGGCTCTGAATAGTTACTATGGCTTGAAATGCCCTTAAAAGATAAAATCTATCCAGTTCCAGCATAGCAGAAACACTCCAGCCTGAGGTATCTCCGAGCAATAGTATATCCCCAGCTGAGTATTGAATGGGGTATAATTTGATTTTCTGGCTCCTGTGACTAAATTACTGTAGCTTTGCTCTCACGGTCCAGAAATCCTATGGAGCCTTCAATGAAATTACAGCTTGTTGTAACTTGAAGGATTCACTTTACTC
This sequence comes from Acanthornis magna, assembly GCA_036785705.1. Taxonomy (NCBI): domain Eukaryota; kingdom Metazoa; phylum Chordata; class Aves; order Passeriformes; family Acanthizidae; genus Acanthornis; species Acanthornis magna. The sequence continues at coordinate 305,753 of JAWUZG010000049.1, read as the reverse complement.
TCTAGATAATGGTGTAATGCAATAATATAATGAAAAATATACTTCCATTTGCAAAATGCTCTATCTCTTGTAACTGCTTCAGTGCAGCCAAAGAAGTTAATAAAAACAATTAATGCAAATAGTAGTAAAAATTTAGTCTTCTTCATGTGGCATTTTCAAGAAAGTCAGCCTCATATCATTGCTCTTGAACTAGGTAAATATGATCAACCCCCACTGCAGACAGAGGCTCAGAGGGCATGGGTCCAGCCCAGTATAATGCTCAACATCAGCAAGGAACACCTGGGCTACACAGCTGATCTGCACAATACTTGTCTGTGTACACCAGCACGTGTCCTTGTTCTTTGACTGGACTGCCGTGGATTCCCAGTGCTGTGCAGAGCACTGGAATGAAACCGTGGACAGCTCTTCCCCTCCGTAAAGCACAGCTGCTGCACAGAGTGTGAGCATAAACTGTCTGTATGAAATCTCCTTCTTTTACCCAGCACTGTCGGCACCTCATAGCACTTGGGCTCACTGGGTCCCACCTCAGCGGCCCATGCACCCCACAACTGCCGACTGGCACCCACACCTTGCACTGCGTAACCCCAGCAGGTGGCCAGCAGTCAGACCCCAGGGCAGACGTGTCACACACGTGGGGGCTCCGCTCGCGCAGGCTGGACACAGGGCAGGGGACACAGGGGACACCGGGGACACCGCGGACACCGCGGGCCGAGCCCGGGACCCCGCGGTTGCAGCTCTGCCCGGCAGGGGGCAGCAACGCCCCAGCCAGGTGAGCTGAGCTGGGCCTCACTGCGGCAGAGCGGCCCCGGCGTGTGGGCAGGACAGGCTGGGCACGGACTGGGGCTGGGGCTGGGACTGGGACTGGGATTGAGCTGGGACTGGGACTGGGACTGAGCTGGGACTGGGACTGAGCTGGGCTGGAACTGAGCTGGGCCTCACTGCGGCAGAGCGGCCCCGGGGTGTGGGCAGGGACCGGCTGGGGACGGACTGGGGCTGGGACTGGGACTGAGCTAGGGCTGGGACTGAGCTGGGACCGAGCTGGGACTGAGCGGCACCGGCAGTGCGTGTTACGGGCACACACACACATACGGGCAGACTGCACATACCAATAGCGTCCAGAGACAGCGTGCACTCACATTAGGGTTGAAACACCTGTTTCATATCCAGTGTCCAGGCTAGACTTTCATACTGGCCCTTTACTGTGTACTACTGACCCACAATCCGCACTTTAACTTGATGAAAGTATTATTTTCTGTAAAAATCCCTCAAAACTCAAACTTTGTTGATCTCCTGTCTAAGAATCAAGAGAGAAAGGCTTTAATCCTTTTGTTGTACAAAATGGGAAGAACGCCTGAACTGAGGAAACCTTTGGTAGCAGGTCACTGTTGGACAAGTGCGGCAGGCACACGGCACAGCTGCATCATAGCAGAGGTTTGCCACGTGGGCTGGATCTGCAGGTGAAATAAATCACAGCATGTGTCTCAGACTGGGTAGCCAAGTGGTGTCCCTTTGTCATGGAAAGGAATTGGCAGACACTGCTTCTGCTGCTGCTCCTGGAGTTCATACTGCCCCTTTAATGCAGTACTTGGCTACATCGTGACCAGTGACAATTAACCAAATGTTAACACACCACTTCTTATTCTGAACCCCTGTAAAAGTACCCAACAGCACTACATCACTCAGAGTGACTGTGTTCATCCTTGGAAGGACCACAAAAGCTTCACTGCCTATTTTCACTCTCTTGTCAGTAGCTGTTCTTGCCATCTGCATGTCTGACCTGCCTCACACTTCATGTCCACATAGAGGTTATACAAGGAGCTAAGCTTGTAACACTGAGTTACAGAAAAAGATGAGTGGGGGTAGTAAAAGTGGGGTTTTATTCAAACCAATTTAGTGCTCAGATGGATTTGGGAAACATAGATTCAGGTCAGTTAGAAATCAATAATCAAACCTGACTATTACAAATTCACAAACACATTTCTGCATAATTTTTCCTTACGAAGTCCTTCGTGAACTGCAGTTAAAAAGGACGCCAGCATAGAGAGAGCACTTCAGGAGAAATACTGGGAGGAAGGACAACAATAATGATGAGGTTGAAAAATTTAAAGACTAAATTGAGCAGTGTAAGAAGACCTATTTAAAGGGACATCCTGAGAAATTTATCAGACCTTTTGTTGTTTCATCCATATATGAAATAAGAAAAGAAGATGCAAACACAGATACAAGCCAAAAGCAGCAAGAAAATCTGTAATTTGAATTTGTGCTGAGGGAAATGAATTATTAAATACAGTTATTCTTCCTCAATTTAATTGTTTCTTTCTCTCAGCTGAGTATTTAAGTAGCAAAGAGGGATTCTGACTGAAGGGGACTGCTGTTTAACACTACTTTGAGCTCCAGTGAGCTCAAGATCTTGAGAAGAGCTTGGAAGACATTGGTGCATGCCAGCCTACACTGCAGAGAACCTTCAGGGGCTGATCAAGTCGCATATGTGCAGGGCTGCTTCAGGTGACTAGTTAGGAATTAGCACACATTGGGCACAGACAGAACTGCTACTCACTCCTCCAAAATCAGTTCCAACCAGAGCTCATTCTGAGTAGCCGTATGTCCCAGTAGGCCAGATGCTGATCTCCATCATACCAGTGCAGGCTCTGAGAAATACCTTATTTGGCAGGGTGTGATGTTCAGTCTTGAAGTTCATCTAACTGAAGAGACCTAATAAGAACAGTCAAGTCAATAGAACCAGCTCCAACTATCCCATGGCGAGAGATGGAACAAGGGACAGGAGGGGCAACATCTGAGTGACAAAGGAATGCTCATATTCCACAGCAGGTTCTGGGGGGGGGGGTGGGCACTTAGTGAAATAGAAATAGTGTGCTGGCCAATACTGAAACTATTCCCTCGCCCATGGAACTACACTGCAGTTAGAGTTGGGCAAAAATCAGGATTACTTTTGAAAAGGACAAGGATGCTTTTTCATTTAGGCAAGGGTCTGGAGATCACAGCAGTAATGCACCTAAAAAGTGCTGAATGATGGTAGTGAGCTAGCATGACAGCTGTGAATTTATAAAATGGTTCTGCATTTGAAAAAGCTATTTCTTTTGTTGCAGTTTACAACTATAAAAAAAATAATTAGAGAGACAATTTGTGAGAGCAATCAGAATCCAACCCTGCCCTTACTCATCAGCCTATACTTGTAGTCATGAACGCTCACAGCAGACATAAAAATGTTTTAATCATGGATACATCATTTCACCAGCTTTCTTCAAGCCCTTCCACTTCCACAAGAAAAAAAAGAAGTGAATACCCCTTGAGCTTCATGATGCTGCAGCTTTGCTAAGCAAACATCTCATTTTCTGTAATGAAGTGAGTATATACCTACTTGGAGTACAAGATTAAAATGATCATTTATTCTAAGTGCTAGGTAATGCAGACATAGTTGAAGATGCTTTATGAAATGAAAGCAGAAAGTGCACAAAGAAATAGTGAACACATAACATGAATTATCTGTATAGCCCAAACCATACAGACATTTGGTTTATTGCTTTGTTTTAGAAAAATCACAAAAATTTGTCATGCTCCATACAAGAAGCTTTTCCTCTCACTGACTTGGTCAGATGTTAAGAATGTGACAGAAAAGATTTTTCTGGTTCATAAACATGACTTGCCAACGAAGAAGTTTGTTCTGCATAAGGTACTACTACATCAATAGGTAAAAGGCTGAAAGGAATTGTAACTTATCAAAGAATAGACACATTTTGCTGGAACAATGTGTTGTCATTAGGTATAATTGGGCAAATGGTGGTGTGATCTCCAAAGCCTTAGTTGATCATATTCCCTTGTGTGCATTATCCAGTTAGGGGAAAAGTGCATTAACTATGCCTTGCTTTGCTGTACTGCTGAAGTGGAGAGCAGGTGTGAGAAAACAAACAAGTTTGTAATCTTTGCTTGCTTTGCAAATCAATTCTTAATCACTCTGTCTCTTATTTCCGTACAAGATCTAACTTTTTGATAATTATGAAAGCAACTTGGCAACTCCCCTTTTGTGGCTCAGATAAGTAGCAGGTCCAAGAGGTTTTTAATTCCTAGTACTAATACATATTAGGTCTTTCTAAATAGACAAATAACACCAGCCCCTGCCCTTGACAAAACAAGCAAAGATCAACAACACAATCTGTTGCAATCCTCGAATTACTGAGAAGCAGGTCTTATTACATCACGATGAAAGCAGAGTATCATTTCAGTCTTCGTCATGAGAATGTCTAGCCCTGTGCCAAACTCTGACCCTTCTTGATCCATCTGATCAGTATGCTGAATTAAATCAATGGGGGCTGAGCCATTGTTGCAAGCAAGAATATGGAGCAGTGTGGATAGGAAGAAAGAGGAATGAGACTGTCCTTTCAGTGATTACATGCAATTAGATCTGATTATGGTTAACAGTGACACAAATGATGCTGGTATAAAACCAGCTGCCCCAGTTCTACTGTCAGTACCTCCAGCTGTGTGACTGTGTTCTAACCCTTACACTAGCAATCCATTCTAAAACTAGTGAGTTCTTCCAACCAAGAAAAAAAATCTGAAAATTATCACCAGCTGCTGCTTAATTACAAAGTCACCAATTGAGTATTTTAGTTTTCTCCCAGGCTTTCTGCCCCCTTAAAGGCAGTTTGTTCACTGTGACAGATGACCAAAGGAAAAATGCTCCCCTGCTGAAGAACTCTGGTGGAAGCATATATGTCACCTGGTCAAACAACTCAATCAAACTTCCTTCTCTATTCTTTAGTGGCTAAATTAAGAAGTCAGGGTGTTCTTGTTTTCAAGTCTCATATGAGATATGAGACTTAATTTAAAGACATCTAGTTCAGTCAGAAGCATCTAAATGGTCATTGATTGTTTTTCCTTAGATGGATATGTAAGTCTCTTTAAAACCACAAACTGTTATTTGTGCTCTATCCCCATTGCTAGACAGGCAACAGGGTTTGTGTTAACATTACTGGAATAAGAAAAATACGAGTTTGAACAAGTCAAGCCAAAACTCTTGCACTCCTGAGCACCAGGAGAATTGCCACTGAATTGAGATGAAGTAGTTCAGACACAGTCACTTAAATTAGAAGTATTTGCAAGGACCCTGGAGAAAGCACATCTGGTTGGAAAATTGCCATCATCATGTGGATGCTGAAAATTCAGTAACATAAGGACAATATTACTTTATATCAGTTAAAGATAATAGGATGGCTATAGCTCCCCCTTGGTTCATTGGGCTCTGAACAACAGAGCAGCACCTGCAGGTACAACCTGCTGATCAGTGTTAAGGAAACTTCCCTTTCTGACCACCCAAGAGCCACTCTGGCATTCACACTTGCACAACTTGAGCTGGAACTGAGGCTTCTACACAGCTGCTCCCCCCATACTCACACAGTCAGACCAGATTTCCTTACCGGCTCGACCCCAGATTTCCCATGGCAGAGTCTCAGATATCTTGATCCTTAAAATAATTTCATCTTAGTGCAATAACTAAATAACAGCTCAAGCTGCTGCCTCAGAGGAAGGACAAAAGAACCGCTGGGCTTTTATACCCTCAGAGACTAAGCAAGGGAAAGTCTCTGAGTGTCCTTCACCTGGCTGGGCCACAGGTCCCTGGGCCCTTTGCTATGCAAAGGGTCAGTAGTTCATGGCTTCTTGCCTGGGGCTCTCAGCCCCAAGCTCAACCTGCAGCTCCACTGCAGCTGCCCCACCCCGAGCTACCGGCACAGAACGGATTCCTCAACAGAAATAGTTCCTTAGCTCTGTAACCTGCCACAGCCACCATGGTCCAAATCCAGAGAAGAAATGCTACTGAGCAAAGGAGTTGCTGTTGCCTACCAGATAAAAAAATTTACTCCAGACTGAACCAGAAACAATTAATAGACTATTTCTTATTCATAAGCAAGAAAGCAAACAAACAAAACCACCCCCCTATACTTTTAGCCTCATGCTATTTAACCTTTATCTTAATTTCTTTGAAAAAGTAAATTCATCAACAATATAACTCCATTGAATTACTGCCTCAACCCCAACCGTGATTAAGTCTTGAATCTGAAATCAAGGGAGATTTCACAGGGAAAAATTTGATTCTGCTGGGCTACAAAACATTGCTGGTACCAATTTAAAATAGAGGATTTACCAACTGCTGTAGCATCCACTGAAGATGCTTAAAATACATTCCTTTGGGAAGAGACATCTTCCAGGGTCTTCTAAGCTTCATAAAATTTATTTTTAGCACCACTATAATGAAAGTTTCTTTTGAGACTAAACATCATCTTCATTTGATCCTTTCCCTTCCTCTCCCCCAAATACTCCCACAAAAATAACTTCCTGAGTCATTTGTTTATCTCAATGTCTTTGAAGCATGAATGTAATCAAAGACATTAATATGTTTTCTAAAGCAAATAAACATTAAAAAAGCAAAGACCTTGTAGCAACCTCTGGTAATATCAAGTAAGACGACACAATTTCACTCATTTAACTTAATCTTTTCACTTGAGTTTCCAGGAGACAGCACTTAAATTCTGCTACAATCATAAGCTTATTCTACATTGATAAAATTTCAAGGGTTGATGTTGATTCACATGCCATAGTAGGGCTCTGCTTCTGCTCTCACAGTCAGAAAAAGAGGCTGCCACTGTTACCTATGTTGTCAGATCTTCAAAGGACAGAAGTGACCAAGACAACAACTACTTGAGCAAACCTGGCTACTTCCTTTGTTTCGAAATGGGAAAGACAATCCTTTGAAAATGTAATCACTTAACTGTAAACTCATGGTTATTACACTGATTTTTAATTTTTTGTGTTGACAATTTGTCAGGCAGCTGAGAACTCTGAACAGCAGAATTTAGTGGTAACAAAACTTGTAGTCTGCAGAACTTCTAGTCTGCTTAATAATTAAGTAGGAAGGTCAAGACTGTAACACCATGTAGTCCATATTCTGAAGCAGAAGTCCAAATAAATCATGATCTACTGTGTAATCACATACTGTTTTACCTCATAAGGTCCCCAAACTCTCTACTACTGTAGGTCACTAACCTTGTAATTAAATGGTCTGTAGCCACCTGAGGCTGAAAAGGATATAATAACCTTGCAATTTAAGTTTGCTACAGAGTGAGCACATTGCACCTGGCTTGACTGGCAAAACTGACTTCTTTATTCAAACCATGAAAAGAGCATGTTAACTCAAAGCCCTCTTTACATATCGGTCAGAGCTCCTCTGTAACCAGTGCTGTACTGGGGCTGACTGGGACAGAGTTAATGCTAGCCCCAGGCAGCCTGCGTGTCAGAAAGTGCCACCTGCAAGACTCTGCTTTCTGGATTTGATGCCATTTTACAACTATGCTGTATGGAATGCGCTATTTAACACCAAGGTAAAGCCTACTCTTGAGGGTATGGCAACTGACAGGTTCTAGCCCCTGTAAGATGAATGCTAAGTTTTATTTCTGGAAGGCAAAATCCACATTACCTGTCATCAACAGGGGGGTTCTAGCACTCAAGGTAGAGAATTTCACTTTCTCTTGGGACTCCTGCACACAATTTTTTTCTAAGTTAGGCACCCATCTTGCACTACAGACAGGAAACAGAAATGCATAATGTAAACACTTTTAAATGGCTCTCTGCAAGATTATCTCTGTTCTTCAATTTACACAAGGTCTTACACCAGTCTTCATGCAAGAGCCTTAAAAAACATTTTTACAGTTGGAAAACCTGGCAGACCCTGAACCTGAGGTGATGTGCTCATATGCAGAAATTGTACGGGATGTACAGAACTTTTCATTTTGCATAATTCTGTGAAGATCTTGTGCTTAAATAGATCAGAGCTACCCCTGTCCGTCAGAGAGGTGACAAAAGCATTCAGAACAAAAGACAGGGCAATGTGCTGGGCTGAAATCTCCAGATTCATTTCATTGCACCATGCTAAAGAGCAACTGGACCATCAACAATAGAAGAAAGTTTCAGCTAGACATGTGAATCACTTATATAGTGCAGTTCCAGCTGAACAATGTAACAGACTCACAGATGTAGGCCTCCTTAACTTAGCATTCATCTAGTAGTGATTTCCAGTTCCTCATTACAGACTGTATTGACCCATGTTATGTACCTTCAAGTAAAGAAAATTGCTACATGCCTTCTTCCATCCCATGCAATTACTTTGTTCAGTACCTGGCCCCAAGCAGAACTGAAAGTGATTCCAGTGAAGATGGAGTTACCATTTTTCAGTAAAAGCATTAAGTAGTTGTAAAAGGTCAATCAGATTACCCTAGTGTTGTCATAGAGATAATTTGTTATTCAAATTACAATGGTAATGCATTTATAAGTACAGCTAGTGATCAAAGGCAATCTGTGGCATTTTCATAATTTGTCCATGCAATAAGACCTAAGCTTCACCAACTCAATGTGAACAGCAGAAGCTCAGAAATAATCACAGATTATTGCTGAGATTGTCCAGAAAGTATTTTAAAAACACTCTGTCACCTTCTTTGTCTTGATAAGCTATTTCAAATGTCAAAACACTGGGTCATATTTTTGAATAAAGGTATAAAATCTAATGTTATGAAAGTTTTAACTTTGCATCTTCCATGATGGTCTGAATCAGTCATGGAAATACAGGTCTGAAGGCAACTACTAAGAGGATTTTTTTAGTTATTCTAGCTGCTTTACTTTTTTTACAATTTCTAGATCTGTAAGCATTTTCTAGGTGACCTATAGATCACCACAGAGGAAATTTAACAAAAGGATTGCTTTTATTAATGTCCTTTTCTCATTCATTTGAAGTAATTCCAAACCCTACATTCTCTTGTACCAAAGTTGAAATTATCTCTACATTCAAAGAAATCCATTACCAGCCATTCCAGGAGTGTATTCTAGAATTCCATCACACCATTTAGGTGTCAACATAGAATATTTCAAATCTGATAGCAGCGTTGACAATGAAAGAAAATAAATCTGGAGGAGAAAACCGTTTATTAAGGTCATCAGCAGTTTGTAGAAAGAATCACGTGAAATTGCTGATATTTAATATATATGAGATATACAATTGTCACCACGCTATTAAACACAGGTTTTCTATTCACCATTTTCTTGACTTAAATATGCACACCAGGGCCACTGGGCTTGGTGAATTCTACTTGCTCCCTAGGAAAAACCCCAACCAACTATAAACAATAATTTTTACTTGTCTTGTCATGATTTGAGGCTTTTAAAGTACGTCACAAGCATCAAAACTCAATGTAGCTATTGTATCACCATGGCGTATTTGTGGACAGGGATCATAAAACTCAGGTATTTAAGGGTCTACCTAATTCCAGTTACCATCTATATAAAGTCTGACTCTGATTTTAACTACAGTTGGATTTCTGCCTCAATGAGCAGTCACAGAGCAATTCAATGGAAGAGACAGAAATAGAATCAGCTGTCTCAGTACTCAGACTCCATTCTAACCAAATAACCATGTGGCCTCCCAGCTTGGTGCTTATAAAAATACAACATACATGCTGTAGTTTACATCTGCATGTCATTCTCCAGCTACTTTTAAATGTATCTTTGTTCATGTTCAGGCTCAGCTGAGAACACCCAAGGGGAACGGAATGACACAAAACCTGAGAGGCATATAGACTTTGTGCCTCACAGTCTTCTCAGCAGAAGCAGGTGTTAAATGACTCAACTTTTACTCCAGTGCTACATATTCATTCACTCAGCTTCCCTTGGGACACACAGAGTGTGCCAGCTGGACTGATGTGAAGAGGAATCCATGAGAAGATCACAGAAGCCATTTCTAAAAATCAATGCTACTCCTGGTCTCAGCAGATCCCTCACTGACCACATATGTGTCTTTATTGTCCCATAAAGAACAAGGTCTAGTATTTGTCCAATAATTATAATCCCCACCCCCAAATGGTAGCTGAATACCTACTGATTATCACTTTATGCTGTTTGCTTATAAACAAACCCATTAAGTAAAAGTAGAAAAGTCTATTGTTATTACAATGGCTATGAAAGTTATAAAGGTGCAAATTACATAAAGGTTGTTGTTGTTATGTAGCTCATAGTACAATATGAAAATTGTCTCACTTGAACAACTGCTTGTGGAGATCTTCCTCCTCCCCCCTCCAAGTTTCTCAGTTGCGCATCAAGCCTCATCTAAACGCATGTGCATGATTGGCAGGGGGGCAGTTCTATACTGAGCATTCTTAAGAACTTCCTTCATATTAACCGGGTAATTCACTCAACGCACCGAAGAAAGGACTTCCCAATGTACGGTGCTCTGCACAATGCACACATGGCAGCATATCAAATCTCTGGTGGCTTCTGTGCTTAGTCAAGCACAGGCAGTAGCACTTCCCAGTTGACTTCTAGCCACACCTCCGATGCCACTAATCCACACCTTCTCTACGTGAAGGCTCGGATTCTAAGTAACACCTTCCAGTTTCACTGGTGTCACTAGAGACAGCTGCAAGCGATAGGAATAAAAAGCAACTATTCTTGTTGCCACATGCTCTGCAAACACAGTGGGACTAATGGACAGTACCAGAAACTGTAAACTGTATCACTACTGCTCGTGAAGACCTTCCTGTAAATGGCCCATGCTGGAATCAGAAAGCAAAACATGCAGATGTCTTCACCCTGCTGATAATGGCAAGTGACCAGCTTTCTTATAAGCCTTTTCTTACAAGAGGGAAGAAATCCTTGCCAGGATAAAATGACTGTCTTCTTTCTTTCACATCCTTTTGCAAGACTGCAGCAAAGCACACAAATCAACTGTAACCTGGCCTGATTAGCTCGATGCTGATTTACAGCTACCCAAACTCTTGAAATATCATATCTTGGCCAACACAACTGACATGATTACTCCACCCTCTCGCTTGCTTAATCACTTTATACACCTCCATGTGCACATGCAGACGTATGACAGGTGTAGGTGCACACGTAGGTGTATGTATATACACCTAGATTTCATTCTAACTCTCTCAGGAAGACAGTTTCAGGTTTACTTCAGTATAGTACTTACTGTAACAGGATTCTGATCTTCACTGTTGCTGTGCTACAGGACTCTTAAACAGTAGCTGAAAAGATAAAATGTCTGATCTTACCACAGGAACATGGTCAGCAAATTTAAGCCCTCACAAACTGAGCAGACCAAATAATTTAGTAACTATTATGAAAACTAAAGGTTCTAGAAAAAAAAAGACAGGAACAGTTCATTAGTAAAATCCAGCATAACACGCACTCTAAATCACACGCACACTTGAGGGAAGGGAGCAATACCTGAACTGTTACCTATTTCAACCAGATTAGCTGACATGACTGGTACCAGAGGTTAACTTTGTTAGTTACACCAGATTCCTGTTCAGAATTCTTCTCTACATCTCATTCCAGGATGCTCCTCCAGTAGAAGAGCTGTTCTTGGACGTTGTGTATAGATAGGCACAAACATGGCTGCCTTGCTGCAGAGGTCCTGCCATCAGCCCATTTCCCTTCCTTAGCAGATCAACATAGACAACTTAAGGGTAAATCACATTTGTACTGCTTCCTTAAAGCCAAGCTTGAGGTCACTTTACAGAATAATTTATACAAATGAACAGCTGTCTTTTGCAACAACTGAAAGCAACAATTAGATACAAACTTCTTTAATTTTAAAAGCCGCCATAGAAAAATTTAAATTTTGAGAGGAAGATACTCTACAGTCAGGCACAAGGGACAGTTCTGGAACTTTTCATTCTGCTTTTACACCCTCTTCTTATTTGTGGTCTCCGATTTCCAACCATTGGGCATGCATCGTGTGTCAAGCCTTCAGGAGCTTTGGAGTGTTGTACCTGACAACTGAACCAGCCAGGACTGGCAGGCAGACTGTCCAAATATGCTCTGTGCTGATCACTCCTAGTGAACTGGACAGGAGTACTGGCTGAAAGCTGAGGGTTGTGGACTTCAAAATCCAAACCAGCACTTCCAAACACTTGGCGCCAAACACTAAATCTCTTAGCAACTTTTCTCTACCTCACAAATTTCTGCCTCTTTACACCCAATTATGGCTTCTCTGTCATAAATAGTATGTGTAAGTACACTCATTAGCAGTGAGTGTAAGGGACCAGCACAGAACAAACACTTTAGCATATCACTTCTTTAATTGCTACGGAAGTAGTGACCTTCTATCTACAACCATCCAACTGACTTTGCAATTTAGCTGCCAGTGTGAATCAGACTTGTTTCTGAAAAGTAAGCTGGATGTTTTCTGTCATCCCAAATAAAATTTCCCCAAATCCATTCTTGCTACATGATGAAACTTGCTCCAGCTCAAAACCAGTATTTTGGTAAGGTGAACTGAGCTGTAAATTTGCTTTGTCCAGTGACTAATTCCCTGCTGGAAGTGAACAAGAATCTCTTGAGTGCTGTCAATAGCAGCTGTGAAAACACAACAGGCTGGGCAGCTGGAGTTTTTTTTGGTGCTTGGAGGCATAGAGTCTTGCTTGTTTCATTACGTGACATTATTTGGTTTGAAAGATCCTGAACTATGCCTGAAACAAGAAATGGAGCACAGTGATACTCTTTCTGAAGATGGCCAGTTTCTTCCCAAATCACAGGGTTCTCTTGACTAGAAAACTATAGAAATGACCCTGCATAAACATCGCAGAGATAATTACAAAATAAAGAACCACTACAATGAATCTATTGAGATCTTTAATTCCAAACTGCCACCATCCCAGAAGGAACAAACTGTGAGTTAGACTGACTCTAAAGTATACAATTAAGCCTGTCAAGTTTTGGCTCCATAATATGCTGTTTAATATTGAAAAATCTGTTAGTAAACCAGTATCTGGCATTAATGTCATAATGCTTTGGTTTTGCTTCCTTATGGAACAATAAAACAATTTAGCAGAGACAAGCAACATGTTATTTATACACCTTTTGGCAACAGTTTTAATGCTGTGTGAGATACTGCCCCTTCCTTCTAATATAATAGTTCCCTTTTTGGATTGAAATTGGTAAGGGGAGCTGTGTATGTGTTCCATGTGGAATTTACTCAGTAATTCTATTAAGAACTTCCTCACAAAGAAATAAATGTTCTCATCGCATTCAATACTCATCCTACTCATTATTTAATACAGAAGGCCTAATCCCTCCTTGTATTAAGTTTCCTCAAAGGGTTTTCTATTCGTTTCAATTAATTCAAAAGATTAAGCATCCACATTTCTATGTTTGCAAAAGTATAAAACTCTGGGGCTTACAGTCAGAGCAGAAGGTTTTGCTATTTCTGGAATTTTGGAGAAGGAGGGTGTCAATTGAAGGTTGCACAGCCTTCAGAAGGGATCCTTTACATGTCCTTACCATGTTCAGGTCATACTTCAAGTGTCATTCAGCATCAGCCAGCAGAACTTCTAATTATTTCACCAGATTCTCCAGGCCAATTCCTTCACCTGGCTCTAAATGAAGCTGTCCCCAAAATGCTTCAGAGCTCACATCACAAATAAGTGTTTACCACTACAGACACTTGCACTAAGCAACAGCAGAAGTACCATGGTGGGGGCTCAGTGCTGAAAGAAATGGAACATGGTAGACGAGTTACTTTTGTTTCTCTTCCTAGATTTTATATTCACAGCTAATGAAAATGAATGGGAAAGCTGTCCTTATTATTCCTCAAGGGTTTTGGTTTTGTGATGATTTGCAGCAAAACCAGCTGGGCTGTGATATGCTGTGCTGCTGCTCACAGTGAAGCCCCCGGCTGGGTACGTCTGCACAAAGGGATCACTTTTGCTAATGCTGGCTGTGACCACAGTAGGCTGCATTTCAAAAACCTCCTTCACATGTCATTACATGCACTCAGTACTGTCTAGGTCCATTTACTTAGCAAATGAATTTTGGGGACTCATAGATAGAAGTTGCTTGGAACCCTGCCTCTAGCAATAATTAATATTTAATACAAGGTTTGTAGATTAGGTATAATATATTTTCTTGTAGTGACATCTATTGCCATGTAAAGCTGACCGTTATGGGGGATCATAAGTCCATTTTTAGTCCCAAGAGGAGACTTTCAAACATGAATGCTTTTCCTCAGGTCTAAGAAAGGTTTGTACTCATGAAAGCTTGCCTCCCTTGTAAAACTGTACTATGCATCTAATAATAAACCATCCTAAGATCATTGTGGCTGTACACACTCTGGCACTCTGATGTCATTAAAATCAAAATGAAGAAAAGTTGGAATTATACCTCTCGCAAAAATACAAGACATCCTCCTGCAGAGCAAACTGTTCTTATGGCAGAAGGATCATGCTAGGAAGGTCACATGGAAAGAGAGAGTTGTCCACCTATGATATCCATCTCCCTAATTTTCTGCCTGAGTAGTTCAATCAAGGAATAAACTGGGAGGAGTGATATAAACAAGTTGTACATTTTCCAGAGAAAATAAAAGAGCTGATTTGCCTCTCATTTCTGTTAGAAAGCAAGTCATTCCTAATTCACAGCACTGATAATAAGAGGAAGTTCAGACAGAACAGCTTAGATTTGCAGTCATTGCAAGAAATGCAATTCAGGAAATATCCAAAAGGATAAAGTTATTTAAAGAAAATAGAAACTAGAGTCCTAGTGACAGTGTACACTTAATAAAAGTTAATGGGATGCTTTAAGTAGCCAGTGGAGGTATTTCTCTCAGTCTTGCACACATAAGTAATGTCAGGTAGGTAACCATTTAAATGAGAAAGGTATGTGTCTTGTGATGTACTACCAAAAACCAAACCTGTTTTCAATAAAGGAACGCCAAGTGAATAGATTCTGGTCTCACTTCCTGACTCTAAAACTACGGATCTCTGACAAAGGGCAAGCCACTTAAAAAATAAGCTTCTCCTAGTGAAACTGGTAACAAATTCAATGACCCATTATTTCCAAACCAGAATATTTTTTATTCCTATAGTTCAAGAAAAGCAGTTCCCATAACAACTTCTACATTTCAAGATTCCTAGAGGGATGGCCATACTAAAAATGAGCGATGTACTTCCATTACATATCTGCAACAGTGACAAGAGCAAGGCAATCAAAGTAAGATGTAAAAATGCAAAAATCTGGTAAGAGGAACTTTCTGCCTGACTCCAGGACGTCATAGCTGACTAACTACACAAAACATGAGGGTCTATATTCTTTAAAACAGAGATCAGACTTGGATTAGCAGCAGATTTTCTCATTATTCACCTTGGAGACCTTTTTAGGGACCAACTGTGTGCCCAGTGACATAACCAATGCTAAGGCCCCATTGGTATGAACACTAACACTGAGCTGGGCAAGTGTTCTGTACAAGTGGAGGCACCAAGCTCCTGTTGACGCGTGGCTAGTGAATGGAGTCAGCAGTACAAGCAACATGTTAATTGAAGAGGGGAGGAACACAAACCTCAATCCTCACAGCTCACATGTGAGGGTCTGACGTGGATATTGGAGGAGTTGTCTGCTTCCCAGTTTCTTCACCAAGAAGCCCTTTGAGAAGCTGGTGTGCTCCTGAGAATGTTTAAAAGAAAAACAGGGAACTTCCTCAACTGAGCTGATACAAAAGCTCGAGGGACTTGATGCACCTGTGATAAAATACAGCAGTTGGACAAAGGGGTTGAGGATCATGAAATATGCTGTATTTAGGTGTGAAATGTGGTTGTTCAACATCTCTGTGCAATTCTAGAACCTACCAGAGACTTACATGCAGGCTGGGAGGCAAACGCTATGCTGACACAAGCTCTGGGCAAGTCTGGGGTGTCAAAGCATTTGTGACAAGACAAAGTATAGCTTGGAAGGCTCCGGAGTTTGAGAAAACAAACTCTCCCTCCTACCCATGAATTCATCTCAGTGTCATGAGTAATTGTGCAGTGAGGGGGAGGAAAGAACATTTACACTTATAAAATAAACCTCCAGTAATATTTTAAATAGAAAAATCACCTGCAGGGAAAATGAAACTGAAAAAAATGTTGCTGGAAAAAAGCAAAACAGAACTCTAAAAGGAAGGGTATCATATTAAAAAGACACACCTTTCCAGCTGTGAAATACAAAAAGAACATTTTTCACTAAAAAAATCTGACACTTTGAGGTGCTTGATTTTAATTTTCTTCCTTTAAACAAAGCATTAAACCTCTACTAAATGAGTCCAAAGTAAGATAAAAGTAAGTCTGAGCAAAGAGGCAAAGCTGGCCAGGCTGGAAGTCTCAGACATTGCACTATGAATACAATTTTGCACCTGTGAGTATAAACTTGCTGAGGAGCTTTGCATGGGGATGTAATTGTAACACAGGATTTCATCCCTGTTCTCAAAAGGTAAGCTCAAAAGTGTAAAGAAGCGGATTTTAATGAGCATGGAACCAGGCAGCTTCCCATTTCATCAACACCCACTTTCACCTGTAGGGCAATACAGTAATTATTTAAACTCAGGTGTCCTTCCTGAGAGACCTTAAAGAGTTACTACACCTAGGAAATGCCAAGCAGCTGCGCCCCCTGTATGAGCAGTACTGTGTGGAGCAATATCTTAAATAGACAGATAGGTTAAAGACAGGGAATCTTATTTCTGGTTACAGTAGTATAATGCTTTTTTGAAACACACAGCAGCAACATAAACATGTTTTAATATTTAATGCTGTGCACCCCATATTCTAAAATACTCTTTGCAGAAGCCTGTGCAAAAAAAAAAAAAAAAGGAATTGCGAGCCAGAAACTGTACAGTATCATTCAGAATAAGAACCCATGCTATACACTTACTTAAATAAAATCCATTAAATTTTTGCCATTATCTTTCTTCCTTAGCCTAATTAATTACCTACTTCTCTGCATTTATTCCAAAACTCTTGCCTAAAAGAGGACAGACAAGCTTCGCTTTGTTAAGCAGAAAAAATCTCCTTTTCTTTATGCTGAATTACATAAAATTCAATACAATCTCTTTAGAGAATGGGAAAATAACAATTTCTGGGAGTCGAGAATGGATATATGGAGGTCAGCCGTTAACTGACAGAGTGAATCTTAAACTGCATTCAAAATGCAGCTCTCTGAGAGCAGTAAAAAAAACCACCAAAAAACCCACATCATATCCCCTACATTACCTCAGAGCTATTTGCATAAAGGGTCCAGAGGCAGTACAGTATAAGTACAGAGATGCGAGCCATCCAAAGAGCACACAGCAACGGTTCTATTGGATACTCTGTGTGCCTGCGGCAGCAAAAGGGCATCTTTAAAGCTCAGATGTGCAAACAGCTTTAAAGGACTTGGCAGACGCATCAAGCAAAAATCTGAAACTACAAATCAGGTAATTTACCAAATAATTTCCTTTTTAGCAGATTCTACCTTTCTGTTTAAGGATTGCTCTGAGTCAAATAGCCTAGGTGATGTTCTTAGGGCTGTTACTCAAGGATTTAATCAGAACTGATAAAAACCTGCCAATAAGAAAGGTAATAAATTCATTCTCTATTAAAAAATTTTGTAGGACTTCATAAAATTGTGCATTTCTTTTATGTTCTGAAGATACAATTAAGCTAAATGACTGCTGTAGTTGTATTAAAGATGTATTCCATTCTACTGAAGGAACTCTACTGTAAAATAAATCCCTAAGTGTGTTAGGGAGCTAGAAGAAATAGAAAAACACTTGTTATCTGGGCAAGAGGTAATAGAGGATATAATTATTATTATGTTTCTGAAAAATATATGAGGTACGTCCCTCATTTCTTGCCATGCAGGAAATCTCCCTGCCCCACAGAGCACAGCTGTCTTCTTATCCTGATAAATACCCAGGCACATGGCTATCTTAAATGTATAGAAAAAGATAGTAAAAAACTAGTGGATTATTAAAGTTTGGCTTTAACTAAAGGTGGAATGTAAGTGCTGCTAATCCCAGTATCATTTTAAAATGAATCTTTAGCAAAGGGAGTTGTCTGGTGGAGATAGCAGGTATCGGTGTCTATACCTTGTGGGTATAGAGTTTAAGGGGGAAATTAGGTTTACCTCTTGGCAGAAGGCAAAGCAAAATCACTGTTTTTCAGAATCGCCTGTGCCTCAGGAAGTTCATATCATATTTATTCTGCCAGAAAAATGAACAACTGCCTGGTTTTAATTATGAAGAATTTAGACTCTTTGGAGGATAAAAAACAAACTGAGAGGTTAGTAACAGAAATAAGGAAAGACCCTAAGAGACTTCAATCCCTGCAGCAGTGCTGTATTTGTTTTTCAATGTCTGGAAATATTGCTGTTATTGCTAGGTTTGATTGTTCCATCCTCCTCCCCTGTTGTTCTCTGTCCAATGGAAATTGCAGGAACCCCTGTCCCACAATGCCATCTATCCAGCTGCCACTGCTACTCCTCTGCTTGACCTTGTGTGGTGTTTGCTTCAACGGGGGACATCTCCTTCCAGAGGAGAGAGAGAACATGGGAATAAATCCCCTGGATGACAACCTTCAGAGATCTGAAAGCCTCATTCTTCAGTCTGTCCTCAAGAAAGCTGAAAAGAAAGAAGAGATTAATAAAGGTATCTATCCCACTGGGGACACCCATTTGGTGATGGCATAGCACTTGGCTGAGATCATTAGATCCAAGGTATGATTTTCAGGTTCTAATGTTTATACTTAGCACTGGAACGAAGGGGAGGAGAAGGATAAGAGGGCTGCTGCAATACACTGACACAGAGTTTTTAAAAAATGCTGTCTCCTCTAGGATCTCTTTGCTCAGGAAAGGCTGTACTATCACTAAGCAGCTGCTGCATAATAAAAAAATAGAAGCATGTCACAGAAAACCTGCTTGCCTGGCAGGTACTTCCCTAGGGAAGCTCTAGGAGGACACATGAAGGACATTCCACAGCTGTGGGCCGGGTACCTAATGTAAATTCGAAGTGCGGGTGCTGCCATTCACCTACTACTTCAACCCACTGGTTCCTACTCCCCAAGAGAGACGGGCTTGGTCCATGGCTGGGAACGCTAGAGGCTGCTCCAGTGTCTGTGCCTCCCAGCTTGTAGATGCTCTGCTATCACTAGTCACAGCAGTGGAAGATCAGACTCAGGGATTGCAAGAAGCAGCACATAGGTACCTGCCAGCAACAAGCAGCAGGACCCTTCCAGAGTGGAAGACAAGTTGGCCCCAAGTGCCCACAGAGAAAACCATCCTCCCTCTTCACATTAATGCTCAGAATTGGTTATGTTGATCCAAGACCTGAAATATTAAAAAGAGCTTAAGAATGAGTAAGAGATACTAATAGTGTGATGACTGGCAGCCGGAAATACTGAGTTGGCTTTCAAAGAGCAACAGATTATGAACCTGCTCCACAAATTCCTATTTCAACTTCCTTAGTAAGGATTATGGGTTCTCATTAACATTATTCTTTTCCTTGGACAGAATCAAATGCCCCTCTGCCTGAATGGCTTTCCAAGAGACAACACCCTGGGAAGAAGTACCTAAGTAACCTGGACAAGAGACAGCATCCTGGAAAAAGAGATGTTGAGAAAGACACATCTTATGGAGACATTCAGAAGAGGCAGCATCCAGGAAAAAGAGAGATAGAAGATGACCTTGATGTCTATCTGAAGCTGAAAAGGCAACAGCCTCCTGGCAGAAAGTCACTGTTGGATCAGTTTGCTGACAGCCCTAGGGCACAGCCAAGCTACATGAATGAGTTATCCAAAAGAGAACATCTGGACAGAAGATACCTGATGTACAAGCACCAGCATCCTAGCAAAAGAGGCTGGAATTATGAGATAGACCTATATGGTGAGAAACGCCAGCATCCTGGAAAAAGGCACTGGAAACCTGACAGCTCAGATGACACAGGCCCCTGTAAATTTCAGGAGTCATTCACCTGTCGCAAAGGCAGCTTGTTGCTTGATTTAGTGGAAGATGTTAGCAGAGACAGGGTAGAAGAAAAACGTCAGCACCCAGGAAAGAGATCAGCATGGGAAACAGAGGAATGAGAAAATAATTGTGTAGCATTTGCATTTGGTGAAGTAAACTGCCAGATCACTAAAACATTCTGTTCACTCCTTTTTGGCTTCCTGTTGCTGACCTCTGCACCTACCTTTCAGTGTGTTAATGCTCCCATTCAAGTTAATGGCTGTGTCATGTGCTTAAAGCAAAGGAACTAATGGACCCATATGAATGGAACAGGCAAATACTGAGAATCTTTAACTCCCGCACTTTAGGAAGAGTGCTTATTTCCTTAGGAGTCCAAACCCCAGAATAATCCAACTACATGCGTTCCTAAATGACTAAAACAGGCTCTTAAACTCCTGTTCTGATGCTACCGAAGTAGAATAATTGTATGGTTTGCCCTCACATCAGTGAAATCAATAAATAAATAGTGCGAAAGAAAAAAGAACAACATATGCCAATTGTTGCAAAATGAAACAGAGCAGGCTTTCACTTCTAAATTATAACATTCTGGAGACCTGTGTCCTTGTACACTACAATCTGTCCAGACAGTAAGCACAATAGAGAGACAGGAACAATTTCTGTTGAAACAAAATAGATGAGTAACTTCATAGTTTGACTTGGAACGGGCACAGGAAAACCCTTTTCACCTAAAACGTTACACAGTACAAAGGGTTAATGCATCCCTGAGCATCTCAACCACAAGTTGTGACTCCCCTGACTGTGTACAGCCCACACAAGAACTCCCACCTTGGCATGTCCACACTTCAGTCATGCCACTTGAAATCATGCCTGCTCCTCAGACATTTAATAATGAAGCAAGAAGAGATCCTTTCCTTCCAGTGAGAATTTCTGATGTCTCTCCTCTCAAACGAATGCTTTTACTCTCTGTGGTCAGACTCCCAAAAATGTTTATTTGATGTGAATTATTCAATAAACATGAATACTCAACTCTGGTGTCTTTATTGGTTGTGCAAACATACTGCAATAGTGTGAAAAACATAAAACCAACTCAAGCTAAATAAATTAACATCAAAGGGTATTTTTCTATGTACAGTCTTCTTGCATGTTGGTGGTCGGCACATGCTTATACTTAAAAATGTTTTGCTACTGAAGTAGAAGGATGATAGACTCCCTTTTAAAATCTTCTACCTGTATGACACAAAATTATGCATCTGGGCTGAACTCACAGCAATCTTGTCACCCACTTCACAGGGAACTTGATGAGAAGCTGATTTCCTGTTTGTGGGGCTAGATTTACTGACTTTTGCAATTGATATGTGCGGTGGTCCGCCCCTCTGCCTCCCAGGTCGATGCTTTTGCAATGCGGGTGGCGTCGCCTGGACGGGAGAGATTCTGGGTCTGCCTGCGCCCCCAGCCGCCTCTGGGGTGTGGAGTAAGGCGTGCCCAGGGCTCCGGATCCGCCCATCCCTCCAGATCTTTCTGTTCAGTTATGTATGTAATTGGATAGTTTGAACTGTACCCCACCCTCTTATGTAATCATTGGTTCATGTATGCTTGTACCCTCCCTTCCCTCTTTCACCGGCTGCACCCCTGCAGTCTCCGCCCTGTTCGCCCTTTCTCCTGTACCCTTCGAGGGTGCAGGGGGGACGGTCGGGCCCTCCTTCCCCTGCTCTCCCTCCCGATCACCAGCAACCCCTTACCCTAATAAAGGAGAGCTTGGGGAGGAGCGTTCCTCCTGCTACCCTTTGCCTCGTCGGCCTCATCTTTATTTTGCGACTACAACAGATATGCACTTACGGAGTGCACTGAGTTATTTATATCACTTCTTGTACATTTAAAGAGGTTACAGCACATCAACATTTTGCTAGAATGTTATTTTTATGAACAAATGAGTGTATTTTCCATCATCATTCATGCTAAATACCATCAAGACACATTAGCTGACTTGGAGCTCCTCCTCAGTTGCAGAAGTCAGCTTTGCCATACGGTATAGCTACCCTGAAGAAAAATAATAATCTCAGAAGTTTCACTGAAGTTAGATGCTCCCAGGCGAATCAACACTTAACATGGTCTATCAAACAACTTCTAACTTTGAAGATGCTGTTCAGCATGTGACAATGAACAGACCTCTCTGTTGACAAGGTGTTTCTGATAAACAAGTGCTGAAGAAATCCTTAGAGAAGACAGCTGAGGACATTCCATATACTTCAACTTCCTTCAGCACACTTTCTGTATATGATGCCTTTTAAAATGTTTCATTTGCATTTTATCAGGGAAAAAACAATTTCTCATAGAATAGCATTTCGTATACCATTTTCGGCAATGAATGAATCCTTCTTAAACCTTGGGGAACGTTACTTACTATAAAATGTTCAAAATAAGGGAAAAACACAAAAGAAAAAGTTATCAGCTGGGTAAACATGGGCGACAGCAAGCAGTTCTTTATCTCAGAAGTTCTTTTTTTAAGTCACTCAATCCAGTATTTCAAATTGTCCAGATTTTTGTTTTGATCAAAAGGACATTTTCTTCCAGTATCTGTATGAAAATTTAATCTCTATTTATTATTTTCTTCCTGTTATCTGCAATGTTGCAGACATACTAACAGTCAAGTAGTCTTTCTCCTACAGACATCATTCTCAGAGCACTGACTGCCACTGGGGATTTGACAATTTTGTGACTATGAAGCACATGCAAGCACAAGTTCGAAGTTAAGTATTTGTCAGATTTATCTACACTCTAAAAGCTTTCTGGCTCTGACATTTGGCTAAGGGACTAATCAGAAAATAGCCAGCTTTTATACTATAATGCTATGTTTCTCTGAATAGTAAATATAGTGCAGTATTTTAGCAATATGAACAACATAGATATATACTGTTTAGTTAGAAGGTAAGGATTTGTTAATTGCATATCTTTCATTATCTTATTTTTATTGTATACCTTCCCCTCACTGTCATTTTTTTAGAATTTAAGAGAATTTAACATCCACACAAACATCCACATGTAACTAGCTTTGCTCTGTCACTCACACTGTGACAACTGCAGAACCAGGCCTTGCTATTGCTCAGTTCCCTGAGAAAGTGCACTATCTGTCTGTCAGACAGGCTGGGCTTTTCAGGAATGAGAACAAACCAACAGCAGACTCGGTCCAAAGGTCATGGAAGTCAGTAGAAAAATCTCCTCTGCACAATCCAAATTAAATCCACAGAACAAAGCTATGCAGTGTCCCTAATGGCAGCACAGTCATGTAAAATCTTATTTTCAGCTCTAACTGAGACTAAAATAACGTCACACAGATGAGTTCTTTGTTGATTCCACTGCAGTTTTATATTTCTGGGCATTACCAGTTACTGAGACATATGGGAGTTTGATTCCTAAAGCACAGATTTTACAAGTGTCTTCAAAATGAGCTTTGTTTTTAATGGGAGGAGAAAGTTGACGTGAACCGGCTGTATAATTAACATTTCCTGCAACTATTTTCAACACCTCTCACCATTACTGTTCTATGCCCACTCCCACACACTTATGAGCCTTGACCTCTTTGCTGACCCACTGTAATTAGCATGAGCTGAGTGTTTCCAAGGGAAATGTGGCCCCAACAAACACCTTTATTACTACTTATAACGACTCATTAGTTGAAGAAAGTTTGAAAACTACATCATCACCACAGCTGAAGTAGAGTCACTGTTTCTGTGGTCAGTTAACATTAAAGAGTCAACCGCTACTTTAAAGCATCAGTCAGGACATTGCTATGAATAAAAAATATGTTTGAAAGAAGTCAAGTGGAGAAGCACTGCAGGAAGGATGAGGCTAGGTGAGGTCTAGACTGTACAGAGACATGACACAAAAAACAAAGACATGAATTTAGGAAATGGGTATGTGGACTATCAGCATTAGAGTGCAGAAGCCTCTCTTCCCTCCCAGTAAGAACAGCATGAACTCCCCACTCCTGCAGGGCAACGAGGAAGGATTGGACACAGAGACCATCAATAAAAACAGCTGGGAAACTCCTTGAGAAAACTGAGTTAATCTACCTGCCTTAAGATTACTTTTAGACCCGTGTGAAGACATTTGTGCTTTGTTTTCTTGATTGAACCAATACGACTTAAAAGTGCTAAGAAGGAAACCAAAAAAGGACATTTGTCACGTATCAGCCAATTCACTTCGTCTGCGTCCGTGAGATGGAAAGAGCAGTCGCTGAAGGAGTGTTATTAGATCATAAATTGTATTGGTATGCTAGAGCAGGATACCAGTTTCTGATAGAGATGGAACATGTCAGATAACAATATAATGGAATGATCCCAGCCAAAAGGTGAAAACAGATCTTGAATTTATTTCAGCCACTTTGGTTTGAACTTACAGTGATCCAGACAAGACAGCAGTATGTCACAGAAGGGTTGAGTAACTGAAGGAACACCTTCCTCACTTACAACTAACATTCCCTCACCTTCTTCCTGTTCATATACACTGGAAAGTGGGGGAATCTGTACTTAATAAATTGCACAAATACCCCCGCAAAATGGAATGGAGGTAAATGAGGATTCAACATGCCATAGTTAGTTCATTGCCATCTTCTCTCTATAATGGATGTAATGAATATGATGCAGTGCAGACAATTTAAGAGCTGATTGGTATAGGGAAAATGTTAGATTATGACTGGGAAAACTAGACAAAGTGATCTGAAGAGTGTGCCTGAAATACGATTGCTGATTTAAAGAAATTTTCACAGAGAAGCATACGTTTCCACCATAAATTCCCTCTTGATTTTGAAGCTGGTACTGTGTGAGGTGTCTGAAGAAGCTTTGTGAAAAAAGAAGAGGAAGAGAAGAAAAGTCAAGACAAATGAAAAATATAGTAAGAATTTATCAAAGGTTCTCTGAGCCAAAGCAGTTAAGACAAAAAGTAAGCTCTTTGAGCATGCAAGTGGTGTTGAACAAGAGAGCAACAACAACCCTGAAAAAAAATCATAAGTCATTCCCTGTCAAATACCAACTGGTGGGGGTATTCTGCTTATTGCTTTTAGACATGCTGTCTTCAAGAAGGGGATTGGCTGCTGCACAGGTTTGTAGATAAAAGAGAAGACAAGACAGGCTAGAAGAGACAGCACCCAAATGTGGTGTACGTGACATCTGAAATAACCCCAGAATGGAATCCAGGCATTGTGGTGCACGGCTCCTGCTGTTAAACCATTAAATGTAAATGCAAAGGAATTCTGAATCTTCCTGTCTCTCCTCTTTATAACTTCCCTACTTCATGTAAGTGCTGCCATTTCATGGCACTCAGGTCCAATATGACAGATTATTCATCAGTGTTAAGGGACCAAACAAACTTGAGATGATGACTCGCTTGCAGGTACAGAAGCAGTTAATCGACAAATCAGATAAAAGGGGCTCAACAAGTAGTCAGCTGTCACTCTTACAAACCACCAGGCTGTCAGACTGGATTGATGAGACTGCAAACATGGTAAAAATCATGGGTTTGGCATGGAAATGTAGCTTCTATCCTGTCCACATAGACTAATTAAACGAATTTGTTACATATCAAAATGTTTAGTGTAAAGCAACTGGAGTATATTGAATATATGAGCTTGGTAAAATGAACAGCAATATGCAAATATTTTAGTTCTCTGAACCAAATGAAAAATACAGGAAATTTTGGTTTAGATCCACCTAAACAAACTAACAAAAACCATTTTCTCAGATAAATTAAAATCAAAGATCATTAATGTTGTAGGATGAGTTTTGTGCTACCTATTTCAATGTTAGGAGATTAAAAATGAATTTAGGCCAATTCAAAAAAACAGCATTAAGTTAAATTAACTGACCATTTAGTTTAGGAAATATTTACAAACCACATCCTGATTTTCCCAAGAACAGACTGATTTTTCACTGTGCTTACACTCTGCTCACAAAGCCTATACTGAACTCAACACTGTTAAATTTCAAATATTTAAATATTTTTTTCAGTAAGTCATGTTTGTGAAAAACATTCCACTTAAATGCCTTGAGAATTACACAGGCATCATCAAGAATTACTTCCAGTTTGCATTTACCTCTCCTGTGCTAAGATCAGATTCCATTATTATACATTTCAAATGGCACTGAAGGTATTACAAGAAGTCAAAGAACACAGGTGACCCAAACTGGAACACATTTCTGATAGGTTTGTGCCATGGCTACAGGACCAACTGTATCCTCCTTCTAAGCCGTATTCCCACTGAAGTTCCTCCTCTTGGACATCAGTAGCAGTAACCAACAGAGCAACAGATCAGGTCCTAAAATTCACAGTTGAGAGTCATTGCAACTCACAAACATATTTTACAACTTATTTACTCACCGTTTGCAAAGGATCTTGAATGCAGCAGAGGAGGAGTTACCTAACAGATGTGGGGTTTTGTCAGCTGAGCTTTTATATCCAGTGTCAGGATGGGCAATACAGGCCTGACTTGGCTGCTGGAGTTGGTCCTCCTGTGCTATTGCTTGTTTGCAGTCATTCACTAAGAGCCATTACTGATACAAATGCAGTCCCCAGGAGCACCCATAGAATTGCAGTAAGGTTTAATTTGTCCCCAAATACCTCTTCCTATTGCAACTAGCTGGATGAAGACAAATTAATTTTTGAGGAACTGTAAACTCAATTGCTTTACACTTACCTGGATGTTTTCACTTTGTGAACACTCTTTGCATGGGGACGTTTGATGAGCCTGACCAAATTACAGCAGCCAAAGTCTTGTTTACATAGCACAAACCTAGATTATGCTTCTGTTAAGGAACACAGAAGCTCAAATTTCCTTTGGAAAATTTGGGAGCAAACTGATACCATTCCACACACGGTGTGGTATCTGGTGTGGCAATTTTGTAATATCAGTTCTCTAATTGTCTCTGAGATATTCCCAGTAAGTCAAATACTCCCATAAAGACCCAGATCATATTGAGAAGGTGCAGTCATTCATGGGGAATGAGTTCCTCAGGAAGGGCTAAAAACCATTTATATTCAGAAGCAGGCAAACAAGTGGAATTTTCCTTTAAAAACGCTGAATGAAATTTCCCTTTTCAAGAGTGATTGACACTACACAGTGTTTTATCAGTACTTGAAAAAGATTCATTTGGTGAGATGTGTTCTCATATCTGTGGTCAAATGTAGAACATGCAAAGGAGCACAATTAACTGAAGATTCAGTGAAATGTTTGATTTCTCATGCACACCCCAACATGCCATCATCTTCCTCACAACTCACTGCAGGCAGTTCTCACTGCATGGTTTGTGTCCCAACAGGAGGCTACCAGACTTCAGTTGCTGTATTTACTACTTTAATTAGTCTTTAAGACTTTATTTTTGAAAAAGAAAAGTTACTGAAAGTGTAGAGAGACAGGGTTAAGGAAAGAGCTTGCTGTTCTATACAACCTCGTTTTTCCTTATACCTGATTCTTACCACTTGGGAACGGCAAGAGAGGATGAGCTGCCCGGGTCAACAGGGCTCACAGCACACAGGTAGGAGAAAAACTACAGCGAACTTACAGCGAACACCGGTGAAATGCATGGCCGAGACCCCCACAGGCCCTCGGCTGCTCTCAAATGTGCTTGTTGTGCCATCTAGTGACTGGCACGTCTCCCCTCCCTTATCCACCCCTTTTTCTGCCCCTTCCCTGCACACTCGTGACAAATCGCACACATAAAACAGGAACCAGGAAACTGAAATGCTGACACAAACCTCCCCACGAGCTCTGCACCTACATGGATCTTGCAGTTCTTCTACAGACACGTGTATTGCTGTAGAGTTCTTTCACGATTCAGTGAGTTATAACTCACTGGCCTCACCAGAGCACAAAAGGGGCAAGGAACAAGAAAGGGAGAGGTTGCTGATGCCACCTGGTGGCACCGGTATGGCTCACTGCCAGGAAACTGCCCAGCTCCAGGAAATCCGGGAGGATGACACCACAGCAGGTGAATCCTTTAAGGCACTGAGCCTCAGGCTGGTTCCTGCTCTCTTTCTCCCAGTCTGTGACGAAAATGTTTTAAAGGACTTAACCTGGAGAGTAGAAGAGCAGGGCATGATCAGTGAAAATCCACCTTTAATGGACAGGACTCAAGTGTAAATAGCATTGCCATGTAAAAAAATCTCTGCCTCCAAGAGATTGTAATTCTAACACATGAAGCTGAAGTGTGGTTACACACTCCTATTGTTTCCATTTGATTGGGAGTGCGTGAGAGAAGGGACTGCTGCGAGTTGAAACTAAACAAAAGCTGGCATCAGAAAGGGGATACTGAAAAGCCTCTATGTTGATTTACATAGCTCTTTGTCAGGAGGCAAGTAAGTGGGATTCCTGGGCTCCGTCTGCGGCTAAGCACGTCACCTGCTGCTCTGGTTTTCAGTTTTGGGACATTTCCTTTACGAAGCCTCTTTAGGAGGCTCCCTAAAGACTGGGAAAGGCAACGTTGGGCACATTGATATTGGCAACGGTGGTCCTCTCGAGCTTGCACAGCAATTAGGATACAAAGCACAGACCCACCAGTGGTCCCAGGGCAGCGGGGCGGGAAGGGGCTGGAGCACGACTCGTGTCCCCCGCGCGACAGCGCCGCTCCGTCCCGGAGAGGACTCTGTCACTGCACCTCTGCCACCGCTCCCCGCACACCTCCGTGCCCGTTACCGGGGCGTACTCTGAGGCGGCTGGACACGGCGAACGGTCCTCGCCTGAGAGAAGACTACGGCCCCGTTCCCAGCCTTCCACTTCCGCTCCCAACCTCCATCGATAGCTCTGCGCTCGGCAGCCACCCCCCCCCCCCCCCCCCCCCCACTGTCGGACGAGCCCTCCTTGTCCCCGCCCTTTCCTCTCATCGATGTCTCAGCGCTCGCCCCGCTCTCTGCCGCTCCCGGCGGCCGGGACGCGCTGCGGCCGCCGTGCTTTGGAGGCACTCACCGGTCGCTGAGGTGAGGCGGGCGCGGCCCCGAGCTTTTCCCGGGCCGTTCCTAGGTTGTCGCTGGGCCACGGCCCCTCGGGCGGGCGGGGCAGCCCTCAGCAGCGTCTCCCCCGGCGGGCGGTGCGCCGTAAGCCCCGCCCCTCTCCCTGCCGCGCGCAGCCGCGGGCCCCGCCCCCGGTAGAGGCTCGCGGCCGCTTACCTGCCGCGGGCGGGGCTGCGCGGGGGCGCGCTGGGGTCGTGGAGGGTCCGGGCGGGGAGCCGGGGAGGGCTCGCGCGCAGCCCGGGCCGTTCCCGCCGCTGTCCTGCGCCGCCGGTCGCACGGCGTTGCCCCGGTTTGTTCCAGGCAGTGCCAAAGGACGATGCGGCCCCCGCACCCCAGCAGCCAGTGAGAGCAGCGCGCGCGGCCGCGATGGCGTCGGGCTGCCCGGCGGCCTTCGGGGACCCGGCCGAGGTGCGCGAGGGCTTCCTGTGCCCGCTGTGCCTGAAGGATCTCCAGGCGTTCCGGCAGCTCCAGGCGCACTACGAGGAGCAGCACTCGGGCGAAGATCGGGACGTCAGGGCGCAGCTCCGAAGTAAGGGCGGCCGCGGTAAAGGGTTCGGCTTGGCCGTGGGAAATCCCTGCTCGTACTTCAAATGCTCCCAAATGTCTACAATAATAAAATATGAATTGAAGGGACTTACGGGCGAGGCATTCAGTTCCATTCTTCCGTAAATCTCCTTGGGCCAAGAATAGTATTTACCTTCTCCCGATACTTTTCATAAATTAATTCTAATATAGGCGCTAAAGAACAAATGAATGCTTTCCAAATGTCTGATTTTATGCACGATTTTTATTACTGACCTTTTGAGGTTTTTTGTTTGTTTTTATCTGAAAACTGAGAATTATACTGTAATCCGGTGAACACCCAAGCATTACTTGAAGATTGTAGAGAATATTGAGAATCTCCAGTTCATTAATTTCTTGTTTTGACAGTAGATAAAACTGTGGGTGCAGTTAAGATGTAAAGTTAAAAAAAGTTGTTGGGAAAACATGGAAAAGAATGTGGGTGGTGAAGGTGGCAGGAGATGCTGGGACTGTCTCATGGCTGTTATGGATTTCCACCTTTCAGTAGCATTTCGCAAATCCCTTTGGATTCTGTTTTACTAAGATATTTCCCTTTTTAACTTCCTTGCATACACAATGTCATTTTATATTGCAAGAACAATGTTTAAAATCTGGTGATGATTCTGTGTGTTTCTTGCAAAAATCTCTCTGTTTTTGTTTTAGTGTGCTAGAAATAGTGGTCTGGCAGTCTTGACTTTTTTTTCTCCTGAGATAGACTTTTGAAGTATTAATCATTTTTCTTGTTGAAACCCTAACAGTGGGCTGTTGAGTACTTTAAAAATTATTTACGTGTACAAGCACACTGAAATTCTTAGTTTGTGCAACAAGACACAGAAAATGTTGAACATCCTTGAATCTGAAGGAAATAATTGGGAATTAGGAGAATTAAGATATAACTATATGATGTCCCATGCTGTGAGGCAGGTCCCGTAGTTTAAGACACATTACTGTTTTACAGTGAAGTCCCATAGTGGAGTGTTCTAAACTACTGTTTTGTCCTTAGGACTTCATGCTGCTTTATGACAGACAACAAAGAGCGTTTTGTGTCATTTTTGGTGCTATGAACTGCATTTTGGTTCTAAAAATGTTTTGAGGATAAACTCATCCCAGAAAAAGATTTCTGCTAAAAGAAGAGGAATGTTCTATACTGGCTTCACATGACAAATATTTGGTGACTACCTGACATGTTAGATAACTTGGGTTTATCTTTCTCAGATCTAGTCCAGAAGGCCAAAAGAGCAAAGAAGAAATTGCTGAAGCAAGAAGAAGATGACAGAACTGATTCTGGATCTCAGGAACGATATGAGTCATTCAGCTATGGTGGAATAGATCCATACATGTGGGAGCCCCAGGAAGTAGGTAGGAGAGCTAGGATAACTTTTAATCTGAATTGGGAAAGTCCTACAGTATTGATGAAGTGGCTTGGTATTGTGTGTGTGCTGCATTGGATTTGCTAGCAGGCGGTTATGGTTGCATATTGACTTTGTGCAGGCTGTCCGCATTTGGTTGGGTGTGGGGAAAATGCAGTTAATGGGGAGAAGAAAATATACATGTATAGAATCAGTACCCAAACTACCCTTCAGGTATCTGTTTGTCATATCATTGTGCCTGTGCTGCTGAGATATGCTGAATCTGTGTTTACCTCTGTGCAACTAGCTTCATCTTGTGACTATATAAAACAGATAATCCACTAATTGATGGCTAAGTTGTAGGTATATAAAATATCCAGCTTTTGGGCTGCACTTAAAGGAGCTGTTAGTTTGCATGTTTGACAGAAAGATTATCCATTGATTTAAACTTTCAGCTTTTTCCTTGGATTTGAGGTGCAGATCACCTCTTATTAACAGGGGGCTTACTTTAAAAAAACCGCAAATTTAAAAAAAATCCCAAACAAACCCCACTCCTTTGAATATAATCTACATTTGTAGAATTTCAAGGATAAGCTGACTGAGCCTGTAATTACAAATACTGCTCCTGGCAATTGCCTGTGACTATAACTGAAATGCTATGGTTAATTTTGGAGGAGGAAACAGCACCATCTCTGGTGGATCCTGGGGAAGTGATGCTGACATACTAGGACTGAGTCCTTTGGGTCTGCAGGGTCTGAGTTCACTATATTACTTTGCTTTTGACTTTGTAACTATTTGAGCAAAAATCATAGTGTAAATATTAGCTAAGATTAAATTTAGACAGAAGGTTTATGAACATTAGAGAAGTGAGAACTGCTTTCTGGTGAGAGCTGAGAGTATGAACCTTAGGGATTTTAGTATGGGATTTGATAGATCAGTAAAAGGGACTGTGTCTCCA
Organism: Acanthornis magna; assembly: GCA_036785705.1. Lineage (NCBI taxonomy): Eukaryota > Metazoa > Chordata > Aves > Passeriformes > Acanthizidae > Acanthornis > Acanthornis magna. Next base: position 274,082 of record JAWUZG010000049.1, on the reverse strand, counting down.
AAGCAGTGGCTTAAATCAGTTACCCAGAGGGACTCTTTCACACCTGTGAATGCATCTTTGAGATTTTTTGGTTATTTCATTAGCATGAGGAAGTGAGATTCCTAATAGGTAGCATCAAAAAGCAAGATCTGATTTTTAGTTCTACCAATTGCAAGAAAGATTTTGTTTGTTGGTTGATTGGTTTGGGTTTTTTTTGTTTGTTCTTTATAACTTTGATTTTTAATACCTCACTCACCTTACTTGGAAAAGGGGTAATCTTAAACTTAAACCAACGTTATTGACTATGAATTGTACATTTCTTAAAGAGATGCTGAATTGTTCTTTTCAATACTTAGTGATCAGTTTTCTGGAAATCTGAACTGTCATCGAGGATTTGATTCTGACCCCTAAAGGTGTAGAGATGATCAGAAATATGAAACAAAATTTCTGTTGCACAGACCTCCAGTAATCCTTGGACTTGCGTCTTCCCTTTGTTCAACATGTAACCAGAAAACTAAAGGGAGTTGGTTTTGAGAACACTGCTAGTAGGTAACAGCTTCCCAAATGTAACTGACAAATGAAGGTGGAGAAAAAAAATGGTTGCAGTATGTTCTCTTTAACATAGTGCTGCTTGTTTTCTGTAGTAGAAATAAAACACTGTTTATTGCTACCATGAAGATTAGGCTGTAACGTACATGCTTTATTTACAGCAACACTGTGAAAATGTAGAATTCTAATGTGTCTTTAAGATTGAATTTGAACATGAGAAATAAATGGTGAAGGGACAGCTGTCTTTCAAGAGGCATTTAAATCCATACAGAGTACTTGGGTGACTAGGACAACTTTCTGTTATCCCTGCAGGTGCTATGAGAAGCCATCTGTCTGAATTCAAGAAACACCGAGCAGCCAGGATTGATCACTATGTAGTTGAAGTCAATAAGTTAATAATCAGGCTAGAAAAGGTAAATTTGGTGCTTTTTAATATTCCAGCCTTGTAAATGTTTCCTAGATTTTAAAAAAGTATATTTCAGTATGAAGTGTACCCATTTATCTGGCAGTACTCTTTATAAAGTGCACTTAACTATGACTCTCTTTACTCATTGAGTACTGTGCATGGTTTGACCCTTGCTGTGGATGTGATTTCTGTTTCTATGCACCATTTTCAAGCTGAAGATGCTAATTCCACATGCTTCAAGAACTATCTGTTCTCCTGTTTTATTTTCTCCATTTTTTACTTTACTAAATTGCTCCCCAGTGTTTTTATCATGACTCTTCCAGCTTCTCATTCTTCAAAATCTGCCAATGATAACACTTGCATTTTGGCTCAGATGCAGTAATGTTGGCTGCAATAAGGATTACATCCAAAATGTGCTGATTTGTACAGGTTTGACAAGTCATTGTATGAATATGGAATTAGAAAAAAAGACAAAAGTTGCATGAGCCTGGTGTAAAACCGACTGAGACTCCTCTCTCTCAAAAATTTCAGGTTTCTTACTCTTGTTGGGCCGAGTTGTATTGGGTTTTTTCTTTGCAAAAGTATAATTTTCTTGAATATATTGTTTCTCTTCTACCAGCTTACATCGTTTGACAGAGCAAACACTGAGTCAGCTAAAATAAGAGGTTGGTATGAGCTTACCTAAGACTATTTTCCCCTGTAGTTTAACCAGCAGAGGAATTAATTGAATCCTTATGTGATGTGTATTCCTGCTCACAGCTATAGAGAAGTCTGTTGTGCCTTGGGTCAGTGATCAGGATGTTCCATTTTGCCCAGACTGTGGCAGTAAGTTCAGTATCCGAAATCGACGTCACCACTGCCGCCTTTGTGGGTCTATTATGTGCAAGAAGTGCATGGAACTTGTCAGTCTTCCTTTGGCAAGTAAGTACTGTGGAGTTAATTTCTTGTTTTCTTAGCTGACTTTGGGTGCATCTTGGCTTTTTGCCATTAGAAAAAATTATGCTGGTAGTAGTCTGGCTCTGCAGGAAACTTCCATTCAATTTCATGCAGACGCTTGTTTGAAACAGAATACAAAGGATGATTTCTCCATTCTTCGTCTCTGTTCCTTCAGATTTGGAAGTGTTGCATAACACTGAAAAAATTAATAGAAGTAATAGTAGTATGTACTTCTGGTAAATATAGCTACTATTTATTCTATTGAGTACCATAACTATGGAGCTGTTAACTTTAGGAACTGCCAAGGTTCTCGACATTTAAAAATATTGTGGATATTTCCAGTCTTGTCTATGTTGTCCAAATGCTGGACCTTGGAGCAGCACCTTAAGGAAATTCATGCATAGGCCTTTAAAAAACACTTTAAATTTTTATTTTCCTCATCTGGTGCACTGGAGAGGAGATGGTATTTTCTGTGGGGATAAATGACATTAACTGTGTGTTCAAGCACAATGCCTGGACACTGTTATCATATCTGTTGTACACATTGTTTTGTGACTGTGCAGGCTCAAACATAAGAATGCTTCTAGGCATAAGCAAAGTGGGTGATGCTCAGCATTCTGTCCTCTTGCTGGTTTTAAATACAGCAGGATTTATGGTGAAGATCCAAATTCTGACTTGCAGTCTGCATGTCTTTCAGCAGACTCTTTCAACTTGGTTTTCTAATACCACCTGAATGTAAAATTTCTGTTAAAAGGCAGTTTGTTTGTATTGGTAAATCCGTTGGCTTCTCCAGTTACTGTAAAATTGCCTGTGTATGATTTTTAGGCAAACTCACTAGTGCCAGCAAAGAGGCCTTGGGTTCTCATACTAGCCCGAACTCCTCACCTAACAGTGTCCACGGCTCCCGCCGTGGCAGCATTAGCAGCATAAGCAGTGTGAGCTCCGTTCTGGATGAGAAGGATGATGACCGAATCCGTTGTTGTCAGCATTGCAAAGACACCCTGTTGAAAAGAGAGCAACAGATTGATGAGAAAGAATACACACCAGAGATTGTGAAACTCTATGAGGTAAGTCAAGCTCCGTGCTACAGTGTATATGTCTACAGTGGTCACTACTTGACTTTTAGCTTGTTACCTCACATCTAAGCTCTTACCTTATGGCTTGATACTGACTTGTGTTAGAAGAGATTGTTGAGTGTTTATGCCACATAACAGACATATCTGAAATGTCGGAATCACTTGCAGTATAGTATTTATATCCCACATTAACTTCAAACATCTGTTTAAAATACATCTTCATTCTCATCATCTAGTACTAGTAGTAGTAGATGAACTAGTAGTAGATGAACTAGTAGTTCAGAGATGCCTCTCTCTTAAAATTGTGAACTTGTTTAAACCAGTTGTGGATTTGATTGGTGGGCTGCACTGGAACTGTGGGACTTCTTGTTGTCAGCACTGTTTGTCCTCACACTGATGGCAAGTACTTTTTTTGAACCATCTCTATCAACATTATGTTCAAATATGCTTCACAGCAGGTACTGATGAACACCAAGTATCTTTTCTGTAGAGTCCACAAACTCCCCATATTAGTATTAATGGGAGTTTCTGTTGGTGCTCTTGTTGGTGAAGAGATTTAAGGCTAGAAGTTGTTCAAGTCATCCATTCAAAAAGCCTCTGGGTTCTAAGTCCACCTTGCAGGCGTACAACGAGTCTTTCTCTGTTCCTGACAATACCATATGTGTTCTGAAGATAACTGGAGGGTCTTGTCTTCCCGAATAGTTGAAGTGGCTTTCATCATGGTTAACCTTAAATCTGCACAAGCAGCCTGAAAAGATTTATGTCAGCATGTTCATACATTAGTGTTTTAATGTAAGTTCTTTTTTTATACATTTTGTTTTTAACAAGAAACTCCGACTCTGCATGGAGAAGGTTGACCAGAAGGCACCAGAATACATAAGGATGGCAGAATCGCTAAAGTAAGCCCCATTGCTGGTTATATTTATGATTATATGTATTTTTCCTCTAAGTGTGGGAAGTAGTAAGGAAGTGGTGTACTAAGACTGCAAGAGTGTGTGTATTATAACTCAGTATTTCATTATCTGTTGTCGTCTGGATGCTCTTCAAACAAAGTAGTACTGAGTTAATTATTAATGGTAACATACAGAGAAGTTCTTTGATTTGTTAATTTTTTTAAAGCCACTTTCCTGTGAGGCACTACTGCTCTATTTTGATGTATCTTTGCAAAAAAGTACAAGGCTACAATTCTCGTGTAAATGAGCCTCTTCAAAACAGCTGCAGTAAGCTGTTGCTGTCCTCAGCTAGAAGTTCTGGCTTCCAAGGAGTGCTAGGAGCAGCAGATCATTAGAACACTTCCCACCTGTTCTCTGTAAAGCACCTTCACCTGGCAGTTGTTCCGAGTGTACCTGGCCTACCCTGTGCTGCAGTGGATAAGCAGCATTCTCATATCTCAGTTTTGTGTATGATTTCTTGCAGTAATATTCTCTCCCTGGGGTAACCTAAGTCTCTCCAACTCTTATCTGCAAGAGGTTGCCAGGTTATACTTTTGGCTTGTATAGTGAGAGAAATTGGGACACACATTGATCTTTGACTACAAAGCGTGTCCTTTTGAAAAGTTAAAGTTAACAAATACTGTACCAGTCCTTTAGATATAATGGTTGTAGAAAAATTAGTAACAAAACTACTTTTGTAAAAACACTCCTTGCAATAGGAAGAAAGAAGTACAGAAGTGTCATGACTTTGTGGAAGATTGGGTTATGTGGCTTGGCAGCTGGAGAAAAGTAAAAATACAAATGTCCTGGATAATGAAAGTAAACATCAGAAAACAGCAGGCTTGTTGTTGGTGAAATTCAAGATTTCTGACTAGTACTGTGTCCTGGAAATTGGAATCCTATGGATAGTGATTCTTATAATTTATATTTGTGATACGAAAGGGAAGCTAAAAACTGCTGAGGAATTTTCCCCACTAAATCCTAATTTGCTTCATCAATAAAGGGGAGACTCTAGTAAAGTGCCTGTAATTGATTCTGTCCCCATGTGGACAGTCAGTTACTGGCATCTTAAATACTACACCCTGTCGAGTATAAGCTTTTGCTTTCTGACAAATGCTAGTGGTGGTAACTATTGTGCTTTAATGGTATAGTTAGTTACTCAGAGTTTTTTTCCCCACCAAGTTGCCTGGAAGAAAATCCCTGCAAAATAGATATATTTGCTAAGCACGTGTATATTTTAGGTATTATTCATAGAGTGGCATTCTGGTGTTAGAATACAGTTTCTCCTAGAATAGTAAGTAATAATACAGTCATAAATAAAATTATCTTCTATGAAGTGTTCATGCTTACAAAATGATTATAATTTTCCACTTCTGTTACACAGAAAGGTTTTTAAACATGAGCTTGAAATAAAATCATTCAGCCCTTTAGTGTTAGCAGTTCTTACCACTGTTGAATCTTGGGATAACTTGTAGTGTTGTATGTGTTGTTAACTGGATGCATGACTTTACAGTAAAGTTCTTTTTATTTTGTAGTTCTGGGGAGACAGCCTACAACCTTGATCATGCTAATGACTTGAGGGTGGAGATTCAAAAAATGTATGAATTTATAGATGCTTTAAGGTAAAAGATCATCCCTTTTCCCTTTTCCCCTCAGCATGTGCGTATCTCTGTTATGACTTTACTGATTATATGGGTCATCAATTTGTCTTCTCAGTTGTAAAGAGCATTTGAAAAGGTAGATGCTGTTCTGTACACTACCAATTTCTATTTTCTTCTCCAGCCTTAAAATTCATGCATTCCTCTGTAGCAGGAATAACGAAGCATAGAGGAAACAAGTAGCAGCACCATTTAGGGGGAGGGAATTGTTTGTTTGGGGTTTCTTTATTTTTTTTCTAAGGCTGGGAGTGGCAAGTGTTACAAATTGTAATATCCAAAACTGTTTATCTAAAAGAACATCAGAAGTTTTTGATCCAGTATTGTCTCTCCGCTTTTGTTGCATTTTTCCTGATTTTGTTGTTGAACTGATGAGGCTGTATGTTTGCTTTGATTCAGTAAGAAGATTTTGAGTCTAGGCTTGCACGAAGATCCTCAACCTCATCCTAAAACACTACAACTTCAGCGAATGATAAGATACTCAGCTACACTTTTTGTTCAGGTAAATAGAGCATATGCTGTGAGGTGAATGTAGATCTTAGATAGTGTTCTCTTCTTTGCCAGGCAGACCTGGCAAAGCGGTTTGAAACTGTTTTGACAGGAGCTTTTAGTTCTATACATTTTCTGCATTTTCTGTAGCTCCCCTAATGACTCATGATAAGTAAATAAATAAGTTGTCTTGATCACAGATCTTGCACTCAGATCAGCATTGGGTCTGGGAAACCCAAGAGGTGTGTGAGCCTTGGCTCCTCCTCTTCCTGAGGTGTGAGCCCACCCAACAATGAAGCTGTGGCAGCAAAGGTGTGCACAGACCTGCAGCAGGGACTGCAGTGTAGAAGCATCTTTGATGTGTTTGTGGGGTTTCTGCTCGTGGTACCTCTCTTCTCAAGGACTTGAGAAATGGGCTGAATATCCACAAACAATACTGTAAATATTTCAATTTTTGCCAGGAAAAACTGCTTGGCCTAATGTCCCTGCCAACCAAGGATCAGTATGAAGAACTGAAGAAGAGAAGACTGCATATGGTAAGACAGGTTAGGATCTGTTATATCTTGTATCAGGCCTTCTCAGAGATACAAGCCTGGGAGCTGTGTGGGTATGAGTAGTTGCCTTCAACACTAGATTTTAGTTTGTCATTTCTTCATCCATATTGTCCCATCTCCTCTTCCAGGGATTCCTGGAAGATTCCTAGCTCCTGCTGTGTTCTGCTCAGAACAGAAGTAGGTGGGCACAGACCAACTGGACACTTCCAGAAAGCACTTGGCTGCACGGGCTGTTTCTGCTGCAGTGCATGCAGAGCAAGCCCTGAAGTGAGTGTGTTAGTTTACACTGACTTCAAAATTGTGTTCAGGAATTCACTCACATAAGTAGAACTTGGAAACTTCTTTAGTTGGTGGAAAAGCACATATTAGAATAGGGATGCCGCTTCAGGGAGAGAGGATTTTTTCCCTTTAGGAGGGAGGATGTCATTGGTTATAAACTGAAGCCAACTTCATCTTGACGTATAAGTTGAGAAATGAGAATCATCCTACTCCAAAAGCCAGTGATACCAGTGACCTTAAACACTGATATTCTACTACATGTGTCTGCTGTAGTCGTATGTGATATGATTAATGTCCAAATCAGTCTAGACCACTCTTTGCATAGCTGCATTGGGCATTTTTTTTTTCTCTATAGAGAACTGTTGTTGCTCTTACTTGCCCTCAAGTTTGTAGAAGCAGATGTCACGGGATTTTGATCAGTATTATCACAAACTCATGGGAAGCATTTAAGGAATAGTATGAAAATAATAATTTTTTGCAAAGTAAGGAAAACTGCAGCTGATCCCTTTTAGCAACAGCCAGCAATATCTTAAGATCAGCTAACTTGAATGAAATTTTTCAAGCTCATTGTGTTTTCTTACTACATGTTTTTTGGTTTAGGTCACTCTTGAAACACAGGGAAAACAAGAGGAAAAGCAGGAGTTTATTTCCATATCTGCATCTGCAGTTAATGGTGATGAAACTCACATAAAAAAAGGAACTGTCAGAAAATCTGAAGGCTGGTTACCCACATCTAGCATTTCAAGAGAGAGTGAGAGAGCAGACCCACTTCTTCAGCAGATTGACAATATCACGTCCTTTATTAAGCAAGCAAAGGCAGCTAATAGGATAGATGAGGTCCATATGTTGCAGGAGAACCTGATGCAGCTTCAGGATGAATATGATCAACAACAAACTCTGAAAGCTATTGAGCTTTCTAAAAAACAGGCAGAAGAGGAGGAGATACAGAGGGAGGAACTTCAGATCCTTCGTGAAAAAGAGTGGGAAAGAGAGCACCATAAATTTATGTCTCAGCATTCAAGGACACGCTCCTTAGACTTCAGAGAAGTCAAACAGCATTTGGATATTACTTGGATCAAAGGGGACACGAGTTTTGATACTCCTGCTGTTGGGCAGCTGCCAGCTAAAGAGCACTTGACCTCCACACTCAAACCCCAGCATGTCCCACAGTATGACAAGGACCAGGATCAGCCAGCCTCTCTAAACCCCTTTGAGGATGAAGCAGATACCCCTCAGGTAGAGGAAGATCCTGCTAACCCATTTGCCAAAGACACCTCTCCAATGGTTTCTTTCTCTAACACAGCTCAACAAAGTGATAGAAAAGAATATAATCCATTTGAAAGTGAGGAGGAGGATGAACAAAGTAATGGAGCACCTGGCAGTACTTCAAACCCTTTTGAAGAGGATGAAAATCCATTTCAAAAGCCTGCAGGCAGTTGGAATTCAGGGAATCCATTTGAAGAGGGATCATCCATCAATCCCTTTGAAGTGGAGGATGGCAATGAGATCTCTGGAGAGGAGGCTATAGAGGAAGAGTTGCTTCTCCAACAGATAGATAATATTAAAGCTTACATATTTGATGCCAAACATAGTGGACGACTGGATGAGGTGGAGGTACTGACAGAGAACTTAAAGGAACTGAAGCACACATTAGCAAAGCAGAAGGAGAAATCTAACTACTGAAGCAGCAATAGGGCTGCGTAATAACTCAGTCTGCTGTTAAATATGGGAAGGTGAAGCAGGTACTTGTAGACAGGTCACAAGAGAGAATTGGAAGAATCCTGACTTTAAAGCACTTTCATTTAGGCATTGCCACTACTACGCAATCTTGAAGAAAGAATTACTGAGGAATGCTGCTCGTCTCAAAAGCTTATAGTAAGACATTTTGAAATAACTTTTTACACTTTTAATGCTAACTGGTCTTACTGAGTGCTTATTTTGGTCAAAGGGGTTAAGTGCTAATAGGGAACTATGATTTGGAAGTGGTCAAAATGTTGGTTTGCCCTCTTTCCTGCATTCTGCTGTAGCGTTGGCCTGTCAAGTGTGGCTTTGACTAGAGAGATGAAAACTTTTCTAAAATCCCTTCATCCTCTCCTGACCCAGGGCAGCTGGATTCCTAATGGTGTTCTGGCAACATGCTGTTAAAAAGCTCCTGTGATTCTCCACGGTGCTGAATGTGGCTGTGATCTGTGGCTCTCAGATCAAGTTTGTGCAATGCTAATAAATACATAAAAGGGATTTTAAGACTGAGAAGAACGTTCTAAGTCATCTTAGTATGAGTAACTTTTTAATGCGTGTATAAAGATTCCCAAGTAAAATTTAGATGCTTTTCATCACTTCTTGTTTCCCATTTGCTCAGAGCACAAATGGTGTCATAGCATCACGCTGGCTTCAGACTTGCTTGTGAGGGAGCAAGTGTTTGCTCACTTCCAGGGGAAGGAGCATCAGGCCAGCACACTTCTAACGAGAATATAAAGGGTGACCCTCCAGTTGCTAATTACATTATGGAAACTGCACATTCCTTTAAATCCTCTGGGTGACAGAATGATCATGTTTGTTGTATTTGTGAGACTGGAACACTTTTGTAGCACTCAAGCAAGAAAACATTTTGTTTATAATGGAAAGCTGAGATGCCACTGAACTGGAATTTTGTGAAAGCTGGGAGACAAAGTCTGTGCCTGCAATAGTGCCAAATTGCAATTCTCTTTCATGTTAGATTCCCCTCAGTTTTTATGAGAATCAGGCATATCTGTTTTAAATAAGGAACTTCAGATTGAAGACCTCTTGTAATCCTGTGGCCTGGGGGATGACCAGGTGACAGCCAGTACCGCGAGGCAGGAGGGCCTACAGCTGGGCAAATGCAGGATTTTTGAGAAAGATGGAGTCTGAACTGCTTTATTATCTTTGAGAGGCACAGGCCCATCATCAGGAATCAGTGTTCGCAGGAGCAGTTGTGGTGAATTAGTCTTAAAGGGTTTCTTTATTTAAAGCTGAAATAGAGGAAAATCAGGCAGGTAACACTGTATGGCAGTAACAGTAGTGGGCTTACTCAGAAGTGTGAAGTTCAGTGGAATGGGACACGTCTTTATGTCTCTGATACTGGCACAGTTGTAACCCCAGCACTGCATAAAAGTTTAGAGACAAGTAACTCTGCTACCTAAAGAGCAGGAACTCTAGTTCCTAGCTGTAAATAAGTGGAGGTAGGGACTTGTGGAACTGTTGTTTAAAAGCCCAAACCACTTATATCCTCAACTTACTAGCACTAGTTAAGGGATTGAAATAACTCAGACCAGCCAGTCAAGGATACCTGATGTTCTGTCTGTTGTAGCCTGAATCTGGATTTGAAAGGTGTGCAGAAGAGGCTGGCTTAAGACCGTGAAGTTCTTATACTGATGTTTTATTTGGGCTGATTAAGTCCCTGAGTGTTATTTTGCACCAAGTAGAATAGAGAGGATTCTGAAAGGTCTCGAACAGAACAGAATCTAGGTCTTGGCACTAGATTCATGAAGGCAGCAAAAACTGTTGATAGTTAAACAATCCCTGGAATTATTTAACATAGTATAAGGCAGTTATTTAGGACAGACTTGGTTGCTAGTCAGGATTGCATCCTGCGGTCTAACCTAATGCTATTTTTTGGTATCAACATGACAACATGTTTCAGTGGCTTCAGCTTTCACATTAAAAAGTGTCTTTTTCCTTGTTGCAACTATCCTGCCTTGTTTATATTTTCTGGCTAATACACTAACAACTCAAGTATTCTTACTGTATATGTAATACATTATTTTTACAAGCAGGTAACAGACTAGCATACCTCATGATCTTTGTCAATGTTAAATGTGATAGACTAGACAGCTAATACTAAGGTCATCTCCAAAGTGAAGACCTTTGCTGGTACAGGGACTGCTGAGGCTTGCAAGGCACAAGGGAATGAAGATGTCTTAAGCATAAAGCTCAGTAACTAGCATTGACTTTTGTTACAACTGCATGCACTACTCTGTATGGAAACTTTGTAAACAGAGATGAAATAAAACAACATGTTTATTTTGTGTTGGGTTTGTCCTTGACAATTTGTACTGGATGCTTGCATCAGTGTGAAATTTTGTATTCAACCATGAGTTCAGAAATGCTGCAATGCAGTTCTAGTGACTTGCAGAGAGATAAGCCTGACATAAAGGTCTGTACAGTAGTGTGCGATCTATCATGTTTATACATATTAGAGGTATAGGGTAATTGTTTGGTGAAGCAGAAGCCATGATGATTTAGAAAGGCTTTTTTTGATATTTGTAAAAGTTACCTTTCATATACCAACTTGCCCCTTCTCCTTTCCAGCTGAGGTTCCTGACTTACCAGTGCTTTTCAGAGCTGCAGTATCAACTGCAAAAGTTGTATCTTGCTGGAAATGAGACTCTGAACTGTTTCTGATTCTTAACTACATAAATTTAAAAAATTCCACACTTGATTTGAGACTGGAGTTACATTATCATTTGGCTGTCTTAGTACAAGATGGGAATCAGCAACAATACTTTTGGACCACTTTTTAAAATTATGGAATTCGGTGCTGCTTCTAACATTTAACTTTTTAGTCTAGCCTCTCTATCCCAAAGAAAACTTGTTCTTGGTTTTGCCATAATCGTTTACCTGCAGGCATGAGTAGGAAATAAGACTAGTAATTTTGTTTTCCAGTGTTGATTGCAATACTTTGTAGAACCACAGCTTTTTTGGTGCCAGTTTTAACTTTTATTTATTTTTCACTTAATTACGCTAGTTGCAGCTGTAAGAAGGCTTATGAGGCAGGGTTGTCTGTACTGAATGAACTTGCTTGTTCCTATTCCCAGGAACTGTTAGCTCTTGTCTCTCACTGAAGCACCTTCATTGTCCAGTCCTGAGGAAAACCAGCTGCATGACCTGAGATCTTGAGATGTCAAGCTGATGCTTCATTTTTCATAGCAGCTTTGTATTTTCCCCTCATCTCTTTGGGCAATGGTACAAAAGCAGGGCAGGGAACTTGGCCTTCAACCTCACACATGCATTCTCGCAGATGGTACTTCTTGGGCCCAAAAGTTGCTGGATGTGATAGTTTTTTCCTTTCTCTTTCTTCTTTTTCAAGCATTTCTCTAGAAAAGAAATCTCTTTGTTACTATCAGAAGCCTGAATTGCAATAGTTCCTCTCCCTTCCCTGGACCCAGCTTATCAGAAAGAAGTAGTCACAGTTCCTAGCTTGTGGACTTTACCTTGCTTGTGTCCATTCTGGCTGGGAAAAGTGGCATTTCCTTTTGTATTCCACAAAAGTCTGTATTATGTATGCTAGGTGGTATGTTACCTTACATGTTACTTACTTGCTTTTCCCCAGGATTTTCTTAACGTGCTCTGTTATCTCTTTGTTTGTTTTATCTTCTACATCAACCAAAACTTGTTCTCCATTGTCTGTCAAGAAAAATTCATAATGGCATATCAAATTATACCACTTCCCTCCTGCATGCTGGTTAGAGAGGCTTTAAATGGACACGAATGATCTGCTTCCCTGCTGCAGTTAATGTACAATGCAACGTTTAAGTGGAAAAGCAAAATCTCCATGAGGGTGAGTCTAGGGGAGCTGCTAATAGCTAAAGCCGCTTTTCCTATCAAGCAGCCCCATTCCCCGCTGCAGCCGAAGCAGGGCCGAGTGAGAACAACACCAACGAGACTCTAACGACGCTGCCGGAGCGACCCAGCCACTGCTCTGCGGCCCCCGCGGCCCGGGACTGGCCGAACTTACCCAGGTAGAACCGGAGGAAGGGCGAGGGAGTCATGTTCCTGAACAGCATGATCTGCACCCAAGGGTTCTTGTACTGGATCTGGGGAATGTTGAAAAACACGAACTTTCTGGAAAGAAACAGCACACAACGGCTAGCGCGCTGTCTCTGCGGAGGGCGCGGCCCGCGCCAAGCCCTGGCGTCTTTGCAGGGGCAGCCCGCGCTCCCGCCGCGCCTCGCCCTCACCTCGCGCCTTCGCTCAGCTCTCCCGCCGTGTTGTAGTTCACAGTCATCACCTTCACAGAGCTCTTGAACACGACGTCGCCCTGGCTGAGGTACTGCAGGGTCCGCCGGACCGGGAACCGACCCTTCATCGGCATCGCGGCCACGGCCGGAAGGGGCGGGAGCGCTCCCGCGCGCCCCCTGGCGGAGGCGCCTCCGCCGCGCGCCCCCGGCAACGCATGCGCTGTGTCCGGGCCCGCGCGGCGTGAGGGGCCCTGCGCACACCGGCGCCAGCCTTGGGCTGCCGAAAGCTTCTCGTTCAAGGTAAGTTAAAACCTTAGGAAAACCTCCCTCTCTTCCTAGACCAGTTCCTTGGAACCAGTAAAGTTCATGGGACCCGGTTAAATCTCGCATAAAATAATCACTGTAGTGAAGGCAAAATGCTGTTTCTCGCTAAAAGATTGTAATTTATGTATTTGGCTTAGACAGCCCTTGCTCAAGAGGAAATTAAATGAACTTCAAAATAAAACTCAAGAATGCAGTTATATTTGTAATTCACTTTAATGGTAAAAACCTAATTTAGCTACTAGTATTAACCACAACAATATAATGACACAGCAGCATTTAATAAAATGCATAGGCTAAATCATGCACTGCAATACCCTATATACAAACATAACAATGCAAATTCCTCTTTGTGACTGAAGACATTAATTGGATATAAAATTTAGTTTAAAAAAAGAACATGCTATTATTTTTAAATGTTATCACACACAATAATACTGATTTCACAAAAGAAGCTGTGAGAAATTAACAACTCTTGCAAAGTTTTTAAAACAAACATAAACAATAGTTTTCTAAATTATAATGAAGAGACTTCCAGAAAATATCCCAAGGAATTAAAAGCAGATGCTTCCTTTTATAAAAATTTGCTCTTTCTGTAGGAGCTCAGCACTCCCTAGTATGCCAATACAGATACAACAATGTGCAGTCTTCAGTTAGGAAACTATGAACACTGGCTTCCAGTGTATTGCAGAGTACATATTAATTATTAAAAATATTCCAACATTTTATATTGATTCCATATATGAAAAAATTAACATATACAGTCTGTAAGTAAAATGTTTTCTTCTTAAAGACTATACTTTTTGTTTGAAATTTATTCAGTCCTACTTTAACCCACAATCATGAAAATATCTTAAAATGGACCTGTGTTTTATTATCGCAGAGCCTTTATTGCCACTAAATTTGAGCACATTTTGTTCTTCAGAATACAAACAATTCAAATGTGGGTATAAAAGAACTTCGTTTGCTTTCTTTTTTTTTTTTTCCTGAATTCACACATGAATTTTTAAACAGATTCAATTTTGATTAATACCCCAATTGGCTTCCTAAACTTTAAAACTGTTCCTGCAGTACAATGACTTTAACAGACTTTCAGGCTTCCGTTCACTTTTAAAGAGAAAAACAAGCATTCGGACAGCACCAATTGTCCAGACACCAATGAAGGACCATCTGTCATAGGAATTCCTGACATTAATTTAAATATTTTTCCTGCTGAAAATCGAAAAAATAAGGTTGTGAAATGCTACAAGTTTATTCCTATATTTGAAATGAAAGCTTACAAATGCTCACTAACCAATACACCAAGAAAGAGAATGTTCTCAGCATTTTCCATGGCTAACTTCCAAGCTTTCCTCAGACTTGTGGTTCACTTTATTTTGATTGGTGTCTGATTATCTCATTAAATATACACAAGTCTTTGCCACATGGGGTACAAAAGGTGGAAATAAATGCCCAGAAAATTCTGCTTCACCTTTTTAATGACTGAAATAAGACTTGCTGAACTACTGCCCTGCATGGTCTGTGAAATATATTTTTAAAAAACCACAGCTAACAGATTTACTTTATGGAAGGCTTCCTTTTTAACTTCATCAAAAGGGAAAAAGAACAAGACCTATTTATACTTTGCTAATGTAAATGCTTGAGTCCTCATTATGAATAAGAAATTGTCTTACTCCACATCTCCTTTCACAACTGTATGCCCAGGTCCCACATGGACAGTGGGAATGTCACATGCAGTGCAGGAGCTGCACAGATTCCAGGCCCAGGAAAGGACAGAATGTGGAAGGGGACACTAGTCTGACAACTAAATCAAGCAACCAGCTGTGTTCAGTTTAGACTGGAATATAAAGAGAATAGCTTTGGAAAGTGAATATACAATTGAAATGCATTGTGAAAATCCTGAAGAAGTCTTGATGCTTGCTAAGAAATAAACTACTACCTGCAATGTCCCTACTATTTAATTACCATTGTACCAGAGCTGCTGTTTGACTGACCAGAGTGCACAATCTGTATTTAACTCACAGGTTGGTTTTAGGTGATCACTATGGCAATATGAATATTGATTTATTAAAGAGCATCCATTGCTTCCTGTTCTGTGTGCTACAGTTCAGTGATAAATGGTAACTTGGTTTACTTTCAATTCACCACTGCTGAAGACTTAAAAAAAAAAATCAATCTCTTATCAAGCTTCACGAAAAATACAGCTTTACAAAAAAGTATCTCAGAAGGCTGGAAGAGAATGAGTATATAATGAGCAGGTAAGTATTTTCTATTACTGTAGTTATTTATTCACTATTTTTAACAGGCATTATAGGCTCAATTAACTATTTCTGGCAGACTTCTACAGGTCAAATGAGAAAAGGTAAAGAGAGTAATGTAAAAGCCAGAAAATTAATGGAATATATTTGGCAGTTCTGCACAGAAAATACTGAACTCAGACTGGTTTAGAAAAAACGTGCAAAGCTCTGAAATTTGTGAGGATTCACCAAATTAGGAAGCTGTGGATTAGCAAATGAATAAAAAACTTTAGCACATAGAATGAATGAATAATGGCTCCGTATCTGTACATATATACACACACTAAGCATTTTCTATACACTGTACAGAATATATTTAGACAGAGAAGTATAAACATATACATTCATACACACATACATACAGCTATGTACATATGCATCAGCTGCTCGAGTGAGTTTCAGAACTGAACATGCAGAAATGCACAATGGTGGGAGGCACAAAATGGATGTTTACAACTCTATCAAACCCTTTAAAAAGAAAGAAGGCAGGAATGAATTTAACAATAATAAGCCATTTTCAAAGCATTCATGTAACTCATGGGCTCCCACTCAAAGGCTGTGGGAATGATGAAACATTACAACAGTGTTACCTGTGATGAATTTAGCATGACTTCACAATAAAAAGCTCAGTAATAAGGTAATTCTGGGCTATGATGTTTTCCAAGCCTAATATATTCAGACTTAGAGCATCTAAACTTTACAAAGAATTTTAACTTGTAAATCTGGTATAAATAATGTTATAAAATTTTTTCCCCAAATAATTTCCCATATTTTGGTATCATTGATTGCAGCTGAAGTAGGGTTGTAGCATTACCTAACAGGAAGGGTTAATGGCATCAAACAATAAGCCTGAAATTAATTCAGGAGTATTTACTGTTAAAATGACTCAGCAACTTTAGAATTAAAAGGTGCAAAAAGTAAATGTTTTCATTGTCTCTCCTTTGCCATCTCGTCTTGCTAATTTTTCATATAAAGCTGTTTTCTAAACTAATTTTCTGTCATTCAAGATCCAGCAGATGCTGGCAATTTGTCCTTCCTCTGCCTCTCACTCTCCTCTCTAGGGTGACCACGGCCTCATTTAGCTGATCCCTCCTGGATGTTTGGAGGTGTTAGGACTGCAGCTGTTGTGTGCTGCTGTCACAACTGGCCTGTGCTTATCACCAGAGCCAACTACTGCAAGAGCTCTTCTGTTGCTGTATGGCCAGTGTGGCAAACCTCTGGGACAGGTGGGAACCCACCTGTGTTTGCTGGCATTTCTGCTTTTCCACTTATGGAGAAGAGTAGGTGAAAAAACTCCCCAACTTGTCCTGGTTTTGCACTACTAAGAATAACTGGAAAGGAAGAGAGGGATCTCAAATAGAAAATCAACATTATTTTTTCTTTTCATGATGGTATCCATCCAGTAGATATGTGCTGGTACAGCTGTGTGTCTGACCTGCCAGTTCTACTGCTCACTCCATCCGATTAAAACAGGGCCTTGACTGCTGCTGTTAGTGCAGAAAGCTGCTTTGTTACTGCTTGGACAGTATCATCAGCCCATTAATTTCCAGTTCTGTCTTCCTGGTTAAACTGTATTACTGATACCCTTTGCTAGTCATGCTATTTGGTGCCTTTTTTTTTTTTTTTTTTTTAAATTGTCTTTTACTAATTAAACAGCAAGTAATCAGGGAAGAATCCTAACTACTGTCTGACCTTTAATGGGTAGGAAAATCTACTGACACCTGCAGTATCATGAATGAAATAATTCAGGAATCTGTGTCCTGTGTACTATACACAACAACAACAAAACCACACTGAAGTGTTTTACAGTCTCTGCCAAAGGAGAAACAAGAGTCAGGAAACTGATTTCACCTGGAAGCTTCAGCCCTGACTTGGTTTCTTTATCGCAGCCTAAGAATGTGCCCTTTGCCAAAGGGAACTGTAATGGCAATGCAGAACCAGCTGGATTCTGCACACAGACCTGGAGCCAGAGCTCTTCACCAGAGGCATTGCAGCTGTCTGGGGGGGCAAGGGCTTCGGAAGAGGGTAAAAGAAGACTTGGTAAATGACATCAAGTAATCAGTGGAGACCAACAATAGTTTCTTGCCCCAGAGTGCTCTGAAAACTAAGACTTCTTAATAATCTAACATTTTTAAGGCAGCTAAAATAAAGGCTTGTATGACCTTGTATGATCTCTCCTTGGAGATAATTTTTTCCTCTTCTACCAGTTTTGTGCCAGAGTAACTCCTCAGACACCAAAAGCATTGCAGCTAATTCATAAGCAATGTAAATAGACAGAGAAAGATTAATTTTGCACATGGTTTTAGTTCTGACTCTTTAGTCCAATGTAAGTAAATAAAGGGAAGAAAAGTAGTATACCTTCTTCCTTTTGTCACAAATGCAATTAAAGTCATGACAAAGCTAGCCCCAAATGCTTTTTATCTACAAGATTCGAATCAGTTCCTTCGCAAAAAAGCTGGAAAACAAACAAAACACATGGACAATGGACATTATTGCCTCATTATCGTTCCCTGCATGACCCAGTTTCAGTCAGCATAGAATTCTAACATTTGTCTGACTGAATTTTGACTAGTATACACATTTGCTCAGGTTCAGATAAATCTAATCAGATAGATTTTTACTTTATTTCTGCCAAGTTAAAATATTTTTGTTTCAAGAGCTGCAGAAAAAGGACCTAAAAAATTCTGAAGAGAATGAATTTTGGGCACTAAGTAGAGCTTCGGTGAGATGAACTTTTCTTAGAATCACTTTGTGACTGTGATCCTTTGACTCCAAGTTTGTGAACACCAGTTTGGCATTTAAATTTCACCTTTATGAAAACAAGCTATTTTTAAAATATAAAAATACTCAAGAATAGTTTTTCAATAATTGTTATAATAATAAAAAACTCCTTCCCATATTCATACAGAAAAGTCTGCACTTTCAAAGGAGAAAAACACCCAACTAATTTAACAGTAAAGCTACTAAGATTAGCCTGTTGCCATCTTCCAGTCACTGCAGGAGGGATGGAACAAACCTCAGAAATTATAAGAACTATGCCACTGTTGTAGTATTTTCTGCAGAGACAGTGCAAAACTTGCCTGATTCTGCAGCTGTGTGCACCACAAGGTCCTACTGCCTCTGAGAGGGATTGTGACAGGCTGGAGAAATGGGCCAGCAGGAATCTCATGAAGTTCAGAGCAGAAGCACAAAGTCCTGCCCCGGGGAGGAAATAGCCCAGCCACCCATATATGTTCAAATTTCTACAATCCAAAATGTTAGTCTTCTTCTAACTGAAAATAGCGTTCAGTTAGAAAGACTACTTTTTGTTAATGGCATCAGGACTAAGTAGCTTGGTTTTGACCTCCGCAAGCCAGCAAATCATGCTAATGATGCTATACAAAGAGGGACTTTATAGCTTTTAGGTTGTAATATCCAAATCTTAAGGATGGAACTACTTAATTTCATCTATTAAATGCATGCACAATAAATAAAACCTACTTACGGATTACATGGTTTTTATTCAATTTACACAAATTAATATTTTATCCCTAGTAAGCTATTTAATAACTATTTGCAGAGTGACTACCAGGGTTTGATCAAGGATACCATTATCCGGCCTTGCATTTGTGAGGAGTGTTGTTAATTTGTAAACTGCGCTGCATGATATTTACCGTTTTGATTTAAAAATGTAATGCAAGGCATACATTTTACGTTTTATTTCATGTGATCCCTTTGTTCCCAAAAAACTATAATGCCTTTAGCTTCTTTCCTGAACTGTTATAATCGCAAGGAATAAAAATTACAACAAATTTTCACACAGAAAATGGGGCCCTTTTACTTGAAAAACTGAAGTTGAAATTATGTTTGTCAAGAAAAAGCTAGCTGGTGTGTATTGAGATTTAAAACCAAATATTCCAATGGCTAGTTTTTGTGCTACGGAATATTTCATTTGCCATTAAACACTTACTTTGTCTGCTTAAATGATTTTTATAAAACACTGAAAGCAAATTAAGCTACATAATCCTTTTTGCAATTAAAAACCCCATAATAGTTCAATGCATTCAATGCCTGTAGAACAAGGACATAACCCAATAAAATTTTAAACAGAAGCAGCCACAACTCTTTCCAAGGTAGCTACTGCTTCTGATGTTAATATCACCATTAATTTTTAAGTTGTATACCGTTAGCATAGGGACTGTGCAGCAGAAGTGCTGGCACAATCCCACAGCAGTTACACTACAGTCAAATGGTTGGTACTAAATTCTGCAGTCCAACTGATT
Source organism: Acanthornis magna (assembly GCA_036785705.1). Lineage (NCBI taxonomy): Eukaryota > Metazoa > Chordata > Aves > Passeriformes > Acanthizidae > Acanthornis > Acanthornis magna. Next base: position 254,369 of record JAWUZG010000049.1, on the reverse strand, counting down.
TCACATGTAGAGAGCAGACTTTCCATCATATGAACAATATGACAATTTCATTTGCTATAGCAAAAGCTGAGAGAGATAAAAGTGCAATATTACAAATCTCTGCATGTATACTGGACTCTTCGTAATATCCTTCTGAGAAAAGAAGATTCTGGATGTGCTAAAAATGGTAACTGTAGAAGACTTTAATGCATCCAGAAGCTAAAATTAAATAGTCTTTTGTCTCCCAGTAAGTGCTACAAATGTCAGCCTCCTAATGAGCATGAAGTATACAAGGTCAGGACTTTTTGTTACTTCAGAAGCCTCATCTAGAGCTGGTCTTTTGGCTACAATTCAGACTCTGGAAAGTCAGGAGCACCAACCTAGTTGATGTTTCTAAATAAATACCAAAAACAGAAGAAAAAAAAAGGTGCTGAACTTATCATTAGATTTTTGTCACATAAAATTACAAAAGTAAGAATGCCTCTAACACACAAATAACTAAAATAATGCATCTAATGAGTCAGGATCAGATGAAGATATTAATTGCTATGACTTTTTAAAAAAAACCTTTGATTTTAAAATACTTAACAGCCATAATAATAAATATACTAAAATGAAACCTATGCTAGCAGCTAATGGCCAATACTAGCAAACATGGTGATGGCTCATCAATCAAGACAATTAAAAAGTAATTCATTTTTTATCTCCATGGTGTATCAATCATCAACTGCAATTGTACATGACTGAGGGTAAATCCTAACTATATTTTGGTTTCAAACTGAGTCACAGGAAAGTTGAGAACACTGCAAAACTGGGAGTGCTCAGTGAGGGAGGGAGAAATAAAGTGAGAGAGATTTGTAATAAACTCTTGCTGACAGTCAGAGGTCCTACACATTTCAGGTCTTGCTGACAGTCAGAGGTTCTACACATTTTAGGTCTTAAATTGTACCTGTGGCTAGATTACGAGGGTGTTCAGAGTATAGAGAGGAGTAAATTTGGAGTATACAAAGAGCATATTCAAAGAGCATCACACAGCTCTATATGAAAATTACTGCTCTTCCAGTTAATGATTGATTTTCCCCAAAGTCAAAAGGCTTTTTCTTAGAATAACATTTGTCATGATTGTGTTTGTCTGAATAGACACTTTGGAGAACCTGAATATTTAATCATTACTGTGACAAACACTTTCTTTTCTCTAGTGTGGGGAGTTCCTGTAGCACATAATAGTCACTATGACTGCACTATACTGTGTATTACAACTGCACTAATTTAACAGATATAGTTTCATATAATGTGGATATCTGGTTTAAGAATCCACATTAATATTTCATGCATAACGTAACAGCAAGTGACTTTTTTTAGATTAAATGATTGTCTCCTTTAGCATTCTACATTTTCACAAAAATCACTAGCATTTTGACTAAGGACATACGCATTTTTTTCATTTTCCATACTCATAAGCAGAATGTTGACGATACTGTTGCTTTGACCAGAAATGATTACAAAGTGCTAGTATTATACCCTGACATTTGCTAGACATTAATTCCAAGGATATTTTTAAATATATACATACTGTTCTTTTTACTTTTAAAGTAATTTTATTACTAATCTGATATTATAAAACTCTTTTTAACCACTGATAATTTCTAAATACAAAGCATGTGAAAAGTATGTTCAGTAATCTATAGCCTTTTAAATGAAAGGCATCAAAAATATTCCTTGTGGCAGAAAAGGTCCTATAGCAGGTCTTTTAATACCTGCTTTAAATTTTGTCAATATCAGAAAAAGACAAGGAGAAATCTGTCAGGAAATTGGTAAGAAGTTGTAATATCTGCACATACCAAAACACTATTTTAACTTCATAATTATATGTTTTTTGTGAAAACGACTTCAATTCGTCAACTTGCATTGTTCCCACTATGCAGATGTGCCAGTTATTTGACCATTATATTCTGCTGTTTCCATTTTGAGAATGTAGGGGATTATGCTGTCAATGGGAACATTTCCAATGAGACCAGTGAAAAACAGTTCCTCCGTAATGCTAGAGCTCATCAGCCTAAGTGCTGGCAGGCGAACTAGGATCCGGGCTAGCCTGAAAAAGAAGTTCAGTGGATTATAAATACATATAAGACCAGTTTAAGATACTTTATGGCTAAACAGCTGGAGCTGCTTTTATTACCACAATTCATTAATAGGAGTAAAAAGGCAATTAAACCTAATTGGCTACCACAAAAAGAATGGTTACTCTTCTATCCTGCAAGTGAAATGAAAAGCCAAGTCGCTTTGTAGTTTTCCAATTAAAGGTACATTTTAATGCCCTTTGTAGACAGACACAAACACACAATTCTCTTGGCCTGCTTTTGAAATTCCCAGCTCTGGATGAACAACACTGAGACTAGTAATATTCACACTGATTAGTGCGAACATTTGTACGATTTTAAGAGCACAAGGCTTAAGTAAAATTTCAGCCATAAACAGCATCGTCCTCAGTTGCCTAGCAACTTCATGCAAAATGAGATAGCAGGAAGGGGGCTGGATATATATAAGCAGAAAAAAGAATCTCCTTCTAATGACAGAAGGAATTTGGGGTAGTGTACTGTTAAGCATAAATATTGCCAAATGCTTTGGTGTTTTATTTACCAGGATGTTAAGAGATATCCAATATAATGAAGTGATTGTATTGAAATGCTAGACATCCCATGCATATGAAATACAGGACAGTGATGAAAGTCATTCATATGGCACTTTCAAAATCATTCAGATGTGTGTCACAAATGCCAAACCAAATCAATTTTCTGAACCAGAACCATGTAATAGCAAACCTCAGGTAGCACTGACCACAGGTGCTCTGGAAAATGCTTGAATATCTATGGAGAAAATATCTAAGGTCCATTCTGCTAATATACTGTATCTTGTCAACTTCAGGGCAAAATTGCAGAGATTCAAGCTATGCTGTTGCTTTTGTGAAAATTATAACACTTGTCTCCTATCTCAATTTGCACCAGCATGCAGTTGCTCAGAAATAATCAGATTTGTTCTCTAAACTTATCTGTGGGTGAGCATGGAGATAGAGACACTATCAGTTAAAATACAGGACACTGCTTGGGGAATGTAACTCTGATTTTCTTTCCCGAGACACTGTTATGAGAAGTAAGTATATGGAACAAATTTTATATTTAGTTTTATGGCAGATAATCAGCTCTCACGGATTAAACCAGAAGGACTCAATTGTATATAGAAGAATGTATGATTTGAGGAACTTTCTGAGGCAGAGAATCCTATTTTCACTGCACCACAGTGTCAACTCTGTAAGATCAGTGCAGAAACCAGAGATAGGAGAAGCTCTCCTTTTCAGACAGTTTTTTTTCTTCTTTTATTTTTAGTTACACCACACTCAAACAGTTCTTAACTGTATTGGCTTGCTTCTTTACATGAGGATACCTTCTGCAGTATAAAAGAACGTGTTCTAGTATGTCTTGCTAGACAGAGGTTAGAATTTCCCTGATAGTGCAGAGAATCATTGTGTTGATTAATTTTGAGTTTTGATGGAGATTGTTAGAAAATAGGGTAATTGTTTCTAGCACATAATAAACAGAATAGTTGAGAGGTGAAAAAAACAAGCTAGATGATGTCAGAGAAATCCTTGGAAATAAAAAAAAAAAAGCCACAGGAGAAAATAAGTAGGATGTGGGAGTTTCTTATAAACAAAAGTTTGAGAGATGGTTACTGTTCCCTGTTACATGTAATCCTTGTTCTTCTAAGGGCTATAAACTGACAGTTTTAACATTTTTTTGCATATGTAACTTGAAAAACATTTAAAGGATGATAATCACCTTTTAGTTGTCAAAGAGGCTTTGAAATAATAACTTGAAAAAAGAGGCAGTACGAATTAGAGTCAATTGAAGCAGTTACTCCCAAAATTTCTAAACAAGTAAGTCTGTTTACTTTTCTAAACATGACTAGGAGAGTCTAAAAATAGCCCTGAAAAACCATGAAAGTACTAATAAATTTAACTTACATGGAGGAAGCTAGACAGCTATTCTTGTTTCTACGTATCTTTAAACAAACCTGCTTGCTTTTATGAATTAGGTTCTAGTTCTTTCTCACCAACAGCCAAAAAATACCCAAAGCAAACCCAGATGTCAAAAACATCAATGATGTTATTTTGTACTTTTGTTAGCTACAGCCCACAACATTACTTTGGGTACTATAGACAATAAATACCTATATGTATCTTCTGGATAGGTTTTTTGTACATAGTCCTGCAATTCCATCTGTGCCTTCTCCTGGAATTTTTCTATTTGGGTTGAACTGGTCAGACCAGGGTGATCTAAAGAAACAAAACATTTCTGTATGTCGATTGTTTCCCTATACATTGCGAAATAAATGAATTTATAAGAGTCTCACATTTAATTTCAATGAAATATTTCTCTGGTGTTGTAATGGTTAACATGCTTGCTGTATAAAGGAAACCACTCAGTTGAACATTTACTTTTTGGCTTCAGAATTAGCTTGTTCACTTTTCTCTCTATAGCTGTGTGTATCCATAAGAAAGTGGACAAAGATTAAGCCTGCACATATGTACCAGGCAATGACACTGAATTGGTTTTTAACATTGCTTGTTTAAATTCAAATATGTTCGCTTCTGTGATTTGTTCTAACTATGCTGATTGAGCAGTATCTAGGGTTATTTTCTTGGTAGATCAATGTCTTAATCTTCCCACGTCTGTCTCATGTTTTAATTCCAGCTGGCTCAGCTCCTCAGACACTCACCCTCACAGAGAGGAAAAAAAAAAAGCAAACCCAGAAAAATCACCTATCTTACTATGCCAAAATATCTTCCCTGTTGTGTCCAAACTGCTTGTCCCTTGAAACAGGACAGGGCTACCTTGAGTTTGGATGGTTTCTTGTTTTTCCAACTTGAACAAAAACCCTAATAAACCTAACTCTAATGGGACAATCTCCAAAGCAAATTCAAAAGAACATTTCAGGACACCAGTATCTTCTAATTAAGTTTTATTACAAAGAGAAAAATAATATCAATGCAAAAAAACCCCAAGCAAACACACTAATAACAACATACCCCTTTACTTTGTATTCTGTTAAATTCAAAGTGGTAAATACCTTTGAATTAAAATAAATAATATGCATTTCTGAGCAAAACTTTCCCTTTTACTCCGCCTTTTATTCAGTCAGCAGTTTTAGATTAACCTCTGTGTGTCCTAGAAACATTTGCCATCTTTGCTGAAAAGACTGCCACTTCCATTCTTTTTAGTGTCCTTACCTTATCATTCCAGAAAATCTCAAGTGTTTTCTTTCAGTAAATTCTCGTATTTCAGAAACACTCGATTAAGCTTTAGTTGTCTGCTGTCGTATTTTGGTAACAAATGGAAGACAGCCTATTTACATTTAGTTTTTGAGATTTTGTGGAAGTTTCATATAAAATAGGTATTTCTGCACATATTTCAGCTATTCCTCTTATCAGTATATTAAAAATACTAAAATTGAAGCAAATTTCTTTTTGTCACTCTTGAGACTGTATTTCTTCTAATCCTCCTCACCATTTACTTCACTAATATGGCCAGTACACATTCTAGATAGTTTATTACTCATAGATACTCAGGTGAAGGTAACTTGAGAATCTAATCTTCTAAGGTGGAGATACAGGAAACACCTGATATATTTGAACTGAAATAACACGGATATGTGCTCTGAAGTTATTTTAAAACACATATTGTTTGCGATAATCATTATGAAACAATCATTTTATCTGAAACTTAACAGGTGAGTCTCATCTCAAGACATTAGTCTTATTTAAAAAAATGCTAAAAAATTTGACATATTAATGCTTATTATTTAAAAAGATATGGTTACTAAATTCCTTACCAGGGCTAAAAAGGACTATAGCTTTAAGGTATGCATATTCATATCCATCAATATCAAGCTTGGCCATGCTGTTACAGAACTCCTGAAGTTTCCAGATGTGTTCCATGACTTGCTTTATTCTGTCTCCAGAAAGTTTATCTACAAAAAGATATTGCTTACTATTTCATCTCAGCTCAAGCATTTCTAATATATTAACAAATAAAGTTTTATAAATAAAGTCAAGTGATATTTTCAAGTCTTTTGCTGTCTTAAAACCACTTAACACATAAGGATGCCCTGAATTATTATGTAAGTGAAGATTTATAAAGCTGAATCAGACACAGGGCTAGCAAACAGAATATTAACTCTTCTGTGTAATTTTGCCAGGACAGCATCTGCCACACCAATCTTTTTCCAGTCATGTACTGTTCTGAGCAGAGACTCTTAAATTATGGTGAATTATTCTACAAATGGCTAGAGTGATCCTGGGAATGAACAGAAGCACAAAGCAAATGCTAACATGCAATCCTAATTTTAAATTCAAACAGTATTGAATTAGCTTCTCCAAAAGTGAATGCAAAAACAGTAATGACAGTGCTATCTTCTCCTCTTACCATACTTTTAAGAGTGAACTTTTCATTAGCTATGGTAAATAGTATTTTTCCCATCTGATGGGGTAAATTCACTGAAATAAACGTACACAGATTCTTCTATCACTTGAAAGATCACATTCTTTATATTGGGTTCATATTCTATCTTAAAATTTCGATTTTTAAAATACACTTTATTTACAGATATGTTACAAGTGAGTAGTATTAGCTGCTAAGCTAGGAAGGGAGAGATTTATATTTTGGCAGATAGAAATCCTTGTATTGGACTGCGTATCTACAAACTAGTCAAGGAACAAAAACATTAAGAGAATACATTAAGACAAATCTTTTAATATATAATTACTATTGTCAAACTTCAGAAGTAAGTCAGTTCACAAGGGATAAAACCTTTCCTTGAAAAACACATTAGAATAATTTTATTCTAGTCATAATTTCCCGTGATAGTATTTAATATAATTTTAACTTAAATATTTTATTTTTGTCTGTACAGCTAATAGTGTATAGGATTGCTTAGACCCCATGTACCTTAAACTGAATCTTTAACATAGTTTATTACTATTTTATCTATTTTCTGAAACCACAATAGAAAGATTGAATGAATGGAAGAACAATTTTTTGGCACAGTCTTGAAATAAGAATGAAAGCATAATCTACATTTCCTATATCATTAATTATGATACAAATTTTGAGTTACTCAAGATGGATGAAGATAGGCATGATGCAATGTTTTTATTCCTATATTAAGTGCAGAAAATGTGGTCCAGAAGAACTCAGGAAAAGTGAACTTGAATTGTGGAGTTTCTAAGTAGCCTCATCACTAATATGTTCCTAGATAAAGTTCTGAAATTTTTTCACTTTGTTTTAAATTTTAGAGATACAATACACAACATAATATGATAAATTTGCAGAAAGATAAATAATACTAATGATCCTCTTTTCTTGGCCAGCCTCAGCTAATGCAGTATGACTGGCAGTACAGGTTACAGAAAAAAATTTTTTTTTTCAATTTTGATGCATGAGAACAGAAGTCGAATCAGCTAAAGGCTGTATTAGCCCTACCACTGACTCCTCCTCAAACTCACTGCCTGGAATGGACGTGGAATAGACAGCTCTGTGTATTCTGACACAGATATAAAGTAAAAGCCTAACCCTGCATAGAGCATCCAATGCGCAGGTTTCCCTACTGATCTTTTCAACTTTTGCCTCTTTGTGAAGGAAAGGAGCATCACTTTGTTGTATTTTGAGTCTGTCCAGGCTCTCTTAAATGACAAAACAACAAACCAAAAGAAACTAAAAACAACCAACAAACAAAACCCCAAAACCAAAACAAGAAAAAGACCTATATTCATTATGAAAGAAATTAAAGCATACTATCCATTTAAGAATCAAATTTCAGTCTAATTGACTTTATCATGATGAAGCTAATAAAGTAGATTAAAACTTGATTGTAGAGCTATAAAATGTACAAAGCAGATAACTGGAAAAAAGAATTTCATATTCTTCAGCTCTAGAAAAATATATTTGTTTTATTCTCCTCATTAAAAACCTATTTTCTAATTTTTGCTGTGTGCACAATAATGATACCACAGAAAAATTATAAAAAAGTTTGTACCAAATAGTATTCTGTAACTGCTTTTAATCCACATTTAAGTTTAAGGTAGTTTTCATGTAATATGCTGTCTTTGCAGAGTGTAAAGCTGCTAGCATTGGTTTTTTCCCTCCTTTTAAAAATTAGTATTATTTTCATGCTAATCAATCCTATTGACTGGAAGTATCCTTACAGAACGGAAAAAAAAAGCAAACATAACAGATTAGCATGTATTCTAGATATAATCATCAACAGAGCAATATTGAATTAAAAAATAAAATTACATACATCTTGTTAAGAATGTCAAGAGAACAGGTTGCTTAATGCTTCAAGGGGCACTTCAGAATACATTAATCATTATTGCATTATGCTAGTATCCAAAACCATTGTACTTGCAAGAACATGCTTGTTGTGATAATTGGCAAATAATGTGTTTTTACACTGCAAAGAGGAGAAGGAAAGTTCTGGAAGGAAAAGGTTTGGTGTGGTTTGGAGGAGGACATCATTATTCTAAGAGGAAAAAACATACATCTGGATGGGACGAAAACTCTCTGAGCACATCTAAAGAGTACTTTAGGATGTACTGTCTTTCTTTATAATGTCAGTCGGGCATAGAAGATCTCATTTCTTCTACGGACACTTCTATCCCACAGGTATCTCTGTGAGGTCAGTGCAACAAAATTGTAGATCCCCAGGGGAAAGATAATTATGCAAGAGAAAGCTTCACCTTCCCCTGGACCCTGGTAAATAATTCTGCCACTGATGGGGAAACACCTCGTGAGAAATGCTACACAAACATCACTGTATTGTTACTAGGACCGGCAACATACCTTCTTGTATGCTGTTCTGGAGATGGTTGACAATAGCACCCAGGATAGTAGACAGACTCATCACCTGGGCACACTGTGCCAGGCCTAAGGTAAACAGCTCATTCCAGCAGGCACGCACAAGGCTTGTATTACAGTCTTGCCTATAAACAGCAGAAAATCAACAGCTCTAGGTAGTTTGCATATCAGGTTGGTATTACCTTATGTATAATTATGTTGTTTATAACAATAATAAGGATTAATGTATTGCAAAACATTTTAGTGAAAGGGCATATATTAGCATATTACAAGTATTTCAAGAAGCAAAACAAAATTATAGACAAACTACAGGAAACCGTTTCAGGTTATCTGTGAAACGGTGCTCATCAGTTCTTCAGTAAGATAAATTACTTAATTTCTATAAATTAATGCTTGCTTTTGACTTGGCTTTAGTATCTGTAACCACAGTAACATCAGATATTGTAGTAATCCTCCCCTCTGCCATCTTCTATTTTATTCTTTAAAACAGGTAATATTGCATAGTCTTCACATGTTTTAAAGAATTCATTAAAAATTAAACAATATCATAACTAAAAAGTTCAAAATAGCTGGGAAGGGTTCAGATCAGTGCTTAAATTCATTCGAAAGCAAACCGTTCAAACCGAGTATGTCCATTTACCCAAGAGCTTGAAATGCAGGTATGGACCTAGCCCAGTGCATGGAGAGGAAAAGGAGTCGTGATGCTGACTCACAGATGTAGTGTACGTTAAGGTACTCTGGCATCGGACTGGGCATTGTCAGCTGCAAAAAATAAAAGTACAGTACAACACATATAGTTCAGATATAAACCAGTTTTTATCATTGATGCAATAACAGGCAAAAGCATTCAAACTACTCTCATAGTCCATCAAAATCAACAGCGTCACAAGAAGTTGTTGAAGGAAAACTACTAAATAACGCATTACTACTGTCAAGGAATGCAGATTGGGAATATGAGACAAGAAATTATGTAGGAAAGAGCTCATACATCTTAAGCATTAGTTTAATAAGACATTTAACGAAGCACATACCTTAAATGTGACATGTGTATCTGTAAGTAGGGGTCCTTCCACTTCAATAATTGGTGTTGACTGATCTCTGCTGATTACATGAATATTCCCTCCTCCTGTAGGATCCATCCCGTCTGCCAAGTTATGAGCTGTTGTACCATCTGTGGTATTAAGCGCTTTGGCCAAAGTATCAAATGCCCTAAAAAATATTAAATCAGTAAACAATGAAAGAGCGCTTCCTTATACCTTAAAAAATTCAGAGTAGTGCTCAAATTAAATGCTATAAAACTTTCCACTTTGAGGCAACATACACAAGAACTCCTCAGGCTGACACAAGGTCAGACTTTTCATTACAATTTGGTCCCCCTGCACTCTTTGCGCATTAATAAAAGGAACAGATCTCCCCTGTAAGGGTAGGATTTACTACTGTAAATCCTGCTCTGATAGTTTTATCTTAGTATTTGTACTAGTAAAGGGCACTTGTGCTATGCTAGTTTTAGCTGGGAGAGTTAGTTTTCTTCACTGTAGCTAGTATGGGGATGTATTTTGGATCTGTACTGAAAACAATGTTGATAATATAGAGATGTTTTTGTTATGCAGAGCAGTGCCTGCACAGTGTAAAGTCCTTTTCTGTTTCTTGTCCCCCCTGCAGTGAGGAAGCTGGGGGGCATCATGAGTTGGGAGGTGACACATCCAGGACAGCTGACCCCAGCTGATCCAAGGGATATTCCATATACTCTGTGAAGTCACATTCAGTATATAAAGAAGGGGGAAGAAAGAGGAAGTGGGGGGATTGTTTGGAGTGATGGCATTTGTCTTCCAAAGTAACTGTTACAAGTGCTGGAGCCCTGCTGTCCTGGAGGTGGCTGAATACCTGTCTGCCCATGGAAAGTAGTGAATGAATTCCTTTGCTTTTCTTGTGTGCATGGCTTTTGTTTCACCTATTAAACTGTCTGTATCTCAACACATTTTCTCACTTTTCTGATTCTATCCCCAGTCCCACTACTGGGGTGGGGGGTGTGAGTGAGCGGCTGTGTGAGGCTTAGTTGTCAGCTGAGCTTAAACCACAACAGTTCTCTTGCACTTACCATTCACTATTCCCCGCTTATCATAGATTAGGTGAGGATTACAGACCAGATGTACTCTGAAGAACGAAGTCCCTGTCCTTGTCCCCATCCTTGATCTCCAATTTTTTGGAACAGTGCAGAACAGCGTGGGTATTTTCTAGACAATATGCCTGAATTTCCTTTCCCTTAAGACAAAATATGGCAGGCACTCCTGATCTCGCAGGATAGACAGAGCCTTAGAAACCTTATGACAGTAACACGAGAGAGACCGGTCCTGGCCTCCTTTATACTCAAACTGTTGCTGGATCATTACCCAAATAAATCACTGTAAATTCTATTAGGATAGCAGAGCTTAGATGTAAAGACGAATTTTGTGTTCCAGTTTCATACCAGTGGACAGTATTATGGTATAGTGCTGCTTTGCCACATTTTTGTCAAGATGGCTTTTTGGGGAGGATTTTTTGGAAATTTTTTTTCTGCTTTAAAGAAAGAGTATGAGGTTGACATAAGTTGACATTGCAGTGTCAAGTATTTTTAAGTATTAATTCACTCACTTGAAGAGTTAAAATGAAAGACTTAAGACCCCTAATTAATGTCCCTTTTCCAGCCAAGACAGTGTTATTCTTTTGCTGTAGCTGTTGTTTATTGTCAGGGGCTTTTCTGTGTAAACCGTTTCTTTGTCTTGCACTTTTTGTTATTAATATTGTTGTTATTACCACTTAATTTTGCTATAACTGTGTGCCTGCTAGTCTCATTGCTGTTTCCAGTAAATTGTTCTTATTTCAACCCATGATCTTTGCCTTTCATGCCTCCAACTGGAGACGGAGTGGGGAGCAAGTGGCAGCATAGTTTAAGTGGGATCATTAAATTAGAGGATAGCATTCCTACACCACGACAGTTAAGCTCCTCCTAAGAATCTTCTTTTTGAGAAACAGTGAACAGTTTTGAGTCCAAGTATTTTATCTTATTAACCTATACTGCTAAATTCAACCTACCTGCCTCCACCACAAAAAACACAAGCAAAACATCCAACAAAAAAACCCCCCAGCATTGCAAATCTCAAGCTCTGCTGGAAATTTTAATATTCCATGTTCCTTTTTCATGTGTTTTTCATTAACGAAGGAAAGAAAGGCTTCAAACTCTTTCTAAAACTACATTAGCAGGAGATTTTATGGCAGCACAATCTCAAAAATAAATCTGCAGTAATACAGACTCCTAAAGAGCAGGGCTAAGGGCACAGGCATTGCACAGGAGAAGCTTACATAAAATATACCTATGAAATAAAATAGCACTGAAGTGCTCCTATACTCAGAGTTTCAAGGTCACAAACTAGTCATTTATTATTTTTCTGAGAATCAAATCTGGTCTGGCTTCAGAACACTACATTTGTAACACAGGACACAGTTCTTCACAGGAGGGTAAGAGCCAAACCTGATTTCTAAAGAACTGCTCTTGGGTTTCAAAGCAGGGGCAATCTGTACTGTGTCTGGTGTTACAATACCAAATTCCTTCAATGAATGAGTGTAAGGATACACTACCTAGAACACAAATTGCTGAATAAGGTGTAAATATAAATGCATACCGTGTAATCTCACTTGCAGATTGCTCTTCTTGTTGAACTTCCGAAGTATCTCCGTTATTTAGTGACTCGCTCAGATTAGCAAGAGATGTTACAACATTGGCTAGTGTTCCTAAGGCACCCTGGCTTGTTTCAGCCTTAAAAGGAAAAACTGTATTAGTAAATCAAAATTATAATTAATGTATCATATATAATTTCCCCCCATTTTTAATATTTTTGTTCTTTTTCCCTTACACACCTGTTCCTTCCTCCTGAATGCCTACAGGAGGAACACTGGTCTCAATTATCTTTAAATTCTATTCTAATTATCAATCCTAGTCTCAGATGAGATATCACATGGGGAACTACCTGTGGCTGATCTTTTGCAGAAATATGCTTGCCAAAAGAAACCATGATCCTGTCAATCAATTTATTACCTCTGTTTGTACAGCTCTTCACACTTATCACAACCTTGTCTTCTCAAGAGCAACAACTATTTGAGTCTATGTACACTAGATAAAGTAATCTGAACAAATTAATATATATGCTCAGAACTGAAGTGAGACAGTAATACCTTGGATTCAGCAGCTAGGAGGACTGTACCATCATCCCTGATCAAAGGTTGCTGAATATTCACAAGCATTCCTGGATCAAGAAGACCGGCTGACCTGTTCAAAAGCGTAAGGCATCTGATGGTCAACAGTATTTTACATTAATCAGAAGAATGTGTAACAACCTATGATAGCATAAAAGTAATTACTAGTTTTTAAATTAACAATTTAGTGAAGCTTACAGTTTATTCATCAGAACTTAAGTCTTTCTGAAACAGTTTCCAAAAAGTAGCCTGAAAGATAGGAAGACAGGAATATCTTTTAATTCCCTGTGCCAAACAACAACAACTTCCCAAATACATATCCTCTCAATGGCTTTTTGTTCTGGTTTAGTCTGCTTTAAGGAAAGTTGTTGTCTTCTCATGCTCTCAAGAAGTCACCTAGTAGCTCTAGTTTTACATTAGACTTTGGAGGAAGGCATAACGGTGGAGGAAGGCATTCCAAGCTAGAAAATGGACAGCACTGAAAAGTCACAGAAGTATTTTTTACATTCCAAAATATAGTCAGAAACAGTAATGTAATCAAGGCCTGCATAAAATCTCTGCTGCCTTTACCACTTCTGCTTTTTGACCAAACATCCTTACCCTTTGTTGTATCTAATTTAGGGAGACAGTGGAAAGTCTTTGCAGTCAACAAGAAGTTTATTTGCTATTTATGTGATGCTCCAAGTCTCCATGACACAATACCAAGGCATGCAACACAAGTTTAGGCTGCAGGATGTTATAGTATAAGGGGTCTGACACTCATTATGAACAAGCACAGGCAGCAAATTATCATTCATTATGAAAATCTGAATTCAACATAAGTAACAGAGTTGTACTTAATGACTTTATTGTTTAAAGGTCTGTAATGGATCTGTAGCTCAAGGAAATTTCTAAGAAGGAAATGCGTCTGTGAGTACTTTTGAACAATCTGACTTTCAAATGAGAACACTGAAAAACAATCCTCCAAGAAATCTGTAGCCCAGACTACCTAACTGCAGTGTCATTTGTTCAACAAAGAATATACATATAAAAAATTAAACACACACACATATATATGTATCTGAAAACTGAACAATAAGATCCAATTTTTTAGGTGGCTCTCAAACATTCACAAACTACAGTTTTAAAAATGTCCTATTTATCCCAGGCTTCTTTTTTATTCTATTCAGGAAAAAACAAATCTTGCCTGTGTTTGTAGTGATGTGCATTTCCACACCCACTGCCTATGGAGACATCTGAGAGTGCAGGAACCATCTTGGAGTATCTTCCATACAGTAAAAGGAAGCTGCTGTTGTTTTGCTGTTGTTGAAACCAGTCTCTTGGGATCTGAATCAGCAGCCACTGAGTCTCTTTAACTACTGTCTTTAGGAGAGGGAAGCCTGAGTCTGCCATTTGTAGATTTGGTTTCAGAGAAGTGCTAACCCAAATGCATCACAGCATTAGCCTACATGTTTTTTGCTTGAATATAATTTACTTGCTCTGCCTTTGCTCTGACCTGGCTGGACAAGAGCCAGCTCTGAACTGAAAGCCACATACCTGTACTCAGACATAAAAACTTTCATGAGAAGCAGAACCTACATTGGTCTTGGTAACGGAAACAGACGATGTGTGCATTAGAGTTCTTTTTTGTTCCCTCTGAGAGTAGAGGGGAGAAAGAATATAGCTGTGACTACAAAGTAATATGCACAAATAACCTGAAAGAAGATGCATGGAACTGAGGTACTCACCGTGCCCCATCTTTATCTGCCACAAATGTTGGAGTTGCTATTAGAGGGCTTCGAAGATCTTTTCTTATATAGATTTTTTCAGTAGAAGCTGCACAGTTGGTTGGTTTTTCACGTTGCACATCAAAAGGCTTTCTTTCACTTTGAACCGCTACATAAAGATAGAAATATTCAGATTTTAAAGGAAGTAATTAAAACAAAAAACACAAAATGAAAGTAAAATTCTTGCAGTTATGATGGTGTATCAGCTCAGCGCTAAACTGAAAATTTAATACCAAGAGTGAAGAAACACAGGCTCCGATGTTACTATATCTATTAGTATGTATATATTTATATATACTTTTAACTAAGAAAGTCACGGATTGATGTTTTGCTTTAAGTTTTGCTGAACTGGAATCAAATATTGCTCCTTTTTTGGCATTTATAATTCTACAGGTTGTGTTTTCAATTTGTTTGGGGCTTTTTGGGTTTTCTTGGGCTTTTTTTACTGGCACAACTATATCTAAATGTTGGGCACATTCCTATTCTGGATGACACAAAACAATGCAAACCCAGAAGGAAACCTGGAAAAGTCAAGACAGGAAAGTTACCCGAGAGATGCAGGTTAATTCCTTGAGAGGATACTCTCTACATGACATTCACTTCACTCATATCCATTAATTCCACCCAGTTATGGAAGAGTGTGGCAAAACTAACCCTTTCATAATCTATAATATTTCTACTTGAGAACTGAAACAAACTAAGTTCTGAAGTAAGTGTAGCAAATTTTTAAATAGAAATAGTAAGAAGCAGTAACTTTGTAACTTTTAAAGAAAGTGAAAAGTGCAGCTTTATAATATTAAAATGCTATTAATAAACATATTACAGAAAGTTATTCTCATAACCAGCAAGAGTCACTTAGTTCCTGATTTTATTTTTGCTAATATTGTTATTATAAGCAAAATTTAGGGGCTTTAAAGTATGTATATAAAATTTGTTGGCTTGATGGATACATAATTATTGATCAGCGGCCTAACCCAAAGCCAGTAAAGCCAGTAAACACATATCCCAACGATATTGGGATAAGAAAGATTTACTTTCTGGAACTGCAGCAGTTTTTCTTGTACAAATGTCTCCTCTTATATTCAGCACATTGTGTGCAAAGCACCAGAAACATCATGACAGGTCTAGAGTTTCAGAGTGCAAATACAAAAATTATCTCCCTATTTACAGCTTAAAGTTCTGCCTCCCTTGAACTCAGTGGTTGGAACTTACCCTGCCTAGATCAAATCACAAAACAACCTTGTAATAGTTTCACAAAGTGCTAAATTGCAGAAGAATAGGTGATCTACACTGAAAATACAAATATATTGAAACAAGTGTTCGGCTGCTAGCACTGGAAATGTATGAAGTACTGCATACAAACATGAAAGCATATTTTAAAAATATGACAGTTCACACAATGTCTCAAAACACTGCTCACAAGTGACCAAATGAACATAAAAATTCTAAAAGAGACATAAAAAAAAAAAAAAAAACTAACTACTTTCTATCACTGGTTGAAAAAGCAGCAAAAATAAACTAGAAGGAAAGCTGATTCTTGAAACGCAATATTAGACTCAGATTCACGTCAATCCATGTCAAAATGTTTTGCATTATAAACATACATTGTGTTTGTAACATGCATTCTAAATGAGGCTCTAACTGGGCTCCTCAAGTACAACAGTACTTGGGGACATAGTTGAAAACAAACCACTACTGCACCTCAGACATAAAATGGTGGTGAAAGAAAGGTGCAGCAGATGCTGCCAAGAGCTCTGTTTCCTTCAAGCAACATATACCAAAACAAAGAGAACACACTAAAAAGTGGTAGTCCGCATATTTGTTATTCGGTAGGCACAGTTGAGTACTTAACACACTGAATACTTAACACTCACATTCCATTTTCATGCCCATCTCTAGACATTTCTTAAGCCTACAAAACTGGCATCGATTCCGATGGTGTTTATTGATGATACAGTCCTGGTTGCTACGACAACTGTAGGTCAAATTCTTCCTTACACTCCTTTTAAAGAAACCTTTGCATCCCTCACAACTGACAGCACCATAGTGACGACCTAGGAAATATATATATTGTTATCAGATGGAAATTACTTACATTTTAGCATAGAAGTATTTATTTTAAGCAAGTAAAACACTGTAAGTCACCCTTTAAATTTGTTCTTGTCCAACATTTTGGATCATGAAAGCACTCCTACAGTCTCACAAGAGATTTCTGGTTTACCTATTGTCAGGGTTTTTGGTGAGAGAGTGAAGAGAAGAGAGGAAAGCTAAGCCTATTTCTGACTGTGCAGTCTATGAAGGTGTAGTTCCCATTCTGCATAAGTACAGATACAATTCTATTTGTTGTTATATGGACTATAGGATACATTTAGAGAACATACACGCTAAGAGCCCAAGTAATTTCAGAATATAAGTAATTTTACAACAAAATTTGAAATGCAATCTTAATTTACATTTCCTGTCCATATCAATTCTGGTATTGTTTTAATTACATGAACACTTTAAGAAGCAAAAGAAAGCAAGAAAAAGAGACAGAGGGGTGTCTTCTCTCTAGCATGAAAGCACAGTACACTCCCCTGACTAATACAGAAATTTTATCTTGAGACTCCTTGTTACTGCATGGATCTGAAACACTGAGGATTCACGTGATCTCTACTTGCCTTTTTCTGTGACAGTAGAAGAACAAAATCTAGCAGGAAGTGCTAAGTTTGTTAGAGACCACTAAGAAGCATTTTCTTGGAGTAGTTAGACTTTTTCAGGTGACATGTTAATTTCA
The DNA here is from genome assembly GCA_036785705.1 of Acanthornis magna. Taxonomy (NCBI): domain Eukaryota; kingdom Metazoa; phylum Chordata; class Aves; order Passeriformes; family Acanthizidae; genus Acanthornis; species Acanthornis magna. The sequence continues at coordinate 236,709 of JAWUZG010000049.1, read as the reverse complement.
TGGTTGCCCATCACTGTGGGGAACTTCACTACATGCTTCAAGCAGTCTTTTTCCTTTACCAGGAGCTATTTAATCATTATTTCATCTTTCAGCCAATTTATCATATGCTTCAGTTCAAGGAAAAAACCTAATATTCTAAGCAGAGTTTAGCTATCTTCTGTGTAAACATACACAGTAAATTATATTTTTCCATTTAAAAATTCAATTGCTTTTGCAATCAGCATAGCTAAAATCAGTTGAAGCACATGAAAAATCATCTCTTCATCCCACTCATCCTTTCAAGCAAATTCCTTCAATACCACTTTGTATGCTTCCTTACCTGATGCTTTATCACCACAGACTACACAATATTCTACTACCTGGGGCCGCTGAACATCAGTTTTTCCCAGCAGACGTTCCACTGAAGCAGAGTCTGTCACTATCTAAAGCAAAGATGTAATTAGTCAGACATGAAGGTAAGGAGCTTTGCCTACAGAACAAAATAGGTGTATCAGCTGAGAAGAGGGGACTGAATTTATGAATAAGTATGATGTGAAATAAAATTTAGTAGTATAACATGCAATTTACTGAGAGTTCTTACTGGCAATACTGAGACTTTTGAAACAATCATATCAAAACAAATTACAAATAAAACTGCTAGCTTTGTTCAGTACAAATGTTTCCTCCCTTGTGCAATCAACAGTATGTTTCCCTTCTTGCAAATACTCTCGAACAGCTGCTATATTTTAGCCAAAGACAGTTGGCTTTCAGGTGCTGTTCCCATCTATCCCTTCTCTAGCTATTAGGGATATGTGGTTCAGAGGGGGTAGCCTGAAACCGAGGTCTACCATAGAAACCTTTTAGCTTCCAAAGGCCTTGGATTCCAAAACTTCTGTTCTGAACATTCCATTTAACCAAGAAAAATTAAAAAACCCCAGCCCCTCTGTAATGTCAGATATCCTATTTAGCATAGAAGAAGAAATTTTAAAAGACTGTTAATACAATTTAAAAAATATTTATGTAAAAATGATTCTTCTTTCCATGAAATATTCTCTATTGTAACAGTAGCAATAGGGACCAGGCACTTTTTCTTTATCTTTTTTTTTAAAGGCTGCTAGGAAGAAATCTCAAATTTCACTAGAGGTAGTGTTTATGTCACTGGCTTTGCAAAGCTCCTGTTGGTGCAGATTATGCTCAAGACCACAAAAAACATAGCAGAGGACAGCTTCTGCTCTAAATAGCTGTTATTGCAATGTCTTGATACTGAATGGAAAGTATGAACTCATGTAAATTTGCTCAGGTGAGTTGTATCTCTGTATATCTGAATCTTGAGCAGACTGAGAAATCCTGGCACTTCTCACAAGCACTATCTTAAGTATTTGCTTATGTCTTTGGACCTTGAATGGGAACACACAACCAGGGATGATGAGTGCAATGGAATGCATGAGGAACGTGAAGACTGAAGGATTTATGATTGAACAACGAAGCCTAAAATTAGTATGTCTGATCCATGCCATGAGAAAACTACTTCAATTAGCCTTCAAGCGATTTAGACTTAACTTAGAAACAAACAAAAAAAAATTAAAACCAAAATTCGATGGTTTATCTAAATTACTGCATTTACCTGAATTCTGCCTGGCACAATGTTGTCTGTGGTGGTAAAGATAAGCTGTTTAGCATTAGATGTCTCAGGTGCTGCCAAGATCACCTTTCCTGCACCAGCTCCATCTGGACTAGCTAAAATGAACTGTTGCTTTGGAGACACAGCTGAATCCACTGCTGTCACTATTTGAATTTTCTGACCTGTTTGCTGATCTGTCACAATCTGTAAAACATTGAAGAAATTCATGACCACAGTAAATTTTATGTTTTAAAACCTTTCATTCCGTCTCAGAATTATATCTGGGAAAATTTACAAAGAAGCTTTCTCCGATTTTTCTTTATACATGGCACTAAGGAGATGTTCTCCAGTTAATATTTACCTATGCATTTTTTTTACCTATGCATTTTATTTAGGAAGTAAGAACTTCCTAAAATTATCAACAAAAGGTGGAATCAGGCAGCCTTATTGTTTCACATGCTGATTCTCACGATTCTCTTATGATGGAAGGTTTCTGTTTCTGATACAGTTGTCTGGTAGCATGATCTCTATTTTGCCTGGTAGAGTAATCACATCAGTACGCGCCAGAATTTCATTAAAACTTAGTAAGTCCTATATAATTTGCCACTGCATACATTCTGATACATTAATGACAGCTTTTTATTATCTACCAGTAACAAAAGACCCACTGTGCAGCATTCCCAAAGGCCAACTTGACACTAAATAGATTAATCTCCTACTGGCTCCTAAGTAAGTGGGAAGAGGAATGCACTCGGAGATGAGCTCAGATGTTCTGTTGACAATGTCTGACCCTTTGCTGCGGCCAGGGCTCAGGAGATTTGCTTGTGTAGGCTAGGTTTAACCTCTGTAAATAATCCTCACTGGCTACATCATCAGTATAACTATTATATACAGCCATCTAGTCAGCACCAAATAAATGCTGAGGGAGAAAGATTTTTAGTTTTCACTAAAAATGATCTTTCTCATAAAACTTAGAGGAAGTATTTCATAGACTTTGGCATGCTTTCATATAAATCTAAGTGGAAGATGGAGAAAAAAAGAGAAGATGTAATAGTTGGTTAATTAATGGAATTTTACCTGAATGCGTTGTGGTGAAGCTACAGAGGAGTCTGTGGAAATTATCTGGATACGCTGGGAAGGGCTGGTCATCACTGGAGATTCAGATGGCGAAGTCTGAACAGTTGGCACCTATAAATAACATACAGAATTTTAATTCACTGTTAAGGTATTGAACACTTTTAGAAATACCTGTATTTATAAAAGATCAGATGGCCCTATAATACAGAACCTAAATTCATTGGGAAGGTTACAGTCATTAAACCAACTTGGATTTGCTTTCAATGAATTATCAGAATATCTTCTTTTTCTTGAAATGGAGTGAACCTGACGAAACCAAGCCACCACCACCACTTCGCTCAAATAAATCATTGGGTAATTCCTGTATGATCCTTTAGCTCACTGAAATGCAGAAATACTTCTTTCAACTTTCGATTATACACTTGTCTCATTTTTTGCTTCTGTAAAAATAAAATACATCATATATAAATAATGTAAAATGTTAAATATTTCCCATTTTAATAATTTTGAAGTACTTTAGTATGACAGAGATTAAGTCTGGCACTACTTCTGAATACTACTGCTGCTTGTTCTATTCCGTATCTTTCTAGAGTACCAAACTATAATGCAAATCTAGTTCTGAATATCTAGAAAAAGCTTGAAAACCTCCTCGCAAAGCCGTTTTCAGAGCAAAAATGTTAAATGTTTAATCAAACACGCAAGATAAGATTTAGACTGGATACTGGGAAGAAATTCTTCCCTGTGAGGGTGGTGAGGCCCTGGCACAGGTGGCCCAGAGAAGCTGTGGCTGCCTCATCCCTGGAAGTGTCCCAGGCCAAGCTGGACAGGGCTTGGAGCAACCTGGGATAGTGGGAGGTGTCCCTGCCTGTGGCAGGGATTTGGACTAGATGATCTTGAAGGTCTCATCCAACCCAAACCATTCTATGAATCTGTTATCTGCAGTAAAGTGTCCAAAACCAGGATGCTCACAAGCTGTTTTTATCAAATCCTCTTTAAAACAACCTTGGAATTAGCTGCTTATCAAAACTTGTACAGCTGGACAACAGTGTAGTGTCAATTTTAGCTTGCTTTGCAAAAATCTTTGTTTAATATACAGAAAAGTTAATTTATGACATAAAGAAAGAAAAAACAGTTTAGATAGCAAGGAACATGGACTGCAGCCTCTTTGGGGAAGCAAAGTGACAAGACTTCGCGAAGCCATACTATTCTGTTCCCCTATTGCCTGTACCATAAATAGTCCCACATAGTTTAGAAGTATAATCTAAATTGAACATAGGATCTCTAATTATCTTTAATGCACAGGTCACAAAAGTTGCATGTTAAATGAGGAAAATACACAGAAGAGATGTAGAAATAGTGGAGTCTTCTTATTATTGGATGATTCAAAGCTTTCAGCTGCAGAAAACAAGATACTTAGGTGAGAAAAAAGACTCACAAAAATCCAGACACTTAGAGGGCACATGTAATCGATGATCTTCTTCACTTCCAAGCCAAATTATTAACTAAGCTATGTACTTTTAAAAGGTCTAAATTAGACCAAGAACGTCTTTTAAAACTGTTTTACAGTTGTTCAGTTGTAGAATCCTTAGCCTTTCATTGATGCATCTTCAAACCTTACACCACAATGTACCGCAGGCAGTTTGGAAATAGAGTGGTCTACTCTTCCATGTTGTTTAAGAAATTGGAGAGGAAGCGGGCGGGGGGGGAAGTGGGGGAGAGAAAGGTGGGGAGAGAAGGTACCTGCAGGGAAATTCTTTAAACATTTTGGAACTAAACAGTATCTTTTTCTGGGTTTGTAAAGTACCTGCTGCAAAGGGGCCCTAGTGTACAAAAGTGGTTCCAGATACTACATCAAAATGAAAATTAGTGCTTTATGCTTTAAAACATTTTCTCAGTTTTTATAGAATGAATCATGTCCTCAGATAAAGGTTATTTTTACTGATTAATTCCAATCTCCCTTAATATGAGTAATTTCTCACCCTCACCACAGGAGTAGATGGTTAATTCTTACAGTAAGTTCTCTATAAAGTTGGGTAAGTCTGAGACAAGATGCCATTTTATGCTGATAAGTAATTTTCATTATTAAATATTAAAGAACACACATTTCTTAAACTGAAAACAGACATTATTTTAGTCTTCACTGAGGAGATATGGTGCAGCAATGGACAACAATTTATATAATACAAATAAATGCTTCAGTGTGCAGATGTAATTTGTTTCTAAACTCTCATTAACATGCATAAATACTCTGGATGGTGTTGGACTCTGAAATGCAGAATTTTACCTTTTCAGGCTTGCCTACTTAATACTCCATGGAGTAAGGACAGCTTTAAATTTCTGACTGCTACTAAAATCTCAAGTTTATTTTCCAGACTGAATACAGATGCCATTGGTTGATAACAGAACACCAACCATGCTAAATAATCCAAGTGCAAATATGGGAAAGTATTATTTTTAAATACACAATTTACAAGAGTGAGGGTGGAAAAGAAATCTGTCATTTTGTTTGACAGCTAAATTTCTACCTTGAGCATTTTCACACAACTACAAAAGATCAAAATGGATAAATATGTGATACTGTCTTATAGTCCTACCCAGTCAATTGTATCAAATTTGACTTAAGTGAAAATATAAAAAAAAGAAAAAAAAAGAATAGTAGTCCAAGAATATGCTCTAAACTGAAGTTCCATCAGAGATTTACAAGCTTACCTTCAGCCAGCTTATATATTAAAAAAGAGGAAGGAAAATATGAAACTATTGTTAACTGGACACCTAAAGAAATTGAATAAAACTATTCTGAAAGCAAATGGCTTTTAAGTACTGGTATCAGGAAGACACTATAGTTTAGCATTATATCAGGTTCACTTACAGGAATAAACATAAAATTTACTATTCTGTTGTTTAAAAGAAACACGACACCATTTTAGAGCAACTGCTTTGGAAGCTGTTTAGGCAAAAGTCTTGTACTCCAAAGTCAATGATGGTAAGTATATGTAATTCTGAAATATATTTTCAAATACACTTTTATTTCTGTAAGACTCAGATGAGACTTCATCTTCAAGAGGTGAAGAAAGAAACTAAGTAGGCTGATTGTCCTAGAAAACTTCAGTGTGCTACATTTTACTGAGTGTTAATCAACTATCATTTAAAAGTAACCACTAACACTGAGACACAGTCAGGAAACAACACATATAAAATACAGCTCAAACCCCCAAATTTCCCTACTGATACTAAAATCAGCTAGAAAACAAACTTTCTAACATGATTTGAAGTATTATAAAGCAGGCATTCTTTATTCTGTGCATGCTGAGCATGTCCAGAGGATATCTCCTCTAATCAGGTCTGTCATTAAACTCTACAGTAAGGCATTTATTCCATCATGATCATACATATTCATCACAGTGTACTTCTTAGCTAATACAGAAATACCACTTTTCCTAGACTTAATTTGCATGCCGTCACCTCTTACTGGAAGTCCTTTTATGGTCGGTCCTAGAGGGTCATCTAAGGGGGTCTCTGGTGGTGATACTCACTGAGTGCCCCAAATGTTACAGATGACCTTGCCTTGAACTTCTCTTAAGGCATGCACTGTTGCTTCTTGTTACATGGCTTTGCCACAAAAGCCACTATGTTCCTCGTTATCTGTTTATCCAGTGGTTCCAGCTACATTTAGCATCCTGTATACCTGCAGCTATATTCTTTTATCTATTTTGCTAGTTAGTCTCTAAGCGCCATTTAGCAATTTCAAGGGGAACTAAAAATTTCTATTCTCTGTGTTGCCTGTCACTACAAAAAACCACATCAAATACACTTACTTTAAGGAGACAGGGGAAAAAGTAGTCTGCTTTAATACACTTGGTACTGTTTTCTTCTTGGAGTTCACTAGTTGTGCACTGTACAGGCTCTAATACTTACAGTGTCAAATTCTTCCTGCAGTCTTTTCTCATATTTTTCTTCAGACAACCTCTGAGGGCATAACAATCGGAGAAATGGTGAGGTCACCTTTTAGTCAGATCAGGTATTTTTCATTACAAAGGATTCCAAACACAGAAATCAGCTAGCAGTGTTTTGAAATGCTTTCTCTGTGACACTGTTAATCTAAAGATCAAGTGCACTATCATTTCCTGTAACCAAGGAAGATGAATCAACATGTTCCTGCTGTTTTGCTAGCTGGTGAAGGACTTAGTCTAATAGTAAATCTAATCTAATCTGGGGATGATAGTCCCATGTTACCAAAATTCCTTCTCTCCATGTTCCTCTATATTTAAATCTGCTCACTCCTTGTTCAGAGCAAAATGAAATCATAAAATCATAGAATTATGTGAGTTGGAAGGGACCTTAAAGCTCATCTCATTCCAACCGCCCTGCAATGAGAAGGGACACCTTCCACTGTCCCAGGCTGCTCCAAGCCCCATCCAGCCTGGCCTTGGACAATTCCAGGGATCCAGGGGCAGACACAGCTTTTCTGGGCAACCTACGCCAGGGCCTCATCACCCTCACATGGAAGAATTTCTTCCCAGTATCTAATTTAACCCTGCCCTCTGTCAGTGGGAAGCCATTTCCTCTCATCCTATCTTAGAAAAGAGTTTGTCAGTATTTTAAATAAGAATCACAGAACCCTTTAGGTTGGAAAAGATCTCCAAGATCACTAAGTCCAACCTTTGACCAATCACCACTTTGCCACCAAGCCCAGAGCACTGAGTGCCATGTCCAGCTGCTTCTTGAATACCTCCAGGGATGGTGACTCCACCACCTCCATGGGCAGCCCCTTCTAATGCCGGACACTCCTGCCATGAAAAAACTCTTCCAGATGTTCAACCTGAACTTCCAGTGGCACAATTTGAGGCCATTTCCTTTTGACCCCAGCTGGCTCCACCCTTCTGTCAGGGAGATGTAGAGAGTGAGAAGGTCCCTCCAAGCCTCCTTTTCTCCAGGCCAAACAAACCCAGCTCACTCCAGCCCCTGAATGTCTTCCTTGCAGTGAGGGGCCCAGAACTGACCCCAAGATTTGAGATGGGGCCTCACCAGTGGCCAGTAGTGAGTGACAATCACTACCCTGGTCCTGCTGTTCTTGATCCAAGCTAGGATGCCATTGGCCTTCGTGTGTGACCTGGGCACACCCAGTTCACATTCAGCCACTGTCGACCAGCACCCGCAGGTCCTTTCCTGCTGAGCGGCTTTCCAGCCACCCTGCCCAAAGCCTGGAGTGCTGTGGACCCAACAGCAGGGCCCAGCCCTTGGCCTAGTTGAACCTCACACTGTTGGCCTTGGCCCATTGATCCAGCCTGTCCAGATCTGTCTGTAGAGTTTTCTTATCCTACAGCAAATCAAAACCCCTGCTCAGCTTGGTGCCATCCACAAAATTATTGAGGGTGCCCTCAGTCCCCTCATCCAGGTCATCCATAAAGATATTAAACAGAACTGGGCCCAAAACTGAGCCCTGAGGAACCCCATTAATGACTGGCTGAATACTGGATGTGGCACCATTCCCTGCCACTCTCTAACCCCAGTCATCCAGCCAGTTTTTAACCCAATGAAGAGGCATCTGTTGAAGTCATGAGCTGCAGCCTCTCCAGGAGAATGCTGGGAGACAGTATCAAAGACTGAAATGCAGGTAGGCACATCCACAGCCTTTCCCTCATCCACGAGGTACTCACCTCGTCATAAAATGAGATCAGGGTGGTCAGGCAGGACCTGCCTTTCCTAAACCCATGCTGGCTAGGCCTAATCCCCTGGTCGTGTGTGTGCCATGTGATCACACTTGAGATAATTAATTTCAAAATAGCAAAGTTGAAAGGAAAATCCATCAGATTCCTTGTAGAGCATCTTTAGCCTTAAAAGTTCATTCCACAACAGAACATTCCTATGAGGCTGCAGTGAAAGCTGACAAATGGATGAAAACAGAAAATGTTTTCTACAAGTTTAACTTTTGAAGAACTTAAAGTTATGGTACATGAAGTTTTGAGAAAATGATCAGATGCTTGACAGGTTTTACAACTGTAAACTTAGAAACAACAATAAACTTATTAACAATAAACAAGAAAATCCAGTGGACTTCCACTACAAAAGCTTCTGCAGCAAATGTGTAATCTAGGTGTCCAAATAGCATTAGTATTTTCTTCTAATTTCAAGGACTCTTCAGCACAGAAATGTGCTTACTATTGAGATTAGGCACTTAATAGGCACTTGACAGAGAACACAATCATCTATTGTACATCTCTCTAACAATAATATCTATACATAATTACTGTACCTAAAGGAGTGTATTTACAGCAGGGGTTCAGTGTAAATGAACTAGGTCAACTAACTGGGATCTAGTGTAGAGGAAGGTATTATTTGTATCTAAACTACAGTTGCTTGGGTTCTAAAACCAGTATCACTAGCAAAAATTTCATACGCTAAAGTTTATAGAAATTAATAATGATTTGCCTTAAGTGACACAGAGGATCTACACAAAGCTCAAGAAACATAAAAATACACTTAAACATATATATCTACTTTTTCCATCATTAAACCAAAAATAAATTCATCATTAAACTAAAAACAAGTATTTGGCAATTTACAGATTTGCCCATCATGTACATACACATAGATGTGTATGTTTGTACAAGCAGATGTACATATATAATAAATATCTGCACTGACTAACCAAATTTTCAATACTTTCTGTAGCTTATTCCCCACCACCACATGGATTACAAAAGCAGTATTTGAGCAATAAATTGAAGGAATAATCCACTGGCCACATAAAAGGGGAAATTTTAAAGCTTCTAATCTTTTCTAACTTAAGTAGAAAAACATTTTCTATATACATGCTGTTCTATATAAAGCCAAAGTAATTATATTGCTTGAATAGACTATGTGTAAACCAATTTCAGAGACAAAAATTTCTATTCTCTTTTCTATAATATTAAGGCATATTAAAGCAATCACAGACTAATTTTTTTTAACTGTACCCATAAAACAACAGAAGAATTTAAATGAAAAATATGGTACCAAGTTTTACATCTGTAACTCAAATCAAAACAGAAAGACTTCTTTTTCTATAGATATTCTTCCTAATGAGTATCTTCAGCTATTAAATTAATAATAGGCTTTTACAAAAAATGTACATACAAATATATTTCTTTCACAGGTCTAAGACATATCTAAAAAAAGTTTCAATGATTCTCTTTGGATTTAGGTCTCCTGACCATTTGTCTCCTTTGCAGAATGGCAGAGAAAATTCGAATTCACCACAAAAGAACTCTAGTTTAACTGCCCTAACAGGATGCCAGTGCAAGATCTTGTACAGCACATACAAAGGCAACATACAAAGAAGCTGCAACTGGCATATCTGCATGCAAAAGAAAGTCTCAGACCAGGTCTCACGTAACACCCCACACTCTTATTACACCAGCAGCTACGCCACATCTGGTAACAGTCTTCAGTTCAGAGGCTGCCAAACTGCCTAAACCAGATAGGATCTCCTTACTCCCATATGCACTTTCTGTGAGATACCTCTCAGGCTCACGGTACGTCTAGGTCTTTTACCATTAACAGTAACTTGAGAAAAGCTGTATTTGAACCAAAAACTGTTTGAGAAGACTTTGCATCAAAACTCCACCTTGAAAAATCATCAGAAATGAGCAAGTGGCAAATGATAGCAATAAAATATTAAAGGTTCCTATGTCATACTTCATCAATTCTTAAAACAAAGTAAAAACTTATTCTATTAAACCAACAGTGTTTCCACTCTCCTCTTCCAAGACGCTGTCTTCATCTGGACCAAAATCTGAATTACTGAACTACTTATGATGTAACGTCAGAGATATCTGAAGAGGGTCAAGAAAATATTTCATGTGACAAAGATATCCAGTATTTTTTGAGCTCCATGGCAAACCATGATTTTGATAGTTTCCTGTGAGGATACTGAGGGAAGTGAAAATTCTCCAGAAACGCAGCTGTCATAAACAAGACTCAGGAAGCACAGGGCTCAATAGTCACCTCATGTGACTCTCTCCCTATAGTCTCTGACAGGAAAAAGGATGCACTGGAAATAGTTTGTGGCTGTCAGAGAGCTGATAAACGACAGTTTTAGCAACTACTAAAAATTATTCCTGGTTACCTCAGAGCTGCTGTTGGAAAGATGAAATAGCTCTTATTGTCACACCACCACCCCCCCCCGACAGCTCTTTTTCAAAATTTTTAAGATTTTGCATTAAAATCGAAGATACTACACAGGGAATGCATCTCCACTTCAAAACCAAACACATTTTTCTTAAATAGTATTCAAGTCAAATCTAAGTTGGTGCTGGGACTGAACCTAGGCCACTTGTATATTGCACAGTGACAGTACTAAATAAATACTTGAGAAAAGCAGCATTACTTATTTTTGCATTAAGGCTGAAGTATTTTTCCTGCTTTTCAAAAGCTGCTTAGGATGAGGAGAAACTGCTGAAATTCCCTCCAAATCCCCTAGCTGTTCTTTAGTTTCATGAACTGTAAGTAATGGCAAACTGCAGACACTAAACATGGGGCTCTCATCCAATCTGTTCAGAAATGCGTAACTGGAAAAAATTAAACAAGTAACACTATATAAATCAGAAGCAAGCAAGGGCAGTAAAACCATTTGAAACTGTTACAAGAACAATTTTTAAAAGTCCTAAAAATAGAATAAGTACAAAAATAAATGCAATATTGGAGCACACTCAGCAACGTCTGTGATACATTCAGTTTCATGAAAAAGCTGATGAACTATTGCTCAAGAAAGAGAAACAACATATAGCCTACTTGCTTGACAGCTTGATTTGGTGCTTGGCATCACAGTTCTCAATAAACCCATGCACTACATATGTGGCAATTACGTTGAAAAAACGATGCAAATATAGCTAAAGCTGCTAATATTTGCATTAGGTTATCCTGTTTGCAACTGGTCTCTCACAGTTCATAACCTGAAATTCAGTGCATGATCAATGACCCTCTTCTTCCATTTAATTTTCATTGAGAAAAAATATGATATTCTGAAAATCTCTCATTTTTTAAAGCTAGTATGTAGTTTGATTCGACATTTTCTCTAAGAAATGGTGAGCACAAATATAGAATTCTAGCATATTTCAAAGAAACTAGTAATATATTTACCTGTATTAAAAACTATGTGACAGAAGACACAAACAGCAGGCAGTAAGCCATTCATAAAGAAATGATTCAATATTAACATGGTCATAATATTAATGAATTCTTAATGAGATAATGCTGCTTACAGCTGTTTTTCCATGAACAAAATTTTCATGGTGTTATGCAGTGGACAGGCATATAATTTAAGCAGCAGCTGAATACTATAAAGAGATGAAGCCCTCTATTTACCCACCGGCCAGGAAGAAATCACAGAGCTTCATACACTCTTGAGATGGACCGATCTCTCCAGTGGCAAGATACAACCATCACACTATGTTACCACGGTGCATTTCCTGCACGAGGAATTACAAACGTCACATATTTTATGTGCTTTAGATGTTATTATAGCACCCAAGTTCTACCAAAAGAGTATAAAGTTTGCCAGTATTTCCATTACAGGTTTCTATTTCCAAGTATAGTTGGAAGTGTTTTTTAAAAACGCAGCTTGCCAAATTCATACCTGGTACAGAAAACCAGAGTGAAAAATCTCTTGTTGGTTTTCACTGTGAAACTTAGAGAGTTTTTTGAAACTATTCCATAGATGTTACTTCCAGGACACTCACTAGACCATTTTCCACACTAAAAAGAATGAAATTTCTTTTTAAAATAAGTACTTCTAAGTAGGGAATCTCAAATCCACTTCTAAGAACAGAATTAAACTTGTATTTTTTCTTCTGTAGGGCTTCTTCTTGAAATAAAAATATTTTTTAATGTACAGGTGTAATTTTAGCTCAATAGGTGAAAGAAAATGCCAAACTAATGTCTGAAAAGTGGCCTTATCTACAGAGGTCTCTCAGCCCACTTGCCCTTTATTATTTATTAAATCACTTAATTATGTAATCACATGATAAATCACAGTAAATTTGAAGGATATTAAAACAAACAATTTTAATCAGACAAAAGATCTAGTTTATTTTTTGACTGACGTTTGCATAGTGAAGGAGATAAATAAATAATTTTCTATGGCTATGAAAACTTTTAGTTTGTGTTTACGAGTTGATTTAAACTTTTCAGCTGTTGAGCATCCAAGCTTCAGAGAATATACATCAAGACTACTTGATATCACTTTAAATATGTTTTGTGCTTTTTTTTCTTTTAAGTGTAGGCAGAAAACATAAAACCTGATTTAAATTAACCACCTTACTGCAAATTCAATCTAGTGCATAAGTAAAATAAGTAACTTCAAACACTGTGGTGGATCTAGATTACAATTCAAATTAACAGAAGCTTTCCATGTCCAAAATGGTCAATCTAACGATCAAATAACAAGAAATTTGGTTGTATTAATTTTTTAAACGATTCATAATACAGCCAAGTTTCTCTATAGCTCATGCTGATCTTCCTACTTGCACTCCTAATATGGGGGCCACCAGAACAAAGCAGGGTGAACAAAACATGTCCCAGTTACACTGGTTTCATGTTTGTCCCCAGGTGTAATGGAACACCTTTCTACAAAGATTTTCTATTCCATTTATGCTTAACTGTAAACAGCGGGGACTCCCTAATATGTTTTTAATTTTAAAATCTCATACACCAACTGTTGTGATATCATCTGTCACTCACCTCAGCCACCTGCTGAGTCTCCACTACCTGCTGAGCCAGCACCTCCATATTGGTTGCCATGGTGAAACAAGATCATTAGAGAACCTGTTCGGAAAGATGCCAGCAACTTCCATCAGGCACAAAAGTTCGAGTTTTTTTCTTATTATTAAAGAAAGTTCTTCCATGACTTTTTGAAGATTTACAATTCTGCTTGATATGTCTGGCAAATAAGATGCCATTGATGTGAGTGCGTGTGCACACATACATAAACACACATATATACATACATGGGACATGCATACTGAAACCATGCTGTTCAAACTGCTGAGGCACAGTTATTCTTTTACTTTTTTAAGCCTCTAATATACTATTTCCACTCTATTATTTAAGCTGTAAAGAAGACATGTTAATTTCATAAATGGGAAGAGAACAATTTCAAAGTTGAGTACTAATGCAGTTCGTGGAATTCATAGATCTTAAAGGCGCTTTCCTCAGCTCAAGGAGGAGAAGTCTTACAGTTAAACTGCTTCTATACAATATGCTGAACCAGGGAGCATCAAGCTAAGAATGCTGTTTTGCACAAAATTTTATCGAGTAATTCCATCAAACAGCCATGTTCATCCATATACTTAAGAGTAATCTTACACAGTAAGGGAAATAAACTGTTACATGTAAAATGTATTTTACATTATCAAAACTATTTTTTATTATAATGTGATAGTATTATGACATTGAGAAGAAAATAGTGCAGAATAATTTTATCCTATTCTGAGTGACTACACCTTCAAGGGTTAAAAAAAAATACAACGTAATCAAAGACAAAGAAATAAGACAAAACCACTTACAATGTATTTTTAATTATCATTGTTAGGGGTGTGTTTCTTCTAAGGTAAATTACGATTTCCAATTAATGCATTCAGTTTTTAATTGTGACTTCCTAATCAGAGGGCCAGACTTCAGATTCTGACCCAGGTGTAGGCAATGAAAAGGCATTCCTGAATGCTGACCCCTTTGACGTTTCATTGGAAACCTCTTCTTGTAATTGCAAAGCAACCGTTTAATATAAAATTTAAAGATACAGCAAGTAATAGCAACACATGTAACAGAAAAACATATGCATGTCTCAAGCACCAATATGTTCCCCATTCAAATGCAACCTCTACAAAACTAATGTTGTTAAATATGTCAAAAATCATTAAGTTAAAAGGATTCAATTATATTGTGGCAAATGCAAAAACAATTTTGCCTATGTCAAGTAAAGATTATCTGTAAAAATGCATAATCAAAGTTGAGACAACCCCGTGGAAATTTTATTTATGCTAGTTTCTCCTACAGTTTGTCATTCAAGTGTCGCACTTGCACATCAAGATTATGAACCACTTCCACCAAACTCAGCTTGTGGATGGTTTCTCAGTTGTTCAGTGATTCCTTTTCAGTGTTTTCTCTCATCTTAAATTATTTTTATATATTCAGCAAGAAGCATAACCATACGCTCACAACATGCTGTTTTCTCAGTGCTTTATGATGACAGAAGCGCTGCAGATGAGATACTTTGTTCACAACAGTACCTTTCCAAAACACAAGTAAGTGCTTGCTGTGGAAAGGCTCTGACAGATTGGCTGTTGTTGGTGTTATCCACCAAGGCTTTTTGTACTTCCAACCTTCACAAAAGAGCCTTAAACTGAGGCTATCTGATCAAATCCAACTGAAGCCCAGAGACCACACACAGCCATGCAAAGCTTCTTAATGGTGTAAACTCCCGGAAGGCAAAATCAGCTTCCTAGCAAAAGCCTCGAGCAACAGTTTGTAAGGCAACAACAACAAAACCTCCCAAGAAACCAACACAACAGGTGAAACTTAAAAACTGCAAGGAGGCACCTGGAGCACCAGGGAATTATTCTCAATGTAATCGAGTGGGCAGCCAGCTCAGTTTATGGCGTCCAAAGCACAGTGTAAAATCATTAATCCTTCCGTAAGATGCAGTGACACGTCAGAAGCAAGTCATCAATTCCATTTGAGATATTCTAAGGGTATGGCCCTACTGACAAGACATGGCAAAAGGCCGAATTCAAACTTATTGACATTTGCTCCTTTGTCTTAATGAAACGAGGTTCTTCCCACTGTGAGCTCGACTCGGCTATGCCGAGCGGCCTCCAACAGGCTGCCATCGGCGGGACGGGTAGGGAGCGGGTCCGGCCCTGCCGGCAGTCTCCGGTACGTTGTCCTGGCGGCAGGAACACGGCCGACAGCCCGACACCACCGACCGGGCAGGAACACGGTGAGAAGGACAGGCAGCGTCCCCAACGCCTGAGGCCGGGCCGGGCCTGCCGCATCCCCCATTGGCTGCACCGCGCGCGCCGCCCGCCCCCATTGGCTGCACCACGCCCCACCCGTTGCTGAAGAGCCTTCGGCAGCTCCCGCCCGGCGCACGGCCAAGCCACGCCCCCGGCCCGCCCCCAGGCCTGACCAATGACCTCATGACAGACGCCGCGCTCCCGCAGAGCGCCCATTGGCCGTGCGATCCGCTTGTAATGGTGGCGGCACCGCCCCTCGAGCGGCGGTAGAGCCCCCTGGGGATTCACTTAGCACAAGATGGCGGCGCTGGCCGCCCGCCAGGGCCCAGGCGGGGCGGCTGCCGCCGCCGCCATTAGGCCCCTTCCCCTCCCCTCCGGTATAGCATTGTGTCAGCCTACAGGAGGCTCAGGCATGGCAGTGAGGAAGCGGTCGGTAAGATGGCGGCGGTCTCAGCCCCGTATGCAAAGTACCCGCCGCCGCCCCCTCCCCTCCGCCCTCCCGGTGGCAAAGGTAAAAGGGTCGGGTTCAAGCCGCCGCCTCCGCCCGCTCAGACTCCATCTTCTGTTTCTCTCTGTCCCGCGCTTGTCATCGCCGCGACCATCGCCCTACACCCCCCAGACAGCAGGCTTTGCTCACCGCGACCGGACCGGCTCCGACCTCAGCCGGCCCACACTGCAGCCAGCGGCTCCGGCACAGGACTACCCCGCCGATCGACCCAGCGCACCACAATGGTCGTTTCCTCTCCTCTCTCTCCAGGAGCTGTAGACCAGGCCAGATCACGGCCGGTGCTCGCTTACCAGCCAAATACCGGAGCCGTGCAATCCCCCTCCCCTAAACCCACCGTCACCCCACCCCTCCCCTCGCGGGGGTGTCCAGAGTAGGGCTCGCTGCCGCCTCCCTGCGCCCCCTCCCTCATCCTGGCCCCCACGAAACAAACCCAACCGGGCCGCTTCAATTTTAAAAAATGTTTTTTTACCTCAGAAATGGGCGCCAATGGTGCAGTGGCGGTGACCCAACCGGGCCCGGGCAGGCCGGTGCCCAGCAGCGGCCCTCCCTCCCCCCGCGGGGGCGGCAAGGGGCTGTGGGGCCCGCGGAGGGGAGGGGGCCGGGGCTGTATTGGGGCCGGGGGTGTTTTGTTGTGTGTGCGCCGCGCCCTGTGACAGGTCAGAGTTCGTGACCCCACCGCCACCGCCCGGCAGCGCGTCCCCGCTTCCTCTTCCAGCACCCTCCCGGCCGCGGCCCCTCCATCCCCCGCGGGGCGGGGCCGGCGGCGGGGAGGGGCTACCGGGCTACCTGGGCCTCCCGAGCTCCGCACCGCTCCGGACGGGCCGGGAAAATGCCGGGAGGAGCCTGCCCTCTGGGGTAGTGAGGGGAAGGTACGTTCACTGCCTTTGGCCCTCTCGCTCGGGAGGTTCCTCATGAGCCGGAAGCCTGAGGTCATGGGTTAGCGGTGGCTGTTCTGTGTGCCAGTGGTGTTGATGTTCCAGGTGTACCTTCCTTCTCGCTGAAGGTGCAGTCAAAGGTGGGCTCACAGTTGAGCAAGCTCTCAAAAACGCCACCGCCAGACTGTTCCGAGTTTTTATTTTTGTAAATAATAATTTTGTAAAGTCATTGTCATCGATTAGGGCTCTTACGGCAAAGCTGGCTGTGAGGCAAGTTCTGCTTCCAAATACACAATGGTAGGCATGAGCCAGGTTTGAGTGCAGCTGAGGTGGTGTAAGAGTCTACCACCTTTCAGTGCTTGTCTTCTCACAGGCTATCAGATGTTCACCCCCTGTCATAACTGTAGCTGTTTCTTAACCTACCCTTATCAAAATGTTCTTAATACTTCTAGTAACCTTCCCTCGAGTCTGATGATTTTGACAGAAGGTAATTTAAGGAGCAGTTAGATGAATAATACAACTGAAAGAGGTGGTAACTCCTGAAAAAAAAAGCATGGAAGAGATAGTAGTTCAATGCAATAATCACATAAACGAGGTGCTGTTGACTGAATAGTTACACAGTCAGTATGCTGATTTTTGTTGTTGGATTTTTGTTTGGAGGGCTGTTTGTTCTTTTTTCTTAGAACTGGCTCTTTGGGGCAAGGATATGAGAAATGAAGAGCTAGACATACGAATTACAGCCTTACTTTCACAGAATGGGAATGAGTAAAGCAGTTGTACAAGTGTGTTTGCAATACATAAATAAAGGAAAATGTTTCAAAAATGTATTGGGTGTTCACTACTGTAATGTTAAATACATAAGAATTTTCAAATTCTCAAAATATGGACATATAAATACCTTTGGAAGCAGACTTCTTTTTTTTAAACTTCATAAAATATACTATAAAAGTGTGACTGAATGAAAGGAAAAATGGAAAATGCTAAAGCCAAATATGAATGGCTGCTTTCTCCCCTCAATGTTTCCGGATGGGCAAGTTGAGGAAAGGTTTAGAAGGCAGGAGGGCTTATCTCGTCGTTCTTCCTTGCTTCTGCCACCAGGAGAAGGCCTTGAAGGATTTTTATTCTGAGCTCTGGTGGAGAGCAATCATGATTGCTGTACAGCTCCGCTGTGCACACTATGGTTGAGGAAGGCCACATAAGATTGTGACAAATTTTGTTGCGGTTCTTGCCATAATTTCAGTGAAATGTAGAACTACGGTGTATGCCCTGAACTTACTTAATAAGCAGGGTTGTATTAGATAATGCTGAAATTTGCTAAATTTATATACACAGACTTATAAAAAGCATTGGTAAAAAGTGCTTTTTGGCCTTAGCTATGACTAGAGAGAAATTAATAGAAGATGCCAGAGGTGCAAAAGATCAAAGAGAACAGAGATTACTCTACAAGTAAAGGTTAATAACTAGACTGGTGGTGAAGAAAATAATTATATCTACCACACTGTGGTGAGCTGACCATGGATTGCAACCGGATGATAACCCAGTCACTCACCCCTCGTCCTCCATAGCAGGACGGGGAGAAAATTATATGAAAAAGCTTATATATATATATATATATATATAAATATATATAATATCTCAAGATAAAGACAGATCACGTAACAATTACTGTCGTGGGCAAAACAGACTGGAGAAAATTTATCCACCTGCTAGTTAAAATAGTTGTGGATAGTGAGAAAGTAAAAAATTAAAAGAGCACCTTCCCTAGCCATCGCTTTCTGCCAGGTGTAGCTTCAATCTCTCTCCCATCCAGCCCTCGGAGGATGGAGGATTTCAGCCGGCACACATCAGCTCTTGCTTGCTCCTCACGCCTGTGCTCTGGTCACAGAGGGCTCCTCTCCTCATCCCGCAGTTCTGCGGGAGCGCGAGCTGCACCGAGGGCTCCTCTCCTCCCTTCGTGGAGCGCGGGCCGCTCTCCTCAGGGCCGCTCTCCTCAGGGCCGCTCTCCTCGGGGCTGCTCTCCTCGGGGCTGCTCTCCTCAGGGCCGCTCTCCTCGGGGAGCGCGGGCTGCTTTCCTCAGGGCTGCTCTCCTCGGGGCTGCTCCCCTCAGGGCTGCTCCCCTCAGGGCCGCTCTCCTCAGGGCCGCTCTCCTCGGGGAGCGCGGGCTGCTTTCCTCAGGGCTGCTCTCCTCGGGGCTGCTCTCCTCAGGGCCGCTCTCCTCGGGGAGCGCGGGCTGCTTTCCTCAGGGCTGCTCTCCTCGGGGCTGCTCTCCTAGGGGCTGCTCCCCTCAGGGCTGCTCCCCTCAGGGCCGCTCTCCTCAGGGCCGCTCTCCTCGGGGAGCGCGGGCTGCTTTCCTCAGGGCTGCTTTCCTCGGGGCTGCTCCCCTCAGGGCCGCTCTCCTCGGGGAGCGCGGGCTGCTTTCCTCAGGGCTGCTCTCCTCGGGGCTGCTCCCCTCAGGGCCGCTCTCCTCGGGGAGCGCGGGCTGCTTTCCTCAGGGCTGCTTTCCTCGGGGCTGCTCCCCTCAGGGCCGCTCTCCTCGGGGAGCGCGGGCTGCTTTCCTCAGGGCTGCTTTCCTCAGGGCTGCTCTCCTCGGGGCTGCTCCCCTCAGGGCCGCTCTCCTCAGGGCCGCTCTCCTCGGGGAGCGCGGGCTGCTTTCCTCAGGGCTGCTCTCCTCGGGGCTGCTCCCCTCAGGGCCGCTCTCCTCGGGGAGCGCGGGCTGCTCTCCTCAGGGCCGCTCTCCTCAGGGCCGCTCTCCTCGGGGAGCGCGGGCTGCTTTCCTCAGGGCTGCTTTCCTCAGGGCTGCTCTCCTCGGGGCTGCTCCCCTCAGGGCCGCTCTCCTCAGGGCCGCTCTCCTCGGGGAGCGCGGGCTGCTTTCCTCAGGGCTGCTTTCCTCAGGGCTGCTCTCCTCGGGGCTGCTCCCCTCAGGGCCGCTCTCCTCAGGGCCGCTCTCCTCGGGGAGCGCGGGCTGCTTTCCTCAGGGCTGCTCTCCTCGGGGCTGCTCCCCTCAGGGCCGCTCTCCTCAGGGCCGCTCTCCTCGGGGAGCGCGGGCTGCTTTCCTCAGGGCTGCTTTCCTCAGGGCTGCTCCCCTCAGGGCCGCTCTCCTCGGGGAGCGCGGGCTGCTTTCCTCAGGGCTGCTCTCCTCAGGGCTGCTCTCCTCGGGGCTGCTCCCCTCAGGGCCGCTCTCCTCGGGGAGCGCGGGCTGCTTTCCTCAGGGCTGCTCCCCTCAGGGCCGCTCTCCTCAGGGAGCGCGGGCTGCTTTCCTCAGGGCTGCTCTTCTCATGGAGCGCGAGTTGCCCCCATGGCGCGTCTCCTCTGGGCTGCAGTTCCTGCCCCGAAAGATTGACTGCTCCCAGCCTTAGCTGAGAAAGGATTTTAGTGGTGATAATTTTCAAACGCACCTGCTGATAACAACGACGTTTTAGTTCGTTCCATTTAGTGGGATAGTTGCCTCAGAAGAAAAAATGTGCTACAAAGCTGCCCTGCAAGAAGAGAAGGGAAGAGACCCTGTGGAAATTGTTCCCTGCCCAGGAGAATAGATTGAATTCCCTCCAGAACAGAGGTGAGATGTGTATACTTGCAGGGAGGGAAGGAGGCTTTAGATGTTGAAGGAGAGAACCTCTACAATGCACGTGTGGGCTGCAAGAGGCCAAAGCTCGCTCTCTGGCTATGGTGGTGGTAGTAACAGTACATAATGGACTAAGAGGGGTTAAAACTCAAGGCATGTCAAGTAGCATAAAATACAAATAGGACTTGAGGTTATTCATGTGATTTGAATGTTTGGGATAAATAGTATTGTAGAGTTTGGTGGTTCTGGGGTTTTTAAGTTCTCATTGCAGTTGCTTAAAATTTTCTGAAAACTTTCAAGGTAAGTGTTCAGAGCAAAGCTGATGCCTAGCATGGAAGAAATCAACAATTACAAGAGACTGACAAGGTTTGGTCTTGTTAATGCCACATTCAATTTAAATCTCTCTTTTAAGTGTTAGTAGATGATTTTTAAAGTATGAGTCCTCATGCCTTTCATTTGGGTTTGTCCGTGGCTGAGTGGTGCTGATGGAAGCTGGTGACGTCCATCAAGTGGGAGTTTTGCCCCCATTTCTCCATGTTTGTCTCTCAGTAAAAGTGAGTTAGCTGTCTGCTACAGAATTTGTTGACTGCAAACAAGTATCACTATATAAAATCATTAAAGGTTGGGAAAGACCTCCAAGATCATAAAGTTCAACCTTTGACCTCATACCACAATGCTCTAGAGACTAGAAACTTTCTTGTCAAAAATTGATCAAAAGTGGTGAAGTGGTGTCACAGTGTTACCCAGGCTGAAGAATCACACTGCTTTTAATAATTAGAAGTTTGCATGTTATATTCCTATGTAACTTGTGGAGTTAGACAAGTGTTTTTTCCCTTAGTCTTTAAAGGAATACCTTTTCACCTCACTGAATATTGCCTCTTTCTTTTACCTTCACAAACAGTGATATTCACTAAATATGGTTACAAGCCAACATAGTTGTTACTGCTTTTGTATCAAAGTAGCATGCAAACTGGAAAGCCTGGTTGGTATTCATAGCTGTGTGGTAAAAGCAGCAGAGAATCAGCTCAGAAGAATAGCAGTTCCAGGGCTTGACCAGCAGTGCTTGTGTAAGTGGCATAGGATCTTGCCGTGTTGGTATTCTCCATCTCCAAATGACTTGTACTTTGATTTGGAAGAAAAAATTAATAACTCTTTAAAAAACAGATTTAAAGTAGGCATATGCCATAAAATAGGTGAAAATATTATTTGCAGGCAATAACTAATAACCTTAATGCTTTTAAATAAATAAATAAACAGAAAAACTGAAACAACAAATGGGAGCAACTTGAATCTCAGGTATTGGCTGAGTGGCTAGTACATTGTGAATTATTACTAAATTTTTTATAATATTTGTAAAGATGTGGAACAACATTTTTGTTTTGAAGGAGTAATACTAGCTATAAGTTAGAAAAAGCTGTGTAAGTAAGTGTCAGGTAGTAAACTGATTATATACCTCTATTTTAAGATGTTAGCATTTTCTAAAAGGTGATTACTGGGTGAACTCTGAAATGAAAATTTCTGTCTCTGATGCTTAGCTTTGCTCAAACTTAGTTAACAGTAGGACTGAAATTGTGAGGACATTTTAATTTTTTGCTCGCTCTTTATGCTGCATTGAGACCATTCGTATCTGTAACTGAAGTCAAGATGAAGTAATGTAGGTGGGCTTTACAGAAGATAAATGCTGTGTGGACTGAAACATGTCATCATACCAATTAGGTCTAAATCCTGTTTCTACCAGAAGGCCTCCAGTATGATCTTCTGATTTGATGCTCTTCCTTAGTTTGTCAGAGAACTGTTTAATTGGCAAGTGTCTGTTAACAGTAACTGGAACTGCAAAGCTGGAATTAAAGAAGGTAAAAATCATGTAAAAGAAAAGCCTGTAGAACTGCATTTATATTTTGCTCTTTTATTTTTCTACATTACTTTAACCAATGTTTAATAGCACTGTATCTTATTTTTTACAACAAAATATTTTCGTGTATTCATTTCCTGCTTTTACTGAAAGCTTCATACAACAGTCACTAAATGTCAGCACCTAAATCTTCATAATATTGTCATTCTGTAGTGCAGTTTTGTTTCAGACCATGGTTAGAGATCTTGCTCTGTATTCAATGTTGTCTTATTTTTTTTTTGTCAGCACAAAATGTTTTTAAGGGGGAATAAACATTTACAGTGTATTGGTAGCAAGGCCATGGTTCTTACGTAAAACAAAGAGTTAACATTACTGTTCATCCATTAACTAAAGAATATAAAAGTTTTACTTCTCTCATTCTTGGTTTCTGTTTGCACGTGATAATATATGCTTTATGGAATGGTCAGGCTTCGATGTATCAAAAAACACCCAAAGAATGACTTTTTTTTAGTGGTAGGTGTGTATTTGTTTCCTTAAGCTTGTTTATCCAGGTTATAAACTGATCTACCTTATCAATTGGATATATATTATTGACCTTTAAAAATACAGACAATTCTAAAAACTTTGTTAGGGTCAAAAATTCAGATATCCATTAAGCTTCTTGAAGGAAGGGGAAAATGGAAGTAATAAAAATCCCCACCAATATAATTTAATGTAAGTAAATTCTTGAACATATTATTTTTATAAAAAGATACATTTTAATAATAGATGTTGTTCTATTCCTCAGTTATATTATGACTGAGGAAAAACATGATGACTGAGGACAAAACCATTGTATTGCAATGATTAGAACACCACTTCTCAACCTCCTTTATAGAAAACCCTATGCAAAACACTAAAAAACCCCACCCCAACAAAAAACAATCCCCCAAACCAAACAAGAAACCCCACCCCCCAAACTCCAGAGATCTATATCCTCAGCTGGTGTAAAGCACCACAGCATCTTTGAAGTCATACAGACACAGCTGGGTGCTGAGAATCCACCCCTGGAGATGTAGTGCATGGCAGCAGTCTGACACAAGACAGGGGTAGCCACAGGAGTTCCAAAGGACTCCAGCAGAGCAGGTTCAGACAAGTGCATTTCAGCCCACCCAGCATATTTCAAATGCTGTGCTGGTTATGTGGATTAAACTTTTGATGACATTTTTCATAACAAGAACAGCAGAAACAACAGGAATTTTGAAAATAAAGATACACTATTTAAATAGATGATAAAAATCTTAATACTAGTAGGTAGACATGTTAAATAAAAACTGTCTGCAGGTTTATAATAAATTAAAAATAACCTTTGGGTTTGAGTCTGCAGTATCTGCAGAGTCTGCAGGAGAAGTGATATAATTAGGCATCTGGATCTGTAGAGCTACTGGAGTGCATTTCAAAGTACTGCAGTGATATGAAACTAAACCTTTAACATAAATTATACAGTGATTTGTGTAAAATGATAAATTGATAGTAAGCAATTATGTTGGATCATAGTCAGTGAAGTGTCAGTAGACCAGGTAAATTGAATGTGCTGTTTGTTCATTTTCTGTGGAAGCAATGTAGGATACACAGGGCATAATTTCATGCTGGCACTTGTTAACGGATGAGTAATAAATCAGGCCACAGAACTCCTTAGAAACATGAAGAAGATGAAGCTGTAATTCAATAAAAATGATAAAGTGCTTTAAATGATCATTTGTTGTTTACTACATTGTTTCTCATGTCATGGTAGACATCAAAATGAACCCAATGAAATATGATAGTGCTCTAGAGTAAGTAAAACTGAGCCTGTTACTTACTGTAGTCAATATTTCCATGTATTTTCTGGTCTTGATGTTAGATTTAGTTTACTGTGGGATCAGAAGAGAAGCTTATAGTACAGGCTGAACTTGCAGAAGCATAAGGATCACCATAAATAATCTCTATCTTGCAATTTTCATTTGCAACAATGTGGATGTAAGAGGAAGGTAGAAAAAGAGCAAACTGGAAACAGTTCAAATCCAGTGTGTGTGGCCAGGGGGCCTGAAATACACTGTTCAGTTTTGTAAGTCAGAAAAGAGTTGCTGGAAATGTATAGAAATCTGAGAATTTATTCCAAGTTCCATGAGTGATAGCTGCTATAATATGGATGCTTCTTCCATGGCTTCAATCCACCTAAAAAGTAGAGGGGGAAAAAATGGTACATATAGAATTTTTTGCATTTTAAGAATAATAAGTATTTTAAGAACATAAAGTGTGAAGAAGACCGTGTTTTCCATCCCAGCTCTAATGAGGAACTATACTTCTGTGATTAAAGTCGGGACCTGAGTACTGGGATTCTTGCTTTCTAGTACAATCTCGACCAATAATTTATTGTAAAATCTCAAAGATAGTACAAGTGCTGTCCTAGAATAGGAAAGATGAAACTGATGAAATATGATTAAAAACAAGAAAACCTCCTATAAACACTCATTTCCTTTTCTATGTGTCTTGGGGTGCTGGCATTTTTATTACGAATTTTGTGATTATCTTATTATGTGGAAGCAGTAACATTAGAATGGGAAATCCGAACAATTGTTTGTTGATGAGAAAACTAAGACATGGATAAACTGAACATAGAAATTAGAAGTTTCTGTACAGTAATCACCTTTTAGCTATAACTCTTGAGGCTCAGTCTCCTCTTTACCTACAGAAGGGAGCAAATTCTCCTTCCTGAAGGAACAGAAAAGCACGAGGTAGATTTTTAATGTCAATCATGCCAGTCACATGCAATTTGGCTTAATCAAAACTCTGAAAGCTGTTTGTTTCCTCTGTTAGGAAGGCATTCTGAAGTGAAGGACAGGAAAATCCCTACATAAGCACACTGGCTAATGTGGAAGTCTATTCCCATACCTGTGTGCTGAATTGCTATCCTCTGCTCGGAAGCTATAAAAGAGAGTCTGTTTGTGGTAGAGATGAAAAACTGTATCCATACTTCCTTCATCCTTTTCTGGGGCAATGGTGAAACCCAACAAAGGCAGACTTTCTGTAGCAACTTTGTCCTGAAAGCAAAGTGAACCAAAATTTAGAGAGAAGGCTTGTAACAGTTCGAGGGTCTTTTCTGAAAAGGAAATGATTCAACACCTCTGTGACAGGGCTGCAAAAGCAGCAGTGTGAATGCTCTGCTGGACTCATGGCTCTTACCCTAAACAGGAGCAGTGCCTGTGTACTGCATATTTTTTGTCTAGTATGAGTCCTGAACACCACCTCTCAAAGTCCAGTTCTTTATGATCATCCACATGGCCATGAAGGTCAAATTAGTCATTACTTTGTTGGCTGTCCTTGACATAATGGTGCAGGAGGCAAACCCACGATTACTGAGAGTAGAGCAATAGCTCTGAAAGCCTGAGACTCACTTCCAGTTATGTTCCTTTCAATCATTTTTATTTGCTGGCTGCAAGTAGTAGTCCTTTTGGTACCTTGTCATTTCCTTTCACAGCACTAGTGACATTTTTAGAAATATGGTCTTTCTCAAGCAGCGCAGATGCTTTCCAAAAGGCTGCTTGGAAATTTCCTAGTTAGTAATGCAATTAATCTTTAATTTACTCCCAAGAAACTGGAATTTTGCTTTCCAGACACGGCTTTGTACAAGTTAAAGAAAACAATAACCCTTAACCAAATTTCAGTTTAGCTATTACTGATAGCTGCAGTATTGGTCACTGTATTTAGGTAGTGATTATATGTCTATGTTGCCTTTGCCTCTGCTCTTAGAAGGTAAATTGCAGACTGGGAATGTAAAGTAAACCCTTGTTGCTTTTTCCCAATTGTTGAGCCAGAAATGATCACTTTTAATGTTAGCTGAGATAAGGTATATGTGTTAGATACAGAATTTGATGCTAGTGGCCTGAACTGCTGGCCAAATTATGAATTCTTTTGCGACTCAATCTCCTCATCTGTTTAAAGGGGGGAACATTGCTTCATGTAACCATCACACGGGTGATGGTGATGCAAGTTTAAATAACTGATGTTTGCAAAATATTCTAAGGACTTAAAGAACCAAGTATTGCTTTTACAGGTTTTTGCATTCTATATCCTTTATTTGAGCAAAATGAATTTTTATGTTTTTGCTTATGAAATCTATCCATTATAACCAAACTTTATATCACACTTCAAGTTTATTTGTGTTGCAGCTATTATAAAATAAGAAAAGGGACCTCGAAAAGACAAAATACAGAAAAATAATCTAGTTGACACCCAGCCTCTCTGGCTGTAAGGAGGAGCTTACAGGCCAACACAGCAGGCATTATTCTCACTTCTGCAGACTGCCTCCTGTCTTTCCCTGTTGGTGCTAATTGGACAAGTATGTCCTATTTATACTTGCAAAACTACAAGGTTCTCCACCCCACCAGAAATGGATCATAGTACTATCTATCTACAAAAGTACCTGGCAGTTACTAAGTCCACCAGAGAACCAAAGGATCTTGAAGTCTTTAGGTATAAATATGTATTTTAAGGTTCACAGTGGTTGACAATTTATAATAGCATGAATAGTAAGAAATCAAATAAAGAAGGGCAGTGTGTGAAGGCTGCCAAGGTCCAGCTAGGACTGTGGCTGAGCCAGTCTGTTAGGACCAGGTCTCAGAAGCAGGTAGTTTTAAGAACTGCTGTTTATACCTTTCCCATTTACTGGTCTCCTGTCTGTAGGGAGTAAAGAAGGGGTCTCAGATAGGAAACAGTTTCAAGTCAGATTGCACAGTACCTCGTTTGCTATGTAGGTGTAGAGGACTTTGCCTTTGATAACAAACCAGCGTTTCTTCCAGTGTCTTTTGCCTCCCTTACATCTGCTGAGGTAACCACTGATGGTAGCTCCCTCTCCTGAGGCTGCCACCTGGAGCAGGGTAGGAGAAATCAGGATATGTAACAGTAAAGGCTTTCCCCCCCCTGATTATGCATGTTTGCATCACACCAACCAGCCAAGTGAAACCATAAGTGGACCATTAAAAGTATTGATACAGAAGAAATATAAGCATGGTATTATGGTTCTTTTTTACC
This sequence comes from Acanthornis magna, assembly GCA_036785705.1. Taxonomy (NCBI): domain Eukaryota; kingdom Metazoa; phylum Chordata; class Aves; order Passeriformes; family Acanthizidae; genus Acanthornis; species Acanthornis magna. Next base: position 209,191 of record JAWUZG010000049.1, on the reverse strand, counting down.
TGTTCAAATATTTATAGTTAAACTTAGTTCTCGGTAACTCTGATGGAAAATATGCAATTGAGTTATTATTGAGGACAATAAGTTTACAGTTATGTTCTGAAAAGCCAGACTTGTCCCTTTTCCCACATCTTGTGTTTTTTGGTGGTTTTTTTGTATTTTAAAAGTACATACTTCCAGAAGTGAATTACAGTCTTGTGGCCGAACACTTTTAAGATGTGGGTATATTTACTGCCTTGCTATGGTTTTATATTAATTTATGTTAATCACTTGATGATGACTTGGTTTCATTTTTGACATAATATTTCTGAGAAGACCTGCTCCTCTCATAGAAATATTTTGAGGTCCAAGTATTTAATGTTCTTAAAAATCCAGATTTTAAGTAGATGGAACTATACACATGCACACACAGAGTGCAGTGTACATCATTAGTTGCAGTAGGAAACTGTAGAACTTTAGAAACAAAGGGCAGAGATTTGAAACCAGCTTTTGTAACACTGATAAAAGAGACAACTGAGAATTAATATAGCAGTGTTTTGCAGCAGAACAGAAATGTTCCAGGACCTGGTGTAATGCTATTGTGAGATAGTTCATGTTAATAAACATGTTCTTCCTCCCTGTGGATAGAAAGGTGATGCTTTTTTCCTCATGGGGTTGAAATTCTGCCTGCTGGCTCTTTTAGTACTCAGTTTGTGTTTGTACTACATGCTTATATCTTTGGCACAGTTTCACAAACAAACAAATCTCAAGAAATTCCAGTGTCTCGACTGTACAATGAGTTCAGCAGATGTTTGCATCTAGTCTCTTTAATGAAATAATAAATGCCTGCAGGAAATGGGAGTACCTTACTATGCTCAAGTTCAATGGGCAGCTTAGCTACCTAGAATACATAAACATGATTGGCACCTTGTTCCTGGGAAGAAAACTAATATAATTGGAAAAATCATGATCCCTTTGAAATCAGTGGGAATTTTGTTTACATTGGTGGAATCAAGATTTTACCCATTTGATTTGAAATAGTTTTGTTTGAGCTGGAGGGAAAGTACCTGATTAAACACGTACGCTCTTAAATTGATTGCCAAGGACTTCACTAAGTCTATTCTCTAAGTAAGTGTTATTTTATTTCTCTTGAAATTAAAGTAAGATTTCAGAAGTAAGAGTCTTGTCAAGAAAGGTAACTGATGAACAGTATGTCTTGCTCAGTTGATCAGCCCTCTCATTCTATCTAGTACCTTGAAGGCGTTTTAATTTTTTCAAGACTTCATAGGCTGATGAGCAAATTTAAGTACCATACTCTAACTGGGTTTCTCAGTGGGCTGAAGACACTTCTGTGGTATCTTTAGAGCTTGGAGTATTTTTCTATTTTAAACACTACTGTGAAAAACACAAAAGAAATAATGGCATGATGAAAGTAATCTAAGGCATGTGCTGAGCCCATTGCACACAGTATAAATTAAAAACATAGCTGCTGAAATATGAGTGCACAGTTTTCTATAGTTCCTTGCCTTTCTCAGGCAGCTTGGTCCTACCTCCATGAGAGCTGAAGGGATTCTCTTCGGCTTCTTAAAAGATGAATAATGAATACTGTGGAAGACAGAGGAGAAGGCACTACTTGAACACCTAGGTGAAGTTGGAGGGAAGCTCACACTTAGTGGCCGCTCTGCAAGATTAAGAAAATTCAGAAAGGGAAGGTGGAAATGGATAAGTTAGTACACATCAGGCTAGGGGTAAGAGACACGTGACACACTAATGCAAGTGACTAATGAAAATGCAACACCTCCTCTATACCCAGTTTTTATTTTAGCCTTTCTTTCAAATCACGTCTTTAAGTCTGATGAGTAGATTCCATGGCACCCTCAGTTAATGGCAGTAACCTACAGTTTCTTGAAAAAGGCCTGCAAGAAAGCTGACAAAGCACAAAACACAGCTTGTTTCTTCTAATTTAGAATGTGCATTAAGCAAATGACTTTGACATCTTTCTCCTCTATGTTCTGTAAAACCTTGCAGGATAGATTCACTAATGCAACATTCTTTCTGTATGAACCATTCTCTTTGAATTCTTCATGGGAGACAGTTATTTGTCTCTGAAAATTTCCATTAAGCCCACTTGTCTGAGTTCATATCTTCATGATTTCACTTCTGGCAACACACATTATTTGAAAGCTCTTAGGAAACACAGCATTCGTTTAGCCCAAATATGAGTTACTGCTTCTGCTTCTGGACACACAGTGGTTTGGGGATGCTTTCTTGGCTGTTGTGACAGCATCTATTTATGTGTTGTCTTGGCTAGTGTGAATTTCTTTAATCCAGATGGAAAAATTAAATTTCATCTGTCCATACCTTTTTATTCTTGGCAATATAATAAGCTTACTTCTAGAGAGTATCTGCAGGAGTAGTTGTGCAAGAAAATTATTTCCTGCTCACACTCTGCTCATACATTTGCAACCCCTCTCCCCCTTTTGTCTTTGATTTGGATGTGTACTTAAATCAGAAAAGAGACTTATATGGTAGGATAATAATACAGAGTTCTAGATAGGCAGTAGCTCTTCTGCTTTGAATTCATGCTTTCATCTGTAACTAGATTAACTTGCCCTGTAGAAAAGCTCTTAGTGACTCTGCACTCTGACTCAGCATTTCTTTTTGTAAAAGCTACAACATGGATGAGGACAGTGAAGAACGATAATGACATGGTTTTACTTTAATGGAGAATTAATTAGAAATGACAGGGAAGAGTTATCACCTATAACTACATCACAGAATAAAATAGTTCAGTTAGAAACAACCTACAACAATCTAGTCCGACTGCCTGACCAATTTAGGGTTGCCCAAACATTAAAACATGTTATTAAGGGCATTGTTTAAATGTCTCTTAAACACTTAAAGGTATGGGGTATAGCCCCACCTCTCTAGAAAGCCAGTTCCAGTGTTTGGCCAGCCTCTGGGAAAAGAAAGGTTTCCTCATGTCAGGTCAGAACTTGCCCTGCTGAAGTGCTGAACCATGCTCATGTGTCTTGTCACTGGATCAGAGGGAGAAGAGATCAGCATCACTCTTTCCATGTCCCCTCCTCAGGAAGATGCAGAGAGCAATGACGTCACCTCTCAGTCTCCTTATCTTCAAAGGAGACAAACTCAGAGTCCTCAGCTGCTCCTCTTAGGACATAGTTTTTATCATTATTCTGGTTTCAAAAGGCCAGGGGAGCTCTCAGAGAACCTGGTTTATAATCATAGAATTCCAGAATGGTTTGAGTGGGAATGAACCTTAAACCTCATCTCTCTGCCATGGGCAGGGACACCTTCCACTAGACCAGGTTGCTCCAAGCCCCATCCAACCTGGCCTGGGACACTTTCAGGGATGGGCTAGCTGTAGCTTCTCTGGGCAACCTCTGCCAGGGTCTCATCACCCTCTGAGCAAAGAATTTCTTCTGTATATCTAACCTAGTTTCCCTTCTTTCAGTTTGAAAAAACAGTTTGCTAAACTTGATTTTATGGCTTGCTAATCAGTTTTAGCTGCCATACAGCCTGGCCCTCCTAGAACCTCAATACACATTCCTCAAGCTTGAAATGAGGAATACTATTTAACAAAATACAATATACTAGGCAGGTCCTAAAGCCTCCCCATTATACAAGCAGGAAATTGATTTGTCAGTTTTGCCAAGAATGAAGGAATCTTACCTCTTTTCTTAAGTTCCGCGTAGCAGCTATCACAGACTTTGGCTGCTTGATCTTTGAGGTACTTCATGGGGTATTTGTTTCTTGAACAATTTCGACATACAATCTGTTCCAGCAAGAAGAGATGCACATAAATACAATTTAAATTTATAGATACACATATACAAAATGAATCCCCTGAGCTGGCTGGGAGAGGAAGTTGGATAGTGGACCAGACAAGACGCTCTCCCAAACTTGTGGCAGTCAGGAAAAGTCTGCTGATTGAAATGTGATTGCTGTAGGTTTACACTGTTGTAAGCCAAGCAGAACTGGTCTCTGTGTCTGGTTGCACACCATTGCTGTGTCCTTTTCCCCATGAATTTATACCTTCCCTACCACTGAAAAATAGAAAGACCACTTTAATACTACTTCTGTTTTCATAGCTTTGTCTTAAGCAAGCTTGCATGTTCTTCCAAACCCTGTGTAGGTACAATCTGATTTTCTCTGTGGAATTAGAAAAAAAATTAAGTTAAATGCTTTTTTACACTATCAAAAATTGCTGGTAGTTTTACTAAAAAGAAAAAAAAATCAGGTTAAAAGACACCCATGTTTTAAAGCAGGACTGCAGGTTTATACATACAAGCAAATCTCTAGAGTCGGGGGTTAAGGGACGAAAGCAAGAAAGCTTACAGATCCCCTTAGCTTTAGAGCAAATGGCAACAGCTCTTCAATGGAGCACAAAGGAAACTTTCCCTTTAGTCTCTGATCAAACCATGCTCTACTGCTGAGTTTCTTCACTCTTCTTGGAAGGTAGTTTTACCAGCTGTTATTAGGGACACAACATGGAGTAGTTGTGCTACTGCTCTGGTCCAGAACAGAGCCTGTATTTTTAGTGTATTGTTTCATTGTCTCTAGAGCTAGCTGTTTATCAGGTATAATGGCTGCACTCAACAACAATTATCCTGTCAGCCTTTAACTACTAGCCTTTGGGAGTTAATTTGACCTTAAGGCAAGGTTACTGTTATTTCTTCTATGAGCAGTAGAAACCTAACTACCTAATTTAGCAAAGCACTCTCTAGTTCTGTGAGAAGTCAAATTCTGGTCTTGATGTTGCTACAAATTTTCAGGTTACAGCAGCGGCAGCCAGTATTCTAGAGGTGTGAATATATCCCCCCCACCCTGAGAACCTTGCACAGCTCTTACCTTCCCGCAGGCATGGCAATGATGTCTCCTCAAAGTGAGGGTAAAGTCACAGCCACAGTTCATGCACATCATAACATGGGACACGGGCACCAAAGTAGGAGGCCTCTCACCCAAGGGTATTCCAAGCTTTTCCCTTAGCTTAAAATCAAAGAAGAATAAATGAAGAAGCATCCACACTTCCAAAGTCCACTCAGTCAGCCCTTTTCCATCACATACAATTCTCTCATTTCAGTCTACTTTCATCTGCTAAGATTCCCAAATTTTCTCATTCCTAATGCACTTATGTAAGTGACATACAGCTGCTTCAGCATTGCAAGATAAGTACATGCTGCTATTCAAGCCAGAGTCACAACAAGTAAAAATTCATGTAAATCTATTTTTGGTCACGCCCTGACACTCTTCCACATCAGACAAGTATCTGACTAATTGCATATGAAAATTGCAGGTAGGAACATGAGTTAAAACCATCTTTTCATTAGCAGTTTTTGAAATAGTATTCATAAAAAGCTCTACAACCTTCAGTCAAAACAGCACCCAAGCTCTTTGTCATTACACCTTGGGACAGTTATGTGATAAGGGAAGAGAGAGTAAAAAAACCAGTAAAACCAAAGATGAATTTACCCCACTCCAAATCTCTCCATGCTTTCTGGTTGATCTCAATATATGTAAGCAGCTATAGAAAATGTATTTGCTGTTCCTAGTTCTTGGAATGCACCACATGACAGTGATATTCAGGTGCCTTTGCTCCAAGCCCAGGGAGACACAATCAATGTGGAACTGAACCCAATCTAATAAGCTGTGCTGAGAAGCTGTGCTACTTCAGGTTCAGCACCAAAGTATTATGGGTACCCCATTGTCAATTCACAACAGCTCAGCATTTGGCACTAGTAGGACAAATTTTTGTGCCTTTGAAGGATTGTTTCCTCTGTGGAAATTAGACTTCTGCAGACAAATAGGATCTAAACACAGACAAATCAAATTCCTCCAAATTTCTCCATGTACACATTCAAGCTTACACCAGAAGCACAGCTGCAAAAGAAATTATTTTTTCATTTGTTGAAAAAGGATCTGGTTTAGATTGCTAAACTGACTAATTTCTAATTTTTTTTCCTGTTAAATATTTAAAAGTAGAATAGATGCAGGCCAGAAAAAAAAGCCTGTTTTGGTTTTGAAATAATTTTTTACTTTCTGAGATGTTCAAAAATATTCATAGAATGGCTGAGTTTGGAAAGGAACTCTGAAGGTCACCTGATCCAACCACTCTGCTCAGGCAGAGCCACATAGCACTAGTTGACAAGAGCTTTGTCCAAGTGTCTTCTGAACATCTCCAAGGATGGAGACTCCACAACCTCCTTCGGCAACCCTGGGGGCCAGAGCTTAATCATCCTCAGAGTGAAAAAGTGTTTGCTCCTGTTTGAAGGCGTCTCCTGTGTTTCAGTTTGTGACCATAGCCTCTAGTCCTATCACTGGACACCAGTTCTTCTGGACGGTTCTTCTTTGGACCCTCCAGGTGTTTGTACACTAGAACCTGAACCTTCTCTTCTCTTGGTTGAACAGTCCCTTTAGGGACCTTCTCAGCCTTTCCTCCCATCTGAGGTGCTCCAGTCCCTTTGTTGGACTCTTTCCAAGCTTTCCATGTGTCATATTGAGGAGCTCAGCATTGGACACAGCACTCCAGATGTGGCCTCACCAGCACTCGTTCTTATTTAGTAAAACTGGGGTTCTACATAACTCCAGTTACGTATTACTTTTTACCAGATGCATTTTTTGCCTTCTTAACTGGGAGTAGTACAACTAAAAATAATGAGATAATAATATGCATAATTGTGCTGGTACAATTACAATATTGCTGGTAGTGACTTTATTGTGTATATGATATTAGTATAACTAATGGGTAGGTTGCTTTTTTTTTTAACCTATGAAGTTTGTAGCTATTTTTAATTAATCCAAAATAGCTATTACTTTGTAGTAGTGACTAGCTTTAGGACAAAATAATCTTCCTCCAGAAGAATCAAGCAAAGACCACAGAGTAGGGAGTGTGATTAACATTTCAGAGGTGGCCCCTGAGCTGTGATGAGTTTCATTGTTCAAGCTTGGCATACTGGTTTAAATGAAAATAGAATGTCTGGCTACTAGGAACTCTGCATTTTATAACCCTCCTCCTTTCCTTTCTCTCTCTTTCCCTTCCCTTTTCAAACATTGAAAGATTTGACCTCCTTTTACCTCCACACTGCTGTGGAAAGTCGAAGTCTTGTGAGCTTTGAAGTCATCTGGGATGTGTTTGCTGATGCAGCTGTACCAGTCATCCCTTTCTGAGCAAGAGCTGGGGAATGAAATACAGCAGAGCAGTCAATGCCATGCACAGAAGGGACTGAAACAAGTTGATCAGAGGAGGAAAGCTTCACTTTATGAATGTTTGCTTTTCCCCACTACAGCACTGATAATTTCCTGACCAGGAACAAAATTGACTGTTGGACATATTCAGAGGGATGATTAGTGTAGCTCCATGCTTAGGACTGTGGCTGAGAAGGAATGCCCAGAAAAATTTTCAAAGTAGTCTCTGGCTTTGCTAAAAGCTGCTCAATCCTAGATCACACAGGACAATATGAAGTGTCTCTTTTTCTTCTGTCTGCCCTATCTTTTAGGCACTCTAGTGCATAGAGGGTTGGCATATATGGGTTGCTCAAAGTAAGCGTGTTTATGCTCATCTCCTCAGTGGGACGCTTAGATGAATTGCATGTTGGAAAATGCAGAAGTGTATCACCCACGGTAGAGATGTGAATGATTCAATTTTCATTTAGCTTCTTCACAGACAACCTCCAGTCTCCTGGAACAGAAGAAACCAGGACAGCAATTTGTGAAGGAAATTGGGCGCTCCTTGGAGTTGCAGTTATGCATGGAGGCCAGTAATTCTCCAGACTGGCCCCTAGATGCCCCCTGTGCACAAAGCAAGCACTTTGCGTTTCCCTGCCAGTCCAGCTATCCCCAAAAAGCAGCAGGGCTCTTAATGCCGTTATTTCACAGATGCATTTTGCTCTGTTACAACCATGAGGTATCTTTCCTGTTTTAGCTGTTTTTTCTGCTGTGACTTCAAGCTGTGTGCTTCCTGTTCATCTGAAACTCTGCACAACTCTAGTGGTTTCTAGCCTCAGTCACAGGAGGGAATGCAACTCAGTGTGGTCTCCCCTCTCCAAATCATACCAGCCACTCACATTAAAGCTACCCATGAGACTTTGTTGTAAAAACTTGCAGTGGCATCATTGCCAGCTGTTGCTCAGCTGTGATTTCCTCACACTGTCCTCATAAAGACCACCAAACAAGACATCTGAGAACAATTTGTGTTTTGTGGTCTTAAAAAAAAAGGAGCACAAAAAGAGAGGAAATGCCAGATTTTCTTGATCTTTGGCTTGCCATCCCTCTGCACTATGAGCATAAGCCTTTGCCTGAAAAACAGAAGCCTGTGCAAAATTCAACTATCCTGGAGCAGAAACTCTGAACTAGTGTATGTACTACAAATTGGCTAACCTCTAGAAGCCAAGGAGCTATGTTACAGGAGATCACCTCTGTTGAGAGTCACACTACTAGTCATAGAGTCCCAGAATGGTTTGGGTTAGAAGGGACCTTAAAGATCATTTCATTCCAACCCCCTGCCATGGGGCAGGGACACCTATCACTAGACCAAGTTGCTCCGAGTTCTATTCAGCCTAGTCACTCCTTATTACTACCAAAGTTACCACCTGTCAAATTACACTTTCTAAGAAATTTGAAGATGCCTATGTCTTCCAGACACATCATGTTCACAGCCTAGAAAACACTAAAAGAAGTCCTGACTTTCCTGACTTACACCTTTCTTTTGCTAGTTCTTTCATGGAAATTCTCTTCACCTGAGAATTAAGATATGAATTTAAAAAACCCCAAAAAACACAAAGGAAATCATGGCCCATATAGTGATGGAAATTAAAGGCACTTTAGGAAAGACAGGTAAGAAGACATGCTATCAAAAGTCTGATATCTAACTGGCCCCTTTAGCCTCTTCTACACTCAATTAAAAATCTCTAGGAAGTAATCGCAGGTTATTAGTCACCAAATGGGGGAATAATACCTGTCTGCGGATGAGTAGGATCAATTATGTCAATTTGCATAGGCCTGTTCTTAATTAGCTATTCGACTGGTTGTGTAAAGGCTCAGAGGAATTTTTGCTGAACCTCTGAGACTCAGAGAAGCTTAGCCCTTGATTCGCCATTGCCATATTTGGTCCTGGTGGGATTTTTGGGATGCATCTTCTGTGCTGAGCTATCAGTTATCCATGTTGGCTCATATATTCCTCATTAAGCAAATAGAAAGAGGGGGTCAAGGTGTCACTGCATTCCAGTGGACAGCAGGGGACATCCACAGAACACAGAAATTGGACCGGGATGGGATTTTGTCATAGCTCTACCACTCTTGCTCTAAATTAGCCTTTTAGGAGATAATATTGTCTGCATTCTTCTAGTATTTTCTCTGGTATTTTATATAAGCACCACAGGATTGTCTCTGTGTCCAAGAGTAATACTTTTGAAATGCAAATAAAGATATAAGAGCATGTAAGCCTTCTCCATAAAGGTGATGTGCTCAGATCTGTTAGCAGCTCCCTGCTAAACTATTGGTTTAAACATGGCTCTTCAGGTGAATGAGACATTTTCAGCAGGAAATGGAAAGACTTTACAGTGAGTAAAGTCAGATAGCCATGCTGGCTTCTGAGCTTTGGTCATCTTTTGTCTACTGCCTTTAGTCCTTTCACTCATGCTGTATTTCCTCAGTGCATTCACCTTGTCTCATGTAAGTATAAAGGCTTTGAGGTTTGCATTGTGGTTGTTAACAACTGGCCATTAGTGCAGGCTTGCAGCACCTCAGTGTGAGCAGTAAAATATACAGCCTTTAGGGACACTTGAAGCCTTCTGCATTTTTGCCTTTAGTGCTTCTTTTGGTGAGTATAGCAGGCCAAGGATGTTGTGCAATGGAGTTAGGAGAGCATTGTGGCTGTTGACTCGCTGGTGTCTCATCAGCTCTGCCAACCAGTACAAAAACAGAGAGGAAGAACTGCTCTTGGGCGACACAGAATGAGTAGCAGAAAGAAAGGGAAGGGGCTCTATCCTAGTCTCTGTCTGTCTGTTATCAGAAGGGTAACCTTAGTCTCAGGTCCTGGTTCTATCTACTGCCTAATAAATATAGCTCACAGTGGTCTCACATACTTTAATTAAGCATGGACTTGATATGCGTACAAAAGGCAAAAAACATCTTAATGCAAGCAGTGCATCCCAAGCTGCTCACTAGGAACGACAACTTCAGCTGCCCTGGGAAAAGGGGACATATAGCAGAATTTCCCCTCTACAATATGGAAGGACTGTACAAATCCTGGTTCTGTAACTGGCAGATAATTCAGAATTACTGTGAGTATATTTTGAGGATTGTGATGAGTGTGCAGGTCTAAGAAAATCTCAGATATGATTATGGTTATAAAAGGAAATGGACCAAAAGGCTTTGACAGGTAGCTGAGCACTTTCCACAGATGGTGAGTGCTCTGGGAAGGACGAGAGCTCCAAATTCTGATTCTGAATAAGAAAGTACCCCCCCACCCTCCCTGGTCTTTCTCTTGCAATGTGTAATTTAGGAAGTCAGCTGTATTTCTAGGCATTCTGTTGCACTCTGTAGTTGCAGACTGATGGTGGGACAGTCAGTACTTAAAAGCATTGAAGACCTTGTTATTTGGAAGACTTAATTTTAATACCACTGCTAGTATGCTATGTCTTTTGTAATAAACTACATGTGGAAAAGAAGTCCGCTACCTTTCTGCTATAGCTGTAGGTGAATTAGCAGGATAGATTTGGTCTAGAAGCATGAAAAATACAGTACACTGCTATCTTCTGATCAGAAACTGACCTACAATCTCTTTTTGGCACTGGCTTGGGATCCTAGGAAAGAGATCTTGAGTCCCAGTTGCAATCAATACTAGCAGTACATAAACTCATTAAGTCCTTCTATTAGAAAAACCCATGAGGTTGCCAGGAAGGTTTAATTTTGACTTTGTTGCTTAAGCAATATTAAATGCTTTTGTATCTGTTGCATGGTATTACCTAATTACTATTTTCTCCAGCAGTTTTACAGCCCTAGGGGTATGAGGTAAGAAGGAAACTTATAAAAGGGAGATATAACAGATTCCTAGTGTCACAGGGAAAGAATGTGAAAGATAATGGAAAGTACTCAGGTTTCTTCTTTCCTTCTCTTTAAGATGCTAACAAGAGCCAACTACTAATCTTTATGGATTACATTAATTGAATTAGTTACAGTTCATGAGCATTAGTAATGAATGTTGATTGTGTAATCAAGTACTCAGCCATTGTCTGTCAGAACAGCAGACTGAAACTGAGTTAAAAAAGAGTGAGACACCGTTTCTGTCTTGGGTATTGGTTGGACTAATCTAGAGATACAGCTCTAGAATGTAACACCATCTTCTGTTGGCTTTGCTTGGCCCAGTTTTGGGTAGTGGGGGGCCACAAAGATGGCTCCTGTGAGAAGCTTCTGGAAGCTTCCACCATGTCCAGCAGAGCCAATCCCTGATGGCTCTGAAGATAATGGACATGCCGCTGGCCAAGCCTGGGCCAACTGGAGAGGTTGGTTATGCCTCTGTGAAGACATATTTAAGAATAAATCAAAACAAAGAGTGCCCGCATTCTCCACCAAGATGTCCTAGGTGCCTGGCATTTGGTCAGGGTCAAACCATGACACCTCTGCCATGCGCATTTGGGAACAGTACCTGGCTGACAGGGTCAGGCAATGTTCATCATATTCAATCTTCAGGACGTTTTGGACTTTCTCTATCACTGGGCGACTGACCTAGAAACAAATGCCGTGAACACGAATGTGGACATGAATCAAATTGTTTATAACCAGTACACCATACAAGTCCTAGTGCATATCTTCTCTGATATCCCAACCATCTGTTTCACATTTCAATGAAAAGAGATGGGCATTAGGGTTTTTTGTATTGCTGTTGTAATGAGGAAAGATCTCTATTTCAGTATGATGGTGGCGCTGAAGGAAAAAAATCACATAATCCAGCCTATAAGGATAAAGTATCTATGAAGGTTCAGGTTTAATATGACAAGCTTAGGATATGTTTCGTTTGACAAGTGTCAGAGCATTTTGGTCTATGCTTGTAATGAATAGAAATCACTTTTTTCTGACATGCAGGCAGTATATAGTGAAGCACTTCAGTGAATGCCTGTCTGTAGCAAGGCCATTTAAGAGCAAAAAAACCCCAAAAACTTAAAAGCCACAGCTCAGCTAAAATGTTTTCCCTACCACGGAATGTATTAATAGCCCACTAATAGCAGCCAGTGAGAAGAAACATAGCTTCATGGTTTCATATGTTTTTATTAACAAGCAACATTATGCTAGTGACTCAGTGTTTCAAATGTACCTCAGTAAGTACATGCTCAGCAACTCTTTTTCACTTAACAGTAGAATATTTTGTTAATTCCTAGGAATTGCTGGAATCCCTGAGTTAGTTTTAAACTCTCGGGGGGTCCCTGGGGTGATGAGCCTCCCACATTTTCACAACACACCTTAACATTCCCATGTCATTCCACTGGAATTAATGATTAGTTATTCTCATCTTGTGTGTTTTCTACATTGTCAGACTCCTGACTTGTCACTTCAAATCCTCTTTCACATAAATACAACTTGTAATATTAGCTATAGAACAGTTATGAAGGTTCTTGGCAGAAGGTATGTCATGGATGGCTCGATAAGAAGCAAAGACCCCTTTGGTCTGGTATCTCCTGTTGCACAGGTACTGGTGCCAATGAATACTTAGGGAAAGAGTGTAAGGACAGATGAATTGTGTCTGAAATTTATAAACTTAGTGAAGAGGAAACTGGTTTTGTATCACTGCATGAAATTGCTCCCAATACATCTTTTTCCCATAAAGTTGGCTAATTGCTTTTTGAACCCATTAATGCTTTTGATGAAAACAGTTAAAAGGCATATGAAAACCAGGCTTGTTTAAATTTTGAGTAGCAGGAGTTTAAAACCAGGCAGACTAAGCTCTAGTGAATACATTGAGAGGAACAATCATGCATTGGCTGGAGACAAAATGGGATAATAATTTTTTTCTGTTTCCTGTTTCATGATCAGAGGGGAACTCTGATTTTGGCTTGTATTATTTATGCAGCCTGAATAAGGCTGTCATACTAAGTTACCGACTTTGAGATAATATTTTTATGTTTGTTTTATACCATTTTTCCTTCTGTCTCCTGTAAGAGACATGGGAATGCCCTGCTAACAGGTCCATCCCCTCCTTCCCCTGCTGGATATGAGACAGAAACCAGCAAAGCACTAACAGCTCACTATAAAACTTTAATTCAAGCTTATAATACAGATGAAGCATTACCTTCATGCCTGAGAGAGCCAAGGTGTTTTTCAGTCGGTATTTGCCATCTTTCTGGGGATATGTGTACAGCAGAACATCATTCATCTATATGAAAAAAAAGACAAAATCAATAATTTGCAATATGGCTCGCAGGCCTGCCTGCGTATTACTCCTGGGAGGGATACCCAGAACAAGCAGTAACTTGATGAATTGCTGGGACTGTTACTGAAGACAGGCCCAAGCAACACAGCTTAGATCAAAACATGCATGTCCACAAAATTCCAGGGAGTCTGCATCCAGAACTTTATTTCTTACCATTTTTGACTGTTGCTAATGGCTAAGAAAGTAGAGAATGAGCTCTTTTTTATCCAGCGTGGTTGAAACAGCCATATGGTTTTAAAGGCAATTACATGTTCAAGTTGGGAAGGCAGGTTCTGCATTTACTACCTGGCAATACCAACTAACTGCAGGATGCTGCAGGTCATGGAGGAACGGTTTGCATATTGGAGAGTAGTAACTGTACTTCACTGCTAGCAAAACTCACCCAGACATATGACAGCTTTGCTGGGTCCGTGGGCCGCAGCAGAGAAGATGGAAGGGCAAAAATGAGAAACATCTTTTCATTTTATGAGGAAAAGGAATCCATACCTCAACACCCCAAATATCTCCATGTTCCCACAGCTCCTTGTAGAATGCATGTTTTTCAAACAGCTTCATACTGAATGGGATCAGATCTTCCCCACTGAGTGCTTATCTTAATCATAGACATTATCACAGCCTTTTACCTCGATGCCAACAAATACATGGAACAGTAGAACTGGACCTTGTAGGTCTTTCCTGAACTCCCCTTACTACTAGAAGGAGTAGCAGTATTGGTGGCTTTAGCACTGCCAAAGAAACGTCTGTCTGCATGCATTCCTTGCTTTACTTGAGTGACCAGGTCACGTTCTCTTGCTGTCTTTCCCAGGCTTCTCACATCAGTACCTATTTGCATACACTCAGTCAGACCCTTGACTACTGTACTGGGATACTACGAACAGAGATTGCAAGGCAATGTGAAGCCATGAAAACTGAAGAATGATTTGGCACTAAAATATTGTATCCCTCGTGACTTGAATTACTGGGGTCTTGATAGTATTGCCTGACCACCTGAAAGTGCTGGTATAAAATTTTCACTAATTTGCTTGCCTGAAAAACAAAACAGAGAGTGTAGCCTCTTGGATGTTTTCTTAAAAAGTCATAGCTCAGCTTTCTTACAGAACAGAAGCAATGTTTAAAGAAAAATTACATGGAATCAATACTCATGGGATTAAATCCTTATCACCTGAGACTTAACAGCAAAACGGTTGTTGCCTTTCTTAAGACATGAATTCACTCATGGGCACTAGATGATTAAGTAGTTGTCTGAGTCACAGCAAAACAGGCTCATATGCTTTAGCAGTACATCTTTAAAATGCAGATTCCAGTTAAAATGAGGCAAAACATACTGAAAAGTGACTTTTCCCAGAACTTTTGTCTCAAATTTTACTACTTTTAAAGATCAAATTGAGTTTATTGAGTAGGACCAGCCAATATTTTTGTAGAAAATACTGAAACATTTCATTCTAGTATTTTAACAAAAAACCCCTCCCATCCTCTCTTGCACTGGCCACTCCACTGTGTATCTCTTTGTCCTTCTAATAAGTCTTATCTCCTTCAAAGCTCTTTTAAGAGAGTTAAAGGGAGTCTTTTACGTAACAGTTTAAAGCTCTTCTAATATAACGCTTGTCAGCTGAGGATATAGAAGCATACTATCACGTTAGAATAGTAGTGTTATGTTCTCTTCTCTGTAGTCTGAAGTTGGAGCAACAACACAATAGAATTTCCTTAGAATAAGATGACAAATTGCTTTTCACAGTTTTTCAGTGATTTACTTACTGTTCCATAAATTACCCTCCACTGACATTAATCTGATCAGCACAGTGACAGCTGCACAGTACTGACCACATGATTATTCCCAGTTTAACCAGAACTATGCATAACCAATAAATTCCTCACAACCCACTGTGCACTGACTGTCTAGGAGGCTAAGACAGAAAAAACTGAGAACGTTTTCAGTGAAAAGCAGAGAACAGCTATTTTCACTTTCTATTACTAGCGGTAACTAGGATTTCAGCAGCCAGGTGGGAAAAGAGAAAAAAGGCAGGCAGAGTTTATTGCTAACATCAAGAGAATGTGAAATAAGAGAATACTACTGAAATCTCGTATTTGCCTGGTGATCCTGCTATCTCCTGAGTGTTCAAAAGATTGTATGAGAAAACTGGACTTCCTCTGCCACTCATCAGTGCCAGTACTTAAGGCATTTCAAACCACAAGAAAAGGTAGAATCATAGAATTGGAATATTCTGAGTTGGAAGGGCCTCAAAAGGATCAATGATTCCAACTCCTGGCCCTGCACAGGATACCCCAACATTCCCACAATGTGCTTCAGAATGTTATTCAAATGCTTCTGGAGCTCTGGCAGCCTTGGGGCTATGGCTGCTGTCCTGTGGAGCCTGTTCCAGCGCCTAAGCACCCTCTGGGTAAAGAACCCTTTCCTAATATCCAGCCTAACCCTCTCCTGACACAGCTTCATGCTCCTCCCTCAGATCAGACAGCAGATTGGTGCTGCTCCTCTACTGCCCCTCATGAGGGAGCTGCAGACCACGCTCAGGTCTGACCTCAGTCTCCTCCAGGCTGAACAATTCAAGAGGCCTCAGCCGCTCCTTGTGTGGCTTCCCCTTCAGATCCTTCACCATCTCTGTGTTCCTCCTTTGGATGCTCTCTAACAGCTTTAGATCCTTCTTATACTGTGGTGCCCAAAGCTGCACACAGTATTCAAGGTGAGCCTACCCCAGTGCAGAACAGAGCAGAGCAGGAAACTCCCCTCCCTCCCCAGCTGGTGATGATGAACCTGACGCCTCTCCGGGCACAGTTGGTCCTCCTGGCTGCCAGGGCACAGTTGACTCATATTCAACTTTTTGCTGACCAGGACCCCCAGGTCCCTTTTCACAGTGCAGCTCTCCAGCCCCTCATTCCCTAGTCTACACACACAGCCAGGGTTTCCCCATCCCAGAACTAGCCCTTGTTAAATTTCATATGGTTGGTGATTGCTCATCTCTCTAATTCATCGAGGTCTCTCTGGAAAGTCTCTCTGCCCTTGAGGGATTTGACAGCTCCTCCCAGTATAGCGTGATCAGCAAACTTACTTAGTACCCTTTTGAGTCCTGTGTCCCTGTCATTCATGAAGATGTTGAAGAGCACTGGCCTAAAATGGAGCCCTGCAGCGCTTGGGTGCTAAGCCCAAGGAAGAGAAATCCTGAGAGAGATTTCTAGGATTCTGACATAATCTGCTATGGGGCTTCTTGAACAGCAAACTCCATTTATTTTATGTATTTTAAAAGTTACATAGTTCTTTTAAAAGCTCCTTATTCTTTTATTACTGTTGGTAAAGGATGACACCATGGTGCGTACCATTATCATGACAACTCTGATTAATAGCCCAAAATTTTACTAAACATGACTTTGCTTTATAATTGCCCATTGGAATTTTTTTCCTTCTTTTTTTTCTCCCTTACAGTATTTACCACTAGGCTGTGATTTGGAGGTCCCACTATCCACAAATTGACACAGTGCAATTATGACAAACATTTCAAGCCTTGTGAAGCAAGGCACACATGTTCATGAAGAAAGAAAGGGCTTGCACTCACTGCTGCCTTCTTTGCCACATGTGCACAAGAGACCTGAGTGGTGGCCATATGAATGGTATGGACAGAACTAACATCAGTACCAGTGGTATCCTGCATCCTTCCTGCTTCAAATGTACACTGTTTCCTGAAGCAGTGAGGACTGGATGATGATAAAAGTTGATCCTGCAGCCTCTCAGAAATCTGCGGTAGAAGAGATGGAGTGCTAGAATCCTCAGGGAAGTTCCCGCAAGTCCTTGGGCTTCAGACACACTTCTTATTTGCCAGAATACTTTGGAATTCCCAGACTGCTCAGAATTTGATATTGGAGCACATATCCTTATTCTGCACTGCTCCATGCATGCACATGTTCCCCAAAACAACAGCTGACAACACAGAGAAAGAAGGATATATCTCTTCTTTAATTCCCTTTTTTTTCTGTTACTACTTTTCTTTCCCCCTTTCTTTTTGTAATTCCCTCTGTTGTGACAGGTAGCCAGTAACATTAGAATCAGTGCAAGTTTTCTAACCTATAGTGTTCAAATTTATTGATCCAAACAAGCTCATGCCCTGTTGAACTGCTGGCATCAGTACACGCAATGTCTGTCTAAAAGCTTCTGCCACGTGTTTGGTTTTTCTGAATGTTTTAAAGGGTAGTTAATTATAAACCCTGTTTTCTTCTATTCAAGTCTGAATTAAACATCCCCTGAGTCTCAGTGGAGCAGTCTGAATATGTGCTGGAGCTGTGTTTTCCAAGCTGTGACTCCAAAAGTCTCCTATATGCCAAACCTGCCGGATAGAGCATTAAACAGTCTCCCATTTGATAGCAGCTTCCTGCAACACATTTGCAAGACAAGCGGCCCTTGTAGAGAAATTCTTAGAAGGGTAAGATAAGAGACAGGCTCTGAGTTGCAAAGTCTTGTGGCTAGGGGGCAGTTAGGGGATCTGCCAGAGTCAGCAGCCCATACTGTGCTGCACAGAGGCCACAACATCCTTGTAAACAGAGACTGGACTCAGGAAACAGACACACAGCAAAACTCACTAAACATCCTGCCAGGAAACAGCAGATTCAACAATACCATCAGCCTGCACAAAACAGCTAGCTCGAGTAACATTATGATACACATAACATACACCCCCAGAAACATTTTCCCATCAGAAGCCCTGAAATTTATTTTTACACTGTCATCCCTATATGGACTGTGCACAGACATACAGTGCTCCTTATGGGCAGACGTATATTCAGAGCATAAGCACGCACACTACTAAAGAATACCTCGAAAGCACAGGCCATATAGGAGTCTGGCACACACCCAAGTTTTACGGCATATTCTAACTACAACTTCAGTTTGATGGACTCATCTCCTGGGATGTGTAGGGATTAAATTCTCAGGGTTATCCTCCGGTGTGTACTCTTGCTCTGAAATTCTCTCCAGGTCCTGGTCTTGATTTAGCTTCAAATCAGAGTAAATTCGCTACTAAGAACTTCAGAAAATGCTTTTCACATAGAAGTCGGTTTTGGGTAGCGATAGTAAATACACTTATTTCATCAAAGCTAAGCCAAACTACACCTATGCATGTTAGTTTCTGGTGATCTTTTTGAATTGCTGCTGACATGTGAAGCATTAAAAGTTCTGAAATGTGGGGATTTTTTAAATTAATACATAAACCAGAGTTTTGCAAGTGGCTTTAAGGGATTATAATATGGTCCTTAGAAGATAAAAGCTTTAAATAAACGTCAGTTTTAAGAGACAGTATTTAGGAAATTATTCTGGTCTTAGGGTTTTCGGATGGGTTTTTCCTCCTACAGTGTACCCAGGCATTAGAATCAAGACAGCACCGACAGAGGGAAGGATATTTTCATGCAGGCATGGTCTGTTAGTAAAAGGTGTTGGCAGTGATGGTTGGTAGGGCCTTAAGACTGATGCAATAAACATGCTATATGCCAAGACGAAAATACGCTGACATAGCTATGTAGTACTGTATAGTAAGACTACAGTCTTACTATATCTACAGGCTAAATAGTCCTTTAAGCAATGCAGTGGTAGTGGCATGCACAGTGGTAGTACCACTGAGAATCCATAGCAATAGTAGTGACAAGCAGATAATGCAAGACCATTCAGGTGTTAATGCAGGACTTATCCACAGTAACTTTCCTGCAATTTCACCATACGTGGAATTGCTTTGCAACCTGAGGAGCATTCATAGAGGAGGAGACTGGACAAAAAAAAAGCCTCTGTACCCAAAGGTAGATATTTACCAATAAGTTTCAAATAGTTTCAAAGATCCAATCACCCTCTCCCTGCTCCTACAAGAGATATAATACAGAAGCGTGAAGTGATTGCAACTTCAGTGTTGCACTCCAGTGTTTCCCGGCTTGCCAGACCAGGAAAGAAGCCAGGTTTATGTGTCTCTTGGTTCTTGAAAGTGACCATTACGTTTAATATAGTTACACCACATTCTTTGCATGACAGCACATTTGGTCACAGTTTGCTTTGCTGACTGACAGGAAGAAAAAACCCACTTTTTCTGTATACCGAGAGCATCTATTAACATGACATTGGCTGCTCTAATGTCTCCAGCTGTCGAGGCACTTCCCTCTTTGCAGTTAACATCTGACTTTGAGCATCTGGACTTTCCCCAGTAAATAGTTCCTAAACTAGAAAGTGCCAGAAACTAATTTCTGTGCTTGCTTTGTTCCAGTAATGCTTTGGACTTCTTGTGATCTGTGACCTTCAAGCTGATACAACCATTTTGAATGATTTGAAATTCATATAAGTTTATCCCAAGTTTAAATTACTTTCCTCTCAATATTTATTACCAACCTGATTATCAGTTACAATAGCTAAGTTTGTGACACTTCAGTATTTGCCATAGTAGTGGGCTATGATGGCAGTTGCGAACACACTGGAAGACAAAAGAGTAACAATGTCTTGGAATTTTGTCCCAGCATTAGCCACAATTCCAAAATATTTTTGAATACCAGCAATGGCAAGTGTTTCACGAGAGAGATCAGTAGGAATGTACTTATCATCTGTTATTAACTGGTCATCAGTAGACTTCAGAGTCACTACTGCTTAGAACATTGTTTCTTAAGATCAGTGCCTGGAGATTCTGGCATAGCCTTTTACCCTTGGCTGCAACAAAGTCATGATTTTGACATTTATTGCAGTTGTTACAGTCCATTGATGCTGACTTGGCAAAACAGAACTGCAGCTATCCCATATTTGAAGATTTGGGTGAAATTCATCATTTTCAGTACATGGAAGTCTGAATTTTCACAGAAACTACTGAAACCATCAAAAAAGTACACCACAAGAACTTTTTTGTGTCCCATCCCATCTGATCTTTGATTATGACTGCAATATGTGATTGAGGAGGGAATGTGATTGAGGAGTGGATTGTGCATCCACTCATGCACAAATAGGAGTTAGTAATAAGATGGAGAAATAAAAAGGATTAATGCAAAATATACGGATTCTATGAAAAACCATCTCCCCTTCTCGCAATTATCCCATGGTGAAAAGCTGTCAACACTTAAAGGCCACAGCAAACACATATTCCAGGCATATAAGGCATTTATTTAAAAATAAATTCTGCAAGCAATATTTTAATGTTAGTAGCAGCAGTAATGCTCAGTTCTTTACGGTTTTTTCCTGTGAAGGAGCTCTAAAGGATTTTTCAAACATTAACAGGTAAGCAGGTAACAAAGTCCTAAGACACAGGCAAGTATCATATTCCCCTTCGTATTGATAAGTACACAAAAATACCTGTGGTTATGCAATAAGCTACTTGAAAATTTGAGAACAGAGCTCAGGAGCCTGGAGGCTCAGATATTCTCTAACTGCTCAATGGAGTGTGCAATGCAAAACAGAAAGCATGAACGTTCATAATATATCTCCAAAACAGTGGAGTTTCTTCTGTTTTGATTTGCAAATACTTGCAATTGTTGCAGTAGGCTTGTGGACCCTTGTAAAGGGTATTCCAGCCAAGTGATGAAAGGTCCATTTTTCTTAACTATCCTAGAAGAATATTACAAACTGTCATTGAAAACTGCTGCTCTAATCCACAGGAACCTGGAGGTGTGCATTTAGAGGACCTACACTGAGGCAATGCACACAGTTATCAGGTAATTTACATATATGTGGACAGCAGGAACTAAAACCCAGTCCTTCAGCTTCAAAGATGCAAATCCCTCCCAAGTATGACCAAAGAAAGTTTTCAGCTACTTTAGCAGTAGGGTATTCTCTCTTGCTTCTGATTAAATTGTCTAAGGTCTTAGGACTTTCAGCTGTGAAGCTTAATTCTAGAAGGTATTCAGGAGCTCCCATCTTCCTGATCCCCTTGAAAATTTGCACTTCTTTGCAGAATTATGTCCTGTTGAAGGCTGTATGTAACTGTGGCACAACTGGAGGATTGCACAGCCTGTATTCCTGTATGTGGGGCCAATGGGACAGGTGTGAAAGGGTGACAGTCCTGTTACCAACAGGAACTAACCACATCACTGCTGATGGTTAAATGACTTGCAGCCTGGAATCTGTCAGTGTTCAGGGTTGCATAAATATATGGAAAGATATGAGGGAGACATTAACAATATAAAAGAAATCTTACCAAGAACAAATGACGAGGATGCCTGTTTTTGCCAGAGACTTTCAACAGCGTTCCCTCTTTAACAAAGATCTGAAGGAGAAAACAGCAGATTGTAATCCTGAGACTTCGTTCTGAATCTTACTGAGAAAAGAGAATATTTCTCCTGGGGAAAGAGCTACTCCAACTCCATTCATCAGCACAAGAGATAGAGAACCTCAACATTTGTTTCTAGCCTTACTCCTTATGATCTGGTTTAGTCTTTGCTTGGGATAGCTCTGCTTCCCTTCATGGCTTGCATTTGTATCAGTACAAAATGGGTTGGAAACCCACTTGTCCTCAGCCCACTGTTCCTGCACTGTGGACTGCGCTCAGAGGTGACTGTCACAGATTGCAAAGCTAACGTGTAATGAGCTTTAGAAAAGAATTCTTGTCTTTAAAAGTCCTCTAAAATAGACAGATCAAAAAGAAAAGCTGAAACCTTGGCTTTTTGAATGCTATACCCACTTAACTATACCCGCATATATAATTTGTATAATTTCGCAAGCACAATACTTTTTCAGTCCAATATTACTATGTAGGATGGCGTATGTAAGCAGCTAAACCAGCACACTAGAACTTCATTGCAGTAACATTTGGAAAAGTCTGCCATAACTGGACTACATCAGTGGATTAACAATCATCTACTCTTTTCAGATGGGGAACAGAATCTGATGTAGTTTTCCACTCTAGAGCATTTTATAATCAAAGAGACCAATCCCACAAATTCTGTATGCTGGGCTTTGCAGAATTTGTTAAAGCATTACGTGGTAAGGGCAAGTGAGAATACTGACGTTAGAGAGAAAAACAAAGGTTGACTGCAGTATTTGGCTGAGAAGTATTCTTATGCTACGAGTATGCATGCCTTGAAAATTGATACATGAATTTTGTTAAAGATATTGGTGGACTGAAGGGAAATTCAGAGTTGTAGAACTCAAGAAAGTAATCTTTTGAAGCACAGAGGCAGGATGGAGCTGAGGAAATTGGACAGGTTTGAAAGCCCGATGAAGAAATTTGCATTTGATGTGGATAGCAAGACAGAGCTGTACACTCTTTCACATTACTGTTGATGTGTTGCTTACAAACAGTGTCTTGTATTAAAAGCACCATGGGGGAATGGTGAAACTACAAATTTGAAAACAAATTAATTGCCCTGATTTAAGGTTTTTACCCAGTGATATAAAGCTCAGAGCCTTTCCAGGCTGCAAGCAATTCCTGCTACAGTTGCAGCCTTTCAACAGGAGTATATAAGGAGGAATGCAGTAGCTCCATCAAAATACACTACATTTGGGGTGGCTGAGGACAGCTGAAGTGAAAAGACAAATGGCTGCTCTATGTAAAAGCAGAGACAATGCCTGTCTTTCCCAGCCTGATCTTCTTTTTGTGCACTGACAAATGATGTTTTTCTACACAAACCAGTGCTCCAACTCATATCACAGTAGCTCAGTAAACAGCATCTGTAGATGTCTGAAACGTGGCCATTCACACAGAGAGATTGCTGGCTGGAAACAATGTCCTTACCAGCATGGGTCTGCCTGCAGCACTCACCCTTCCTGGCTGGAGGAGGCCGGTCTGCCCTCTCACACTGTGCTCAATGTGTACTAGCTTCTGCAAGTTTTCCTGGGAGAGAGAAACAGCATTTAAGAGACTGCATGGAGACTGTTTTCATACAAACAGGCAAATCTTCCCTCACCCCTCCTCGCCATTTTATTTCTTTAGAACTGGTATTACAGAATTAGGTTTCAGAGAGAACTGAGACCAAGGATTTTACACCCAGAAAGTCTTCTTCCTGCCTTACAGATTTCACATAACCTCATCACCTGCATTCACATCTGCCATGACCTTCTACAGTTCTTTTACCTGTGATTCTACCTGCTAACTCCATACGGTATTTATACACTGGCTTCTTTGCTGACTTTCTAGTTCTGGGAACTAATAAAATAGGGGCAGAGACAAAGTACAGTATCTGCTCCAAAGGCCTGTGCATTAGTGCCACGACAAAGATAATAAAAAGCAGGCTTTGATACTCTAAGACTGTTCGCTAGTATTATCTGAAGATTTATATTCTGTGATAATGGATTAATGCCTTTGCAATAGGGGATTTAGAAGGTAGAGCAGGCAATGAAGTTGCATTTCTGTTTTGATGTTTTGCAAAAATCACGAAGGTTATGATCAAACTCTGATACTATTAACTGTCTACCTGGTCTTAAAGCACAGTCAGTGGGCACCGGCATCAGGCATAAACTTATCTGTGAAGATGGTAAATAAGATAAACCTGTGCTCCCATTAAAAAAATAAGGTGAATATAAGAAGGAGGAAGGGATGTCTGCACCCTTGCAATATTGCTAGTCTTTTCAAATCTCCTTCCATTTAGCAGGTAAGGCTGTTAAAACAGAGGCTTGTGCATAGGATTCAGCTGTGGTTTTTATCTGATCAGAACAGTAGAATGGGCTGTCCAGCAGCAGTGAGTCATCACTGGAATATGCCTAAACATTAGGACTCTCCTATCTAAGTTAGCTATTGTATCCTATATCCTCAGTTATGCACTCAGATAAACTGCAGACTAAGGACCATATTTGATACAGCTTCATGACCTGACAGCCTTTGAGTACAGTTTTCTGCCACAACAGGCAATGGTCTGTTTTCCTTCGCTGCATTGACTGGTATTAAGATACCCCTGTGATTAGTGAGACTTGATTTGATCATACACTGTATCTGCCTGATACAAATCAGTGATGTCTACAGAATCAACTAATTAAGAAAGCTATCACAGATACCAGAAGGAGTATATCCAAGTCAATACGATGGTAGGCAAAGGTTAATGTACCCTGGATTTCAGCTAATACAAGTAACGTACCTATCTAGGCTTGCTTTTTGAGATAAGCCTGAAATACCTCCGTATCTTACTGCCCTAATGAAATATTACACTTCTTTAGCATGATACTAAGTTTAGTTCTTAATCAATAACTGCACGTCAAACACATGGAAATACTTGCAAGGCTTGACCAGCACAGGGCTGCACTTTGCCCATACGATGTTATTGACAGTTGACTCATTTTCAGGAATTTGAGCTGTCAAGTATCTCTCTTGCAACGCAGGAAGTAACAAATGGAATTTTTCAGGTCAATTCTAAAATACCATAGGCCAACAAAATGGAAACAACATCTAAAGCAATAGCACAGGAAATATCAGGAATTATGGGACAGCTGACTTTTGCAAAAGATATTTGTGAAGGACTTTCCCACCACTGAAGAGTATTTTAGCCTGGCAAAACTTGTCCAATTGACAGCATCCACAATGAAAACCTGTTTTTCATCCACAGAAAAAACAGTGTCCTCCTGTGAGCACACTCATGCCAGTGCTAGTACTACTCATTTGGGTTTCTACAAGAGTGAGAGGAGAAGTTGCAGCAGCCCAGCTTTTCTCAGGACTGGTGGCAGAGGCGCCTGTTGAAATGCTGATGTTTGCAATATGGACACATGTTCACCAGGAAACGGACAGAGAGGTATTGAACTCATTTCCGGAAGGAAGTCTAACAGCCATCACATGTGAAGGATAGTGGTTTATCTGGGAAGGTTGACAGCTGAGGAGGAGTATAGTTTCCTTACAGTTCCCCTAAATTCCCTGTTTATATAGCTTTCTTCATTGGTCTTAAAACTATCATAATTTTTCTTTCAAAGATCCTTCACAATCCCACAATTAAGGAATAAAACAAAGCTCCCCCCAGGCAGTACTGCAGATGTGAGTGTCAGAAATTCTGCTGTGGTCATTTTAGCAGTGAACTGCAGCTTCCATAATTTTATCATGATGTCTAGGCAGCAGGAACGCCTCCCCAAGGAATTCGCCAGCTAGGAATAGCAACAGTGATTTATACCTCTTAGCATCTCAAGGCCGCTAACAGATTGTAGCGATACAAACCCTGCTTAGTTCATCTCCTGGAATTAAAGATAGACATGATACTCTGTGGTGATGGTGTGCTTTGAGCATCTGTTTGTACATCTGTAAACTGAAAGTAATATTTTCCTACCTGGTGAAAATGCTGTGGAGATAGTTATAGTCACTATGTGCTTGAAAATCCTAGTTTAATAGTTCCCAGGAAAAACTGCTAGAGTCTTATTATCATAAAACAAACAAACAAAAAAAAGCTAATAATGGGTCACTGATATTCTGTTGAAAATGTAGATCATAATTCAGTACTTCTATGAGATTTTTGGAGTGTAGTTTGATGAGCTGGTATGTGGCAACAGAAATCTTCCTCCTTCCAGGTATATGCCAAGTCTAAATTATTTCTTCCTCTAAATTATTTCTTACCCTAACCAGGTACATGACAATTTATTAACACTCTAAAATGAGTTGCATTGTTCAGTTTCTTCCGTAATGAGAGTAATTATTTGCTTTTATTTTTTCTTCTTTTTTTAAAACCGAGAGAGAGAAAAAAGAAGTCCTGGTTGTGGCTTTTGTGGCTGGGATGTTAATTCAGGAGGACAACCTCTGATTTGGCAGAAAATTAAACTTTGTTTCTCATGAACCTGTGCCTTCACAAAACCCCAGACATTCACACAGATGGGAAAGAAGGAAATTTTGTTTTATGTCTTCCATGCTGCAGTTTTGAAAACGAGCAGATGTGCTCTGATGATATGACAAAAAATAAGTGTAAAAATCCACTTGGAATTTGTGATGAAATTATTCCAAACCAGACATTACAGATTACATTTCTTTTTGTGATAAAACTCTAGGCTTGTTAGACATCCTCCCTGCAATCTACATCTGTTCTTTCACCTTCGTAACCAAGTAGTGTGTTCTTCCCTGACAATTCATGTGCATTCATTTTTTCAACCTTAAAATCCTACCTGAAAATAAGCTCTTACTAAGAAGATTGATATTTTGGTCCTTTCCTTCATCTGCATTGATGTGATGATGCTACATGTGACTTTTTTCTCTGTGTCTCTTTGTTTTCATATCTGAATGATTATTAACAACCCTCTATCTTCTCAGGAAAAGAAATAATAAAGAAGTGAGTTGAATGCCATCTGTAATTAGCTATGGTGTTTGCAATGCCAAAGAGTTCTTTAATTTAGTAAAGGCACAGCAAAATTCCAATGCAGGATGTTAAATTCAGCAATGTTCAAATGAGAAGTAAAATGTGAAAGGTCCCCCAACATATCATATATTCCAAATAACTTGAAAACCCTGTGACCCAATGTAATGATAAATACTTTGCTTTGGAAAATTATATAACTTATTTAGATACCTAAATCTGAATTCAGATATCAACTCTAACCTATGAACGGTTTGGCCAGTCTGGTTGTGTGATCATTTGCAAGATTATATATCATTACCTACTCTTCTGAAGTAAAATGGGATTCCACAATTGTGGAAAAATTATGTAAATGAGCTCAGATTCTATCTTTGATAGATTTGAAAGTACAGTTGAACATTTTATGCCTAAAAACATCCCAGTCTAGAAGTAGAACCATGAAAATTCCCACCTCTTCCTTCATTGCTCCACACAGCATTTCAGCAACCCCAAGAGGGAAAAATCCCCTTTGCGCTACTGGCTACAGTGTCTTACATCTTGTACAGCTACACTAAAGGGCATAGACCAACTCCATATCTGCAGTATTGTAAACCAGATCCGTATAAACCCTTGACTCTCACCTTGGAGGAGGCTTCAGAATTTAGCAGACATATATATTCACTTGAACAGATGCGTAGAAAACGCCCTAATGATCAGGAGAGCATGTGTCATGGTAGGACTCACCGCTTGGAGCATGCTGTCATTGGCTTGGTCCGTGATTTCAGAAACAATGAATAAGGCAGCTGAGGGACGAAGGAAAATAAACACCATGTATCACATAAAAGAGCAGGAAAATAAATCAAATCCCTCCTCTTAGCAAGGGCATCCTCTGACTTAGTCACTTTCATAATGCAACTTCGTAGCAACTTCGAATGGCACACAGTGGTGTCCCCCCTTGCTCCCTTCATCAATCTCTTCTGTGAAACTGCATCATACTTGTGCTGACCCAGAGGGCTTCTGAGGTCCTTTTTAAGCACCTATCATGGCACTAAATCTTTTTGTACTGTTTTCTATTTGCAGATTTTTGTCAATGTCTTGTGGTATAGAGAGATGAATGTAACCCAGCTTCAGGCACCAAATAGCATGGCTCAGTCTAAGGTGTACCTCTTACTGCTGAGGGAGAGGTCATGTCATTCCTTTCTGACAGAAATGTGTATGAAGTGGTGACATGAATTAACTCCTGGATTTTCTGCTGGCAAATAACCTGAGCTAGGACATGTTTGCTGGCGCTGAGAGCAGTGGCATATCACGGCTCAGGTCCCTATTTCACATCCCTGCCCCGTGGCACAGGGCTTTCTATCAATTTCTGGCCATAACCTGATAGCATGCTAGCCATTGTTGGCCAGAAATGGGACAGGTACCTGCTAACCACAAACAAGGTAGGCAATTGTGGTCAGAGGGCTTTAGTGTCTGCCCTGCTATTGTTTAAATTACTGGTATAGCTGTAGTTCTACTGTCAGTGACTAGGGTCCTAAATCTTGCATGAGTCTCTGCTCCTGGTCAGAATAGACTCACTTGCAGTCAACCATTGACTTTATTGCTATGAGTTGGTTTGGATTTACAGTCAGTGTAAGATGGGTGAACTGATTTCATTAATACAATGTTATTGCTGCTTACTCCAGCCTGGAAACTACTCCCACGGCCACCACAACTAAACCTTGCTTTGACTTCAGTGGCAATAAGAGACTTCTGCTTTATCTATCTCATATGTTGGAAAGAACGGGGTTAGGAGTGGGTTTGTTCTTGATTTTGCAGAACTGATTTTTATGCAATGTCTTTCAACTTTATGTAGCCTTAAGGAATCCAGAATACAGACACACGATTCAAACCTCCTGGGTTTCTCCCAAATTCACAGAGCATAGCAGGCATATCATAGATAACACTACACAATCAAGCAGGTGGACCTATCTGAATTGACTTTACAATGACCAGGTCAAATATGTACAAAGCCAAAGGGGACTAGGATTTTGTCAATGACTGGGGCAGAACTACAGTGTCTGCACAACACCTGTATAGATTATATTTTCTTCTCCCATAGGTTCCATCATGTCAAAACTATAGGAAGCCCATGTGTTTCAATGAAAGAAAAGAAAAAAGATAGGATTCTTGTCCTAAATAATTTGTCTAAATTAGTGATCAGTTCTTATAGATTTTACATCTAACCTATTAATGCAAAATCTTGAAAAGAATCAGCTTCCATATACTACCAGTATAGAGATCTTGTACCTCTTTAGAAGCAATGTTAGCAAAGCAGAATTTTTATTCTACCAATTTCATTTTACCTTGTGTCGCTTCATACTCTGTAGAATCAGGACAAAGATTATTCAAGTAATCTGTAGTAAATGATCAAACAAACACAGACATCCAATAATCAGAATACAGATCGACATAATTTGTAGTGTTGCTAGCTAAAACATAAAATCCTAATCACAAAATCCTACATTGGCTGGGGTTGGAAGGGACATTAAGTAACATCTTGTTCCAATCCCTCTGCCATGGGCAGGAACACATTCCAGCAAACCAGGTTACTCAAAGCCCTATCCAACCTCGGCTTGAACACTTCCAGAAATGGTGCATCCACAGTAATGTCCCACAGCACTTTATTCACAAATAATTTAGTGTATAGATAGCCTCTTTCCAAAGCAAAACTCATCTTTGATGGTATTTTACTTTGAGAATCAATGCAAGAGCATTGATACAGATTTGAGCTCCGCGGATAACTTGCTGAGTATAAATAAATAAACAAACAGTGACAAAAAAGTTTCTCAGTCAAGAGAATTGCTGAATAGCACCACTTTACAAATAATTACTCTTCTAATTAATTCTGTTTTCCTATCTGAACGAATGCTGTTGGCTATATTTATACTTAGAGTAAATGAATCATATGCTTTTTATGAGCACAGGAAGGAGACACTAGTTCTGTACAAGCAGGGCTCAAATATTACTACTGAACTCAATCATATTCTGAAAAAAGGTTCTGTAAGATAGATACAATAGTGCTTAGTGTGACAGCAATTATATTTGCATTACATACAAACCTTTAACCAGTGTTATTTTCTACTACTTTTCTTGGATCATCTGCTTATTCTGTGTCTGGGTCTTTATGTTTTTAAAGACTGTAGTGTATGAGTGCTACAGTTTTAAGAGCCTAGTTTGGAAATACTTCCTTCTTATCTTGCTGATTAGTTCAAACTCTTAAATTCTGAATCCAAGAACTAGACCTCTGTGCTGAGAATGGTGCTGTGCATGGGTGTCTGTTTCCTTGAATGCCTTATCCATACATATTTCTCTTTTTAGTGCTGTGCCTTCCCCGGCATCCTGAACTCTACCTGACTTTTACCTGCATTCTGGAAAGCACCTGCCTATACTCAGGCAGGCACGAAGGGATTGTGTGATGTCCTCAGGCAATATTTAGTGATCCTTTTCATTGCTGCAAGCTCTGTCCTTAGCTATGGACTGAGTGGACAAATCCTTTTGGTTGTGGTGCAGTGATTGGCAACCAATATCCCCATAAATACCCTTCCTTATCTGGTACAATCAGCCAGTTATCACACAAGAACACCGGAGAATCTGAAGGACTGCACTGTTCCAGACTCATTCTGTCCTAGCAGGCAAAGAGCAGCTTGGTTTCTTGGAGAAGAACTGAAGTAGTAAACCTATTTTCTGTAATGTCTTAATCCAGCAGACCTTATCTCACTGCACACAAAAGCTTTCATTTTCCCAGTTAGTGTCAGTATCAGGGACAAGGAGGAACTTAAATTGTTTCAAGCATAAATGGAATCCAGTCAATGGAGCTTCACTGAAGACCTTCCAGCTTTCTCACAAAATACCATGCTGCATGTTTGCAATTTATCTTGTGGACCACAGAAATGGGAAAACACAAGACAGTAGGGGCATTTCTGACAGGGACAGGCCAATTCCTTTTACATAGATGCAGTATTTGTGTGCACGCACCACAAACACTCTAAGGATCGTGTGAGACTGCTAAGTACTGCAAGCCACAAATCTGGAAAGTTGCCCTTAATGCAGACACACCCAGAGAGGGAATAAAGTCAGACAGAAAGAAAGATTAGTATTGGCATCCACCGTTCATTTGCATTGCCTGTACTGAAAAAGCAAACTCAGCTGTGCATAATGAGTTGAATCCTTGATCAAAGTGTCTGGAGCAAGATGAAACTGCTGGTAATCTGTGCTGTTGATAAAGTTTTCATATGGTGACTTTGTTCTGCTGCTTCTAGTATGCCGTGCTCTTCATCGGCTGTATGGGCAGGGTTTATGGTCACCTTTTACTGTCCCTACTGCATAACTAATCTTGCATCCCTCTGCATGCACCCACACATATACATACTCCCAAAATATTTCTCCATCTTTATGCCTATGGATCCTTGTTCTTTTGTGTTCTGACTAAATTAATTGACAGCACCGAGTTTCATTGTTGCATTTCACCATTTCCTTCCCTAGCCAGTTCTAAACTTCCCAATTCTTTCTAGGGGCCACATCCTGCTTCAGAAAGCCTGCTCTCCTCACAGGCTCAGACTTGCTAGATTTGCTGTGGCTTGCAGAGAAGGAACATAACTCCCCTTGGAGAGAATCCAGGTGAGAGTTATACATATGGTCCTGAATGTAAGGGGAAGGTATAAATATAAATGTAAAATCTGTAAGTGTACTGTAAATGTAAATTTATATCTCTGCCTCCTACAATACAGCAAAATTGGACTGGGTTTTTCACTAATTGCTAGCTGTAGGTGTACTGTGCATAGGACTTTTGGTGCAGTACTGGGTACAACTGCTTTGTTGATAAGGAGATTGCGCTTGCCACTGTCATACAGGATGCAGTGCAGTCTCCTTGCTGAGGTCACCTGTCTTCTACTGTCTCTGATAACTGCTCTTGACATGACAAAAAATCAAACTTGTTTGTTGGCAGTGAGGCTAAACTCTGCTTCTCCTGATGGACAGAAGGAAAAAGCCAAGAAGGAATGGCTAAAAGCACCTGCCAGCACTTTTTGGTGACCTTCCAACATGACTGTCCTGTAGAAGTGCCTGCCTCTTCCCAGGCTGCCTGACAGCTCCAGAATCCTGTACTAAGCATATTGAAGTTCCCAGGAAATCCCATAGTGCTTTAGCCCTATTTTAGCTGTTTTGGTGTCTATATGTAGCGCAGTGGAGGCACAGAACATCATGGGAGTGTTTCCTTTGGGTACTTTTGAGAGTGATTTTACTGACCTGTGAGCAGCACATGATACTGGAAGAGACGTTGCACCACTTTCAAAAGCTGGTATTTCACACTGTAAGGGCTGTCACTAGAGCTCTGCTGTCCTCAGCGGAAGGGAAGAAACACAAAGTTTAGGGGGGATGTGAGCTAGCAGCAAACTGTCGTCTTAGTTATAATACTATTCATTAACTCCAACACATCCTCAAAGAGCTTGATAAATTAATAAATGACTGAGAAACCACTCCACTGTGTTTCAGCAAAATATACTCATGGATCTGTAGATTGACCAACACACATTCTGTATGTACACACAGGAGTGTGTGGGCAACAGAGACAGAAACAAAAACATATAATGCACAAGTGAACTTCTCACTTCAGTTTTAGCACCAGGGCTGTGAAGAAGATTATTCTTCCATTCTACCCTATGTGTGAACACTGGTTGCAGAAAAAAAAGTCTTTGAGTAATCCCCATTGCAAAGCCTTTTATTAGTGCATGTAAAAAAAAACCATGCGAGCCTTACCTCAAACTCCTGAATCATGGTAGCCAGTTGGGAATATTTAAGGCACGTTTCATCTAGCAAAGCCAAATTCCGGTCAAACTGCATAATGTATGCTGTGTGGTGATTCAGCCTTAATTTTCTGGAGAGAAAAACATCAGCAACTTTCTGGTGTTCCTCCCTAAGGCCACAGAAAGAAAAGAAGCACCAAATAAACAAATAAATAAACAAAAATAAAGAAGCAGAGCCGTACTTCTTGCTCATTGTATTAGACCCACAATGGCTCAGCACACTGTGCACCTAAAACCTAGGTTAAACGGCAGGAAAGAGGGACCGTTTCAGTGACAGACTGGACAACAACATGGACTGGTGTAGAATGGGCACCATGAGGGGCTGGTCCGATGGCTGTGCCTCTGCCGTAGCAGCACATAGCAGTGTGTCCATAGAGGTTGCTTTCAGGACATGGTTCCCGCTTCTGTAAACAGACCTTCCAACTGCTGCAGTGCTTTGAGCACTGTTTGTGGAGGAGAATATAACATCTGTTGTAATATCAGATCTTCAGCTCTCCTGCACTGCTTGCTTCTCAGCACTGTCCTACTATCATCTGTCTCAGTATCCACATGCACAGTATCAAAATATTTACAAAGCATGTACAAGGAGAGAACAGAACAGAATCTGAGTTCGCAAAAGAGGAATCATACTTAATAGAGAAACTTAAGTTCCTGGGGATGTCCAGAGCAACAGACTATCTAGGGGAGTGCAGGCACAGGGAAGGGCTTACTGGAAGCTTCAAGTGTGGTGATGACCTGAGAACATGTGTGAGTGCAGGTCTATAGCATATGTAGTTTTGTTGTGTTGGCAGCATTTGCAATACGGTCCTCTTTTATCCCCAGTGTCACAGAGTAGTTCTGGATAGAACTCTTAGGGCATTCATGGTTGTGTTCCTTTTTGTCTTAGGGAACTTGCAGCATGCTGTTAGAGTAGGGCTGTAGCTTCTTTAGAACCCAAGTCATTTTAGATCCCAGCTGGAAACGCCACTTCTGTTTGTGCTCTAAGTGTATAAATCATAAATCATCGATGACACTTTTTAAGTCTTTCTGCCAATAGTCCCTTGGTGGGCACAAACCAAACCACAGTAGTCTTTAGCCTCTGCTTTCCTTGTTGCGTGATTTGACTGGGAAGTGCAGGGCTGAAAGGAGACAAGTGCCCTGAATTTAGGATTGTTACTGAAAAATTCTTCTCATCTAATTGACTTCCTTAAATGCTCAGCGGCAATGCAAAAAAGGATCATCCGTTCTCAGTGAACACTGCCTCCTGGAGTCTAGGAAGTTGGAGGTGTGGGGTTCCATGCTCCATCATTCAACAGGATCTGGCAGCCTGGCTTAAGTCAGGGGTCTCCTTAACTGGATGCATTTTTGAGCTTTGTCTGTCCTAGTCACGGTCTTTTCTCTTATGGAAATACTTTGCCCTGTAAGGCTTGGTAGAGTCCTTCAACAGGCTGTCAGTGTCTGTTTGGCTTGGAAGCCTAGGCTAGCAGACCCCCGCCTTGGTGCTGGGAGCAAGGGGCTCTCCCTTAACTGAGAGCTACCCAGCTGCTGTCTAGGTTTCTGTAAGCAGATGATCTTTAGGATCAGTTCTGACGTAAGTTGTTTGTGCTTCCCATAGCAGAGTCTGTGACCTTCAGGCCATGAGTGTGAAGCCACTTGCTGATGACTGAGAACTGGCAGGGGATAATGCATATGAAGCTGGGTGTTCTCACACTGACTGATGGGGCCATTTCAGAGCTGTGGGCTGTTCACTGCACACACATTTCAGTATTTGATTTCTTAGCCTGACAGCCTCTACATTTACTTCCTTCCTGTCCGTATGCAAAATCTGGCAAAGTAGTTCGGGTTCTACTCTTTTCATTTCTGCTGGGATGGTTAAGGGAACACCAATGAGCTCACCCACCTGCTGTGGAGGGTACATTACAGCCATCAAATTATGCCATTCTGTACTTGCCATTTAAGGACTCTCTCTTCCAGTTCTTCCAGGATGTCTTGGTGTAATTCATGAATTTCAGGGAGTTCACTTAAACCCTGCTTGAGTTTAACTCCTTCTTGTTCATTTTCATCATCATCTCCAAGCATTTTCAAGATACCTTCATAGAAATCCTGTGAACAACAGCACTGAAATGAGGCACATAGACTTAAAATATCTTTTCTGAAATTATTATTACAATTTCTTTACTCCTAAACTATGCTTTCTAGGAATTAGAAGATATGCTATCAATAGCAATATTGTTCAGTATGACAAGGACATCATAGCATATGCTTTCTTCTATCCATTAGTTCATATGCAGTTTCAGCTGAATTCCACAATGCTATCAACCTAAAATTGAACATTTCACCAGATCAAGCCATAAGACCCTTCAGCATATAATGAATTTGGTATCTGTTTATTTACCTTGCCTTTTCCCCCTGCTTTTCTTGATGTGGTTTGTCTCATTTTATAGTGTTTCTTAACCCAAAACATTTTTTTAAAAATGAAGGGCGAGATTCTCACTTCATTGGGTCCAACAGCTTGACATGAAAAATGCCAACAACTACATGCCCTGTGCTAGAATTTGTACTAGCTACACTTCTGAATATAAATTTAAGCTATGGAACAAATAATTTCCCCTATGAAACCTGAGTCCTTTCTTCCTCATCTTAGAAATGGTTTTCATTCTGAAGTGGTTTAAAAATCATGTAGGCATAGGAGTAATTTCCTCTATACAAAAATATAGCAAGCTCTGATACATAATAGGGCACCTATTTAAGAGCGCATAGCAAAATGCTGTCCCAAGTTTAACTTGGAAGTGAAGAATAAGGCCTTCATCTGAAACTGCAGTGATAATTAATTTTAGATCCCTGGGAATTAGAAAATCATCCCAACAGCAGTGAGCACGTATTTTGCGTGCAAGATGTTGCTTAAAGTCTCCTTCATCCAGAGCTCTCAATGCTGAAATGTTTTCAGGTCAAAGCCCAATTCCTACAGAATCCTTCTCTGATTTAGACTTGTAAAGGAGCTTTTGTCAGGACCTGGACACACTTCAGAAACTTTGGCCGCTGTGCTGCCCTGGCCCTTTCCAGGTGCCTACTAGCTACTGTTGTTTCCCCTGTCTGCTGTTGCCCTCTTCACTGGCAGGGGCTAGAGAAGCTCAGGGATTTAAAGCTGCCTGGGCTTTGGGGAGGTCTGAATCAAACTGTAGCCATGAGTGCAAGGCGATGCACAACAAAGGTCAGGAAGGCTGATGCTGCACACAGGTATAGCTAACGCTTTGCTGCTGAGCGGCATGGGGAAGGTTCCTAACCCAGGGGTTCTGGTTGCCTGTGCTAGGAGTGAAGGCACTGTGACTAGATGGTTTATCTTCATAGCAGTACCTGGCATTCAAAAGCATCAGCTTTCATTCCACAAAATTAACTCAATAAAATAAAAGAGCCTGATTTCAGGACTCACTTCTTCAGTATTACTACAAAGTAGAAATGATAGAAGAGCAGTAGTGCGGCATTAAGTGTTTGCCTGAGAATGGTTCGCAGGCAGAAATGTTAAGAGGTTTAATCCTCCTCTGTATTCCCTGTAAGGAGATAAGCCTGTGTGTTCCTCCATCAGGGTCAACTTGGGCTCTTACTGTTGAATTTTCCATTTCTTCTAGTCAGGTCTTCATGGTTAAGGCATCTAAATCTCTTTTTTTTTAAATTAAAATAAGTGAGCAATTAGAAACCTAAATGTGTGTGAGAATCCCAGTTTGCAATGAGAGCAGAAACTTGGCATTCATTTACAATTCCTTAGAAAATAATTCTGTGAGTGCCCTTTCCAATCTTTTTCTGCATCCCAGGTAGTCACGATGGGCTTGGAGATCTTACTGCACAAGATGAGGAAAAAAGTGTGAAAGTGAAAACTAACTCAAAACTAACTACTCAGAACAGGTCAGTAGAGAGGTCACATTAACTGTGGAGCTTGAAAGCTCCTGATGACTTGTTTTGTTGCAGCAGCTGCAGACTAGGAGGTTGTGAAGCTTCCTTTCTTATAAAAATACTGTATTTCCTTACCTGGCCTTCCTTACATTTTTTTTTTTTGGTCTGTGAAGGTAAAGCTAGGGCATTGCAGCATTCTCTCTTATTGCTAGGCAGCCTACACAAGCTTTTTTTCCCCAGTAAGTACCTCAAGTTGGGTATTGTTTTTAAATTCAGCATTAAAATAATTGAACTGAGGCTTTGCAGCTGAATATACTTAGATTCACTGACTTTGAAGCCAGGAGGGGATCATATTGATATATGATCTAGTACGGTCTAGTCAGTAGTCCAGAGCGCAAGACTTCCTAGAATATAGCATTACTAGGAAAACAACCAACTTTGATTTAAGACAGCGTCTACCACATGCTATGGATAGACTAACACTGCATCCTGAGAAAAAAAAGTCCCAACAGGGACTCTTGGTGACCTCATGAAGTGTCAGGTAGCTTATAACCACATGCAAAGCCCAAGTATCTAGTCAGAGCAGAGCTGGTTTTAAAGCCCTGATTGCATCCTGTCCAATTAAGGCCATCATACCAGGATTTGTTTTTCTATCAGGTTTGCTTCATCCTGGTGTAAAGGAAAGCTCTGGTGTCTGACCAGTCTGGCCAGATCCATGCTGTGAATGTATTTTTTCACATGTGGCTCTGCAAACAGTGATTTATTAGTAAACCAAATGTTTTTTTCAAAAATACACTAAAAATATTCTCTGTCTGCCCACAGATTTTTATCCAATCCATTGGATAAAAAAAAAATACAGTTGCTTTCACAATTGCTGAGCAAATTATTTTGCTGAATGAGTTAATAGAAATGGCAGCTAGATTTTTCCAATCAGAGATCATTTCCTGGCCTCCTACTCCACTCTGTGTTGTGGCCAAATGTACTGTGAAAGAAGGGAATGGGTTGATAAAAAGAAAACCTCTAAGGTTGCACAACTCATTGAAAAATGCCGAGCTGTTTCTGTCCATCCCTGAACCAGGGTGGAATAGGCTGTATATCTTCCTTTGTCACAGTCTAGTGATGAAGGAACCTATTGCCAAAAAATCAAATTCTGTTCCCTGAACTTTTAGGGACAAAGAACTTTCCAGGGCCATACTGAGATTTACCATAGCATTTTTCATTACTCTGGCTCCTGTCTAGTTAAAATTTTTAAGTAGATCGGGTTATTAAAGAGGAGTCTGAAAAGAACTGACTTCCGTAAAACTTGCTAATGTTCAGGTATGAGCAACTCATCAGAGTATGTTTCACTGTGAATCTATACTTTATATTAGATTGCCCACTTTGGCTTGATTAAATCAAGGTTGTTGTATTGATTCCAGCATGGTGGGATCTGGTTGGTATGACTGTGATCCTGCTGAAAGGCTCCATAAGGAGCAGGAGAGACTCTAGTCAAAGAACACCGAAATTCCTCTCTCACCGGTAGGGACTGACTCTACGCAAGATCAGGTTTTAGTCTCCTCAGATTCATTCCTGGCTTTTCTGTCGTTCCTGTCAGCTGCAATGTACAGACTGGCTCTCTATGAGCTGGGATGACTGGATTATCTAATGAATACTAGCCAAAAGGAAAGTCACATACATATGCACACAATGTTGAGTTTTTTTAGCAACAGTGACAGTTGAAGCCGTGGCTGAAAAGCACTAGAACTAGATAAAAAAAAGATCATGATGACAATTTGCTTTTGATGAGCTATATCCTCGAAAAAACAATATCATAAAGATTTCTGAAAAAGTATTACTATGTTTCCTAATTATTTGGGTCTGATTTCCACAACATGTTCTGCCTCAGTACCATAAATAATCCCAATGTTGTGCTATTAAATTTCCAATTTTTTCTGATGTGAGTTGGCCTAAATTCTTATTTCAGCCAGCATACAATCCAAAGGCTTTTCTACCAACTAAGCCAATCATTCAGTCTTCTGGATGCTTTTACTACCTCAAAGGGTCTGCAACCTCTTAAAATCCTCAGTCATCATAATTAATCCAGACTAGGGATACAGAAAGAATCTAAAGGGTTCTTTCATTTTATTGTGCCTCGATAAGTGAATAGCTGTAGTAAGTTCACTACTGATGTGCTTGAGTAATCCATTATGTTACAAAGATGTTATCTTTTCCAAGTTAACGTCAAATAGCTCTGTATCTGTCCACTTCCCACCACAGCTGAACAACAGGATTAACACTTCTTTCCCACAGCACTTCAGAAGATTTAATTAGGTTTCAGTTGTCTGCCCCCTTGATTATAATGAATTCTCAGACAAATGATTAAATTCCAGTTGCCTGGATAGCCAGCTTTCTAATGATTAATAAAAATCCCGCAGCATAACAGTAATCACTATAAACATCCATTAAAAATAATTATGTCACTGTTGAAAATGCTGAGTGCCTGTGAAGCCATTAATCAAATGCAAAGTGCTTTTGCAGTCTCACTAACTGTAATCAATGATGGCACCTGAAGGTCTCCAAGTCTGTCATCCAAGCCTAATGTCTAAGTACAGGAGGTACTAAACACTGAATCCATATAATTCCCTGATGGATCAAAACTTTTTTAGAGCAGCTTCATGAACTGAAGTCATTCAGTTTGAGGCTCTGGTGTGATAGCAAAAAAGCTCAATCTCATCCAAGGGTGGATGAGCCTACAGATCTCACTCTAGTCTTCTGCCTATACCTGGGTGTCCATGGGAAAGCATAACCCAGGCTGGCTAGGTGACACAGAAGGTTAGCAACTCTGCTATAAAAATACATAAATAAGCCCTTTATAGCCATACAATGGCCATATCCTTAACATCCCTAATATAAACCCTACAAATAATGAAGTAACACAAAGAGCATCAAACCCCACAGCCACAAAGGCTGCTGGTTTTGGTTTTTTCTTCCTTTGTTTGTGTGCATCACTAACACACTCAAGTTACATTTTTTTCACTCCACGATGGCCTCTGAAGAATTCTGTTCTCTGCTGTAAATGGGGACTGTAACCTGGAGCTTGTTATAAGAGTATGAGGCAAGGAGGAATGCAAGGTTAGTTTCAACAAGATCTTATGGTTTATTTGGAGCTCTGCCTAACTCACATGCTTGGCTCTTGGAAAAGAATCTGACACCCTCTGTGAGGTGATGAGTCTCACTGTAGGATGCTGGGATATGAGATGCTTAACTGATGCTGGGAGTGCCTGCTGATGCTAAGAGGAAACAGTGATTACACGCAAGTTTTGAGGGAAAATAAAATTAGGTACGTGGCTCCAGTCTACAGAAAGGTAGCCCAATTTACCTCGGATCAGCAACCTTGATACTTTTGTAGCAGGTAGTTATCTCCAGGTACTCTTTCAAAGAAGTCAGCAATGCCAGCAACCAGATGTTTTTGGTAGAGCACTTATCAAGAAAGTTCTTTACGGGATTCAACATCTATGTGAAATGTGATATTCTAATAAAAGGGGGAAAGGTGTGTAATTAATGGGACAAGAGTTAAACCTGGGTTTTGCTTCCAGGATTTTGTGAACAGATGCAGAAACAGTGAGTTTGTGTACCATATTTCTCCAACAATGGAAGTGAATGTGCTTTGGAGTCCAGCTGCCAATATCAATTGTAGCAATCCTCTATAGGTGTCAACTATATGACATTTTGCAAGATGGATAATCCCATATATACTGTTATCCTTTCTGTGGTTCAGCTCTGCTGAACATTTAACCTTGCAGGACACTTATGAAAGGAAGGAAAACTAATCTCTTGTCAGCCAAACCACTCTTTCGGGCAAGTAGTTTACCCAGGAGAAAAAACTGCCTCTCTGTACATATATACATACATATATATGTATGTTATGTTGGGTGGTTCCTTTTCTTCAGCACCTACTTGAAAATAACTTGGAGTACAGTAACTCATTCTGGATTCAGAATGCCTGTTTCCTTTTTCTCTATGTAACAGAATAGGCCAAATTAGATCAGTTCATGCAATGGGGATGACTGAATCCCTGGGAACTGGGGACTGTTGCAACCAGTCTAGTAGGGATAGTCAGGAAATGATAGGACTGAAGTTAGCTTCTACCCGTACTGTAAAAAGCTGATGGTCCTGCAATGGGTTGAAA
The DNA here is from genome assembly GCA_036785705.1 of Acanthornis magna. NCBI lineage: Eukaryota > Metazoa > Chordata > Aves > Passeriformes > Acanthizidae > Acanthornis > Acanthornis magna. The sequence goes on along the minus strand of JAWUZG010000049.1, from coordinate 168,711 downwards.
GCAACTATATAGATTAGAAAGGTGAGTACACCGGAGGAGAGAAAGTTGGGATTTTGACTTATAGGTATAGCTGAACAGACAGCTCTATTTGAAAGAAAACCTTTTAAAAGTTGTCCAAGAAATGCTGATCAGTTGCTAGATCTCCTTGGGTTAATTTGTCTTCTAAAGCACTAGTGTAGACGATTCTAATCCAGTCATAATGGAAATCCTAGTTCTTGCATATTGACCACAATGACAGAGGAATAGGAGGAGAAAGGAGTACCCCACCATTAACATTGGCTTTGCCAATAGTAAGTTTTAGTCCTATGGTTTGACCAGCAATTGCTCTGCAGGTGGGAAGTGAGGTTCCTTCTCACTGCCTCACAGCATTGTGCTCCTAGCATCAGGCCTAAATTTGAGGTAGAAGCTGTGACACTCTAGTAGAAGATGGAAATTGTAGACCAAAGCCACTCTTTAATAGGCCAAGAGAAATATCTGAAAGAAATACTATTTCTGTGAACAAAAAGTGCACATTGTACTAGAAGGATCAGATTGCTAGATTGTGGCTGGATGCCACAATCAAAAGCTCTGAATGCTTACAGACTAAGGATATGGGTGATCTTGATCCCAAATCTTGAAAACAAAGTCTCATCCTGCTCTTTATTGCACTGTCTCATTGAGAGGAACAAAGCTTCTACAAAGCAGAATAGAGCTGAACTGCTTCCCAGATTTTGAATTAGCTTCATGTTGTTGTTAATGAGGTAAAGAAATCTTAACTCAAAAGGAGTCGATGCAATGCTTTGAAGAAGTTAATCATCTGCTGTTCTTGCAGACACCTACCAGAGAAAAACTATATAAATTTACACCAGCCCAAGGTCTGACCTCTATTGCTGTCATGGCTCAATCGGCTTCTCTGCATATATCTCTAGTCTGTATTAAAGAACAGGAAAGGTCAAGTGAATGAATTCCCCTAGGATATTTCTACAATTTTTAAAATAAATGTGTGAGTTTCCAGGAACAATGCTGGAAAAAAAAAACAAAACAAAACAAAAAAGGGAGTGAGTCTACAGAGCAGATACATTAGTGGTAAACCACAGACATTTTTCTGCCCTAGTCTTCATGTGGGGATACCAGCACTTCAGCTACAGAAATCATGCCTGCATCCAGCATGTTTACCTTGTTCACACCACAACACCCAGCTGGCATCCAGACTTTTATGCTTTTCAGCAAAGCACATACATACATCAGCATACATGCATACAAAATCATTTCACACATATATCTAGAATTGCAATTGCTTCCCTAGTCAAGCTGGTCCTTTAATGGACTGATACTAATGGGAAGTCATAATATTTGACACTTCGTGAGGAGGCCAGGGAGAATAACAGGAAATCTTGTTCCAGCCCAGATTATACAAGTAAAGTCTACACTAATTGCACAAAATAATGCAGGATTTTATAACCACTCTCACTTCCAAAATGAAGGTGGATTCAATAGATTCTGCATATTGCAAAATTAACAGCTATTTTGGACATCTAGGCTTTATACCTGAGGGGAGGGTGAAGAGTTCAAAGGGAGTAAAGAGAGCCTCCACATTAAACCCAAGTGCAGACATGAGGTGCTGTACAGTATCCTATGAGCCAAGTCTGATTCATGGTGGCTCTTGGAGGTGCCTGCATCGCAGTCAGCAGCCCCTCTCCTAATGATGAAAGTGAAAGTGGCACTCCTGAATTAAAAAGTGGCACATCTCCTATGGTAGACTGAATGACCCCTGATCTGTACAGAGCAGTGATCTCAATTTTCTCACTACTGAACTCAGCAGAAACAATGCCAGATGAACAGCGGAAAATGCTATCGCAGCAGCCACAATTAGCCACTTATCCTGCCATGCAGGGTACAATCTAGGTCAGGAACCCTGACCTCAGCACACACTCACATGCAGGCAAATACACACATTCACCCAAAACATTGCAAATGAATTTCAGAACCAGCAGACTGTACCATATGCACTGAGAATACTGTAGCAGTGCAGCTTGTTACCGGGGAATTGTGCTGATGCCAGATGTGCTGGTGTGGCTTCCTCCTCCTTTCAAGAGATATACAGATTGTCTGTATAATCTGTATATCAGATACAGATATCTGATATACAGGTTTGTATATCAGATATCTGTATATCTGGTTCAACATTCCCAGTGTGGAAGCTCCCTGGCCAATACATAGTTATTTTCAAACTGCCAATGAACACAACAATGAATAAATAAATGAGAAAAAAGTCAGCCTAGTGTAAGTGAGGGCAGGCTATTTTTTTGTAACAGTGTGTTCTTAGGCTTTTGTAAGAGCTTCAGGGGGGCTAACAGCCAGCTAACTCTTTGTTTAGCCAGCACATTCCATTCACTAAAACTTTTAATTAGGAAAGTAATGACTTGATTGGTCCAGCAGAACTTTGAACATCATCCAAGAAATTCACAGTAGTAAAAAAGGCTCAGCAAATAATTCACTGGAACGGTAAATAATTAGAAAGATGGAATTCTGTTTTGTCTAACATGTAGGAGTAGTTCCTAAATAAGGTAGTTTTTTTTTGTTCTTGAGAATATGTTGCCTACAAAAATTCTGAAATTAGAGTTTTTATTCAATGAGGTTTAATCTCGAGTTAGAGACTTAAGCACTAAGATGATTTTATTATTTTTTACTTCCTAAGATTTATTTTGCAGTCATAAGCATTGGGATGTCCAGTGCAGGGTTGAATTCCAAACTGCTCTGAAGGCTGGAGAACCGGCATGTACCTATTCTTGTCGCATTCATATCCGTATCTCCAAACGCTTAGGAAGCATAAATCCGGGTCTTTATGTTTCTAAGAATTGTGGTCCATTGTTATGAAGAAAATGAAAACCAGAATCAACTTTCTTTTTAGAAGGAGGTGTTAGGGCTGATGTTTTTTCAGTGCAGAGCTCTCCTTAATTCAATAAATGCCTTGGAGGGAAGTAATAACTACTTCAAAGCGGTTTATGCACACACAAAGAAGATGATTTTATGTACAAAAGCCAAAGGCAAAATAAATGTGAACATGGTACGGTATCAAAAACGAAAGGCATAATAAACAGGAACGTGATACATTATCAAGCAAATGGTTGATCCCATACAGGCTGGGATCCTGAAGCAGTCTGAGTCACACTAAGTTTGATTTGTGTACATCTTGTAAAGCCATTTGAAATAGACTGTCTGAAAGGAAGCAAATAAACCATCTTGGTGATGTGTGAAATTTTAGGCTGAGAAAGCCACCTTCAGCATTTTGCTCAGGAACAAGCACTAAGAAAAGGATGCCAAGTGCAGCCTGCATTGTTGGGGAAGAAAAATAGGAGACAGAATGAGAAAGCTTAAAGGTTAAATGATCCTGAAGGAAATTCAAAGACTAATCAACTTCTGAAAAACTGTAAATACCAAGAGATCATGGACTTGGACTGAAAGGCCCTGCCAATTCCATCTGCTCAGACCAGAATGAGTTTTCAACTTACTGCTCCAGAGAATTGCATTACCTTTGAGTAGGGCAAGTAACAGCTAACCTTTGAGATTATTATCACTACTACCACACCAACTGATACCAAGTTTGTGAGCTAACACAGTGTTTCCAGTCTTTCAGTTCAATAGCAGAGTGGGTGTATGGAAATGTCATCATTTTGGCAATCAATCAGTTTATTAAAGTCTCCACTGAAAGGCCAAACAGATTCTGTTATACTGAATGAACAGCAGCACTAGCCAAGCCTCGAAATGAGATGGGAAATTTCTCTTGCTGCAGGCTTAAGAAAAGCCTTTTTTTCCTTTCTGAAAGCAGTTAGGGTGTGGTTTTGTTCCTTGCCTTTCTTAATATGTGGGTTTACATGAGAAGATGAAACTTGAGACTTGATGATGAGGATTCAGAAACTGTTTTCTTGAGAGAGTTGGTGATGGGAAACAGAGAGAAACGCCTGGGTTGAGGAATGCCATCAAGGAAGCCTTTGGTCCGAACTGGCCTTGAATGGTGTGTTGTACCTTGAGAGCAATTTGGCGACTGTGGTCACGTATGGTTGCTTCTGAAATCCACCAGTGGAACTTGTGTCAACAGCAAGTGCACAGCAAAGCATGATTTTTTGCTGATGTGACTATTCCTAAAACTATTCAAATATGGAAAAGGAGCAATTAGGTTATTTAACTTTTCATGCTATGGCAGTATTGAAAATATTGCCTTGGTTAGGCAATATTACCCCTGTATTCTAAGGGACTTACATGTTGTAAAATTGGTTATGGTTTCTCTAGATATTTTGAACAGTACACTAGGCAACAGGTGAATATAAAGATCCAACAGCAGCTGGGGTGGAAAAAGTGACAATGTTGTGACTGTAGCTTTCTAGATTGAACATGATTGCAACAGAGAAACCTGCAGATTATTTCTGAATGCCACTGCAGTAAGGAGGTATCATACAGACATCAGCCTATAGCGGTAGAGATGGGGTATGCCAGGGCAACAGGCAATCAGTGAAACACAGAAACATACCCTCTGATCATGTTCCCATAAAAATTTTTGGCTTCTTCTAAATTAAGGAGTGCCTGAGCTAGCAGACAAGTGGGAAAACAGGCTGCCTGTTTCTCTCTTCTTCCTCATTCTCTGACCCAGGTTCCATTCATACATCCTCACTACTTAGAAAGCCAACTCATATAAATAGTTAAATCTTATTTGAAAAACTTGCCTGTTGGGTCTGCTGAAGAAAAGCCTTCTGTACCCCCTAAAGTAGTGTATGGGCTAAGAAGCATAAGCATAAGAACTTTTCTCCTGCATACGAAAATCATTAATCAAAATTGTGATTTTGCCCTTCTCAAACTTCATATGGTTGGTGATCGCTCATCTCTCTGATGGCTCCTCCCAGTCCTAAAATTGAAGTGATTTTACTAAACTTTCTAACCCAGGACAATGGGAACTGGGACAGCAAAAGTCACAGTGCATGGTTACAGTTCTTTGGACATTTCACAAACTATAAGTGGCTTAACTTTGCATACTAGTGCATTCATTCAAGGGTTTACTTTAGGCCCATTTCTTACTTTCATTTGACATACTAACTTCTCTTTTGGTGCTTTAACTTTCATAATTAAGGAAATAATGGGAACATGCAAAATATTAATAAGATCCCTTTACTCCAGTGGGATGGGCAGTCAGGGAAACAAAATTCCAGGAAAACAGGATTCAGGGAAATATTCTGTAACAAGACTGAAACATATTAAAAACAAACAAGTGCTTCCAATTAAAATCAATGACTGACAGAAATAGAAAAACTTGATGAACACTTCATCCATTGGAGTGCTATAACTGATAAATGAACCAGCTGACCCAATTTCCCTCATGCCTTAAAAACCTTAATTCCAGGATTGGCAGACCAAGCTTCAGATAATGTTACTTATTTTCTGTAATAAACATTTCTGCTTAGAAAGTGTCCAAGTTCCTGAACAGGAGAACAGGGAGTAGTTACATTTTTGAGTCAAACCAGGAAAACTCTGTTTTCATTCCTTCTTATCTTTGAGACAATTCTGGAGCACTTCAGCAGACAAAATCAGCAATCAAGCAGAGTTCTTCTCTAACTAATCTATGGGCTGTAATTTTTTTGAGGATTCTTTTTATTACATATTACCAGCAGTTTGGAATCCATTCAGCTGGACGGAAACAGCATGCACTTGCAACCATAATTGTTTCTAAACTAAAAATATTTAGCAAAAATGTAAACCAGAATCCCTGTTCCATGCTGAAGTTGTTAACATGGCAAAGAGAGCAAAAATGACATTTCCTCTTTCTTCCAGAATTTTTCTGCCAGCAGAAAATAGGATTATTATGAAAACACATAAATTACTCATTTACACACATAGCCTTGGAGCCAAATTCATTACACAGGGATTTACCAGAGAAAGCAGAAAAGGGAAGGGACAGGGAAAGTCCTGAAGCATTCCTTTCCTGATCTAGTAACAGCATAGGCAAGGCAGCTTGACTGTAACATGATGCTATAGCAGCCATGAGAGTGTGCAGCCATTCATGCTGGGGATAAAGGCACTGAAGTGCATTGGAAGATTTGGATCTATATATTGAAAAGTTTTCTGGCATTAGAAAGCCACTTTTATTTCCTAGAGGCATATGGAAAATGCCAGGATATAATGCAAATGAGACACCTCTCCTAGACACTTCCACTAAATGCTGTCCCTCCACTGTACATGCACTCTAGTTCAGGCCTGCTTTTACATGCTGTCTATAATGTACCAAAGCACAAATATATTTGAAAATGGAAAATTAAATAGATGAAAAATATTTTAATGAAGGTGCAGAGCAGCTAACAGTTTCTGTGCAAGGTAATTTCCTGTATGGATATTTCTCTTCTCTGAAGCTGGTAGAGGCTTTTCCTTTTGTTTTTCTTGGTGATACTTTTGGAAATATTAATTTCAGTAAGGAGTTTCTCAAGTGCTCTCAATGATCAGAAACCCTGTATCCCACAGGTGAAGAAAGCGCCCTGGCTTCCCCAGAGAACAGTGGATAACTAGAGCTGTGTCTCACTGGTGTTGAATAGTGTGTTTGGTGGTGCAGAAATCAGAGGAAAGCCAAGACAGAAGAGGAAAATGGTTTATCAAAATATTGGTAAATTAATTAGCTAAGCATCTAAGTCCCTTAAAGCGTCTGGTTCTGCTCCTTCGGTAGCTTGCCTGAGAGGCACAATGAGCAGGCAGCAATATCATAGCATCACAGAATATGCTGAGTTGGAAGGGACCAATCAGGATTGTCAAGTCCAACTCTTGGCCCTTTATAGGACACCCCAAGAATTCCACACCATGCCTGAAAGCAACGTCCAAATGCTTCTTGAACTCTGACAGGCTCGGTGCTGTGGCCACCTCCCTGGGGAGATGGTTTCAGTACTTGACCACCCTTTGGGTGAAAACCCTTTTTCTAATATCCAACCTAAACCTCCACTGATTCTGCTCCAGCTGTTCTCTCAAGCACTGTTGGCCAATGCTTTTCCCTCTAGATGACAAATGATAGATTTGAATAGTTCACAGTAAGCCATTCCTCCTCAAATTCACTTAAATCCCTTCAGTGCTTTTATGTCTTTTAAACTGCAGCTGATATAAGAAGTTATTTTGGTTTCAGTGATTAAAATTACTTACTTACCATATGTAACAACTGGAGCATCTCCACGTATCTGGAGAGAGAGACAAACTTTTATTAATTGCCATCAAATGAATACTGAAGGATGGACTGCATAGCTTCAATTTTAGAAGAGCAACAGGTCGGTTGTAACAACAAACTTACACTTTTTCTGAAGACATCAGCTCCTGGGCAATGAGGTAAGCTCTGGACTGGCCTTCTTTCTGTCAACAGAAACAGTCAGAGGCAATTAAGAGGTGTCTCATTCCATGAAGTAAAGCAGTTTTAGAGAGCACTTTGAATCGACATATTTCTATAGTAAAAACAGTGACCAGACTTTTATTCTTTATTGTTCAGTGTCTGGCACCCCGGACTTTCCATGGCAGGCCATTTTCCCAATTCAAATACTAGTAATATAGTACAATATAATAGATGCTATTGCAGATGGCAAGTTGGAAAAAGGTGTTGTTACTGAAGAGGGACTGAAAATTTCTGTTGATTTTCACACGTCCAAAATTTGTCAAAGAAGCAGAAAGTGCTTAACTTTGAACAGGCTAGCTTCTTGGCTGTAGAGGCTGTGCCACATGGAAAAGGGAAAATGGTCACGTCAAAATGGTCATATTCCAAACTGTTCTGACTGCTGTGAGTGAGACCCGTGGAAGCAAATGGGGCAAAGAGCTTTATTGTGTGCTAAACAAAATGTCTAAACTAAATGGCCATAAATATCTCCAGAAATAGTTCAGTACTTCACCAGACAACATTGTTTGAAATCTCAAAGGCATCTGCTTAACTGGTAGGCATATTGGAAGACACAGATACCTGTGAAAGAAGCAAACTGCATGGCTTTGAGATGCAAGTGGCTAATAGGGTACTTTGCTCCTACTTCATGACTCATCCTTATGGTAAGCGATGACCAAAGCATAGAAATACATACTGAAAGGAATGTACTGGAAAAAGTTTGACTTTTTCAGCAGTGATAAAGTAGGGAGCCAAAACAGCGGTCTAGTAGTAGTAGAGAAAAGCAGCCCTCAGTGACCTAAAGTGGATTCAGGGGAAATGAGTGCAGTATCAGGTCTTTGTGACATTGCTTGTCAGACCAAATATACTGTTAAGAAGAGTCAGTGAAGCAGAAAGTCAAGGGTCCCTACATGGCTGCCGTGGCCTCCATCCTCTAAGCAAAGGCTTGGAGCGAGGCCTGGAAGGCAGCTTCTGAAGAGTGAACTGGGAGACAGCTATACCACAGGACTAGATACATGACTGGCTGCAGTGAGTATAGATTTCTAAAAGACTGGCAGCTTTGCAGTGTTATAATGATCACTGGGACTTTGTTTCAGAAAGTGAATAGTTGAGGAACCTCTACCCACTCTATCCCCTGTTTGCAGAAGTCTGTCTACAGACACTGTTGTCTATCTCATAGTTCATTTCCTGGTTAAACAAACAGCAATTAAATAACACAAGACCGACAATGCCTAGACACACTCTCAGACTTGCTCTAGACAGGCCATATGACACTGAGGTCCCTGAATTTTCTCTCTTGGCTAAGACATATTAATCATAAAGACTAATGGCACTTTGGTGCCAGTCACTCCCCTCTGAGCATAGTGCCAGCTCTCTGTTTTGCTGACCCAGCTGTTTGTATTGATGCCTAAAACAGGGCTTACCTGAAACAAAGGCTAGACAAAAGGAGAATAAAGAGCAGATTCATTTCTTAAAGGCCTTTAGGTGCATTCAGGGCAGACAGAGCCTACTCGAGAGGCTACACCCAGAAAATGGACCACGAGTCACGAGTTCTTCACATTTTATAAGTTCTGTCTACTAACATCTCGGGCCTTAATTCTCCAATTACACCTTCAAGTGATGATGTCAACCACCCCAAGCTTCCTCCCCCCAATTCACTGTTGTTTAAATATTTTGGGGCTCTGAGGAAGCGAAGTGTCCTTGGATTTTCCAACTGAGAGGAATTGTTTTGGCTAAAATGCTGGGAACAGAGGTTTTTAGCACTTTATATGGAGCCTAGAGCTACACACCAAAACTACAGATACATGAAAAATAGAAGCTAAAAATCCTTAAGGCATCAGTATGACCTCGATCAGAACCAGACTAGTCTCCTGATCCAGCTTAAAAAAATTGTGAGGCTGGGAGCAAAGCTGCCTCCATAGAGGTGGAATGGAGTTGTTTGGCCTAAGAGCAGCACAAGTAGAAAACAGAACAATTTCCCAAACCAGAAGCATTAGTATTGTGCAAGTCACTTCTCTGGAGTACTCTTTTGGAGCACCCTCTGCATTTCAAAGCAGGGCAACTAGTGAAGACATGGCAGCAGAAGCTCTATCGCTGTGTGTGCCACTAACTTGCCGTGCTAATGTGGACAAATTGCATCTCTCCATTCATTTTACTCTGTGTGTGTCATATTTCACAGATTGTTCAGTGTAGGTGTATTGTAGCTTGATGGTACCCAGAGAAGAGTACTCCTGTCACAACCAGAGGCTTAGAGTAGTTTTATAAGCTTCAGTCTCTGCGTGACCTCATAATACCTCTTTTGTAATTATTATACATAATGTAGCAGTTCACAGTAGTGCCAATGGTAAACTGAGGCATCACAAGAACAATTGACTTTCTCAGGTTAGCTCTGTGAATCAGTGAGAGAGAAGGAGAAGCAGGCCACATCTGTCTTCCAGATCCCATCATGGAAGAGCCAGACTGCAGCTGTCCTGGAGGGTCTGTGTAATTATATAAATCAAGAGCTGTCCCTTGAAAGGCATCTGAATTAGGTGCTTTCTCAAGGTACACAAATCTGTAACTCCCAACTCCAGCACATTTCAGTTTTGTGTGTGTGTACATGAGTGCATATTTTAATATGTTAAAGGTTTGCAAAACAGAATAATTAATGGAGTCTGGAAACCAAGTCCACCCAGTAGAAATGCGTAAGGAGCAGCAAAGGTAGTCTTACATACTGCCGCTGTTGAGTCAGTAGCTGCCCTGCTTGTTGTGAGACCTTCAAGACTGCTTAGTGTTGCCTGTTTGTGCAGGTCTTCTCCATCTGCCATATGGGGTGGCTGTCCACCCTCTTTTACTATGATACATGAGAGAAGGGTGGAGCGTCTTACCTCCAGTGCTGCCTTTTCATAAGAACAGCATTAGGGATCGTTTCTGTATGAAGTTTCCCTTCATTCCTCCAGCACACCACCAGTCTGGCTAGAATTAGATATATTAAACCAGAAGTCCTAAATTACTAACCAGAACGCTTTGTGTTCTCACTGGCATAAAATTCAGCCACATCTGATCTGAATTCCCTTTCTTTTATACCATTTTGTTCTGGTTACATGCTATTCACCCTGCTATAGCCTTTCACATTTTGCCACCAGGGTAAGATCATATCCCTTGTATGCTGGCTTTATACAGTTCCTTGTATCATATTGCTGCTTTTAGACTAAACACTATTCGCACACAGATTGGTTTCCTTTTAGATTTCCCATACAGTTAACTGGCAAACATATCTGTGTTCCAGATGAAAGAAATGTTTTCATGTTCCAGCTATGGCTTTATTACTTGTTCTAGGATTTATAATAATGTATTTCCTGAATGCTTTAAATGCTATAATTCCTACAGTTATTCACACAGATTAATCGCATTCTTTTATTCTTCTTATTCTTCTGAGATTCCCTTCACCTCAGACTCCTTCCTGTGTTTACAGACCAAATTAAGAGAACATTCTTAATTGTTCCTTTGCCTAGTGGCTTAACGTAGTTTGCTATGTATCTTTCCAAACTATAACAGAGTTCTTAAAATAGCTAATGTTGCTGCAATATTCCTAGCACCCCATTTATCCAACTATGGCTTTTTCCTTCCAAAGGCACCCTGTAAAGGGAGACAGCCTCTTATTGCCGTGGGCAAATGGTGCAATTGATTGCATTCTAAATGCCTTCGATTTATGACTGGGGTTATTTTTTACCCTGTTGCTTTGTTTGAGCAGCCTATATCATGCATCTTTAGCATTTGTGTGACACTGTCAGAATCAAGCAGCATGATGGAAATAGCTCTTAAGCCCAGTACAAGGCATGATGTTTTATAGTGTCATTACAGGACCATGTGTATGGCTCTCTGCAAAATGCTAGGAAAATGAATTCTTAAATTGGCAGGTGAGTTCCTGCCCCTTCCCCATCCCCACTGATTCCCAAACCTGTGCTTCATCTGTGTGTATTTCCTCAGAAACTGTTCACACCACCCTGAGGCCTCTGGTGCATCTCTCTGCTGTCATTTGTCTCACATGTGTTTGCCCTTTCCCAAACGTAACCTACTTCCCCAGGTAGAGCCGCTAATGTAGTGGTAGTAGCAATGTAGTAGGAAGGGAAATGCCTTCCCCACACTATCATGTCAGTGAATTCCTTTAAAGACTTGATGTTCCTGTAATGAACCTAAAGACTAGAACCTAGCTTTCTGCCTTGCCTGCAAGTATTCTGCATAAGATGTTTTTTTGCTCTGCTCTGGATGCAGCATAAAATCACTCCTCCCTGCTGAGTCCTTATCTTGAGTAAGCCAAGGGTTAGAATTGTCTCAGGGATTCTGTAGTTTTATGGCAACTGGGGGTTGTATGAGGCTAGTGAGAAAAGTTACCAACTGCACAGGAGATCCAGTCCTCAAAAAGTACCTGAAGGACAGGAACTGTCTGAAGGCTTTTGCTTGAAGATTCTGCCACTAAAGTTCAAGGCCCAAGATACAGAGGGGTAGCTGATGATCCAGCACACGCAGCACCTTCCTTGAACTACCAAGGCAATTCATAAACTCAGACCATAACTAGCAATAGGTGAAACCCACCAGTTGATTTTAGTTCATTTCAAAGCATGGAGCTGTGCTTCTCAAAAGTACACTTTCAATATTATATTGTCTCTATTTCTGATCTTCTCTTTTAAACTGAAAATTCTGAGACTGCCACAAAAACTAAGTTCTGACAAAAGGAACTCTGTTTAAAGTCAGTGTCTAGTCAAATCAGAACTATTAATCTCACTTACTCTGTAATTCCTGTAACAGAGATGAAAGTCCCTCTGTTTGCTCCTTTAAATAAAGTTGATAATGTAAAAAATACCTCAACCGATATTTTTGGCTATGTTTCAGGTTGTTTACAGTGCAGGGATTCCAGCAGCCCCTGAAAATTTCTCCACACTTGTGTAAATCTGGTTTTTGTGAATCTAGGAGAGCAGGGACTGGAAGTTCTGCGACTCTCCAGCAAACAAGCCAGGAGAAAGCAGGTGAACAAAACGAAAACATGCTGCTTCTTGCATTTTGGTACAGGAATTAATTCATGTCAGTGAAAGACAGCAGGTAGAATCCAGCTCAATGCAAAATGGAATTCATATGTCTGGACACAGGGAGGAGATTTTATTATCCACAGTGTTTCATGCCTCTATTTAAACCAAGTTTCCCTGAGGAGGAGAAAAAGTGAAATCAAACCAACAAACCCCAGGTTTTTTTTGTTTGGTTTTTTTTTTTTAATTTGTTTGGTTCGGTTGGGTTTTGTTTGTTTTTGTTTGTTAGGGTTTTTTTGGTTGGTTGGTTGTTTTTGTTTTGTTAGTGTTTTTTGGGTTTTGTTTTATTTTGTTTGGGTTTTTGGGTTTTTTTTGTTTTGTGTTTTGGTTTGGTTTTTGGTGGGGTTTTTTGTTGGTTTTGATTTGGTTTTGGTTTTTGTTTTTGTGGGGTTTTGTTTGTTCAGTTTTTGTTTGGGGGGGGTTGTTTGTTTGTTTTGGTTTTGTTTTTTTGTTTTTGTTTTTTGTGTATGCATATGTGTTTTTCGGAAATCTAAATTCAGGTCTTAGTCAGCCAACCCTAAATGACTGTTTTGACAAGATTAGTTCATTTCAAAATCCATGGCGCTATTTTTGCATTCAAACCAACCTGTCTCTGCCAATTCTCTCCAAGTGACAGTGCATCTGAACTCTTTCATGTTGTATAGCTGCTTGCTGTTGCCCTGAAGATTTTTCTCCAAGGGCTATATCACTTCATGCTTTGTCATTATAGACACACATTTTTTTAGGGCAGGTAGTGCTTCCTTGGACACAGAACATAACAAACAGAGGCAGGAGCAGTAGGGTAGGAAAAACATTCCTCTGTGAGGACACTGGTGCTTTCTGAGACAAGATCACTCACTGGTTCATCAGTCAGCTTGGAAATATGCCTGGTGTCAAATGACGCTGTTTTAAGACAGCTCCCCAAGAGCTTGTGGAAGTCTGGCACTGGGTACTGTGACCCTTGCAGACAGTTAGCTTGAGAAGCAAAGGCCAACCAAGCAATCAGATCTGTTCTGATGTTCTCTATCAGCCATGTGCAAGCATTTCGTCTGTGTTCTCTTCAAGAGCGGAAAGAATACCTCAGTCAGACTCTGAAGCACATGGTTGTTCTCTCTAAATGCTACCTTCTCTGACAGCTACACAATGGGGTTACGTCAGCACAGCAGATCAATTAAAATGCATGAGATGCAATAAGGGAGACATTTAGAAAAATGTGATTTCCTAGTGTCATGAGTAAAACCCTACCAAAAATGGCATAAAATTGGTTTTAGCAGTCTTGAATTTGCTTCCAAGTGCACAATGATTGCACACGTTTCCCTTGTGAACTCAAGTCACAATTTTGTTGGCACTTTGCAACTAGCATCACAACTAAGAGATGCTGAGAAATCTAACCATCTTAGAGAAGACACTAGGGTATGCTCTAGAAATTCTAGTGGTTTGTCAGCTAACTAACAGGAAATTACCTGAAAGGAAAAATGTTTTTCACTTAACAAGGAATGTCAGAAATTTAAAGGCTTTTCCCTTTCCAAAACAACATGAAAACAGCAACCAAAACCAGATCACAAATCTCAGAGGAAAGAAGATAAGGTTAGTCGTGACTGTTTCACTTGTTTCATGTCATACAGAAGAACAAACCAGTCTTTTCCACTAGTACCACAGGCAGCTCAGCACCCTGCAGGGTAGATGTAAATGTGATGTGGCATGAAGAGAAATCAAAGGAACCTATTCCTGCTCTGGGATTAGAGCAACAGCAATTTCATTTGCCTTTCCATGCCATTCTGCCTTCTACCTGCAGTTTCTCTTTTGTTTCTCAAGAACTGGTGTCCTGGTAAGGCAGAAAATCTGCTCTCCTATCTATACTTGCCCCTAAACAAAGCTTCACATTCTGGAAACACCTGAAGAGATCTGAGCCTCCTAGAATCAATCTACTTATGCTTCTCCTTCACAGGGGTGACCCTTATTTAGCCATCACTTGGATTTGGAGGGACATCTGCACAGACTTTTTCAGGCTCTGACACATGCTCATGACCAAACACAATCAGGAAGCCATATAGCTGACACTGAGAGACAAGGTCAAAATGAAAGGGCAGAGAGAGGTGTAGGAAACCAGGATTTGCTATTTTCCTAGGCAGCCTTAATACTGGGGGCTCAGCTTGGAAAACTTTAGGATAACATTCCCATTTGTTGCATGCAAACCTAATGAGCTATGCTCTGGATGCTTGCACAATCTCACCAAGAGTAGATTTTTTAAGCTCATATTAGGTTTTAAGAACAGACACACACACACACGTGTGCATGTATGCACACGCACACACCCTCCAATGAAAAACGAAGGTAAATTTGTCCCTAAACCTGCTCGATGCCATTTAAAAACTGCACTGTTAGCTTACTGGAGGTAAAAAGAGATTGGTATGGTGACAAGCTGTGGTCACATTTCCATGGTCTTCTCATAATTTGTTTAAGAGCTGTTTTATTAATCAGAAATCAGTAAAATAAACCCAAACACAATTGCATTTTCCCTTGATGAGAGAATTTTGAGATGGCAGAGACCTGTTAGATAGTTTACTCCCACCAATGCAGAACTGGTTCCAATAATGCATTTCATGTAGTTTTTAATTCTCAAGATTGCAACTAAATGCTTTGGAGTGAGACATTTTTCCTGACATTCAAGCCAGGCCTTTCTTGCTGTTTATGTTGCCACTGGTCTCCATCTTCAGACTACATTCTTTGCCTTTGCCACATACTATGAAGGCAATTTTTTCCTAGCACAGTGGGGGAGTAAAGGACTGATGGCGCTGACATTTCTAAATGAGCATGAGACAAAGAGCAGAGAGAGTTGAGAATCCAGGTTCTTCTGCAAATTGCTTTTCCCTCTCCAGGTTTCATGCAGTAACCATTTTTAGGGGTTTTTTACCTTGTTGATGAGGCTGGGATCACCAAGGCTGCTCTCATCATCTTCTGAACTCTTTTGTTCCTCATCTGATGTGACAACTTCCATTGGTGTCACAGAGACTGGGCACACCTTGTAGGGCTCAGTGTATGCACTGCAGAGAAACAGAACAGACTAGCTCAATGGTGTTATTCCCAGATTCGCTGTTGCTTAGACAAATAGAATCCGTGCAGAACCGCAAGGCTTGGAAAGCAAGCTTTATCAAGCAGGGTTTTTTTTGCTGCTAGGTTCAAAGGCAACCATTTAGGCAAGGAGAAGACTCTGAAAGGAGCAGCACGAAGTTAACTGAACTCGTTCAAGCTTCCCCAAAAGATCAATGTTCTGACCCAGTTCAGAGTAAAACTCTGTACTTAGTTGCAACCAGAACTGCTTTGTTCTTCTCTAGTCAACCCCTCAAAATGGTTGCAGTAAAATCACACTAACATTTTAGTGCTCATTAAAAATGGAAGTTAGATATTGTGACAATGGGTTTTCTGGGAAAACATTAAAAGGACGAGAAAACTATAATGGTAATACCAATGGCATCAATTAAAGTACAAGATACTCAGATCCCAAAGTCCTTGAGTTGTTTCAAGGGAATATGAGTTCAGCTCCAGAAAACCAGAGAAAGCTGTGCAGTAAGAGTAAATGATCAGGTGTGCAACACAGGCCAGTGCAATACAGGCCTGTGGCTTCGCAGCATTTTATTAAAGAAGAAAAAAAATCAATTAAATTGCCAGTGACCTCAAAACCTCCACAAAGAATGACTAAAGCTGATCCATATATGCCTAGCTCCAAATTCCAGTTGCTGGCTCTTGTTAAACCTCTGATGAGCTGGTGGCAGTCTTTCAGATTTTGTTACTGTGCACTCATAGGCTGCATTCAAGTTGTCTCTTCATTTTGACTTTTATATGAAATAGGTGAAGATCTTGGTGTCTTACTATATCATGCCACCTATGATTTAATAATTCTGAAATCTCCAAACTTCATCCAATTATCCATTAGCATTATTCAATTTACCACCCATTTTAGCATCAGCTTTTGCTACCAGCCAGTTTTGATACTGCTCTTGGTACTGCAACACAAAAGTCATTATTCCGGCATTGGCAAAACATGTATACCAAGCCTGGTACACCAAGTATATCAGCCGTAACACCCATCTATTCGTACCTGACTTTACTGAGATTTTACATTCAAGGATTAGATTAGTATTTTTGACCACAGTGTCATTCTGGGAGTTTACATACAGCCTATGCACCACAGGGGCCCCAAGCCTTTTACATTTCCAGGGCAAGGTTCCAGTGTTCAGCCAACAGGGTGAATCTTTTGTTTTGAAAAACAAAATCTGACATCTCTGTTTTCCAGTAAACACGTCAGCCAACTAGGTCAGTCTGTAATGTGGGCCTGGATTACTCAGTTTATATTATTTCTATACTTCTCATTTCCTCTGAAACATTAACTTCCTTTCATAGCTCTGCTTCATCTCTTCATTTTTCTTTACTCTTCCACTTGGGGATCCCAGATCTGAACAAACCCAAGGCTTCAAAGCCAATACTAGAGTGACAGAAAGCTGGGCAAAGATGGGCTAATGTAAGTGGGAGGGCAATGAAGAGATTTCCAAGGCCGCTGACCGGATTTGTATTTTCTTTCAGAAAAGAAACTCCCTACATATCTGCATTCACTTCTAAGCTACAAACAGGGCTGTGTGTCTCCTAGGCAAGTGTGGTTGTCAGCATTTCTGTTATGCCTCCAGCTTTTCCCTCATGCTCAGAGCCCATGAGTTCTCACAGGCTGCCCAGTGCACTTGTCATGGCTGGGCAAAGGGCCAAGCAGCAGCACTGTTCCTCACCATTGTGTACTCTGGCTTATTATTAGTATCTGCAGTTTTTCAGTGTGGGTGGCATCAGCACAATTCCGAAAACCTGTCTAGCTTCCACAGCAAGGGGACCTCAGCACAAAAGCAGGGCAGATACGGGAACAGCTCAGGAGACTTATCAATAATTTAGCCAGTCTCAGTCCTTACTTACATAGTCCTTCTGCAGTTTGTAATTGTTTGTCCCAGAAGACATGAAATTAAGGTACTCCAACATTTTCTCTCTCTGATAAATGACTTCATTTTGTTAATATAAGAGCACATAATTTGAGAAGAATGCCTCAGTATATTAGTCTTGTAATCATTATGAATGGCATTACTAAAGGTTCATACAGTAGCAGAGCTTGCAATATTGCAGAATTGTTGCACGGACTTAGTTTGCAGTATCTGCAGTCCAGTGGCACTGGCTTGATTTTAAAGAGAAATCTCAAAATGTTATGGATATCATTTGCACATGGGATAGGCACAGGTATATTTCTGCCACCACCCCCATTCTCCTCTTCTCTGACCACTCCAATAGCACTCAGGTCTTTACTTCTGAGACTGTTCTATATTGTCACAGAAACTCCTGGGCAGTACATCTTTCCTGATACCCAGCATGCATTTAATCCAATGAACTCACATGTTGTCATCCATCTTTTATGTCTATGCTCCTATGATCTCCCAGTGCTCCTAGCTTCTGAAGACTTGAACTGTGTCCAGGAATGGCTAAGTGATACTTTTCTTTAGCCCATTAGAAGCGCTGCTAACTAAGCTTACTGCAAGCAATACACTTTAATGAAATGGAAGATGCAAATAAAAGTGTGGTTGTGAAGAATAAGGGAAGACATAGTCCCAGAGTTTGCAGCAACTCAATAGACATGGTAATCCCCAATTAAATCTCATCCTTGTAGCAATGATTTGGCTGGATGAGAACAGATTGCTAGCACATTATCTGCTGCTCCTTCTGCAATTGTCTGCCATCATTCCAAGAGTGAGCCATCACAACAAAGGAACCAACAGGCTTTCTGAGACAGTCTGATGTTTAATTGTCTGAACAAACACAGGAGAATGCTGTGCAGGAAAAGTCTTTTTAGTTAGCAACAGTTACATTATAGCTAGCAGAGCTGCTGATAGGTGCAGAGTAGGGAGAAGCTGTATGGATGCACCCTACTACTTATTTGTGTCCTTTTACCTCTGCATATGTATTGCAACATCTGAAAAAGTGTTCCGGAGTCAGTTCTCTCTGGTTATCCTGCCCCTACAGTATGCTTACATTTGACCTCAAGTGACCTCAGTGACTTAGGGGAGGGTGAAGCCATCAAGGAGAGGGAAGCTGGACTAATCATTGCACTAGCACTTTGTAAATAAAGTCCAGACATGAGTCTCTATTACCTCTGATCCCTGCAGAACACAAGCTGGGAAGTTTGAGCACAGATGGTACGTTCAATGGAGCTGAGAGAGAACTGTGGAGATACACAACAGGTGTGAGAGCTCACAGAACATGATTCACAGACTGACAAATACTGTATTTTCTCTTGCTTGAATGTGCAATTCTAAAAGAGATACATACCCTTCTTTTAATTTCACATCTATCCTTCAAATGGCCTTGCAAATCCTATCCCATTCCTCAGCAATGATCACATCAATTCTCTAAGATTTTTTAGAAGTCATTCAGTTGGCATTAGTGAGATGCAAGGACTTAAGTGGGTGATTTAACAGTACCCATCCAAGGTTATTATAATAAAGGCCTATGAAGACCATGTATTTTTGTTTGCATAACAACACAAATGCTCTTGGCTGTATGTTCATCTCTTGGCCACACTCCCAAGTGATGTCTTGTTTCCTCCTTTAGGGTCACCAACTGCCTGAAAAAACAAAACAAACTAACAAAGAAACAGACAAACAAAGAAAACCAAACAAAAAAAAATCTGAGTTGGTGAAAATCTAAACCTAAGGCCTGTGACTTTCACTGGGGTGATATAAGTCCTTCGTACCAGTAAGGATCAGATTATTTCCAGTTTGCTATCAATGAAGTAAGTCATAGAACCTAAAGAAAGGCTCATAAATATCACTTGCCTTCCGCTTCATGGTCTATGCCCCAGCAGCAGTCATGAGGGGAGAAGGGGAGTCCTCTTTCCTGCAACGTGCCACTCAGCTATGCTTTATGAGACCTGTGGAGTATTCATCCTTTCCACCAAGTGGCTCCTTATACATCTGAAGTGCAGCTGGTTAGGCTGTTAAAAAATGCTGGTAATGTCCCTTCAAATGCCTATAAAGTATCACCACGTGTGTTGGGACAGAGTTACAGCATACTTCTACCTTGCAACAGATTCTGCTAGTGACAGTGGAAGTGTGCTAGAAATTTGTTGGTCAGTCAAGAGCAAAACAGCATCTCCTTGAAGCAGTATGCATTTGTGTAGGGTTCAGATGTCATGCAGTTTTAGTGCCACAGTGACCACAGAATCACAGAACAGAACTATGGGATGGTTTGGATTAGAAGGAACCTTAGAGATCATCTTGTTCCACCCCCCTGCCACAGGAAGGGACATCTTCCACTAGACCAGGCTGCCCAGGGCCTCATCCAGCCTGGCCTTGAGCACTTCCTAGGATGGGACATTCACAGCTTCCCTGGGCAACCCAATTCTCTAGGTAAAGAATTTATTCCTAACATATAATCTAAATCTCCCCTCTTTTAGTTTAAAACCATTAACCATTTCCCTTTGTCCTATCACTATCTACCCATGTAAAAAGACACCCTACCTCATTTTTAAAAGCCCCCTTTAAATATTGGAAGGCCACAATGAGATCTCCTCAGAGCCTTCTCTTCTCCAGACTGAACAACCTCAGCTCTCTCAGCCTATCTCCATACCAGAGGTGCTCCAGCCCACTGAGCAGTTTTTTGCCCTCCTCTGGACCCACTTTAACGTGTCTGTGTCTTTTTTGTGCTGAGAACTCCAGACCTGGATACAGTACTCCAGGTGGAGTCTCAGGAGGGCAGAGTAGAGGGGGAGATTCCCTCCATGTTAATCATATGAGAGGGAGCAGGCCAGCAGGAGACTCCTGTGACTGAACCCATCTCAGATCAAAACAAGTGCGATGTGGCCAGTGAGGATATCCAGATTACCCCATCCCAGCTCCCAAGTACCGCTATCATTCTCATGTGTCTGTCCAGGGACAGGGGACTTCTTTAATTGGATTTCTGTGTTACAAAATGCAGTTTCTGGAGAAGGAGACCGGGTGGCTTATCATTAATCACCATCACCAGTCAACCTAAATTATTTTCCTTGGACTAAATTGATTTCTTTTGGAAGTAAGTTTCAATGTATTTCAGTCTAAAGAAGGGTATGAACAAGTGCAGCACTTAAGGAAGCTCTGCTGTGTTCATATTTTAAATGAACCAATAATTTGTCTCCATAAGGTATATACTGCATAAAGGATGATCCCAGCTAATAAAACTCAAGAACTCAGCAAATACCATCCTAATGAGTTCCAAAAACAGTGTGCAGGGTGCACTAATGTTTCAACCATTATGAAGTAATTTGTTTAACAGGTATCTGTTCAGAATTCAGACACCTGGACTACCAGGTTTACTTACTTGCTGCCTCCCTGTGGTCTTTCCCTCTATATCCCCAGTCAGCGTCAGGACAGAGAAAGAGAGAGTACTCATTTTCTTTCCATCTGTTGCAAACTGCAAATTGGATGGTGCAAATTACTTCCCACCAATATACTTGAATGCCAAAGAGCCCCCTGATATATTTTCTGAAAATTTCTTATTGTTTCAAAAGTGCCTGCAAGTAAAGATCAAAGCAGTATTTGGCCAAAAATATGATGAAGATGAAGAAAGCAGTAGAAGAGGCTATAAATCACATCCTTGTCACATTCCCACAGTGGAACAAGTGTATTAAAGGTGCTTATGTCAATAATCATCAACACATGGCTCACCAAGTGCTCTTCTGCTCACCATGTTCACCATATTCACTATTTCCATACAGTGGCAATAGGAAGTAAGTGAACTTCCTGCGTTTCTGAGGTAAGTGCTGACTTCTGCTCTGCCTTTTGTGGGGTGACAATGTCTTTTTGTCTAGGATGTTTCATCCATTCATAGCAAAACCATGTTTCTGGACTGCTAAAAGAAAATTCTTTCAAATATTTTCTAAAGAGAGAATAGGCTCTGGCTGTGGCCTTGAGCTCATTCAGACCTGGATCCACCAAAGCTCTGAAATCAATGACATTTATGACCCTAAATATTTTTCTGTGTGTTTGGTGATTGCATTGGCAATTATTTGACTTGAGTCAGCAAAGCAAGATTACAGGAACTACCTCAGAAGGTATAAACAGTTCTTTCTCTGTAGAGTACATCCTCTACAAGTATATCATCCCTGAAGCCATCTGAGTGGTGATGAGCTTGATACATCAACTCAGACCACATATGCTAAATTTACAATTGACTACTAAATTGCTATCATAAGCTTCCCTTCCACAGACCCCAGCCTGTGCCCATTTTCATTCCTCTGTCATAGGAATCTTAGCTCACAACTAGTTATAATGTATTGGATGCAAGACAAGAATCTCACCTGGACACAGCTGGGTAATGCAAAGCCCACACATATAAAATTCATGCCATCCAATGGGAAGGAAAAATAATCAACACCCACAAAGACCCCAACCCTCCACTGTCAGGCCAAGAGGATTGAATCCAGCTTTTTTCTGCATGCAGTATCCTTATGACAGTCTTTATCTCAAGTCTCATGCCCAACAGTTACTAATTCAAACTCTCAGTGACATTCTTATTGCAAAAAATTAAAATATAAACTCAATGTAGTGATAGTAATTTGGGAGATGCAATGGGGTGTGGAAGTATCCTGTTTTATTAAAACTGATTATTTATTTTCTTGTATCTATTTGCAAATGATTGTTTTAATTAATCCTGCAAAAGGAAGGCTCATTACTAAACGAAAGTCCAAATGCATTTAAAGTAAATAAAGTAAATAAAAGGAAATGCCTGTTAGTGCAGCAAGTGTTTAGCCAGTCAGTTCCCTGTTATAACAGATTATCAAGGCAAATATCATATCCAAAGTCTGAAAAGGGCAGGAAAGACATGATGTCTGCTAATAACATACATAGCCTCTTAACGCAAGGTAACACATTCATACTTTGAGGCATAAGTTGTTTGCCTGCCAAAGACAGAAAGGTGCTCTTTCGAATTCCACAAGCATTTCAATTTGAATTTTGCTCTTTCTTGCATTGTTGTGGTGCAGAGTATAGGAGAGGGGAGGAGGATTTTTGGTCAGGTACATAAGGCTTTTGCTCTATTCCAGGTCCAGTTAGGGACCAAACTCTCCCAGCTTCAACCACTGCTCCTGGAGGTGCCCACAGAACAATGGTGCTGGTGCATGTTTAGTTTTGGAAGGGAATGCAGGCAGTCCAGAGCATGAAGGTGCTTGGGCTCCATCTCACAGAATGTCCTCTGGCCCAGCCTGGGGCACTATCAGTAGAGAAGGGATAAGAGAAAGCCTGAGAGTGAGGTTTCACTAGCCATGTCTCAGATGTACTAGGATGGATGGCTTTGAGGCTTTTGCTTTGAGGCACCTGTGCAGCCAATCCACACTTTGGGCTCAGTGACATACCCTGGGGTGCACCACTGTCTGTGAGCACCATTACCCTCCCCAGTCCTGTGGCTTTAAACCACTAGGTAAAAAAAAAAAAAAGCAGCAGTAAAAGCTGGACATGCCTGAAAACAAAACACAGTGTCCTTGGGCCTCGGACAAGTGGCATACCCCCTTCCTGCTCTCCCAGGCATGAGGGAGAGGCAGTGAGCTGTGGTGGCCTCAGCTTGCGCTCAGCCTGGCCCTCCGGCCCTTGTCCTGCATTTCCTGTAAACAGGGAACAGTTCCTCCCCAGAGATGACCTGGCAATGAACTAGCAAGAGCTGACGCTTGGCTGCACCACACCCAACGCCCAACCGTGCCAGAAGGTACAATGGGGCAGCCGATAATACATAATATGTTATTAAAGGCAGCTCTACCCTTTATAGACTCCTTTGAACATATTATTTACATCACATGTCAGCCACCACGGAGCTTTTACTTTCAATAAATAGTTAGCTTCACAGGCACCCCATAGCTTTTATATCTAACAGCTCCAGCAGAGGTTTTCCTTAAGATTCTTCTTATGCTTCTCTTTTCCTTCTTTCCCTTGATAAATCACAGCCCTGTTGATCTCCATCACCCTATCATTCCCCATCTGCGGTAACCATTTGCTATGTTGAACCCTTGCAATGCAAAGGAGAGGGGCATAATGAAGACCTGAGTGCCTGGCAGTGACAAAAGTATTGTGCTGTGAATCTCTTCTTCCTTCCCAGACCATGCAGGCTATACATTTGCATTATGTTCAAACTCCATTCTGCATTTCTGTCAAGGGACAGAAGATAACAAGGAATGCATCCGCTAATTATCAGGATTGATTTCAAATTACTTGCTGTGTAATCCCTAGTCACAGTACAAATGGCCTCTGACTGTGAAACCTCCCAAAACTTTTGTCCTATTCTCCTCTATAAAATGACTTATCTCAGTGACAGTCTGACTTTGGATACAGTGATGTAAAACTGGGAAGTTTCACCCTGACTTCAGTGGAGTCACTTTATAGTTATACGTGTGATCTTTGAGCAGAATAAGACCCTCTGATTTTACTCTGAACCCTCTGTAAGACTTATTCCTCTATAAATCAGTGACAGAATAAGTCAACCATCTAAAACTTAATTAATAAAGACAAGGAAAAGATAGAAGTAAGAAGTGACTTTCAGCTGGTTGCCTGATGGTCATCTCAGACGATGAGAAGTACACCTCTCTGGGGAGACCACTGTCTGGGAAGGAAAGCCGAAACCGCTGCTCTACTACAAATTCTTTTTTATGATCTTTGGCATGTTTCTTAAGTTTGTGCTCTGGCAGTCATTTGTGCAAGGTGGGTAGTTCCAGAGCAATGTCGTGTTTAAAATACAGGTTAGACTGAAGGCTTTGGACACTGTGGATGCCTACCAGGATCTAAACCAGAACTCCTTTGTTCATCTCCCTTGAGGCACAGTTTTACTTCTCTTCTTCCTGTTGACTGCAAACTAGAAAGGATTTCACTTTGTCCTTAAGACAAAGAGGGATGCTTATTTAAGTTAAGGCACTGAGTAATGTTTTCATTCTTATGGCCAAGATGAGATACAGAAATCTACTTGGAACTATTTAACAGTCATGCTTGCTAGTATTGCTGTTTTCTGCTGGGATTGAGGGTTCTTGGGTTATGGGCTCTCAGTGGCTTTCAGACAGCCAAGTTGGTGTTTTCTGCATAAAGGCACACACTGGAGAAGAACACCAACAATGAAAGATTTAAGCAGTGCTACTTGCCCAAAGAATTAGAATTCATAGAAACATTGCAGATAGACATTTCAGAAAAAGGTCTGCGTAAATCATTGTGTGGGAGTTTCGCAAATGGAGCCAAGCAGAACAAGGCATGTTTGTCACACACAGGACTCCACTGGAGATGTTCGGTGTTCAGATGGATGGTTCTGCTGTCTTACAAGCATAATAAACAGCTTAAAAATTTTATATAGGTAAGAATCTGGTCCAGATGTGTTTCATAGCTGCACAAGGAAGTTATTGACTACAGTGAGTTACACAGAACTAGAATATCTTTACAAGTCCTCTTCCCTAGTGTGTCTAGGTTTGTACACTACAGCAGTTGCTCTGTACTTTTGCACATATAGTCCTGAAACTCAGAGTACAGCCAGCACTACACTATTGATTCTGGAATCTAGCCTGGATGAGATGTAATTAGGTGTCAGTTAGGCAATGTGATCATCATAGCAGCAAATGGATCCACCTCATTATAATCCTTTCAGAATATCCAGTTTAGCATAATCATAAGTGATAATAGTAGTGAAAACTCAAAGAAGGATGCCAGCTTGGAAATGCTGTCAGTGAAACACAAACACAAAACTGAACTTGAATCAATCATCATTTGCTGCAGCCATAATATTTAGTGATCTGTTTATTAATAGAAATCTGAATTCTTGGCACCTGATTCCAAAAGACATCAGAACTGGTGGAACACAGAGGCATTGATTTTTGTGGTAGGAAACATTGCCTTTTTTTTTTTTTTTTTAAGCTTTTCAGAGTTGTATTGGGAAAAGACTTAAAATTAGTATTCCTAAAGCCTTTTAGATGACAGAGAAAATGATACTTTCCAAAGCAGGTAATGACAGTTTCTGGGTTTTGTTCTCTTTCTTTATAAAAAAAGCTGATTTTATTCTAAAATTAGGAAAAGTAGCAGTAACACAATGCTAATACTTTACAAAGTCTGATTCTGCTATGATAGACAAAATATTAATTTCTTGCAAATACTACCTTGCTCAGAAGAGAAGTTATAAACACCTTTCACCATAATGAGTGCTAATAAGAAAATTATCTCTAAGAATTGTTATAGTATTACTGATTTCAATTTCATTCATGCATAAGTAGAACAACAGTTGGTTATGCACAAAGGGGAATAAGGGCAGAACACGGAATTTCAAAACTGGTAGTGGAACAGTAGGACACTCTCGGTTTGTAATTGCCATTTCCAAAATGGAAATTACACTTGTAATGTATGGCTTTAAGATGTCCCTTTCAATGCAGTAACAACATCAGTCTGTCAGATCCAGCAGTACAAGAGTGCCCAAGTGTGCAAATGTGAGTGCCTTCAGTAGCAGCTGGCAAGCAGATCAGAGTGCTTTATAAACTTCTGTCCTGCAATTAAAGAATCAACCTGGCATTAATTTGACATAAACCCTCCATCTGACGTATGCCTCAGGCTGAGAATAGTACTGAATTTAGAGGGAAGTTAAGGGCAAGGTATAGGACCAGTGGATGCTGATAAGGTGTCAAACAGCATCCCAGGCTACCAATTCTCAAGAAAGAACAAACCAGTAGCTCCCACGCAGGATTGCATGCATGTGTACTGGCTGCAACTTATGATAAATTAAAAAGGCAATTTTGTTGGGCTAATGATATTAAGGTTCTAAATTATTAATGGATCACAAAAGCAAACTTTATGCACCCCAAAAGTAAATTTCATGGGGAAAAATCCATAATGAGGTGGTTTTATAGGATGAAGTCCAGGTGCTAATTTTCAATCAAAGAATTTTCATTTGAGTGTGGCCCCAAGGTGTTTTTTACATTTTGGGGGCAAAATATTGTAAACATATCAGCCTATTAATTTCACGTTCAAGCCCTACGATTCACATTCTATATTTGCCTCAAAACAACTTGAGTCCATCAAAGTTGCTAGAGCAAGGTGAGAAGGGAAAAATTTCTATTTTGATCTGGATGCTTGCTTTACATCAGACTTCACAGGTGTTAGGGAATCTTTTTTACTGGGGGCCTAGAACTTGCCCCTGCTGCATATATTTAAGCAACAACCAAGTCTAAATATCTAGATAGACAATTTGTGGGGACTTCCTGACCTATTAGGAAGAGGAGTAAAATATGCCTTATAAACCATGAAGGAACAAAAAAAGTTGAGAAATGAGCACCGAGACAGCACCCCATGCAATAAGAGCAGAGGAACAAGCCTCAGAAGTATTTTAAATACAGCTTCCCTAATTCCTCAACAGAGCTGGAGAATGTTCCTCTGTACCCACCCCCAGATCAAATGAACCCATGTTTAAACCTCCCGCACTGGCTAAACTAGCATTGATTCTTGCCATCATTCTTCAAGTGGCACCCTCATTGACTTTGCTACCATGGCGGAGCTCGGCAAACATGCCAGCATAGAAAATGGAGCCCCAGTGGTCTCTGTGGGCACAGCCAGCGATGAAGCAGAATCAGAACTCTCAGTCCAAGCACTTTGTGCAATGATGTAGCCAGAAACTGTGGCCCAGGTTGAGCAGAAATACAAAGACAAGAGCTGGCCCTCATCAACCAATTTTCTGTGGCTTAAACTTGCTTCTGTCTCTGTAATAAAGTGTTCTATTTGCAGGCTGATTAAGGATTTGCTCTACATCTACTAGTTTACAGGGGGAATAACTCTCTTTGTATGTGTGTATTACAGTCAGAGGTTTAGCAGGATAGCTGTAATATGGAGAATCAGACTGCCTCTATTACCATTTGACTAATGACCCATGGCCTGGGTCCTCCACCTGAAGCCAGCTCAGCACCAAAAATGTGAACAGGTTTTGCCTATTTTGCTGTCTGAATGCGGTCAAACAAGCCACAGGAACATGTTGAGGAAGAGGACAAGGTGGCCTCCTTGGCCACGGTCAAGGAGGAGGATGGGACTAAGCAGTAGTGGAATAGCTCAGAGAATTTTAACACTCATCTGGACTTTGATGTGAACTGCACAAGGCCATGGGGGGTATACACACACCACTGTGTGCTGGTGTGTGCATAGTCCTGCTTGTCTCTACAGTGTATTCTGCAACCACTTTATGATGTTTACTTTCCAGAGGACACCATGGAAAAGCCCAGTGTATTATACAGTGGATTGGAGTGGAGACCCGTGCAAGGATCTCCTTGGTAGGATCCATTTGAGCCATGGAAAGTGCAATGAAACTGCCTGCCATCTTTATAAATTTGAAAGTACCCAGTATGCCCTGTTACCATCTTATGTTGTGATTTTCTGCAGCTGCCTGCTGCAACAAAGCATAACTGTTTGTTCTCTCCTTACTCTGGGAATGAATGCACACAGGTAAAATAAGAGATGTGGTAACCTGAGTGATTCGTCACTCCCAGCAGGTTGGCTACATGACTGACATGAGGAAATGGCTGGCTAACACAAGGACATCACTGATATATATATACACATATATATATATACATATACATACATATAT
Source organism: Acanthornis magna (assembly GCA_036785705.1). Taxonomy (NCBI): domain Eukaryota; kingdom Metazoa; phylum Chordata; class Aves; order Passeriformes; family Acanthizidae; genus Acanthornis; species Acanthornis magna. Next base: position 140,667 of record JAWUZG010000049.1, on the reverse strand, counting down.
ATATATGCACGACATCTCTTCAGCAGATAGGTGCTGCTTTACAAACTGTGGTGTTGAGGCCACTCACAAATGGTTGTGTAAAGTCAAGAGGTAACTAGCCACGCTGAAAAGATCTTGTCTGGCTTTACACCATACGGTTTAGCATGATATTTTGCAGCAGGTGCACTGTTAGGTTCTCTGCTCTAAATAATCTGTTCACTTACCGCTGAACTGTAAATGTGTATCATTACACAGGGGATGCCCCAAGACTTCCCAGCTAACCTTCACAGCTTCCTATTGTGATCGCATTCTGTGAAGCCCCTGGCCTGTCACACATTTCATGGTTCAAGTGGTGCCAAGTTTATCTGTGTGAGAAGTCCTCAAATACCTTTCAAAATAGAATTGTGCTATAGTACTGTTCCTTTTTATGCCTTGAAGTTATCTTGTTGAATTGTTATCCCATTCACCCAGCTTCTCCTCTGAGACACTTAATTTTACACATACTTTGAAAGCCAAACTCCTTCTCATCTTAAAGCCATGATGAAAATGTATTTTATCTGCTATGTGTAGAATGGAAAACTGATTACTGCAAAGTCTGGAGTGTTGGCTCAGTTTGTACAGGACTTGACCCATACAAACTGAGACAATTGTTTTTCTTTGCTGCAACATCTGAGGCATAGAAATTTATTTTTGAGCTTCAGACAACTGAAAAGAAACCATTTCAGATGTTCTAGAAATGAAACAGTCCATGTTTGGTTTTTGAGACCAAAACCTGTGGGTATTTTTTTCTCCCTGTGGCTGTTTTTTAAGGCATTGGGTTGTGAGAAACTCAGATTTACCAGTGCTGACTGATTCAAAGTGATCTGGAAAACCAGACCTGCAAGAAGCAGAGACTAGGTTTTCTATATCTTAGGCTACAGCATATAGGAGTTCCTTTAAACTGTGTCAAAACAGACGTATGGTTCACATACAATTCTTTTGTGAATTTTTCCCTTTTGGAAAATGTTTCAGCTCATTCTAATTTCAGGTTCTAGCATGAAATCATCAAGGCAGTCAAATCACAAAGTGGTGTTCACATCCTCCAAGGTACAAATGCAACTCAAATGAGGATCTGGCATAGAGTATCATTTATCATCCAGATTCCACTTATATAGTTGCTTTTCCGACTATGACATATTTACTAATGTTCTTCTGACTATGAGCCCTGGATCCACATAGAAAAAGATGATACATTTCACAAAATGAAACTGTCTGATAACATGGCACATATCATAGATTGGAGATTAGGGGTATGTTCCTGATTATTATTTCTTCGTTTATTTTTGGCAGTGTAATCTAGTCACTAAAATTTGGAACCAGAGTCTTTAAGATCTATTTTCATTTTCTTGCCAGTTCGTTAGTCCATAATTTCCAGGGAAAATACTCACAGTAAGTTCAACATAATGAACACCATGCTGCCTTGCAGGACTCATAAGATGGAAGGGGAGCTGTTATTTCCCTGTACTACCAGTATCAATTGCTTTATCAACACCACGCAGCCAAGTCTGGGGACAAACCAGGGTAAAAATACAGTGAAGCTAGGATCAAGTGAACTTAGTTTTCTTGCATTTCAGAGATTCATCCAATTGTTAAAGCAGAGTATTTCCAGAAGAAGAGAAACAGAGCTTAACTGTTTCTGTAGGACTGAAGGAAAGTGCTCTCCATCTTCTAGAAGGTCAGGTTCATTTCCCAGATTAAAATTAGAGTTGGCTGTACTTTTGCTTGGCACAGGCTTTTTTAAGTTGGGAAATCAGGTTTGGAATGATTAAAAATGGCATAGATTTGTAACATTTGGCTGGGATGAATCTATTAAATACTTCTGCCCCCTCTCCCCAGTAATTGTGGAAAATCAAAACCATCTTAATTTTGCAACTCAAAAGTATGGTTTAGTTCAGTTTATCAGTACCTAGCTGTATTTCTTTCGAGAAAACAAAGTTTGAGGACAGCCCTGTGATACTGATAAAGCTGGTGTAGCATGAGTCAGACAGAGCACCAAAAGCTGTTCACTAATGATAGGTCTAAATCTATTTGCTCTAGGCCTTTGATGGAGAGCATCTGCTTAATCCAGCCCATCACTCGAGTGAAAGGATCGTTTTATAAGGTCTCTAAGAGGGTTCTTGGCAAAACAAACAGTGCCTCTTAAATATGTTCTTCCATCCATTAGCTCTAATTGGTCGATTAATGTAAAATTAATTGTTGCATGCCACTGAACACCAAATCTTTAAGAGAGTTTTTACATTAACCCCCCCTTTGGATCCTGTAAAGGAAGAATTCTTGTAGGATAATTAAAAATGTGTTGCACACTATAAATAACTTTGCTGGGTGGTACAACAAACCATAAACTACTAGACTGGATTTGCATTCAAAATGCAATAGCATTCTATTGCTTTTTTTTACAAATCTAATCTAGAGATTAGATTTGAGCATGTCATTGAGCAGTGGATTCTGGAAAGGCTACAGCACTCTAATGTGCAATCTCTCCTCCAATAAATCTTCTCAGTAAGGCTCATGGTGGGGGTGGGAGAGGAGAAAGGCATGCACAGAACAAGGCATGCAGTAACATGTCCTGTTATTGACAGTAAAAGGCCTGACCATTTCAAACATTTCATCATCCTGTCTGTAGCATGTGCTTTTTTTTCCTGCGTGGTGCTAGGATTGCTTGAATCACAGCAATATCACTTCTATGCTCCATAAACATAATGCAGGGCAAAACTGCAATACACAGCAGACTTTCTCCTCTCGTGTAACCCCACTGAAACGTATTTCTGGTTCACATAATGAAAACAGGGAAGACAGAGAAGTCTACCCAGGCATAAAAGCCCTCAGGACATGAAGATGGTGATGTGTACACATTCCTTCTTTTCTGCACTGTAATGTGATCATAAAAATAGCAATGACAATGGACTCCAGCTGCTAATAAAGCCAACATCTGCTGAGGTCTTTGGACCATTTCCTGGGAGGTATATGAGACTGCGATTTCTCATAAACAAAGCCAGGGTGAGATCCAGAATATTGTGCCTGAGCAGTGGCAGCCCTCTGAGGTCGTGCTGGTACGCATCTCCTGTGTGTGCGGGATGGTGTTGTGCCATCCAAAGCTGTTCTGAGGGACCACATTGGCTTCCTCACTACCTTTACTGTCCCCACACACCTGCATCCCCAGCATTAACCAAGACAAACAGCTCCATGGATATGAGGAAACAGGAGAGCAGTCATGGAGCTGCTGGAAAAATGATATCTGCATGTGGGCAATGTTTTAAAATCTTTCCTTCTTTGGTATTAATATGATATTACTGATACAGTCTAGAGACACTTCTCAAAGGTGCTTGTTAGAAAATCATTGCCATCCAAGAGCACTTAATATCTTGTGTTTCCATCTCGAATGCCTGACAATGCAAGGTGAAGCATGCCTTGTGCCCAGCTCTCAGCAGTAACGGGTTATCTCCCACAGACTGCTCCCTGTCTATGAGTAGCTTGAAGTCCTGCATTAACTGCAACCACCTTCTAATTCCCTGTGGCAATTCAGACAATACCCAAGTAAACAGAAACAATAACATGACTCATGTCAGAGCTGGCTGTGACTACTGTCAAGATTTTCAGTAGGTTGTGCATGGCGTGAAGGCAGGTACAGTACCAGGATCCCTTACTCTGCAATGAACTTTAAAAGCTTTCTTTCAGGTTTATACTGCAAAATGCAAGAACTGATGAAAGCTCATGAGATTTTATCTTCCATCATGGTCACTAGATCACGAGTGACAACCTCTCCTTCCGTTGTCTCTAGGCTCAGTCCCTGATCCTCCTGCCCTCTGTTACAGCATTTTTACGGGACTTTCTGCTATCCACAAGACCTAGAGCACAGCACGTTTCACACTGACATAAAGAAAAAGCGTGTATAGATTTATAGAAATTATTTTTAAAAAATGTTTCATTAAAAACCCTCTCAAAATGCTTATGATCCCTTTGGTTAACCTTGGCTTAATGACTGTCAGCAAAATTTCATACAATTGACCCATACAAGTCTTTAGGCGAGCTGAGCCCCACTGGCAGACCACTTCTGTGCTACCTCCTGAACTAACATTAATATATCACCAGCCCTGGGAAGCACTTGACCTACAGAAACAATATTCTATCTCTTGTAAAGCTTCTGATCCATGCTATGGGTGCATGCTGGCTTAGTGTGGTCACAGAACAAGTATTTAAGAAGCAGAGAACTAGGAACTGAGTGGAATCAGCAGTTAGAATTTGTTTCTCTGAGAAAGGAAGAAGAGGAAAGGATGGGAAAATCTTTCCTGAAACAACTATCTAAAATCTATAATGAATCTGTAGCTCAGAGCCTGCTTTGCCTAGGTTTGTCTCCAGTATATATATATAGTTTGCTTCTACTACAAATGTGGGGTAACGTCAGCAATGTTACTGTTATAATACACAGCTTGAACTGTGTTGAACATGGGTATCTTTTTTGGATATTCTCTGACAGCCATGCCTGTACTGAGAAGGTCTAGCTGGGACAAGCGAAAAAAAAAAAAAAAAAAAAGGCATGAATTGATTTTATCGTCTTGACAAAATTCTCCTTGAGTTTTACCCTAAACTCAAAGTTTGATAACTGGTCTGCTCATTGGGATGAGAATAATGTTGATATGGTCAGCATATGGGCAAGTGAGGCACAGGTAAAAATGTGCTTTTCAGCTAACAAATGACGTGTCTTTCTTCTGCCTTTGTCTTCTACAAAATTTCAGAAACACCTGGAAATTTGGTGTTGCTTCTCCTTTCACAGCTCCTTGTGTATGAGGTTATTTTGATTATCTCTAGAATGCTTCCCCCTCATTTGCTCTCTGTTGGGAGAGAAACAACTATACCCTTATGGTTTTATTTGGACCACAGTTTACCTGAATTAATTGTCATAGGAAGGGGCAGGTTGCACCTGTATATAAAAAACCATCAGGTGCTTTAGCTGTACCTATTGCTTCTGCTGCATTTTTTATCCAAGGAGTGAAAGGCTTCAGGAATTTCTAGTGGTCATTCTCCATGCCCATCTGATGCAATGCCACACCTGTATTTCTCAGAGCTGATTAAAATCTTGCCATTGCTGTTTGGATTCTCCTGCTAGCTGCATAGCAGCACACTTCACATGCTAAACCACTGTCATGCCTACTTATGCAACTTTCTTAGACTTTATCAAGGAGCCCTAATCTTTTTCTGACCAGCAGTCGCGTTCTTTGTCAAAATGATGATTGCTGTTTGGACCCACTCTACCAGCTTCTTTGCCTTGTCAGAGAGCCTATGCACTGTAGAAGTGCTGCAGGAATCAGGCATCAGGGAGCAAAACGCCCTACACTGACAATAACTCGCCACAGCCTCGGAGAGCGCTCCTGGGGAACTTGTGATTTGCAATAGAAATGGTATATGGGATCAGTAAATGCACAGATTTAAGCACAACTCCTTCCCTGGGGCTCTGAGTTCAATGAAAACAGTAAAACTGATGTGCAGCTTCTTGTTCCCATTCCACAATAACCTCCCCAAAAGGGATATGCTGGGATCTGCCGTGTTAGTATCCCCAGAATGGCAGGGAAAACACAACTTGCAGCAAGAATTACTTGGGAAAGCAACACAGTCAGCTGCTATTTAGCTGAAGACACTGAATAGTCCTTATTGGTCAATGATCTTTGTTCCAATCCCGGTATCTGACTATTTGACTTCTTGCCCTTTGCCTTAATTCAGGTCTCAGATTGGGACTTCCCTTTCAAATGCAATATAAACCCCAACAGGTAGAGTAAGGGGAAGATGTTTTTGCATTTGCAAGATGCATTTACTGAAACCTGTCAAAAAGCTTGTTTCCATGCTCCAGAGAGCTGCACGTAACGTTCCTGATTGAACCACAGTTAAAATCTCCACCGCAGAGTCAGCTCCTCTGACTGTTCAAACTTGTTCTAAGATGTTTATTAGGCTCAACTTTTGTTAGGCTGTTTTTGTGTTTGCTACAAAAGGGTATTGAATAGGCGGTCATACAGACTGCTCAAGCTGCTAATCAGTGACTGACGACCTGCAGGGAGCAGAGAAGATATCATCACACTGACTTAATTTTAACATAGGCTGATGAATCCAGTGCTGAGGCAATGGGACAGGTAACTATTCACTAGGGGGGGAACTAGTTGCTCATCCACTGGATTTTTCTCCTTCTAAAGGAGGGAGAGTTGCATCCCCTATGACCCACCATATGACCCACCAACCATAGACAGTGGTTCTCTTGCTGTCTAACTACAATATGATTTCGGTATATGTTTTGAAATTGCTCTGTGCTGACATCATCCTTGTAATCTTGCATGTAGACCTGACACAAGCCTAGACCGACTCTGGCTATACAGGAAGAGGATTGCTTACAAAGCTGCGAATGTAGCTGCTTACCCATCAAGCATCCTCTTCAACACTAGCACTTCAGATGCTGGCACTGTTGTACCAGTCCCTAAGTGTGTTCTTGTTTCAGACTGGCCAAATTAAAGAAAAGATATCACTTGCTTAACACATAGATCATGTTTTTTTTCCTGATTTTCTACCAAATACCAATTTTCCACTATCTTCCTCTTTGAAGAAGCACATCCTTTGTGAAAAAAACACATTTACAAAGGAATGGTATACTGAAGAGGTGATCAGCTTTCTTGACTGTACTAAGGCTGAGAATCATCAGGTAGATGACATACGTTGAATGTCATCTAGATGACACATTGAAAAGCAGTGGAAATTTGGAGTCCTGGGGGTAACTTACAGGCATGAGATGGCAATTCTAGAGACCTATTACATACCACATAAGCCTTGGTGCAGTTGGACATAGCACTGGAATCCTCACACTGGCCCACAAGAATTCACCTGAGAGTCAAAGTCTAAGCAAGTCCTGCTGCTGGTTAAGTATAATGATCAGACTGAGGGTCTTCTAGTATGTTTCAAAGACCATTTTATGTCGAAGGATACAGGAATGTACAGGTAGCAGCAACACCGGGTTTTAGCTTATTTTCTATGAGTATTCAGCATCACAGTTGGATTAGCTGAAAGGAACTGAACTGAACTTAGTTGGAACTGAAGGAACACTACACTTATTCCTCTCCCTATCTTCTTTCCTCTCTGGATTTTGAGCATCTTAGCAGAAAGAATGATTGATACTTATAAGCAGAAAGCAAAAAAGGGGAATGAAATTCTGAAAACAACCAGGCAATGCCATCTTCCTGACCTCATCTAAATGCTGATAAAAGATTCTCTCTACCTTTCCTAAACTATGAAATGAGTGTTCACCCCTTTCCCATCACTCTGATGTTTATCACACAGCCATATGCATGGCTGATGCTTTGATGGTCAAACTAGGTTAGTGAAGCTCTCCTTTAAGGCATAAGGGGAATACCTCTAACTGTCTTCCATCTGATGCAATTTAAGCTGGTAACTATGGTGAAATTGCTTTGGGTTGTTGAGGGTCAAGACAATGCTGTAGATTACAGTCTACTGTCCCAGAGGTGGGGCACAGCTATCTTTTCTTTCAGCCTGAACAACTGGTTTGTCTTGCTTTGCACTTTTTAGTGCAAATCTTCAGAGTAAAGGAGCTAGGAAGCGATTTTCAAAAACCAATGAATCACAGAATTGTTACTGTTGGAAGGGACCTCTGGACACCATCTAGTCCAATTTCCCTGGCAAGGCAAGGTTACCTGGACTAGATTACACAGGAAAATGAAAACTGAGTCTGATTTAGCCTTCAGCCATGTGGACTGGGCAAAGACCAGGGGAATTTTGTTCAATTCCACCTAGGACGCATTATTCCTACACTGTACAGAAGGCTAATGATGATCTGTATTATTATACACCTGAATCAGAGTTTAATTATTAATATTAGATAACTAAATTTTGGGAATACACAATAACTGCTCTTCAGGGGGCAGTATTCCCAGTTCTAGTCTGGCAATGGTACTTCTAAGTTATATTTCTAGAGCACTTTAGTTATCGGATATTTTCTATAAACTTCATTGCTTCTAATTAGAAATTATTGGTTTAAATCCACTGCATATGGTCTGTCCTTTTAAGCAAGGTAATTAAACAATGAATCTTCTCATCTGACAGTTTCTGTGAACTCCCCTCCTGCTCTGCTATTCCCCAGTCACACACAGTAGTGAAGGTTCCTGGTTTATAATAATCCTTTGTAACACTCTCACATTCTGTTCGCTGAAGTGTAATAAAAGAGCTGTACTTGGCCATTCATCAACAATGTAGCAATTCCATAAAGTATCACCAGATGCTAAATACAAGCGCTCTGCAGGTGAATGCACCAAAAACAGATTCATGGGCTCAAATACCACGTATTGCAAGGGTTTAATCCAACACACTTGTACTCTTAAACAGTTGAAGAAAGCCTCTGGACATGAGCAAGCTGCAGTTCAAAGTAATTTTTATCCCTGTGTGGTTATGGTAGAGCTATATTCGATAGGTATCCTTACCAGAAACCCTAAATCCACAGCAAGGTATTTTAGGCCAAACTGCTTTAGCAGCAAACATCCATATCCATACATCACATTATGCATGTGTAAATAGGTACACGTGCTTGTACAATTTGCTTTGCTTTACAATTAGACCATACACTGTTTCTTCAAGTCCATTATGCCACCGGACGTGTATTTACACAGGATGCGTATTTACATTTCATCAAAGCTTTTCAGGCATGTCTTTGTCCAAAACATGCTGACAAATACAGCAAATAATAGCTATCTCAGCAGTAATTATGTCTGCATGATGCTCTTCCCCTCCACCCTGGTTATCTCGATAAAGGGGCTGTACAGGAGCCCAGCCTTCACTTCACCCCCAATGGCACAAACTGCATGCACAACAGGCAGCAGGCTGAAGAATTATGTTCACGCCTTGACCTCGAGACTTCCTGAACCAGTTTGGATTGGCTCTCCCTTTGAAACTACAGGCTTCCACAGGAAGTTCATAAATGGGCCCAAGTCACAGCAATTGACGTAGTCCTAATATTTTTAACTTGGTTCTTCAAGAACTGCCTAAAGTGGGTGGTGTTTCACGGACACAAAGAACTGGCCGGCTTTTTCAAAAGCAAATGTCAGTGTGCTGGGTAAAATGCAAACCACTGAAAGCTACTAATGGAGCTTTTGCTGCTCTGGGGATGGGATGGTGTGTGTTGTGAAGCTGCACTGCACTCCACCGTGACCCTGCGTCAGCATCACTGGAGCTCCCAACATTGCAGGCAGCCATTGTCTCCAAAGAGCTAAACTACAGGCCTGTGTCCCACGTCTCTCAGCTTCAGGTGCGTTTGGATCCATTGCTTAAGCCTTGAGGCAATCTCTTTTCCCATGTCCTGCTCACTACCCCACATCATTTGCGTCTTAGAAATGGTTTGCAAGACTCATTCAGAGGTGTTAAAGGAAAGTTCTGTTACTCCCGTCTGATATACCCTTAGAGGGGTGTGTGAAATGCCCATGGTTTGTTCCATCCACGATGAAAAGAGGGAGGACCAGAAAAAGTAAATATTGCAAAGAAACACAAGTATTACATCTTTTGGAGAACGATGGATGGAAATGGGCATGAAAACCTTACTTTTAAGATTTTTATCTTTTTCACAGAGCTCTAACAAAATGCAGCTGCTTTAAAGACACACCTTTTAATTAATTTGCTTTGCACCTTGTTTTCTCATTACCTGTTTGTTAAACATGAACTTAACAGAAAGCACTCTTCTTAGTTACATCTCTGAATTTCCCTGGTTGTATGCCATAATCTGACAACAGATTCAAATTAAAAGGTGTTGAGTGCATTGCTCCTACATTCCTATGAAAAAGACATTTTCTTGTTTGCAAATAATCTAATGAACTGGGATGAAAGATGGTTATTAATGTTAGCAGTGCATATGATTTCAGACAGAAATTAATATTTAATCCATTTATAAATTAGTAGGTCTGCCCAAGGGCCATGATAGCCTTTAAAGCAACTTCTAAAATTAACTATCTAATCTGATTAGTTCACGATTTGGGATTTTCTGGCCTATATTTAACTGATATACTTTGAAACATAAATTATGCATATGCTGTTGTTTCGAGAAATTGACAGGAGTTTAAAAAAGAAGCAGGACTCCTTCCAGCAAATAGGCTCTCTTTTCATTCAGTCAAGAAGTCAAAAACCTTTCTTACTGAAGAACAAAGCAAGCTCTCCCTTTTCCCCCTGCCAGCCACAAAAATTATATCCACTGGATAAATCAAATATTTTTGAATGTTCTTTGGTTTCTGTCTGCAAATCATAGGATCCAGATCCCGTATTCATTTGCAAGGTAAGGAGTTAATTTGGTGTCTTTTCACTGATAAAGGTTTATCTTGTATTCTTCCAATCTTTCTTGTAAGCATTTCCTGAGAGGGGTATAAGTCACCCAGCATGGAGAATCTGCCTACAATACCTAGCAGGGGAGGCCTTGCATGTTTGGCCAAGGCTAGCAGGTCTTACATAATAATTTATTACAGTACCTTTCTGTTTCCTGGTCTGTGGTTTGCTGCTTGGTCTCAAAGCCAGTGAAGCTGCTCATATCCACATAGCCGTCATTCTCATTAGCAGCAGATAATGCCCTGCTGGGATCTTCAAAAAACTCAGTAAAAGTTCCTGCTCTGGTGGATCTTCGAGGAGGAATTTGTATGTTTTCGTAGTCAGAGCTCATAGCAGGAATGTTCTCATAGTCAGACGTATCAGCATTGGGAAAAGAAATAGACCTAGGTTTCGTTAATGGGAGTGGCATGAAAGGAGGTCTGGACCGGTCCTCAAAGGACTCCACCCTTGACACACTCCTGCTGAAGGACTTGGGCGTTCCTTTTCTTTTACCATCCTTATAGAAAAGAACAGCTGAGGGAGACTCAGATGCACGGAGCTTCCCCACATGTGATTTTAGTTGAGGTGAGCCACTTAGGCTTCTCCTATCCAGCTCCATCAGCCTCGGAGGCCCATGATAGCTGGACTCTGATGAGGACCTTGAAGAAGAAACATTAACATCTACATGGACTTTATTTTCACTTTTCTTCTTGAACTTTAGAGTGAGAAACTTTTTAAAAGAAGACTTCTTTTTCTTGGAATACTTATCAGGTGAGTCATTCTCTATCAAAAGTGAAGGTGAACTTTTAGTGATTGGCTTTTTGGTGATGTAGGCAAGTTCAAATGGAGGTGGTATATCAACAACTGAGGAGGGAGTAGATATGCCACACGATGAAAGATGATTTTGCTGGGAAAAACTACCTGAGGAACCATTGACACAAGGCAAAGACAAGTTGTCTTCTGTCCTTTTTATTCTAACATCATCCAGTACACAGACATCACTTTCTCTGTAAACAGAGATAGGTATCTCTCTCCCCTCAACAGAATAAGATCGAGGATATAAAATAAAGCGTCTTGATTTGGTTGGTAAAGCCCTGTTGGCTTCCATTGGTTTTCCTTCCAATGAAAAGGAATTATTGCTTAAGTCTTCAGTCCTGGAGCCATTTTGGGAAGATGGTAAATCAGTTTCAGGTCCAGTTTCTTCTGGAACAGTTTCTGGGACACAGCCTGGCATTCTCCCAGAGAGAGACCGTGTTCTAGTGACAATGCTTTTACGATCAATGGGCAGCAAGTTGTTTTCACCATCCATACCTAATTCACCCCCTTTACTGTGATCAGCTCCTAAATCAGTCTGCACATCATGGGCAATTTCGTTTTCTTCAGGAAGCACATAAGGATCATCTAGGGAATCACTGCTAGGTTCTCCTTCCTCTGATTCATCAGTCACAATGACCACTTTAGGGACTGCAGGAGTTCCATGCAAAACATGTTTGGTCCCACATTCGACATTAATTTTGCCATGCTTACAGATTTCTAAGTCTTCCTCAAGCAGGACCCCTTGAGGTGAACTTGGGACACTTTCGCTGAGGCTCTTTGCTTCCACCTCATTGTCTTCAAGTTGCAATTCATCTGACTTAGAGACTTCTATGCTCCTTTTACTGTGCTCTTCAACAGTCACATCTTCCAGCTCTAGCTCCATCCCTGGACAACAAGGTAGATGATCAGAAATCATACCATCTCCATGCAGAGAGACCCCTTCTGTTTGAAGATTCTCATCTGAATGTTCCATGGGTATTTCCTCACCGCTTTCATTCTCACAAGGTGCAATTTGACAGCCATCATCCACATTGTCTGCATTCACAATTTCTTCTTCCCTTTTCCCAGAGTCTTTGCTTGCTTCACAGGCTACCTCTGCTGGCTTCTCACTTCTCCTCTCAGTGATCTGGCAGCCATCACTGGCATTTCCTGTGTTTGTATTGTGCTCATCTTGGTCTACTTCCTCCTCTTCAGCTGCTGCTTGATGGATGAATTCTGCTAAACCATTTTTGACACTGGCTTCATCTCCACACAGTTCTAAGCCAGGAGCTGCTTCTTCACTGGCCTCCTCAGGCAGCATGTCAGGGCTTGCACAGTCATTGTTTTCTAACTCCCCTTCCATGTTTAAATCAAGCTCTGCATGTGTACTGTGGTCATCATTATGTGCTAGACACCCATGTGCCATTTCTAAAGTCTCAGGCAGTTCCTCCTCCTTCTGCCCTGCCTTCTCACAAGCTGGCATTGATTCATCTGCAGGCAGTGGCATTGCAATGACATCTCTATAGGTAATACTCATTAGTTTCTCATCGCTTTTCCAAAGGTTATCACCGTCAGTCTTACAATCACTACTGCTCTTGACCAGTCCCAGGTTGTCAGAAGTTTTCTGCCTGTTTTTGGTTTCAATACTATCACCTACAACATCCTCATCTTCATCTACATTCTTGGAACCATTGTTAACCCCATCTGGGGCACCTAAGGACTCCTTACAAAATGCTTTGGACCGGTAACAGTCTCCAGTTGACTCCTCAGAGTCCAGTTCCCTTGGTTCAGCAGTATCTGAAGAGTTATGGTGCTCATCTTCGATGACTTCTCGATTATTGGTATTCTCATCACTAGCAATGTTATCCTCTTCCTTCTCTACCTCTTCTGGAGTTTCTGAGACTTCATTTTCCACAGAAGAATCTAGGCTCTGATCATGCTCATGTTCCAAATCATTACAGTCTTTGCTGGTCAGCTGAGCTTCAGGAACTACAATGTATTCATTATCCGCCTCAGATTCTAGGCAATCAGCATTGCATTGCTTCCCTTCACACAGCTCTCCGTCAAGACATGCCAGTTTTCCATTAGAGCATTTATTTAAACTATTGTTGGTAGAAACACTGGACTTGCCCTCAGTCTCGGCTGAGAATTTTGGCTTGGGAGCAATAGGTGGTTTGGGACCCCTAGACACAGAGTTCGGGTTATGAAGAATATCAGCCCTTGGCAGTGAAGGAGAAAATTTGGAGACAGGTACTGGAGAAAGATGACCAGTAATCTTTGGTTTCGGTGCTAATGGTGGTTTTGAGATTTCTAGAGAAAAGAGACAAAAATCACGTTAGTCATCTTGGTTTCTCATTAAAACCAGCAGAATATATTCTACAATAGACATTATCAGTGACTTGTAATGCAGAAGTAGTCAGCCAACAAAAGGCTGAGCTTTAAAAAGATAACTGAAGGAGCAAAGCATATGGACTGTCTTTCCCTGTGGCACTGCAGCCATTCCAGGGAGCACAGTTTAAGTCAAAACAGAGCAGAAGTAGATGCAGCCCTAGCACACTTGGGGAGAGAAAGATGTGCAGCTGTAGAGCCAAGGGTATATCATACAACAGGTGCCCACAGATTTGTAATACCTCCTGCACTCAGAAGTACTGAGACTATTAAGAGACCTTTTGTTTCTGCCACAGAAATGTTTGCTGAATCATTAAATATGAATACTTTGATTCAATGATGCTTAAGTGTTTCACTGCAATGAAAGAAATGCCTTTCAGCCACAGTAGCCATTCACATAACACAGTACGAACACCTTGTAACAATGAATTTCAGTAGGTAGTTTCCAGAATTTCAGCACTGAACAAAATTAGTTCTACCAACAGATTAAGGTTTAGCTCAATCTAGCCAAATGGAAGTCTTGATGCCCAGACACACAGTCTTCTCATCTTCCATTACCGTGGTAACAAAATAGGGAGTTACATTTTCTTTGTCAAACATACTCACGAGGGATAAGATAGCTGGTTAAAAGCTTGGCTAACACTGTACACTGATCATGCAGCTGAGCTACAATGAACTGAATTAAATACTTCAACACAAAACATGAAGACAGTTAGGGGTTTAAACTCAAGTTCTGTTTTCAGTGTACAGCTTCTTCAGCCCTTTAGTCAAAAGCTAAAGCTCCATTCCTCCTGTAAATACCAGCATCCCTTGCAGGTACAATCTTCTCTAAACATCAAAACGTATTTTAAAAAGTTAATTATCTTGCAACATAAGGCCAGCCTTGTATTTCTAGCGGTAGTGCTGACACACGTGTAGGGGAAATCAAGCAGACTGACAATAAGCTAGATTGAAGCTACGTGAATTAAATCATATATATATCGCTATTTTACTCACAGTAGTGTGCCTGCCACAGCTATTTCCAGCTGTCTTGCTCCTGAAATCAATATTCTTCGAAAACGAAATGAAATGCTGAAAGACTGCATAAATAGGCAGCAACAGGGATCCTCTCTTGTGAGATTTTTGATGAGTTGAAATATGTAGCGTGAAGAAGCCAGCATGGTTACAGATGATAATAAGCAGAGAGAAGTGGTTTCCTCCTATTGTTGTTTTCTAGCCATCAATTGATAATTATATGGTTAAGCAATCAGAAATCTCTAATTATTTTTATAATTTTAATTTACATGTAGTGGAAAAAGGAGAGCTCTCCATTGTAAGAAAAAGCACAGGGCAAATTATTTCATCATGACAGAGACAGAAACTATTCTTTGTGCATCATCTTCATGCCCTACACACAAGAAATAAGGAAACAGCATCTCAAAAGACAGAATTTGGGACACAGTTCCTACGTGAAATCCTATCCAAAATCATGGTGTAAGTTTCATAAAGTGTAGCCACTGTGCTGTTGTATTTAGAGTATTTTGAAATGCAGACTTTTGATATGTGGAAGGGCAGGCAGTTAAGAATTGAGCTGTGCACCATACGGAGAATAAAGGAATATTGAATGCAAACTGCTTGGAAAAGATTCTCTAATTGTCCTGATATTTGGTGGCAATGCACTTTCCTTATTGTTATCTTAGTATAACTGGACTAATTTGCACTGAACTAATACTGGCCTATTTGTTTGGTTAGACTCTGGGAGACATAAAAAGCTGTTTCTTCTGATCTTCTTAACTTTTCTGAAATACTCCAATACTCAGAAAGAAGCTGACAATTTGGCATTCTGATGTAATCAGAAAACAGTCTTTCTAGAGTTGTAAGATACTGGAGAGTTTTCATTTAAGTTAAAAACTGAATCAGTGATCTCAGCTTAGCCCAGAAGGAAAGAAAAGTCTGTTCTAATCAGGCGCCTTATCATGTATACTGCTTAAGAATTATTTTGTGTCTGGAGTTTTATCCAATCCAGCTGCATGTGGGAGACTTAAAACAACTCATGGAAAAGGAGGGAGAGAGAACTGTGTATTCACCAGCCTGCAGTACTGTGGTGTTTCACAGCACCCACTGCTGCTTTAAGATGCAGGACATCTGTCTAATCACAGAACGGGTAACCCATCTTTCCCTCCCCATTATGTTGGAAACTTTATGTGCCAAACACTCCACCTTTGCTGAAGTAACATTGCTTCTTTTGCAGGCAGCAGTTGAAGGCTGCAGAGTACAGAAAATTCTTGCCAGTCAAAAACAGGGAGGGAATAGAAGTGGGTTTAGTATCTGGTAAGTCTGGCTCCCCAGTGAGATCTATCTTTTGCATTTTTAAATCAGTTATTGAAATGACTGAACATCCTAAACTAGCTTTCTGGTAGTAAAAGGAATGAATTTTTTATTAGCTAAAACTGAGTCTTTACACCTTTACCACCATAATAAGACACTTTTAGGACCAACTCCAAGAATAAATCATCACTTTGGAGGTCCTACAGCACTTTCTGCAGTGCCTGGCCTTTCCTAGGAATGTATATCCAAGAGCAGGATACAAATACACCTAGTCTATTCCTGGGCTGTGACAAGACCTTCTACATTCTCATCCTTGCTCCTGTCTGTACTGAAACAGTGAATAATGAGGAAAAGACTGGACTGTAGAGAACGTCAGAACCTTCCAAGCTTTGTCTTACAAACTTATAAACATATAAACAAATTTGAAATTAAATAATGTCATGAATTCATTTTCTTTAAGTACAATAACCACGGAGACATCCACCTAAAAGAAATACAGCTTAAAAAGTTACCCACTGTTCCTCCAGTGATAATTTTCTACAGCAAAAGGATCAAATAATCTTGAGTTTTTCCTTCTGCTACCTTCAGTAACACTGCTGTTGGAAGACAACTTAGGGTAATGGACTCTGTTCACAGTATGGTAATGGGCGTTGTCATGTCCTTCCCTTACCCACTCGTGCCAGCTACTGGTCACTACCGATTTCTTACATAGTTTTTTCCTAACTGCCCTGTCCATTGATCTTGCCTTTCACGAGGCTCCTTAAACAATTTTCCTTTTTCTGTGGTGGGGGTGTGAGGGAGAGGCAGCGGGAGAAGTACAAATGTTTGTTTGAACAAAAAACCCAAACAAAAGAAAGCACAGCTTCTTGCCTTTTATCACAACAACTTCATTCTGCTTCAATTTCTGCTTCCTTTGCTGTCTGAGCCACTTGAAAGGTTCTGGCTGCAACTTCTAAATGGATACAATGCAACATTGCACCATAAGTAATGTGTATGTTCACAAATAACTGTGCATGTTTATTTTAGGATGTATTTTATGTTGGAGGGAGACACACCCACCTTGTGCTTAAAAGGAAACTCTTGGGGAATACAAATTCCTTTAGCCTGCTCCTCCCCTTATTGTTCGATGCTTCCTTGTACTGACAAGGACCGCTTCCTCTCCTTACCCACCTTCCTTCAGGCAGCCCTGCACAGTTCCATTCCTGCCTTGGTACATATTAAAATCCTGTCCAAGTTTCTAAGCAGTGAACAGTAACTTAGCAGCTCTCCTGGAAGACCAATCAACTCATGTAGCCTTCACTCTTCAAGTGTTTCTTTGAAACAATATACATTTCATAGCAGGGTATTACCAGAAACACTCAACTACCCACTTTAAAACGTCTTCAAATTTAGGATTTCAAATTTAGCCTAGAATTTAATTAAGGCTTATAAGGAACCATACCTACAAAACACCACCACCGAGACCCAACTAAACAGTGAGGTTTCCCAGTTGCTCAGATATATGTAAACATGTCTCAGGGCCACGCTCTTTGCTAGTGACTCAAGAAATTACGTAGCTCCATAGCACAGATACTGGTTCCAGCCGTGGCTGGTGCTGCAGTCCAGTTCAGGCTTCTCTTAAGATGCTGAAAGTAGATTTTTCTGACCAATGAACTTTTGTGGACCTGTGTTTTCTTCAAGGCTTTGGCATTAATTCAACTTAGACATATGTTAAAACGGGAAAGACATTGAGGACAGAGGGCAGAAATGTATTGTTCAGGGATTTGCAGAGCTTTTGGATGGAAATGACAGTGCAGGTGAAGGGACAATATTGCAACACCAGGATGGGACTACACCAAACCCAGAATCCCAGTAGAAACCAAGTCTTTTTCTACCACTGCTTCTGCCCAGGAAGAAGGGATTGAAATCCACAGATGGAAAGTGTCTGAGAAACAGGAGGTAGAAGGAGAATATCCAGACAAGGATATCAGGAAATCTTGTTCAGCGCTGATCAGGAGCTTTATAATTTAACATAGCTATATTAGAATGAAGTTAAAACTGATTTTCTAGAAGGCTTTGGTCTAAAGTCAGCGAAAGGTGGACTATATACACCTTAGTATCACTGTTATTTTAATCCCATAATTAATTGTTTATTTTAAAAATAAAGCCCTTATTTCCAGTTAGTGCTGCCTTGCTTCTATCTCCAGCTTGTATCTCCAGCATCTATTATTGTTTCTTCAACTGGGTTAAAGACTTTTATTGTTCAGTCTTTCTCTAGGAAGATACAGACTTCCCTACCACTATGTCCTGGTAGGTTCTTCTTTTTCTGTAAACTGAACAAAAATTTGCAGTTGGAAAATTTTGCCTACCCTGAAGTCTATTCTTTTGGTTTTCCCCTGAACTTTTCCCAATTTTCCAAAAGCTGCTATAAAAATACAGGGCAGCCCTACGAGAAGAATTCCACAGGGCATATTGATGATGCTGTATACAGAGTTCGGTACTTTCCTAGACCCAGTTCTCACAATTCTCCATTAGCTTGTTACTGTATCAGGTTGATACATTGCTCATCCATTGTGATCTCTAAATTGCTACCAAGGCTGTTGATTGTCTCTAAATTCATTGCTTTACAGTATGTATTAAGCGTAATTTTTTAAATGGATCCAACTTTAATGATCCAGATCTGTTTATATAGCTGCCCTGCCTATTTTGTTAATAATCCTTTCACCAATCTTTGCATCATAAAGTAAACTTTGTCATCTTACGCATTTTTGTTTGTTTTCCTACCAAAGAAAATTATATCCTGGTCCCAGCACTATGCATACCACCATTAGATAATGTTACAGAGATAACTACTACAGATATTTGTTACTGCCAGCTGGCAAGTCCTTAGTCTTGATTTCTGTTATATAAATGTTTTTCTCTTAAACCAGAATGTGCTTCTAAAATACTACACTGATATTAATGTCTGTCTTTGCATCTATATAGTTGACATTATCAAGCAAACATGTACATTCTTCCAAGGACTGGGATCAAATTCCCCATTTAAAGCAGACAAAGTACCACTCCTGAGGAAATGGGAATAAGCAACCTTAATAGCAGCAAATACAGAAATTTTCACTTGCCAAAACACCGTTAGAGACAAAAATTATTTGGAGCAGGAAGGATAGAAGTTATTTCATGGTAGCATTTCTATTTTATGAATGAGACAACAACATAAAACAACAAAGAACTTATCCTATACCGGCAGCCATCATGCTCACGGCTCCCTCTCACATCAGAGAATGACAGTGCTAAGAGCTCATACTGTTGACAAAAGCAACATGTGCAAATGCTGCACAAACCCAGAAACTCATGGAAACAATGTGACTGCACTATAAAGTCACAAGCAGAAAATTTTCACACCGAAGCTACCAAAACAACACCAAGTTCTTAACAAAACAGAAGAGAGAGGAAATTCTGTGTCTGTGTCTATTTCAGCTTGTCTAATACATGCGTTTATCTTTTGACCATAGTGCTTCCTCCTTAAAGAAGAAATCTTTCTCAGAGAATGGCAGACAGAGCTTCCTCTCAAAATAACATGTAACTTCATTGCAAGCAAAATGGACAGCTCTTCTCTGCAGATGAAGAGCTGCGTTTGGACCCGGCCAGAACACGGGCACCAAACACTATAGCAATGCTGCCAGGAATGTAAGGCAAGCCAAGCACAGTCTCCTAAAACTCATTACATCTCCAGTACATAAGGCTGCAGGTTCCAATATGTAATTACAACTCTGCCAGCTGTCTAAGTCAGACAGTGAGGGTATGTTCAAGCTGCCTATGAAGATAAGCCATTTAAATGTCATCCTGAATTAAGTACCCGGCATAAGCTCTGTAACCTGCTTCAATATATCGGAGATTTAAATAGATGAGGTAGCATGATTTACAAGGAAAGCGTAATTCCTTTGAGGGGGTTCAACTCATAAAACACCAATGCTGTCACCACTTGGATCCGAAGATGCTCTGTAAATTCATGAGATATCATGAATTCTGCAATATTTGATGCAGAAATAGTTCTCTTTGTTTTACAGCATATAAGTGCATCGATTATTTCACGCTACTGGAGAAAAGTCTGAGATTACGGAAGTTACATAAGAAGTGAAAACAGTTGCATGGGAGTCACTTGAAATGGAAAAGGTATTCAGACTAGGATTTCAAATGATGTAAGAGAGCAAGTCTTCCTTTCAAATGGGATTTCTATCCGGATTTAGGTATCAGTTTGACTTGAACAGGTATTAGATACTTAAGTGTCTTCTGAGAATTTGGACTTTAGGAACTCGAAATCCGAGGTCCTGGTCAGAATCAGCAGTTCATTGGCCCCTAAATGCCTCAGATATTTACGAAAACAGTATTTCACGTTTTGCATAAGTCTGATACCTTTGAGGAACATCTATCCTCTCTTACCAGTGTATGTTCTTGTGATCAAAGGTACTTTGTATATAGCAAGTAGGCGCCACAGTGTGAAGACAGACCTACAGTCAGTAGTAACAATTCCCATGGGAATTTCGTCTTCTTAAAATTCATAATTGCAATACTAACAGCTGGGCTGTCAAAGCACATCCCACTCTGCAGAAATAAAATGCTGCTATGTACAGTTACTGGAATGCATCCTCTATGATTAGATCAATGCATTATGACTCTGGGATATCAGATCAATAGCGTACAAATTTCTGTTACTATATAACTTTACCACAGTAATGTGTAAATCTGTAAACAAGACAATAACATCCCACAGTGAAACACTGTTGGAGAAGGGGAAAAGTCAAAAGGCAATATAATCAGGAAGGGGTATGTTTCAACACAAAAAAACCTTGATCCTGAAAATTCTCCAGTGTTTTCACTGTCTCTGTGACTTTAGACTGTACTCCAAGACTGTACACACAAGTCTTGCTGGTGGGCCCAACTACCAAAAACCACATGCACATGACAAATAATTTTGCTTCTAAACTATTACCATATATTTCTTTTTAATGTTATTGTAAGTGTTCACGATGTTACCAGTTTGGCTCTGTTTTCACAACAGTAATTTAAGACTGAAGAAGACAACCTGTTGTTTCATATATTGCTTCTTAGGAGCCAAAGAAGATGGTTAGAATTCTCTGACAGGGACATACAGCATCTTTTCTTATATCACTTTCAGTAGCAGCTGAAAGAATATACAGGGTGTTTATATCTCTGAATAATCTGGAGTCTAATGTCTGTTTGTTTTTCCTACGGGCAGCATCATTTCAGCACCTGGCAAACAAATTACTAGGGGCTGGAAGGTCCTATATATGAGGCTGGTCTGGTCTCTTGTCTCTTACCACAGATTTCCTGTGGCCTTGGGTGGATTGCTTCATCTTTCTTTGCATATCAGTTCTGCATCTCTGAGGATAATCCATATCTCACTTCCTGTTGTCTGTCTGTCATTATTTTAACTTCAGTGGGATCAAGGCTGCCATACAGGCCTGCCCATATGACTCTACTTACTGGTGCTATGTATTACTTACTACGATACAAAGACAGCTAATGCTGGTGCCCAAGTTGTACCACTTAATAAATACCCCTCTCCTTCAGATTCAATAGGAAGTTCTGCTTTGCACTGATGGGGGAGACATTCCTTGCATTGTGTGAATATACAAAACAAAGGCTGAGAAGGGATATGAGCACTCTATAAATACAACCTGGAGGTAAACACCAGAAGAGGAAAAGAACTATTTTTAAGCAAAAGGACAATGTAATCACAAGAATAAATGGTGTTGAATCTGGTCTGAAAACTAGGAGTAGCAGGAGAGCTACCTGAAAAGTTTTTGTTTAAGACATAATTGGAAGAATTAATAAAAGGCGTAGTAACAACGGGGGCTGCTTTTGGTAATGAAGGTAGTCCCATTCGGTCCTACCTTCCTGAATAAAAACTGCTAATAAAGTCTAAGTCTTTACAAATGGATACATCTGATATTTCTTACCCTGCACTTCCACTGATGACAGGGGTAGATGAGAGCTGGTCTGTTTTAAATAACGGAGAGATGAAGAAAGAGAGGTAGGAGCATCATGGCTAAAGCAATTCTTGTCTGGCTTACTTCATTTTCAAATGAGTTTTTTTCCTGGGAGGGACAGAATAAAGTCCAGACCAGGATAAGAAAACAGAATGGAAATATTACCAGATTTTAGGGAAGTGTCTCACTCCCCGCTCCAACAGGAAAGAGAACATTTTGCTTTAAACTCAGAGGAGTGATATAACACTCTGATACAGCAGCAGAGAGCTGGGTTTGACCTAAAAGAGCTTTTCCAATCCTATGCTCCTATGTTTTGGCAAACAATGATTCACAGTTTCCCCACACAGAACAGTTGTAGGACAAGGTATCTAGTGGTAAAAGCTCTGGGCTTCAGGATGTACCCATTCATTGCAAGTGAGGTGCCCAGCAACATTCACCTGGAACAAGGAAACACAATGAAAAATTTTAGGGCTAACAAAAAAGGGCTGTTGCTCTTCATCTCTAATTCTAGATGCACCATTAAATTTTTCTAAATAACTCCAGTCAGCATTAATTGTTTCCGGGACTGTTATGCTTTTCACACACACACACCTCGCCCCTGAAAATCAGAAAGTGCCGGTGAACAGGTTAAAGTTTGCCCCAATTTTCCAGCGGCTTTTTTTAATGTTCTAACTGTTGAATGCCTTGTCCCCTTTTTATTCTGTCTCTTTCACCTTCCTAGTTTCCATCAAGGCAAAATTCTGAAAAGTTAGCAGAAAGGAGGAGGAAGGGGTTGGGTTTGCTTTAGAGAGAAAATTCTGCCAAAAACCGTTCGTTACCTCCCCCCAAAATATACTTTAGGAAAGAAAGTCACAGCAAATTCGCTAGGAACTTCGTGAAGGATTGAGCGTATCCGAGGGAGTAGTGGGAGCACAGCCGCTTCCCTTAGCGGGCGCAGCCTTGCCGGTCTGACAGTCTGGTTGTCCCCGGAGCACCTCACCTCGCCCGCCCTTGCTGCTTGATCTCTCACGGGCCGGGCAAGCAATGGGGCACTCACAGCCTCGGGGAGCCATTAAGCACCTGCCGGATCGCGGGGAAAAGGAGGACCAGACCTGGACGGAGGGTGCCCGGGGGAGAGATGCCAGCCCCAGCGGCACGGCCCAGAACCTGCCGGCCCCGAAGGAGGGATGCCGAGACGAAGGGGGATGCGAGCCCCAGAGGAGCTGTGCCCGGGCTGGTGGTGCCACCCTGGCGATGGGTTATGCCGGCCCGAGGGAAGGAGGATGCCGGAGGAAGGAAGCCCGCCCGGCGTTTGCCGGACCCGGGGAAAGGATGTCCAGAAGCAGAGAACCTTCCCGCGGGACCGCGCACTTACCGGCGTTGTTCATCTTCCACCCCCAACTTCGCTCGCCGGCTGCCCCGGGCGCTCAGCGCATGGTCCCGGGGGCCCCACCGCCCTCGCCCCTCGAGGCCGCGCCCGGCCCTGCAGCCCCTGCTGGGGCACGGGAGCGCAGCGGGACGGCCGGACGCGGACGGCCGGCTGGGCGGGTGGCGGTGCCGGCCGGGGGCGGTCAGCGCCGCGCGCCTCCGCCCTGCCCCGCGCGCGGCCCGTCGGGGGCGGTGGCGGCGCCGGGGCCCCGCACGGTCGGCGGCGCGCGGGGCCGGGCCGGGCGGGGCAGGACCGAGCCCATGGAGGCAGCGCCCGCCGCGGGGCGAGCCCGGGAGCCCCCGCGGAGAGTGGAGGGGATGGATGCGGCACGGATGCCCAAGGGCGCGAATATTTAAAGGCGCGGCGGGGTCCTTCCTCCTCCTTTTTGCGTGCACCCCTTTCGTTTTCCCACTCCCTTTCCACCGCCCTTGGTCCCCTTTTGCGCCCTACTTGGTCCCCGTCTCTTCATCCCCTCTCCCGCCTTCTCCCCTCCCTCCATATCGCCTCCATCCCCCGCTGTCTCCTTCCATCCTTTTCCCTCTCTTCATCCATTTGCTCCTGCCCATTCTTCCCTTCTCTCCACAATTTCCCCCCTTCTATCCATCCTCCTCAATCTATTCATTCGCGCGCACACACGCACCCTCTCCATTTCCCCATGAGACAAGACCGCCCCAGCCTAGCACCCTCCAGGGAACGAGGCTCGGGGAGGCCCCCGCCCCGCCCCGGGCGTTTTCCCCTAACCGGGAGCATCCCTGCAGAGCCGACAGCACCTGCTGCTGGAAGCGGGATCTGAGTGCAGAGGAGCCAGGCACGGTCCCTCGCATACAAACCACGCTTGCTCAGAGCAGTTTCAGGCAGCTGCAGGCTGCTATCTGCGGCCCTCTCCCATAAGCCAGCATCTGGCTCAACGAAGTTAATGCAGGCACCTAGTTTTCGGGCTGGTAGCAGCGCTAACGTCCTAACAAAGTTGGATCGCCCCCTTCCTTTCAATGGCGGCATAATATAGCCCTGCTGTTTCCCCGTGGGGCTGGTATTGCTCACACAAGGAAGCACAGCTTGGCAGATTTCCCTCCCCTGGCAAAGAAATCTCAGGAGGGCTAAGCTGACCTCAAGATTCGCTTCCATAGTCGGGGAGGGACCTTTCCTTCCCAGAGCAGGACGGTGGTTGGAAGCAGCCCCAGAGTCCTGCAGGCCAGCAGGCTGGGTATGGGGAAAAGTGGCACAGAGTACCTGCCCAGTGTCCAAGCTGGGGTGTGAAGCTGTCAGGTCTTTCTTTGACATTTTGAATCCCCCAGAAATCATGACAGTTGCTAACACTTAGCGACTTAATTTAAAATGCTGTTTTGTTTTTATAAAGGGCCTAATAGCTATCATCATCCTGCTGACAGGTGCTCTCTAGTATAGGCAAAGCTCTTCTTCTTGACCTTTCCATGCTGTCTCATTGTGACTGATAGGGTGCAGGGTGCCTTGCACTGTAGTGCACAGACCTCTCAAGAGAGAAAGCAAGCAGTGAGGGAAATGGGAATTAAACCCTCCTTTCTGTGGACTTGAGTGTCTCCCACTGAGGCTGGTATCCAGGAATGCTGAGTTCTGGTTCTCTAGAGGACCCTGGTTGTATTGCTACACCTCTAAGCATGCACTTGCAATCCTGTATGGTTTTGGAGATGGATGAATTCACAGTAGCAGCCCTTTCATTACTACTTTGACTGATATAAAAGCCTATATATTCCCTCATAGTGTAATGTGTCTGGTCTGTGCCCTGGTGCAGGGAATGAAATGGGTTTCCCTGGTCTCCACCTATGACCGGCAGTCATACAGCCTTCTCCTATCTTCATGTATTAGTCCCTGATTTATTCTTGCCACCTGCACCCTTGATGTCTGTGTCTGTGTCTGTGTCTGTGTCTGTGTCTGTGTCTGTGTCTGTGTCTGAGTCTGTGTCAAGCAACATAAATAACATGTCAATAGAAAGCATCATGTAGCTTTAAGAATACAGATTTAAGATTTTGCAAAAGGTGTGAAAAAGTTTATGGGACACCATGGAAAAAGAATGTACCATTTAAAAAAATCAAGAACAGTACAAGTGATTTGGAAAAAAATATTCCTTAAATATGTTTGCCAGGAGAGTAACTCTTTGGTTAAACAGCTGCAAAAAACTTAACAGTATGGAAAGGGACAGCAGGAAGGCAAGAAACATGTTTTCATAGAAGAACTGAGAATGTGGGCTGCAGAATTTGGGGGAATTTCCTAATAAACTGAAAAACATAGTCTAGATTGCAAAGTTTTCTCATACCTAGATACATAATGGAAGAATGGTTAAATATGTTACTAGCAAAACCAACCCATTGTAAAATAGATTCTGCAAATAGACTAGAGGGTCTTGTAATTAATGTAGTATTTCTGTAGTGCCCTTCACACAAAATCATTTTTTGGTCTGCTGTAGGAAAAAGAACTATGATACTTCATAGGTTTTGATCCAAACAATCAATCTGTGAAAAAAAAAAATCGCTTTTTCTGTGGAAGTAGCTGAACACTTCAGCAGAGTGACCTAGCTCTGTAAAGGGTGAGTGCTTCTCACAAGCTTCTGACTGCCTGTGCTCAAATCTGCTTCCTGCTGTGAAGGGCAGGATGCCAGGGTACCTCCAGCAGTTGCTGACTCCTTTCTTTCGTCAGATCTGATTGGCTTGAACTTCGAACTGGCTTGTGGTGGTTAAAAATGTAACCAATTCACTGCTACGAGGTATTATACTGTTCATCAAGGAATGTGTTCTTGAGCAGTTCAGACGAATTTTGCACTCCAAGGACTGCTGCATGGTCAATTAGAATACAATTTGGGTTCCATAGGGAAAAACCCTGAAAGTCTGTGCAACTAAAGTATATTTAGTAAGCAAGAGGCTTATATTCTTTTTATTATTAGCCTAAAAGACAATCTATGGTGTAATTTCCTGTACTGAAATGATGAAAAGCTGTGAGAACTTTATAGCTAAATGCAAATAAGAACCACAAAAGAACTGCTTGAAATTTGTCTGTTTATCCTGTAATCTTCTTGAAAAATAATGGGAAATGATCTGCATAAAATGGAAGAATGGGAAGGTGAATGCATGTGAACATGTTCAGGAGATGCTTAAGGGTCAAATCAAATTTTTGCAGCCAGAAGAGGAATCTCTGCTTTTGCAAATATATCCTGCAATTAAGGTTTTGAAGGGTGGAGTCCATATCATGTAACATTCCTTGAAGCAAGCAGAGTTCAGAACAGAGACATTATCTTCCTCGTGACTTAACTCGTGACAAAAGCTGAAATTGACACATCTAAATTCTTTACTCAATTATTGTGATAAATGAAGCATATATTTACAAAATAATTTTGACTAATTTTTAATAATGAGATGTCTTTTAAAAAAAGATTCCATAGCATAATATAGATTAATACAACCCAACCATCCATCTGACAAATGTTATGAATTTAAAAATCAGAAGAATGTTCTAGGTTTATAGGTCCCAATCCAGCAGATGTTTTAAGTATGTGTTTAAATCTAAGCAAGTGCATCAGCTGTTTTAAGTAGGGTTACTCCACATATTTAAGTGCCCTATTAGATCAGAGCTATCTAGCATGCTGGAGTCTTATTTTTTAATCATTGTAACATAAGCTAGCACTCCTTTTGCCATTTTAATGGAGCTCCACAGACTCTATCTATCCTAATGCGCTACCTATGCATCCTAATTGTTATTTTTAAGCCTCCTTGTTATTCTATAGAAGTGTTTGCCAAGATGAGGTCTGCTTCTTTATAAGCAGTTTTTCAGGGCATTTTTCATGAACTTTCACCCTCCTGTCTCTTCTTCTTTAGGTTTTATAGGCTTGGATTTTGAGGTTTGGAATTTCTTTTTCACTATTTTGGCCTTACTAAAAGAATTTTTCTGGCATTGAACTAAAAATTCAGAAATTAGAACTAATGTTGTCTGTCCTGTCCATTGGAGACCGAGATGAAATTCTTCAACCTGGAGGAGCCCATTGCCTGGCTATGCTAGAAGTCTCTGAAAACGAAGCTTGTTCATGTCAAAATTTGACAGCATTATCTGTTCATGTCAGTGCAATTCAGTACAATATTTCCTGGCATATAATGGTAATTTCTTCCTATTTTTGAGCACCAATGTACCTTTTATGACAAATAGTTTGCTTGCTGCCTGCACACTATATTTGTGTTGTTTGCATCAAAACTGATTGCTAAGAATGTGTTGAATAAATGGCATAGCCTTGGCCCCTGATTTTACATCCTCATTAAAGGCAACAGAAGCCGAGTGAAGACAAATGCAAAAGGAGTGGAGAGGTAAAGAAGAATGGGAAAGTTATAGCTGCAAGATGATGATGAATACTCTGTCCCATACAGTTTGTTACTTCGCAGCATACATTTTTTCACGGCACTATTTTGCAATAGATTACAATTATCAGTTATTAATGACTAATACCACAGACATGGTTAATCTTATCTAGTTTAGAAAGTTCATTTCAGACTACAGGAGATACTAGATTTTAAAGGATGGATGATGCGTATAGATGCCAGGAGAGGGAGGCCGCAAGGATAGTGACATCAGTTCCTAGGAGACTAGTCTGTGTTTGTATTCCTTACAAAGGAATACAATTGTGAAATACTCCAAATATGTCTTTGACTCTCACTTGATCAAATGAACATTGTTTCACCCACCATTTTCAGTAAAGGACCCCTAGCAAGAGTACCAGTCCTGTCGGGAAGAAGATTTATGTGTTTCCATTCAGGTTCATGGTGCCCTCAAGATTCCTCTGATGCAAGTTTATGAGGTTTTTACTGCTTAGTATAATTGTAAGAAAAGAATAATTGTAGTAAATTGTGCAAAATCTGAAAGACCCCACATTTGGGTCTACACATTGTTCACTGCCATGGAGGTTTTCTTTGCTACTCAACTGCTCAGATACCTAATTCTCATGGCTTGGCTCAGTTTTTGCCCATATATTACTTAGCTTGCATCTGGAAACACGTCTATCTTTACTCAATAGCATGTGACAATTCTGAACTCCAAAGGGTCTTGGTGCCTGTATTTGCAAAATGTCGACGGAGCTCTACTGGCAACAAACAGAGAAGTAGCTGAAAGTACACTTTTATGGATTGGCCTACTGCAGTTATACTTGTTTTTCTCCAGACATTCACCCCCTCACAGATGCTGTCTGTTACTTAAAGCATGAGAGGAGATAGCATCACAGAGAATCAAATGGTGAGCTGGGAGCTGAAGGATGACAGTCAGGTGCTTCAGACATCACTCAAAATAAGCAAGTGTGAGGAGCAATACCAGGGAGGGTCAAATGTTACATAGGTGTAAAACTGATGTCGGTGAAAGAAAAATTGGTCACCGAGTCAAACAGGCTGAGACTTGGCTTAAACAAACTCATCAGCACTGGGACCAGAGCTGAATTTCAGTTCTTGACGTCAGTAGACACTCTTGCTGAATTTCATTTGAAAAAGGGGGATAACCACACCCCCACCCAGCAGGAGAAATTTTGACTGGTTTCCCGTGTTTGATAGGACCATGTATTTGACACCCCCCAATAAATGCAATGGCAGCGGGTCATCAACAAGAGGAAAGGTTACAGCAACGATGTCTACTGGTACCTTTGAGCATTGTTTTGAACCACTACAATTAATTATACACCGCTTTTTATCACAGCTATATACTGTGCGCAATCTGTTGTATGAGAGCTACGTGTAGGGAGGAAGACAAACGCCCATTTCCTCTCAGTATGTGGATTTGTTTTGGTCTCATGCCAGTGAAAGTCTCAGTCCAGGCACCTTCCACCACAAATCCTCACTTTAGCTGTGCAACCTACTAATCGCTAAGGCCTTTTTGGCTGTGGTAAGCCTTGGCTGCATCGATTAGCACAGCCACTGACCCAGAGTGGGGCTGGCAGCTGCATTCTCCATTTCCTGCCCAGGCATCTGCTGTCGGATTGGAGGAAAATAGTTCTTAAACCTCCTTCAAAACAGGAAACTTCTCTTCTCCCTGCTTCCTGAGATACAGGAACCGTCTCCGAAGCAACCCGTAGACAAAGACTCGTATTAACTAGTGCGATGCCATAACAGATATGGTGGGAGTTCATAAGTCAGGCCATAACCTACCCTGAGGGCTTGGAAAGTGCCCCCTTGTGCACCACTGCTCCCACCTCTCTGTGCCCACACTTGCTGCCTCATTAAACCGTCTGGATGTTAATTAGCAGATCATAATCCTACCCATTGGAAGCATTTGTAAATGCTTTTCATCTTCATGATTAAATATTGATCTTGTACCACCAGTCTCTGGAACATACATTTGTAGTATTGCTCCTCTGACTTTGCATTGGAGAGGTGACAGAACATGGTAACATTGCCACTCTCTTTTTTTTTTCTTCTTTTTTTTTTTTTAAGTGACAGTACAAGTATCATTTGACTAAACAATACTGATGTCTCATGCTTTGCTCATTGAGTAGTTTCCCACTTATGATCAAGCCTCCTTTAGTAGTCTGAAGTGGAACTTTCAGTGAATCACTTGCAGTTTGAATGCAGTCCATTGTAGTCCTGGAGAAAACTACATCCATGCTTATAATTTGCAGTTTGCATCATTGAAAGCCTGTTGCTATCAGAGCCAGTGAAGCATAGCTGAAATGAGTATTAACTTCTGTAATTCTGCATTCATAGAGGCTGTCAAAAATTTTACTTTAAAGTTCTGATTTGGCTGGTACTTTTAAAAATGCCTGCAGGTCGGCTGTATCTGATAGGCAGTTAAAATGCACCTCACAGCACAGAAACAAATGCAGTAGATGAAAATGGTAAGCAGTGAGAAATCTTTGTTCTTATTTTTGGGTTTAGACATAAATTCTACCTTCATGATCATCTTTTCACAGCAAACGCAAAGCCCCAGAGCTGTCTCTGTCAGCTCCACCCATAAAACTGAGAGAT
Organism: Acanthornis magna; assembly: GCA_036785705.1. Taxonomy (NCBI): domain Eukaryota; kingdom Metazoa; phylum Chordata; class Aves; order Passeriformes; family Acanthizidae; genus Acanthornis; species Acanthornis magna. The sequence goes on along the minus strand of JAWUZG010000049.1, from coordinate 110,479 downwards.
TTGGACATCTGAGTAATTTTTCTGGTGTTAGGCTCAAGGAAATGGAGCAGTAGGATACAGCGACGTTCAGAAGTTACATTTTCCTTTGCATTCAGCTACTTTCTCACCAAATACTTCCTGAGAGTAGAGCCCTACAGTGGAGAATCTCCTCAGACCGATTTCCTGCCAGCAAGCTTTACTGTTGATCCTAGAATGGCTGCCTTCAAAATCTAGACTAATTATTTTGCCAATGACTGTACCTACAGTGATCAGTAGATAACAGGGGGAAGCTGTTACATACTTGTGGCTTATGTCTTCTGTAAGCCAGGCCACCTGAATTGCCAGTAGTGGATAAAGACGCTTTACAGCAGAAGGGTTTCTCATTGTTTCCTGTGATTTTCATACACACAGGAGCCTGTTCTTTTACTGCAAGTGATTTTTAAAGGGAGAAGCAAAGTTTGCCAAGAGAAGCAATGCATCTTGATAGGTTGACTCATCTGGCTCATGAGGCAGACAAGCTCACCTTCAGTCCCCTCACCAAATTAGGGGAGAAACAGTATGTTTTAAGCCAAATATAACCTGTATGTTACTTTTCTTGTTTTAGCCTAGTCATAAATGAGAGAAGAATGTAATGAGACACGAGCTTGCTGCCATGATGTTCCCAGTTCATGGGTGTTTCTATTGATTGTTCTATGGAAGAAAAAGACTTAAACCTAGCTCTTAAAAGGTGATGTTATGCTGCATGAGGAGAGGTAATACAAAAGTGGTGTGATCAGAATATGGAAACATTTCTCACGGTGGCCTGGACCGTGGGATAAACCACTTGTGATGTATCTATCCCCTGGGGCCAGTTGTGCTGGGAGCCTTATTTGGGATGAAGAAGTTGTGAAATGCCCAAAATTTCTTATCGTGAGCATGTCTCTCTGTTTCTTCAGTCTCTCTCATAGGCAACCAAGACAATTTTTTTCTATTCTTCCATGTCTAGAGTAGGCAAGTGGTTCCAGGGTGTTATTCCATGTCCTGGCTGCAGTGCAAGTCAATGTGCTTCAAGTGGATGTACACGTGAGGAAGGATGTGACGCATTCTTCAATTCTGACTAACTTTTCACTGAGCCAGGCAATTAACTTTCTTCACTTGTTCACGGTCTGGATGGTCAGAAGCTCCATTAACATCAATTGCAATTTGGTGAATAAGCAACACAGGATGCATGAAAGCCTTATGGAACAAATGAGCTCAGGAATGTTCCTCATGTGGAGCATCAAAAATCTCTTCCGCCTGGCATGGCTTTGCCTCTAGCAAGAATTTCTAAGTAATTACGGCTGTTTAAGGGTGTAAAGATCCCTTTCATTCCTAATTTTGATATTAGGTTTTATTTCACTGAAATTTGTCTGTGGAAGGCATCTGAGCAGCCTCCTTTGGAGCGCTTCTTTGATGTCCTCTAGGCAGAACTGCCAAATAAATATTGTTCCTGAATCAGTCCCCAGTTACATATTTGGAGAAGAATGTGTACACGAATCACTCGGAGAAGAATGTGTACACGTCACAAGAAAGTGTTTGACCATCCATCCTGTCAAAGCAGAGCAAGAGTATCTTCTGCTCACTTTGTGGCGGTACTTTCTTTCAGAAGCATTGAGCCCTGGAATTAATGAAACTTGTCTTCTCATAAATTTGCATCATTGTTGCCTTTCAAGTGGAACATAGTGTGAACTCTGATCTAAAGATCTTGCCTATAGCTGGGCTGTTAAATAAAAAAACTTTCTGAATTCCTTAGCGTCTGATAAAGAGTGGAGTCATACTGCAATTTCTCCCACGCTGATTCCTTCTCTTGTCTGCATGCCAATCCCGGACTTGGATCTTCTGTGAAAGGTATCAGAGGAGAGTAACAAAGTTCAGATGAAGGAATTTTAATGTGGAGGACTGAAGTGACAAGGCACACAACAATTGTATATGCTGGGTGGTAGCATTTATGAACCTCTGAAGCTGGGTCAGAGATCCTAGAGTCCACTTCTGATCCAAGCAGAGAAAAAGGGACACAATTCAATCAGGTGTCATTATTAAAAGCTATTTAATTTTCTTAAGTGTTTTGATTCATAAGGACAGAAATGACACACTAGTACCTCATTATTCAAATGCCTGTGAAGTAGTTTGCCTCTCCCTACTCCCTTTTCTCATACATTCATTAATGTAATTGATTCTAATAAGGAAGATAATGTCATCATTCTCTCTATCCTTTCTCAGTGCATGTAACCAGGAGACTTCCAAAGGTTCTTGGCTTGCACCATTTTTCAGATTGTTCGCTCAGAGCTTTGAAGCCACTAGCTCATATGCTCTCAATGTGGATAAAAGTACTTTGCTTTCCTAAAATCAGGACACTTTTTTTTCCCCCAGGAAGTGAGACAACATTTTATCGGGGTTTCCATCACTCCAGGGCACCTTTATTTTTCCTTAGCTGTGGCTGAACCATGCATTTTCCCTGTTTTTTTTTATTTCTTAGTAAAGACAACCGTGACAAAACCATTTTGTACTGGGGTGGTTATAGCTGATTATTTCCTATCATTGAAACAGAGATATGGAGGTGTCTTTAAGTTTCATGTTCTGCTCTGCATACCTCTTCTCTAAAGACATTGGATTTCAAGTCATGCTGGTTCTGGGATATTTTTGCAGCTCTACATATATTCTAAACGTCCTTCCCGGAGTAATGAAGGATTCTTCAAAATCTTGTGAAGTGCTGTGGTTTCAGCATAGGGGGCACTGAGAAAATGATGTGAGAAAATAAAGACAAAGAATTTGTTTTAGTATTTTTTTTTTCTTCCTTGGGTATCTCTTAGTGGGAGAAGAGTTTAAATCCATTTTGGCAGATCCTGTTGAGCACTGATATGGAAGGACTCTGAAAATAAGTGTGTTTCCTTTGGGAGCAACTTTCTCTGCTGTAAGCTGAAAAGGGAGACAGGGAGGTTGGGAAGAAAGAGGTCTGTATCTAGTGGTCAGTGTGAACTGTGAAAGGGATTTTGCTCCTAGTTAATAAGACCATCCTGGACCCTGAGACCGGCCAGGCTACTTACGTTAAACAAGGAAAAGGTTTGGGTGCCGGCTTTGGCTGACCCCTAAGACCTCCCCCACTGTGGATCCTTCACCATCCAAAACAGGGACCTTTCTGAGGGCAGTTTGTCAGGGCTCCTATTGCTGCAGCTACTATGAATGGTGTGCACACAGTCTGTCTCTGCCTGTGTACCCCCCCTTGGCTGGTCATCTACCCATTATTTACAGTGCCTGGATAAATGTGTGCATTTTTAAATTATCTTCTCTATGGTTAGCTTTGGTGACACCCATTAACGAAAAAGGAAGACTTTGACTGACCAAGAGGCAAAAGTACACTGGTTAATACTGCAGATCTGAGTGTCAAAAGACCTCAGCGACTTTTAGGGAGCAGGAAAAAACTTCACTAAATCAGCTAATGAAAAACATGTTTTTCATTTTTCAACAGCAGGGACTTCAAATATCCTCCATTTTTCAGTGCAAAAAGGACCTATTTGCTTCTTGTTTTTAAAAAGAGAATATTATTTTGTGTGTGTTTTGCCAACAGCTGATAAATATTTCTGCAGATGAACCTTCAAAGAAAAACATGTTTTTCTGTCTCTACCAGCTTTTTACTTCCTTGTTTTACACAATTGCAGGAGAGAGAGTGAGCAGTGAGGAAGGTGGGGGTAGTTGTGCCTATATGATGTCTTTTTTTCCCAGATCCAGTTTTGCTTACAGATATGACATGGCAAAACATGTTTTTCTTCAACAGGAAAGTAAATTGCAGCTATTTGTTTCTGCTGATGACTTAAAAAAATTTTATATATATCTCTCTATCTCTATCTCTATCTCTATCTCTATCTCTATCTCTATCTCTATCTCTATCTCTATCTCTATCTTTATCTATATATCTGTATTCCCCCTTGAGTCCAAGGTCAAACTGATGTCTTGCATTTCACCTGTAAGTAACATTGTGAGACCTGCTGGCATTTTTCAGATTGACAGCTGAACGAGTGCTTGTGAGGGCACGTGATTTTGAAGAATAAGTGACAAAAAATATTCAGAATGATTGTAACTAAGAGTCTCTGTATGTATGAAAACCCAATGTTCTTAATACATATTGGTAGGTCTGTGCAAATCCATAATCTGATTCTAAATTGAAAAATCAGCCTAAAGTTCTCAGCATGGTAAAAGCTGAGAAACTGTGTAGTATTGGCTCACTTATATTGCAGTTACTGTAGATTATAATTGTAGCAGAATAACTTGTAACAAACACCTTGGGTCTTATTTAAACACGTATACAACATCAAGGTGAGCTTTTTCTTAATATATATGACATAGAAATACCAAATGGAACTATAATCAGAGATGCTAATTATAGCAGCGTAAGGCCTCATTGGGTCTTAAATACTGCTCATGACTGCGCATTCTAGAAAACCAGTATGTAAATGTACAAGCATATATTATTGAGTGTGTATGAAATTTTCAGATGCAGTTAGTGGGCCTAAATGCTTCAATTTTGCTCCAACTTCAGATGCAGAAATGTTGTCTTACAGCCATAGTGGGAGCTGTCTGGTGCTGTTGATATTAATGGGCTAAAAATCTTTAATTGGCCTTGCAAAAAAACGAAAAATCTGAATTTTAGTGGACATTTTGAAAGTCTCTTTATGGGTGTTTTCTGCTTTTAAATTCTTACTTGAATTTACACATTATATCTAACTAAAATATTTTGGCTTCTGGGTGGAATGATATGAGTGAATGGAAAATTACATGACTCTAGACAAAGCTATTGCCTTATTTTTCCCTGGAAAGACATATGACCAAAAGGGATCTTGTGCAGATAAAACATAGCTATTTTGAATTTTAACAAAGGCAAAAGTGAAATAAAATTTGGCGGCTCAACAAACCTGTTGATAGTGTAGTTGATTAAATAAAAATACTTGGTCTGGCTTGACAGTTTGTCTGATGATACAGATATACACTTCGACAGCACTTTTAATCTGTATTAAACATTGAGTACTGTGTCAAATATCATTCCCTGTTCCCTGCAGGGGAAGTAACTGTCATCTGTCTTCTTCAGGTGATTGTTTGTGCCAATAATGACAAAATTTAAGCATTGTTAGTGACATCACACCAGTGTGTGCTGTGCAACGGGAAAGCCTTTTTTTAATTGGGTATTGGAAGAACCAAAATTTTTATGGGGGCTGTTAACCTGGAAGCTGCCGTGAGTTGCTTCCTCTCTAGCTCTGCATTGCAAAACGTGTTTCTTCCAGCTGCCAGGGGAATCTCTTGGGATGCCACGTAACTGTGCATGGTGCCGCTGAATGGGATTACCACGGTTTGTAAAATACAGGAGAGGAATGCCTAGACAGGCCAGCTAGTTTGTGACCGTCACATGTATTGTACATTTGCCAAGGATCTGGCTTGTACCCTGCTCAGTTTGTTCTGTTGGGAGTATTCCTTTGATGGACAGGTAGACAAATTCTTTAGGTTATGCAGTACGTGGCTGAGCATATTTTGCCTAACTCAAGTCTACATGTCGCACCCCTGCTATCAGCGACTGCTGTCTGAGCAGTTCACAGAACTTATTGCTGTTTCTTCAGGGGAAAGTCTGCTGTTCATGTTAATGCATCCATTTTCCACAGGAAGCATTCCATCCTTTTTTTCTTATTTTAATTCCTGTTGTCCTGCTCTTACTTGGATGCTTTTGGTAGGGATGGAGGGGTCTATACCGATTCCCTGGTGCATGAGTGGCATTAAATGCAAGACACGAACATTTTGGCAGAGATTTTTCCACCCAAGAAGTCAACAGGGACAAGGCAGAGAGGAACAGCATCTTTTCCTGACCAGGCAGGTGCAGCAGGCTACTCTCAGACACATACTACTGATAAAGTAACCACCGGTGAGCACTACGGGAACTGTTGCCTTTGAGCACTAACTTAAGGTCCTGCTTTTTTACCTCGGGGAGAGTTCTGGGAAAGCAAGAAAAGCCTCCTCCCTCAAAACCCAAGTACTTCTGTATAATTATTTCCTTGGAAAAATTAGCTTCCCGTTTTCAGCCCCTCTCCAGAAGAGCTCCCGGACCCCCTTGAGAAGCTTTCACTTCGGCAGCCTCATGAGACCATGGCAGTATGGCTTTACCCTGGGCCTGCGGGCCACAGAGGGCCCCGGGCCTTGCGCACACCCTGGCAGCTCACTACCCGTGGGCATCTGCCCCTTCAGGCTTGTGCCTGGGACGATCAAGCCCCACAGCTCATATCCGCTCAGCAGCTGTGGAGCAAAGGGCTGCAACTCTGTTTCTAGGGCTGTCTGGCAGGGCAAGCCTTCGATTTTGTAGAGCCAAAAGAGACACTGCCTGTGTTAGCTTGAATGTATGAATACAGCTGCTGTTCATTGCCTTGTTTTTCAGGGAAAGCCTTCAGTACATTCAGAGACTCAGGGAATTTCCACTATTTTTCTCAGCGCTCCCCCCACCCCCTTGGCCTTCAGACACATGCATTGTGTTGTTTTGACGTAATTTCAAGCAAATATTTTGCCACCGAGAGGCGGTGCAGGGTCACAGAGGTCCTCCAGGCTTGGGCTTCAGGCTTTCAGCCCTCTCCAGTAAACAATAGCTCTATAACTCATTAAAACTCCCTTTTGATTACTTTTTCCTGTTTCTGATTGTTTTGGAGCAGCAGGGGTTGATTCCGCACTCAACAAACTTCTTTTTCCTGCTGCTAAATTTAAATGTCTCTGAACTGAAAGGATTTGCTAATCTCTTTGACAATAACTCCATCAAATAGAAATTACAACTGCAAACAAGATTTAGGCTATTTATGAATGCTACAAGGGAATTGTGACTTTGTTTTACAGAAAAATTTTAATGTCTAGGATTTTTTAACCTCTCCCCCCCACCCCCGACAGAAAAGTTACCCAAACCATAGTACCTTCTCTGTTGGTTACTGTGCCCTCTTCATTTTCAAAGTTAGTAATAGTCATGTTCTCCCACTGTAGCCTGCATGAAACCAAGCTGGCAATCTTGCTTATCTCCTATTTTCTTCAAATTCATTCATTATCTTCTGCTCCACATCATTGATTCAGCACTCCTGTTTCTGTCTTTATTCTCTGAATACTTTTTCACTGCATGGCTTTCTCCCACTTGCAAGTCACCTGATTTACATGATCTACCTGTCAAACTCCCTTGCCCAGCCCAGCTGACTTTCTTGACAATTTGTGTATTCCATCTTTTATTTATAGCAGGGGTAAACTCCTGAATTGTTTTCAGCAACCTCTATTTTCCTAGCAGGCCAGATATAGATTAATCAATTAATAATCTTCTTTGACGGACAGCAAGGAGAATGTAGGAAAGTGAGCTGCAAAGAATCTAATTCAAGGGAAAAATACATGCATATTTATCCATCCACATCCTTTTACCACATCCACTGCCCACACACACCTAGACACTAATCTGCTTAATCTGTACTAATCTAGCATGAAACCTGCTTTTCAGATATAGTGCAAGAAGTGATAAAATAACCAATTGAAGTGTTATCTGTATAGCTCAGGCCCATATGTGGATTTAATTAGCAAGACAATAATTTACTTACGTCATTTTTAAGCCTACAGCAAGGATCTCTGTGGGAACAAAGTATGAACATGTATAAAGACACAGTGCATCCTGAAGACCTCCTTGCCAATTTGCTGTTATTATTTGTTAATCACGTCAAGGAAAAATGTATTTTTCCTGCCCAGAGAGCTGACATCTTAAACAAAAGTGAAACAGACTGCAAGCAGCAGATAAATACTGTTGGGTATCCCATCCCTCACTTTGTGACTGCCCCTCACTTCCCCTCATCCTCCTCCCCAACCTGTTAGTTTGTTCTTTGTTTTTTGTTTGTTTGTTTTCCTTCTGTTGCCATTGTCTCAGTTATAAGCACCCTCTGAGCAGAACAACTGTAAAATGACATGGTGTAATAGATCCTAGGGTGGACTCTGCCTAGAAGGCAGAATGATAAAAAGCCACTTACTTGAAAGAATTACACAGCTTTTTCAACAGCCTGGCTACTAAAGTTGTCCTTTGCAGAATAATCCAGGGACAGAGACAGAACTGTTTTGTCTGTAGCAAGTGCTGTGTTGTCCTGTAAGGTTTACTACCACCGTAATGAAACTATGATGCCTGCCAATCCATAAGGACTATGGATTGAGGTTTAATAGACAAATTGGGTATCATCTGCCCTGAGTTTCACTGAAATTCTTCCACAAAACTCCTGGAAAGATCAGGAGTATGAACTGGTGCCCTCCAGAGGGATGAATGACTGCCACCAAGCAAGTACACAGCTCTTGCGTCCTAAAAGCACATGCATATTCTCAGCAAGATTCCATCGGCTTCACCAGGATTACACTATAAGAAAATTTGGCCCTGTGTTTGTCTTCCAGCCACCTACAAGGACTGTGCTCCCACAATTGCATTGTTTTGTATTATGTAATTTACCTCAGTTAAACTCCTGATGGTGCAAGTCAGCTTAAGCGACTGATCATGGTAGCTGATAGATAATGTATCTTACCGTATTAGTATGTCCTGGCCAGCAGGCAACCTCACAATGCCTGTGTTCTGTTAGTTGACAGGCTACTTTTGAAGACTATGAGCTTTTCATAAGGTTCAACCGAACTGTCAGGCATATGAGTTATAATATGCTTATCGTGTATAGATACTTACTTGTAGAAGCATACAACCCTGGAGTCTCCTGAGCTGGAAGAAACCCACCAGGATCGCTAAGTCCAACTTCTGGCCCTGCACAGGAAGCACCAACAATCCTGCACCGGGGCTAAGAGCATTGTCTGAACACTTCTTGAACTCAGGTTTGAAGCCATGACCACTGTCCTGGGGAGCCTGTTCCAGTGTTCAACCACCCTCTGGGTGAAAAACTTTTTCCTGATATCCAATCTAAACCTCCCCTGACTCATATGTACTTGTATGTATTTACACCCATACACAGATTATCGCGTGCATAAATACATACATACATACGTTAATACAAGTATGCACATACTCATAATTATTCTTCTAGAGGAATTAAAGAAAATAACATGCATATGCTGTCCTAAAGAAACTCTGACAATGAAAAGGAAAATAATTATTTTCCTGGAGCAAATTCTCTGTGTTTTGATTTTTGGGGGGCATACTATGTATGAATGTGACTCATGTTTTTGTGGAACACAGTTTTTAAAAAAGCACAAATGAGAAATTAAGTTTTAGAGACTGTTTGTGTCTCTGGCCACACGTGAGGTGGCCCTATCAATTGCAAGATCCAGATGTGAAGAACTGAAATGCAGTTTTCCCTGCAACAGCATTTGGGTCTCTCAGCACCTTCCCGACTGCTATGTTACAAGTACTCCTTGGCTGACTCTGTGACTTGTTTTGGAGCAGCTGTGAGGCTCATGGTTGGTTTATGTATGGAAGGCTGTTCCTTCACACCGTTTAGCTAAAGTAGAGGATAGTGAGCTCACATTCCTCTCTGGAAATCTTTATATTCTGCTCAACTTCAAATGAAATAAGCATGGGGGGGTGGGGATGAAACGATAACAGCTGTCTGGAACGGGGTTTATTTTCACTAATGAGGTCATTTAGCCAAGCCATAGGATGAAGGAAAGCCTTCATATGTTTCCAGCTGTTCTGAGACTTTTCAGAATAAGCTTGATAAGATGCAGGCATACTTCTGTCTTCTAATAGTTTCAAATGGAGTTCCCACTCTCAATTGTCACTAAAACTAACCTTTTCTATTACCAGTTTCTATCACAGATTTCACAACATGCATTTTCCTATGTATCTACCTCTAAGGTAAATCTAGAGACAAAAGTAATTAAGTGTCTCTTGGCTTCCGGTGTTGGCGCATGTAGTAGTAATGAAAAAGTGCAGATGGAAAGGAGAATTCTTCCAAATGGTGAAATTGCTATTTGATGGAATGTTATACTAACTGCCAAATCACTGGTCCTCTCCAATTTAGCATTCTGGAAATGTTTCATCTAGATCCATTAATTCCCAACTCTTTTGGATCCTCTTTTCCATATGCAAATTACTCTACCGAGTAGCCTTTCCATCAAAGCTTTGGCTGGCAAAGCTGTGACGGTAGTATGACGCCATAAAAAGCTGACTACAGAGCATCATTTCTGTGGCCTCACCAACCACCATGCGGAACCCACTGTCTGAAAAACCTTTCTGCTGGAAAATATTCTTTCAGCAAAAGATGTGTTCTTGGGAAAGTTTCTGCTAAGTTTGAAATTTTCACTTAAAAAACATAGACAAATGCCATATGCTTCAAATGCCACCAAATCTCAGTTCCCTACAGCATGCTAGCATCCTGTGGGTACTGTGCACTCAAGTAACAAGTTTGCCCGCCTTGGCTTCTTGTTTCCTTTATTGTAGTCAGGCCCTTTTGATAAGGATCCTCTCTGCTGTGATTGTATACAGTATCAAGGGACTGTCCCATCTCTGATTTGGGACTATTTTGTGTTAATGCAATATCCAATGAAAGCGATGACAGTGATTTTTCACCTAAGTAAAGAATAAAGGCAATTAAAACACTTCCTACTGTAAAATATGGGATATGTATTAATCATAGGGATAATTATCTCTTCTCTCACTGTCTGATTGGTTTTAACATAATTCAGAGATACATAATTGGTTTTGCATTTGCTTAATTTCCTCTTATTTTCTTTCTCTTTTCTCTCATTAATGTTTTATTCTCTCTTTTCTTTCTTTTCTTTGATAGAGACATTTTTTCAATCAGGCGCCACATAGTACGGTCTTCTTGCCTGGACCAAGTGCAGGATTTACTTGTTGCATAAGCAATTTCTGCCCATCTGTTGAGAGGGACGTTAAAATGGGTACTTTAGAGCCAGATGATCTGGAAGCAGGAAAATGCCATAAGAAATATTTTAAAAGTTTCTTTCCCAGAAAACCTTCTTCACTTGCATGTACCACGCACAATCTTTTCTGCACAGAAATCTTGCTTTGATGGAAAGTTCTTTATCGACCTAAGAAAAACTGTCAGGTCTGTGGCTGGGATTGTTTGTCCTAACACTGATACCTTTTCGTCATTAAAAAAAAAAAAAAAAAACCTAAAAAAAGTCTTGAGTTTTAATAAAAGTGAAAGTGAAAAGGCTAGCATTTTGCATTTTGATTGTGTCTCCAGAGAGAGCTGAACCTAAAGCCTAAACTGGGACTCCCGGACAAAGGCATTTTTAAAATCCAGATCCAAATTTGCTTTTCTCTTCTTGATCTAGAATAACTCTTGCAGAGTCCCCCTTATTTGTGAAGGGTAATTTACAACTCTTGAATGTGAGCCCAGTTCTGAGACCGAGTGCTCAATATTATAAAGTACAAATTATATTCAACTAGATGAAGATGTACAGGGGACAGAGACAATCAGCTTATTTTAGTTTATTCACCAAAACTGTCAAGCTGCACTAAAAATTCATTAGCACAGTACAGCGTGCTTTTCACTCTAAACACAGCAGATTAACCTATAAAATATGAAATGAAAAGGAGAAGCTACCAATACAAATATGGCAGATCAAATCCTCCACATGGACTGAGCAGTGGAACATTTTTGTTTTCATGTAGATGAAGTGTGACCCCATTAAGAAGTATCTTAGCAACATACAGGTTTTTTTCCAGGGTTTGATACCGTGAAGCTAAACAAACTTTCCACCTATCTCTGCAAGCTGCAATGCTTCTCTTCTTACCCTGTAGTGCAAAACTCTCTTTTCCCCCCGTATCAAAATCAGTCCTCTCTTTTAAGACCTCTCTGGACCATCAAATCATCTCTTCTTCTGCTCAAGTGTCTTACTAGTTTATCGTACAGACACATATTTACCATTTGATATTAATTTCTTCCTTCTTGTCTCTTCTCCGAGTGCTGTTCAAGGATTTTGGTGAGAAGGGGATTTCTTCACCGCAAAAGTTATCCTTCCAGAGAAAACAGGTTGGACTTGGAGAAGAGATGAAAATCAAGGCTTGAATTCTTCTACCAGACAGGGAAGCAAAAGACCTTGTGTAAATTACATTTTCCTGTTCTATAACTGCTTTCCATAGAACTGAAATGACTTTCCATACTGTGCGTTTGCCACCAAAGTATCATGAAACATCCTCAAGGCTAACAATCTGCCATATTTTGGTCCTGAAATTTGATTGTACAATACATGTCCACAGTAGATCATTAGAAGCTACTAACTGCATCTCCAAACTCAGTTTGCTGAACCCCATTGTCTTTTAAGGACCCTTTGGAAACCTGTGGCAAAGAAACTAGAGTCTCATAAAGCTGCCTTCCTTAGTAGCCACAATTTGGGGATTGCTAAGACCTGATTGTCTGGAAACTGCATTTGCAGTTGTCAGTGCCTGGCAAAGTGAGAACTCATTTAAGTTGTTGCCACTCTGATCAAAATAACTGCTTTTCCAGCAGTCAAAACTGGCCTTCACACACCAACAAAGCCTTCCATTTTAAGTGAAGAATTCCCCGGCATTTTCATTTTTCATGGCTGGAGCAATTTATTCAAAATAGGACAAGAACAGAATATTGCTTCACTTTCACTCATAATCTGGCTCTGTGAAGCTCATTAAATCGAGCCCTGGACCAAGCAACTGCTGTACAGCTTACACTTATTGGCCTTGAATGTCAGCAAGGGAGGAACACCATTTCAATTTTAGGATGAACAGCATTTTAAGGAGAAATCCAATGGCTTATGACAATATACCAGACATAGTATTTTATCAAAAAATAATAAGGAAGATGATGAAATTATCGTCATTGCTGTTTCTTCAGGGATGAAAGGGAACACCTTTCCGCACAGCCTGGAGGTGGTAGTGCTTCAAGGTGACAACTAGTGGGTTTAAAATCTGAATGGAAACTCAAAAGTCACCTTGACATACTAGCACACTGGCATATTGCTGCTTGGGTTTGCCTCGGCAACTTGCCATCGAACTCGTGCACTACGTATAATCTACATAAATTAAACTGCACCTTTCACTGAGCGTTCAGGAATGGACTCTGTTAACAGCTCACATTCAAAATAAAGAGCGCTCTGCTCAAGTCTGTATTAAACAAGTGAGAGCGGATCGCAAGGCTTCCCGGGGAAATCCAGATTATGATTATTTCCATGAGAATAAAAACAGATCTTGATTCTTCCGAGACAGTTCTCGCCAAGGAGTTGAAATGACTTGTTTTAAAATAGCATAGTAGTTCTCCACAGACACAGTGTGGTATTTATGCAGAAAAAAATTTAGGAGCCCATGGGGCTTTGGAGCCAGCAGACTGCCTGTGATCATCCTTGAAAAGATGTTCCCTGGCCATCCACAGAGAAATGCAGCTACTATCTGCATCCTACGCAGGAAAAGGATGACAGCAACAGTCAGTGGGGAAGTGACATGGGGAATGAAAAGGACAAAACAGCTGAAGATCTTCCTGTAAGGTTTTCTCATTTCATAGATCTGAATCTATTTGAATTTCATCTTACTCCTAACTGCTTTATGAGGTATCCCAAGCTGTGTAAACAGTAAAGCAATAATAACAGATCACAATGCACTCATCACAGACCATGAAGAATAATAGCCTATGAGTCAAGCAATATGCTCTCTCTAAGCGATATCGTGCTTCTTGCCGACAGGAATATTAATCACTACAGGAACCGACAGGATCTGATGGAAGAGACCGTTATTAATATCATCTCCCTTGGAAGCATTTGCAATGGTAATAGCAATTTTAATAATGCTGGAACAAAATTAACTGGGTTGGCTAGTTTCGAATCAAATGGGAACAGTGAGGAAGGCAATACATAAATACACAGACTAATTCATGAAGGAGGTGGACCAGATTTTTCTGCTGACAGCTCAGACATGATAAGGAGAGGGGGAGGGAACTTTTTGTTTTAAAGGTCGTATTTGCTTCATCAATCGTCAAAATCTTGTTAAAAGTCTAATTCAGTTATCATGTTTTTGTTGCTGTCCAGAGACTGAATATATGTATTAGAGGGGCCTTATATACAATCTTTGCCACAAACAATTTACTATGATTATATTATTCTAATCTGGCTGGTTCCCATGGAGTCTCTGAAACCAAATCGTACCAGAGGAAAATGAATATTAACAATCCTATCTCTCTCAGGAGAGCTAATAAAAGAATGGAGATCTCGTGTTTTGGTTCAACACAAAGAGCTTTGAAATGGCCATGGAAATATTGACATCAGTTCTCAAGATTTCTAGTTCAGTTATTAACTGCTTGGCTTGAAGGCAAGCCTTTTCTACACCTGTGCCAAAACCCAGCAAGATTACACTGGAAATAATGAATTTATAAGCTAAATAATGAGGCACGTGTCAGAAGGAGAACTGTCGTAAAGGTTTAGTAGGAAAACAAAGTGCCAAGAGGACTGCATTTGATTCCTTCCTTTGTTGTGTTCTGCTTTGCACAAATGTGCAATCTGCCTCAGAGTACTATATACCAATTAGTAATGAAAAAACAGATAAATTGGAGCAGCACTTTAGGCAGACGGCAAATTGCCCAACATTTTTTAAAAATATTAAACCAAATAACTCTATGGGTTAAGATCTAGCTCTGAGTACCCAGTGTGAGACATTCAAACTGTGTTGATCGATAGCTGTGACCAGCAGTGAGTCCACTGATGTCGTATTACATTTCCTATTGGAAAACTATAATCAGGCATTTGGCTTTTAAACTTTTCAGGCAAAAGGAGGAAAAATAAATTAGACTGTAGAAATTGAGACATTTTCAAACCTTTCTTTCTGGACCAATTCTCTTTAATAGCGGTATCAACTATAGAGAAAATCTAAGCTCCTCTCAATATATTTACAAGATGCACAGAAAATAATTACCCACATATGAATTATCTTATCCCTGGAAAGGGAGTGGTAAGACCCTTATTTAGTTGTTTGTGTAAACAAGATGCTGATAAGAAATTTTGAGAAACCCCCTCTCCACAGTTGCCTCCATTCCAGAGCTGAATCCTTTAAATAGGGAGGTAATGCTACCATCCCAGTCACCACAGATTGCTGCCTGAGATGGATATCAAGCTCCATTCAAGATTTGAATAGACTGGGATGAGACTTTGCTGTTACTAAGGCCTGATATCTCAGGTCTCTATTCACAAGAACAGCCACTCAGGATATTTTGGTTAAAAGGATTTTCTATTGGAAAAGTCCAGTTTCTCTGAAATGTTTTGAGGAGAGAGAGGGCAAAAATTTATTAATCTGCGCCTTTTTCACAAAACAAACTTCTTTAAAAATTAAGGATGTGATAATGGTGGCTTTGCAATGCCTACTATCAGTGTCTCTTCTGAGCATGAGAAATATCACAGGAGTTAAAACAGGCAGCAGTGACTATTCATTATTTCCTGCTGTCTTCCTTGCATGGAGCTGATAGTAGACCTAGAAAATTCCCCTTTGCTTTGATTAGGTTTCTCCTGGTCCCACATGGGTCCTCATCTAACTTTGCCAGTCAGCCAAAAATTGTCAGAATAGGTCCGCAATAACTGCTTGCCTAATGTCATCACTAAATTCTGAAACCAGGGATAGCGACCACAGAGCGATCGTATGGATCAACCATACAACGGACTATGCCAGTTTTGGATAAACGAGTCTCTCTTCAGTCAATACTCGCAGCTTCAGCACAGCACGCACACGTGATGAAAAGTACACACGATGTTATTTTCAGCTTGCAGTTCCTGGCATTCTCCTTCTTTACCAACATTTTCAATAAGCTTGAATTAAAATGCAGGTTCAACTGTTTAATGTGGTAAAAGGAGGTGACATAGCAGACGTGCAATATGGACATATTTTCACTTGGAAATATCACTTTCAGCCTCTTCACCTTTTTTTTCCTGCCATAGAAGCTACATCATAAAACTGCAACAAAAGCCTTTCCAGTGCCATAGTAGATATTTCACTCAATTCTTCTACCTTGTCACCTGTTTTAAAAAGATCTAAGCAAGGAGCCTTCACACGTGTTCCTTCTCTGTTCCTGGACAGAGGTAGGTCAGTCAAAGAGGGAAAACCTCTGCCAGTGACAGGAAGGCACTAAATAAAAACAACCACATGAGATGACTGTGACCCTCTCCGAGGGGTAGTCCCTGTTCAGAGAGAAAGAAGCATTCAGGAGCAAATACCTAACATTCCTACCCCTTCACAGTAATATTGCTCATTCTGGAACTCAAATCCAATAACACCTCGGTACCACCAGCGGTCACTTTATGTCAAAATAGTCACAGCTAATTTTCTTGCACTTAAGAGCTATTGAAGGAGCAGACAATACTGGGAATATGTTGCCTATAGAGCCTCCCCCCTCCTTCATTGTGTTCTGTTTCTTGTGACCCTAGCATGGCCCCCCATATCTTTTTGCTCTTGGGAGGGAAGTGTCTCTGTGAGGAGAGAGGGTCCGAACACCACGTGCACAGGATTGTATTTGTCTTTGTGTTTCCATCCAGAGGGGTTTCAAAGTAACTTACGGTGGGAAAGTGAGACACATATATAAATTATGTCCCTGTGGTTACGTGAGGAAGGTTCCTGTGCGCTAGGTCAGTGTTTAAACACATCACCATCTCCTGTCTATGAGGGACACAGAGAAATTGCTTTCATTATCATATTTTGTCTCAGATGTAGAGAACCTATTTTAAAGAAGGAACAGGAAAGTAGTGAACCTGGCCTAAAAAGAAGAGGACCTTTTCTGTGTTGATTGCTGCTAATGTATTTTTTCTCATGATTGCTAAATATAATTGCCTTCTAGGGAGTTTCTGTCTTTTAAGTGGCAAAGGAGGTTTAGCTAGCTTTTTCACTCACTTGCAGCCTCTGTTGTAGCTTTGTAGTATTTGAAGATCTCTGTAAAAGGGTCTTGAGCTGAAGTTAAACTCTGTGCTCCAAACCGGCGCCCACGAAAACACGTTCTCTTCGCTTTCTGCTCCATCAGGTTCACTTACAATCTCCTGGGAAGAAACAAGAAAATCAGTAAATTCCTATGGGGCAGAGAGCTCTTTCAGCACTGCTGACAGCTAGCAGCTGCCAGAGGCATACTGAGGAATGCGCCCAGGTGGCATGTGCCATAATGTAGCTGATGCCAGAAGAATTTGCACTCCTCCCCTCACCTGGTAGAAAATAGCTAATATGCAGGAGGCTGACTGCGAGAAGTGGCATGCTTCATATCAGAGGGGCTGCTTGGAACCCCTCCTTGTCCCAGCTGGTCCACAGTGAATGTACAAATTAATGCCTGGATGAACAGAGATCAACAAGTGTTCTTGACTTGTATTGATGTCTTAAAAGTAGGCGTGACATTTTCCTGGCAAGGAGAATGCGGAAAGCCTGCAGGCGACATGATGTTAGTTAGGATGACCATTATGAAATTCGGGTCTGTCTCAGAAAAACTAGGTTGTCTAGTTTTATTACTCTAGACCAAGCACACTGGGAACAGGTGGCAAAAAGAGAGAAGCAGGAATTAGGCACAGACCTGCAGTAGTATTATTTTCATGGTCTAATCTTAAGTTGAAGGGGCTTAGATCCTGTGGTCCTACTGGAGCCATCCATCTCCCTTCTTTAAAACCCTCTTCTTATTCCCAGCTTTCAGTTCCCCTGAGTTGTGGTGACGAGGAGAACGGCTTTGCCTTGCCCCGCGAGAAAGAACACAACTCCTTCAGCACCCTCCAGACTCTGCCATCTCCAAAACGTACTTCTTTATCATCGGAACTCAGCTGGGGCTGTCAGCTAAAGAAAACTAAAAGAATTAAGTACGAGAAACACCTCCGCCAGGCCGACTCAAACAATGACAGAACAATCCCTTAGCATTCAGGCACAGCATGCTGTATCTCTGCCATTGCAGCGCCAGCCAGGCATCCCTGACAACTTATTACCGAATGCATTAAGGTATTTTTTCTGCATAAATAAGAGTAGCAGGTCTATGATGTCGGGAGTTTTTAACCTTGCAGTAATTTATTATCCTGTTTTGTTTGCAAACATCTGTGCTCAGCACTTTCTTCCTTTTAGCACCGAAATACTAAGTGTTCATAGAGCCTAACCCTCAGCCATAAACTCAATAAACTGCTGCATGCACTAATGGGGAATTAAACCCATTATTTGGGTGATTTATTTTAGGCACAGATGTGACAAAGGAGCCTATAAAAATTACAGGCTGCTTGTTTTCTTTTTTCCTCTGCTTCCGTAACACTTGCAGCAATTACTTGTCATTTTAAAATGTGTTTGGGTGTCGGGGAGGGCATTTTTTTTTTTCATTCTCAGACAAACACAGGTAACCCATCAAAAGTGAAAGCTGAAAAGTGATTATTTTTTACAGCTGGAATCTTGGCTTGGACTAAACGTCTTCCTTTTCCTGTTTTGCTCAGAGCTCCCAGATCTGTTTTCTCTCAGAATCTGGCGCTCTGATTGCTACACATTCTTCCTAGCTGGAGATCAGGCGCAGCAGCGAGAAAGGCCGGGAATTGAGAACCGAGCGCCCTTTTGTGCCCCCACGCCCACCGATAACACTTTTTGACCACCCCAACCCCGCGCTGTGCCAACCGGCGGGCGCCCGGCTGCACGCCGACACCCTCTGCGGAGAGCGAAGCCGCCGTCCCTCGATGCCCACCGGGCACCAGCCGCCCGGGAGCCCCGCCCGTGCTCCGCCACGGGAGGACCCGAGCGCAGCTCAGCCGGTGAGGGCGGGGCGGAGGCGGTCAGCGGGGCTCGCGCGTGCGCTGTGGGGTTCCGTCCGTGCCGTGCCTGCGTCCCTCTCGGCTAGCGGCGGCGTGCTCGCGCCCCGAACAAGTGAGCGCATCCCCGCGGATGGCCGCGGGCCTTCGGGATGGCTCCTGCCCGCCGTGGCCGCCCCACTCCGGGGCGGAGGAGGGGGCGAGGAGGAGCCTGGCGCTGCGCCGGGCGGGGGCCTCTCGGCGCCCTGTTCGCCCGTCGTGGCTCTGCCCCGGCGGCTCGCCCGCCTCCTGGCCGTGCCTGCGCTCGCTGCGGAGTTGTGGGGATGGAGTAGGGTCGTGGCCGGCAGGCGGAGCGCCTGCGCTGGGGTCCGCGGGACGCGTGGTTCGGCCGGCGCTGCGTGGGGCTTCTCGCACGCTGCCACCGGAACGGCGCGACCTCCGCTTCTCCCGAGCGAGGGGCGGGCCCTGGCCGTGCGGGTGCATCGCGAGTTACGCGCTCAGTGCCATGGATTGTTTTTACTGAAAGGCGTCCGAGCGGTGGTCAGAGCTCTGGGCTGCCACGAGACGCATTCCGCCATCTCATTTTCCCCCTAAATTCTGTCAGCAAACTAGTACAACCAAGCTTCCAGCTCTCGCATTACCAGAGCTTGGGGACCTCGGTGAAGAGTGCAAATGAATTATATAAACTGCTCTAAACGAAAAAAAAAACAACCAACAACCTGTCTCTGCTTATCATCATGTGCATCTTTTTGGAATGAGTTTAATACTCCCCACTGAAAGAAGTACAGCAGCTGTAAGTGTGAAAAAAAAAGTCTATCGAAGGAAATAAGCTGTAGGTGTGGATCACTGGCTGGATTTTTTCCATTTATATTCTATGTCACGTAGTAACATTTTTAGTGGCTGCAGTGAATTATTCTATAATTGTTGTTTTGTAAAATTACAGGCATCAAGTATTAATAGTAGCAGCTGAATTAATAGTGGATAATAGATATCCACTAGATATTAATAGATAGATGGACTATGCCTTTGAATGAAGGCTGATTGTTACGTGCTTTCCCCTGACTCAAGTCCTGAGCTGGTAAAAGCGAGCTTGCGGTGTGTTAAGTGCACGAAAGGCTAAATGCTGTTCGGGAGGAGACCGTGGTTATTAACTTTGTCCTTTTACTCCAGCATCTGCCTCTGGAGGATGAATGGTCACGATCAACACAACCACACAACCACTTGATCTCATCCAGACGCTGAGGAAGGCGTTAAGGAAAAAAGGTTGGGAAACCCAAGAGTTTCACCATTTTTTTTAACCATTCAGCTGTCTAGCTGCATGTGTATGAGTGAGATGCATTATACAGTTAATCCTTCATGCGTGTCTCATTCATTCATACCTATTGAGTTAATGCAGTGCTTGGGAGGTCATACCAGAATGTCAGCTGATACAGCTCATGTCATAACTGGCATTCTAAAAGCTTCCAGCTTTTGAATGCAAGCAAGAGCTTGGGAAACCTGTAACACGGGGCTTCTAATTTCATGTTGGCCTTATGCAGTTATGAGGCTTATGTTTACAATTTTGTGCCTGTTTAGTATGTGGCACGTGTTCTTAGCCTCTCCAGAATACAACTGATGACAGGACTACGTGTATTTGGAAACGTACAATTCAAAAGAGGTCTTGTTAATTTAATTTTGATTTTCTTGCTCTCTTTGTTTCCTTGTACAGTGTCTGTTGCCTGCCAAGTAAAGAAGATGAAGGAGCCTGCCCACACAAAAGACTCGTTAGCCAGTAAAAGTAAAGATGCCTTAGATGCCTGGTACATCATGGGCATTTGTTTGAAGTTTTTGAAGCTTTAAATGCAAACTCTACTTATACATTCCAAATCTGGCATTTCTTAGGTATCTAATTTCTTTGTGCAGTATAGAAGACACTGTAAAGCTGCAGTTCTGTATAATCCCTTATTAGCAAGAATACTACAGTTTATAACTGGAAGATGTCTCTTTAATATCCAGTTTCAGATTTGTGTCCCACATTGTCATCTGGCTTCAGCATTACTTCTTACTATGGATGTTAGCGCTATAACTATGCATTCGTTGAACACCATTTATTTTTAGGTCAGGGCAATTGTATATGTTTATTTCTTGAATATGCACGTCATTCTTGCAACACGCCTCTGTGAATGTGAACTGTGCGAAATTCTGGAATACGTGCATTTAAATAGGAAGTAAATCTAGAACCCATGGATGGCGGAATTCCAAATTATTTGTAACCTCACACTTGTGTTCAATGTACACTTTTCTTTCATTGTAGGGATGCTGCCTGGAGCCAAGATGAGGTCAGGAAAGCCAAGACACAGCTGGAGTTTAATTTGGCAAAGGATTCAAAGAATAATGATAAGGGTTTCTACAAGTGTGTTGAACAGAAAAGGAAGATGAAAGAAAATGCACGCATCACACCCTCTGTGCTCTCCTGATAAGGAGGACAGGAGAATTGAAGGCAACTGTCATGGAGAAGGCTGAGATACTCAGCAATTTTTTTCATCTCAGTTTTCAGTGGTAATCACTCTTCCTACATGTCTCAAACCCCTGACCCTTAAGACGCGGACTGGGGAATAGGTAATAGCAGCCACTGAAAATGAAGATCAGGTTTCGGACCATCTGAGGAACCTGAACGTACACAAGTCCATGGGATGCAACCAGTTGCATTCCGTGGTCCTCGGGGAATTGGCCGATGCGGTTGCCAAGCCATTCTCAATGATACTTGAAAAGTCACGGCAGTAAGGCAAAATCCCCAGTGACCAAAAAAAGGGAAACATTACACACATTTTTATAAAGGGCAAAAACAAGGACCGTAGCAACTGCTCCCCAGTCAGCCTCACCTTTGTGCCTGATAAGTTCATGTAGCAGAACTCCCTGGAACACAAGTCAAAACATTTGGGAGACAGAGAGGAAATTAAAGACAGCCAGCATGACTTCACCAAGGGAAAATTATGCATGACTAATCTAGTAGCCTTCTATGGTGGAGCAGCTGCATTAGTGAACAGCGGAAAAGCTATGGATGTCATCTGGCTGGACCTCTGTAAGTCCGTTGATACGGTCCTCCCAACACTGTCGCTGCCACGCCGGAAAGATACGGGTTTGATGAACGGACTATTAGCAACCTGATCTAGTGAAAGATGTCCCTGCCATAGCAGGTCCCTTCCAACCTAAACCATTCTACAATTCTATGATTTACTATTTCTCCAGACTTATGCCCTGAGATCAAGATTGGTGCATTATGTTTCATAGGTGGTAAAACAATAATAACATGAGAACTCACGTTCTGGAAATCGGCTTTACGGTCACTGAGTAAGTGATCCATCCCTGAGGCTGGTCAGTGCAAGCCTTCTGCAGAGTATTATTTCTGGTTATATGCTCTCTGTGATTTTCCTGAAGTGTTTCTTCAATGCATTAGAAATGCTTCTGGTAAGTCCAACCCTAACCTTAACCTTAATTTTTTTCCACAGATTCCTTGCTGGTACTATGCGTCATAGCAAGGAAAGGCAGCATCCTTACATATAGGCAGTACTGTGATACAAGAAAGATATCCCTTTGGGCCATTCCCCATTGCACCGGTCCCCCACACAGCACAGGTCTCCCGGCTACTGGTCCCCTCCCCACAGGTCACCGAGCACTGCAAGACCCAGAGTACAGCTTAGGACATTCCAGTACCGGGCACAGATCCCCGCATCCCAGCCAGCCCTGGCTTGGCTTTCGGGAGAGGCCGGTGCCGCTCCTGACCACCGCCACCCACTCAGGACTCCGGTCCCAGGGCTTTGCACGGTGCCCGGCTGTGGGACTGTCATCTCTCGGGGAGATCCCCTCTCCAGAACATGGCACGGACAGAGCAGTCGATGCTGTTGGGACGAGATTGGATACATCACAATGTATGGAGCCGGTTGCCAGAATTACCAGAGGTTTTTGTGCGGCATTCCTGCTCATCTGCTGCCCAGCTGGGAACTGAAATGGAGTCAAATACCATCAACTTATATAAAAATACATAGATAGATAGATAGATAGATAGATAGATAGATAGATAGATAGATAGAATGTATATATATATAGATATAGATATATATGTATGTATGTATGTATATGTGTATATATACCTATATGTGTGTATATGTATGTGTGTGTGTATATATACACACATGCATATGTCTATACATACCTATATGTACATATATATAGATAAATGTGTGTGTATATATAAATGCATATACATACATACATATATGTGTATATACATATATATGTGTACATATACATATATGTGTGTGTATATACATCTATGTATATATGTGTATATATAGAAATAAATACATATCCACACATATATATGTATATATAAAAACATATATGGATATATACATATATATATGTATATACATATATGTGTACATATACATATATGTGTGTGTATATATATGTGTGTATAAATATATACACACATGTATATGTCTATACATACCTATATATGTACATACATATATATATAAAATGTGTGTGCATATATATGTATGTATAGATGTATGTGTATATATAAAAATAAATACATATACATGCATATATATATGTATATATAAGAATGCATATACATACATATATGTGTATATAAATATATATGTGTGTATATATATGTAAACCTATATATACATATATCTATATGTATCTCTGTTTCTCTGTCTCTCTATGTCTATGTATGTATATATATATGTATGTAAACCTATATACAAATATCTATGTGTATCTCTGTCTCTCTCTATGTATGTGTATATATATGTATGTAAACTTATATATGCATATATCTATGTGTATCTCTGTCTCTGTCTCTCTGTCTATGTATGTATATATATATGTATGTAAACCTATATATACATATATCTATGTGTATCTCTGTCTTTCTGTCTCTCTCTCTATGTATGTCTATGTCTATGTCTATGTATATATGTGTTGTGGTTTGGCGCTGGCTAAATGGTAGGCAGCTCTGCTCTCTGTACTCTGTCCTGCTGCAGCTGTGTAGAGGAGAAGAAAAAAAACTAAAACAAACACACTGGACTCATGAGTTGAGATAATCCCCTGGTGGGAGGGTGTGCAGAAGGGTAGAATGGGCTCCAAACCTAAAGTTGCAAAGTGATTTATTAACCTAACAGAGTTGGAGGATAAATCAGAGGTAAAAATCTCTTAAGATACTGTTTCCTCACTCACCCCCCTTCCCTTTTATGGCACAGTTTCTCTGCTCACTACCCTCCCTCCTTCAACCAACATCTCTGGGGCAGGGTGTGGGGTTTTTTGTTAGTCAGTCCATCACCAGAATTCTTCTGCTACAAACATTGTTTCTCTACTGCCCCCTCGCTATTTAGACTCCATTTCTCACCTCACTCCCCTCCTTCCTTCCAACCCACAGCTCTTGGGGGGCGGGCAGGGTATGGGGGTTTCCTTTGGTCAGTCTGTCGGGAAGAAGAGTCCTCTACTTAACCATGAGGTCCCTCCCATGAGAGACAGTCCTCTGTGAACTTCTTTGGTGTGGGTCCCATCTCAGGAGCGGCAGCCTGCCTCAATCTGCTGCAATGCGAGTTGTTGTCCATAGGGTGCAGACTTCCAAGCTGAGGCCAGACTGTTTCTGTGATAAATGAGTGAATGATAAATGCTGGCTTTTGCATATATGAATTTAACATTTATAAGTGAAGTGTACTGTATAAAAAAATAGTGTTAAGATAAAATATAATTAAGTAGAAACAAGGTTAGGGTAAATTGTAACTTTGAAATAGTTGTGATATGTTAAAAAATGTAGTAATAATTACCTGGTAATAAATGCCTTTTAAGTTGACAAACCACAGAGCCAGGGATCAAGACATCTTAAAGAAACCAAGAAGATAACTGCTGGCATCCCAGGAAGTCGGTTATCTTGACTGACACCTCTGAACTGTCACCCACAAATTAAGTTGGAACTGAGGAAACATAGACAGGAGGATTTTGGTCTTCAGTTCTGAGGCAATCCAGAGGGTCTAAGACTCCAAGACAGGCACTGTGCTGGCAGAAGGCGGCAAGGATCGGAGGGGGGGGGAGTTGAGTGAAGTGTAAATTACCTTCTAGGCTTAATGAATATCTAACAGTTAAAGAAAGTACTTAAGTTCACAGTACAATGGATGGGTGTGCCTCTGGCAAAATTGCTAAGCACCCCATGCTGTTTTTGCCTTTGCTCTATTAATAAATACTCGATATTATGCAGTTAAAATTTCAGCTTGTGAACACATTTATATCATTTCCATCCCGGGAGGATGGCCTTTCTCTCTCTTGCAAGGCCTTTGCAAATTTCAGTCTGTACCGGGATTCCCACTGGATCACAGCTTCCCGCAGGCATCCACCCGCTCCTCTGGCGTGGGCACCTCCCCACGGGCTGTGGGTGGTTCTCTGCACACCTATGGACTCCACGGGCTGCAGGGGGACCACCTGCTCCCCCCATGGTCTTCATCACTGCCGGCAGAGGTTTTTTAGCTCTGATGCCTTGAGCACCTCCTCTCCCACCTTCTCCGCTCACCTAGGATTCTGCATGTTGTTTTCCCTGACATATTTTCACCTCCTCCTCCTCTGGCTAAAAACAAGTGCGTGCTCACATTGTTTCGATTTCTTCTTAAATATGTTTTCACAGAGGCGTAACTAACATCCCTAATTGTCTCAGGCTTGGCAGCAGCATGGCCATCATCTTCAGCGCCATCAGAGACTGGCTCTGCTGGACATGGTGAAGAACTTCCAGAACTTTCACAGAGGATGTGCAGGAGCCATCTTTGTACCCCACTGTACTCACTAGCAAAATTGGGCCCAGTGAAAACAACACAATATGTGTATATGTGTGTGTATATGTATATGTGTGTGTATATGTATATGTGTGTGTATATGTATATGTATATGTATATGTGTATCTATGTGTATATGTATGTATATGTACATATATGTATATACATAGCTGTATATATATCCGTATATATGTGTGTATATGTGTGTGTATGTATATGTGCGTCTTTTTATATATATATATATGTATATATACACATTTGTGTATATAATCAGTCTTATATTATATATGACAATTAAACATTGTCATAAGTATGATTATTATGAACCAGATTCA
Organism: Acanthornis magna; assembly: GCA_036785705.1. Classification (NCBI taxonomy): domain Eukaryota; kingdom Metazoa; phylum Chordata; class Aves; order Passeriformes; family Acanthizidae; genus Acanthornis; species Acanthornis magna. Next base: position 84,648 of record JAWUZG010000049.1, on the reverse strand, counting down.
CATTGGGTGTATCAATGTATGTAATGTCTTGGTGGCAGTGGGTGAGTATCCAGAAATATATGTGTCTATACATAGTATAGACAGTGCAAAATCAGACTGATTGATAGGGTGTCTGTGCCATATTGGAGGTGTGGGGAGGGGCGGGCAAGAACGTGTCTAAACCTGACCTGGCTTCTGTGGGCTGTGATCTTGCCCACCCTGATGCTCAGCCTGAGTCTAGCTGGTGTGTTTGGCCTTTTTGGGGAGAAGGGGGCAGCTGGTGTCAGCCTGGCTTCTGTGGGCCATGGTCTTGCTCCCTGCCATCACTGAGCCTGAGTCTAGCTGTGGTGTTTGGCCTTTTTGGCGAGAAGGGGAAGCGTGTGACAGCCTGGCTTTAGTGCACTGTGGTCTTGCCCCCCTGACACTCAGCCTGAGTCCAGCTGCTGGGTTTGGCTCTTTTGGGGAGAAAGGTGGATGCATGTGTCAGCCTGGCTCCTGTGAGCTGCCGTCATGCTCACGGCCATCACTCAGCGGGAGTGCTGCTGATGGGGTTTGGCCTTTTTGGGGAGAAGGGTGAATGGCGTGTCAGCCTGGCTTCTGTGCATTGTGGTCTTGCCTGGCTGATATACAGCCAGAGTGCAGTTGCTGGGTTTGGCCTGTCTGGGGAAAAGGGTGAAGCGTGTGTCAGGCTGGCATCTGTTGGCTGTGCTCTTGCCCCGTCGGACCCTCCATCTGAGTGCTCCTGGTGTGTTTGGCCTTTCTCAGGAGCAAGGGGAAGTCCTGTAAGCCTGGCTTCCGTGGGCTGTGGTCTTCCCCATCTGACACTCGGCCTGAGTACCGGTGGTCGGTTTTGGCCTTTTTGGGGAGAGGGGTCAAGTGTGTTTAAGCCTGGCTTCTGTGGGCCATGCTCTTGCTCCCTGCCATCACTCAGCTGGGGTGAAGGTCCTGGGTTTGACCTTTACAGGAAGAAGGGGGAAGCGTGTGTCAGCTTGCCTTCTGTAGGCTCTGCTCTTGCTCCCTGCCACCACGCAGCTGGGGTGCAGCTGCTGGGTTTGGCCTTTTCGGGGGGAAGGGTCAAGTCTGTGTAAGCCGGGCTTCTGTGGGCTGTGCCCTTGCTCCCTGCCATCACTCAGCTGGGGTGCAGTTAATGCCTTTGGCCTTTTTGGGAAGACGGGGGAAGCGTGTGTCAGCCTGGCTTCTGTGGGCTGTGGTCTTGCCCACCTGGACCCTGAGCCTGAGTCACCCTGCTGGCTTTGGCCTTTTTGGGGAGAAGGGGGACATGAGTGTAAGCCTGTCTTCTATGGTTTGTGCCCTTGTTCCCTGCCACCACTGAGACAGATTCTAGCTGCTGGGCTTGGGCTTTTTGGGGAGAAGTGGGATGTGAGTGTAAGCCTGTCTTCTGTGGTTTGTGCCCTTGCTCCCTGCCATCACTGCGAGAGATTCTAGCTTACTGGGCTTGGGCTTTTTGGAGAGAAGGGGCAAGAGAGTGTAAGCCTGGGTTCTGTGGGCTGTGCTCTTCCGCCCTGCCATATCTCCCCACTGGGAGCTCTCGGCTCCAGCTCGGCAACAACTCACCTCCAGCCCCACACTCTCTAACCCTGCCCACAGTCACTATCCCAGGCCTATTCTGATTTCAGCTCCAATCCTAAAGTCCCGAGCCCAGCCCCAGAGATTTCAGCTCCAATCCTACAGTCAATAGCCCAGCTCTACAGTGATTTCAGCTCCAGCCCTGCAGTCTCTACCCCTGCCCCACAGTCACTATCCCAGGCCCATTTTGATTTCTGCTCCAATACTACTGTTGCTAGCCCAGTTCTACAGTGATTTCAGCTCCAGCCCCGCAGTCTCTACTCCAGACTCATAGTCAATAAGACACCTCCACCATGATTTCTCATCCAATCCCACAGTCCCTTTTTCAATGCTCCATTTTCTATCCCATTTTCAGTCCCAATCCAAGCCCCACACTCAATACCACAGCCCCATAAGGATTTCACGCTCAGCTATACATTGCCTTGAAGAGACGCAGTCAAGAGCCCAGCACTCGCAGGGTTTGAGATGCAAGCTTACAGTTCCTTTCTCAGCCCGACGCTTTCTATGCAATTTTCAGATGCAATCCAAACCTCACAATCAATATCACAGCCCTATAGTGATTCCAGGCCCAAGCCTACAGTGCCTTGCTCAGCTCTACACTTGCTATCCCATTTTCAGTCTCTAGCCCAGCCCCAGTGATTTCAGCCCCAGCCCTACAGTCCCCAGTGATTTCAGCTCCAGCCCTACAGTCCCCAGCCCAGCCCCAGTGATTTCAGCTCCAGACCCACAAGCTTTATTGCACTGCCACCTCTGCTCTTCCAGCTCCAGCTCCGCATTTCTCCAGCACCGGCGGCTCCAGCTGCTGCAGGTCCAAAGGGCAGGATCTTCCTCTCGGCTCCAGCTCGGCAACGAGTCGGCTCCAGCCCCACACTCTCTAACCCTGCCCCACAGTCACTGTCCCAGCCCCTATTTTGATTTCAGCTCCAATCCTACTGCCACTAGTCCAGAACTACAGTGATTTCAGCTCCAGCCCCACAGTCTCTACCCCAGCCCCAGAGTCAGTTAAGACGCCTCCACCAGCATTTCAGCTCCAATCCCACAGTGCCTTTTTCGGCGTGACCTTTTCTATCCCGTGTTCAGTCCTAATCCCCGCCCCACATTCACCATCACAGCCTTACAAATATTTCAAGCTCAGCCCTACATTGCCTTGCAGAGACGCAGTCAAGAGCCCAGAACTACCAGAGTTTGAGGCGCAACCGTACAGTGCCCTTTCCAGCCCTACAGTTCCTATCCCATTTTCAGTCACAAGCCCACCCCACAGGAAATAGCACAGCCCAAGCCTACAGTGTCTTCCTCAGCTCTACACTTGCTATCCCATTTTCAGTCTCTAGCCCAGCCCCAGTGATTTCAGCCCCAGCCCTACAGTCCCCAGTGATTTCAGCTCCAGCCCTACAGTCCCCAGCCCAGCCCCAGTGATTTCAGCTCCAGACCCACAAGCTTTATTGCACTGCCACCTCTGCTCTTCCAGCTCCAGCTCCGCATTTCTCCAGCACCGCCGGCTCCAGCTGCTGCAGGTCCAAAGGGCAGGATCTTCCTCTCGGCTCCAGCTCGGCAACGAGTCGACTCCAGCCCCACACTCTCTAACCCTGCCCCACAGTCACTGTCCCAGCCCCTATTTTGATTTCAGCTCCAATCCTACTGCCACTAGTCCAGAACTACAGTGATTTCAGCTCCAGCCCCACAATCTCTACCCCAGCCCCAGAGTCAGTTAAGACGCCTCCACCAGCATTTCAGCTCCAATCCCACAGTGCCTTTTTCGGCGTGACCTTTTCTATCCCGTGTTCAGTCCGAATCCCAGCCCCACATTCACCATCACAGCCTTACAAATATTTCAAGCTCAGCTCTACATTGCCTTGCAGAGACGCAGTCAAGAGCCCAGAACTACCAGAGTTTGAGGCGCAACCGTACAGTGCCTTTTCCAGCCCTACAGTTCCTATCCCATTTTCAGTCACAAGCCCACCCCACAGGAAATAGCACAGCCCAAGCCTACAGTGCCTTGCTCAGCTCTACCCTTGCTATCCCATTTTCAGTCTCTAGCCCAGCCCCAGTGATTTCAGCCCCAGCCCTACAGTCCCCAGTGATTTCAGCTCTAGCCCTACAGTCCCCAGCCCAGCCCCAGTGATTTCAGCTCCAGACCCACAAGCTTTATTGCACTGCCACCTCTGCTCTTCCAGCTCCAGCTCCGCATTTCTCCAGCACCGGCGGCTCCAGCTGCTGCAGGTCCAAAGGGCAGGATCTTCCTCTCGGCTCCAGCTCGGCAACGAGTCGGCTCCAGCCCCACACTCTCTAACCCTGCCCCACAGTCACTGTCCCAGCCCCTATTTTGATTTCTGCTCCAATCCTACTGCCACTAGTCCAGAACTACAGTGATTTCAGCTCCAGCTCCACAGTCTCTACCCCAGCCCCAGAGTCAGTTAAGACGCCTCCACCAGCATTTCAGCTCCAATCCCACAGTGCCTTTTTCGGCGTGACCTTTTCTATCCCGTGTTCAGTCCTAATCCCCGCCCCACATTCACCATCACAGCCTTACAAATATTTCAAGCTCAGCCCTACATTGCCTTGCAGAGACGCATTCAAGAGCCCAGAACTACCAGAGTTTGAGGCGCAACCGTACAGTGCCTTTTCCAGCCCTACAGTTCCTATCCCATTTTCAGTCACAAGCCCACCCCACAGGAAATAGCACAGCCCAAGCCTACAGTGCCTTGCTCAGCTCTACCCTTGCTATCCCATTTTCAGTCTCTAGCCCAGCCCCAGTGATTTCAGCCCCAGCCCTACAGTCCCCAGTGATTTCAGCTCTAGCCCTACAGTCCCCAGCCCAGCCCCAGTGATTTCAGCTCCAGACCCACAAGCTTTATTGCACTGCCACCTCTGCTCTTCCAGCTCCAGCTCCGCGTTTCTCCAGCACCGCCGGCTCCAGCTGCTGCAGGTCCAAAGGGCAGGATCTTCCTCTCGGCTCCAGCTCGGCAACGAGTCGGCTCCAGCCCCACACTCTCTAACCCTGCCCACAGTCACTATCCCAGGCCTATTCTGATTTCAGCTCCAATCCTAAAGTCCCGAGCCCAGCCCCAGTGATTTCAGCTCCAATCCTACTGCCACTAGTCCAGAACTACAGTGATTTCAGCTCCAGCCCCACAGTCTCTACCCCAGCCCCAGAGTCAGTTAAGACGCCTCCACCACCATTTCAGCTCCAATCCCACAGTGCCTTTTTCGGCGTGACCTTTTCTATCCCGTGTTCAGTCCGAATCCCAGCCCCACATTCACCATCACAGCCTTACAAATATTTCAAGCTCAGCCCTACATTGCCTTGCAGAGACGCATTCAAGAGCCCAGAACTACCAGAGTTTGAGGCGCAACCGTACAGTGCCTTTTCCAGCCCTACAGTTCCTATCCCATTTTCAGTCACAAGCCCACCCCACAGGAAATAGCACAGCCCAAGCCTACAGTGCCTTGCTCAGCTCTACCCTTGCTATCCCATTTTCAGTCTCTAGCCCAGCCCCAGTGATTTCAGCCCCAGCCCTACAGTCCCCAGTGATTTCAGCTCTAGCCCTACAGTCCCCAGCCCAGCCCCAGTGATTTCAGCTCCAGACCCACAAGCTTTATTGCACTGCCACCTCTGCTCTTCCAGCTCCAGCTCCGCGTTTCTCCAGCACCGCCGGCTCCAGCTGCTGCAGGTCCAAAGGGCAGGATCTTCCTCTCGGCTCCAGCTCGGCAACGAGTCGGCTCCAGCCCCACACTCTCTAACCCTGCCCACAGTCACTATCCCAGGCCTATTCTGATTTCAGCTCCAATCCTAAAGTCCCGAGCCCAGCCCCAGTGATTTCAGCTCCAATCCTACTGCCACTAGTCCAGAACTACAGTGATTTCAGCTCCAGCCCCACAGTCTCTACCCCAGCCCCAGAGTCAGTTAAGACGCCTCCACCACCATTTCAGCTCCAATCCCACAGTGCCTTTTTCGGCGTGACCTTTTCTATCCCGTGTTCAGTCCGAATCCCAGCCCCACATTCACCATCACAGCCTTACAAATATTTCAAGCTCAGCCCTACATTGCCTTGCAGAGACACAGTCAAGAGCCCAGAACTACCAGAGTTTGAGGCGCAACCGTACAGTGCCTTTTCCAGCCCAACAGTTCCTATCCCATTTTCAGTCACAAGCCCACCCCACAGGAAATAGCACAGCCCAAGCCTACAGTGCCTTGCTCAGCTCTACCCTTGCTATCCCATTTTCAGTCTCTAGCCCAGCCCCAGTGATTTCAGCCCCAGCCCTACAGTCCCCAGTGATTTCAGCTCTAGCCCTACAGTCCCCAGCCCAGCCCCAGTGATTTCAGCTCCAGACCCACAAGCTTTATTGCACTGCCACCTCTGCTCTTCCAGCTCCAGCTCTGCATTTCTCCAGCACCGCCGGCTCCAGCTGCTGCAGGTCCAAAGGGCAGGATCTTCCTCTCGGCTCCAGCTCGGCAACGAGTCGGCTCCAGCCCCACGCTCTCTAACCCTGCCCACAGTCACTATCCCAGGCCTATTCTGATTTCAGCTCCAATCCTAAAGTCCCGAGCCCAGCCCCAGTGATTTCAGCTCCAATCCTACAGTCACTAGCCCAGCTCTACAGTGATTTCAGCTCCAGCCCTGCAGTCTCTACCCCTGCCCCACAGTCACTATCCCAGGCCCATTTTGATTTCTGCTCCAATACTACTGGCGCTAGCCCAGTTCTACAGTGATTTCTGCTCCAGCCCCACAGTCTCTACCCCAGCCCCAGAGTCAGTTAAGACGCCTCCACCACCATTTCAGCTCCAATCCCACAGTGCCTTTTGCGGCGTGACCTTTTCTATCCCGTGTTCAGTCCTAATCCCAGCCCCACATTCACCATCACAGCCTTACAAATATTTCAAGCTCAGCCCTACGTTGCCTTGCAGAGACACAGTCAAGAGCCCAGAACTACCAGAGTTTGAGGCGCAACCGTACAGTGCCTTTTCCAGCCCAACAGTTCCTATCCCATTTTCAGTCACAAGCCCACCCCACAGGAAATAGCACAGCCCAAGCCTACAGTGCCTTGCTCAGCTCTACCCTTGCTATCCCATTTTCAGTCTCTAGCCCAGCCCCAGTGATTTCAGCCCCAGCCCTACAGTCCCCAGTGATTTCAGCTCTAGCCCTACAGTCCCCAGCCCAGCCCCAGTGATTTCAGCTCCAGACCCACAAGCTTTATTGCACTGCCACCTCTGCTCTTCCAGCTCCAGCTCCGCGTTTCTCCAGCACCGCCGGCTCCAGCTGCTGCAGGTCCAAAGGGCAGGATCTTCCTCTCGGCTCCAGCTCGGCAACGAGTCGGCTCCAGCCCCACACTCTCTAACCCTGCCCACAGTCACTATCCCAGGCCTATTCTGATTTCAGCTCCAATCCTAAAGTCCCGAGCCCAGCCCCAGTGATTTCAGCTCCAATCCTACAGTCACTAGCCCAGCTCTACAGTGATTTCAGCTCCAGCCCTGCAGTCTCTACCCCTGCCCCACAGTCACTATCCCAGGCCCATTTTGATTTCTGCTCCAATACTACTGTCGCTAGCCCAGTTCTACAGTGATTTCAGCTCCGGCCCCGCAGTCTCTACTCCAGACTCATAGTCAATAAGACAGCTCCACCATGATTTCTCATCCAATCCCACAGTCCCTTTTTCAATGCTCCATTTTCTATCCCATTTTCAGTCCCAATCCAAGCCCCACACTCAATACCACAGCCCCACAAGGATTTCACGCTCAGCTATACATTGCCTTGAAGAGACGCAGTCAAGAGCCCAGCACTCGCAGGGTTTGAGACGCAAGCTTACAGTTCCTTTCTCAGCCCGACGCTTTCTATGCAATTTTCAGATGCAATCCAAACCTCACAATCAATATCACAGCCCTATAGTGATTCCAGGCCCAAGCCTATAGTGCCTTGCTCAGCTCTACCCTTGCTATCCCATTTTCAGTCTCTAGCCCAGCCCCAGTGACTTCAGCCCCAGCCCTACAGTCCCCAGTGATTTCAGCTCTAGCCCTACAGTCCCCAGCCCAGCCCCAGTGATTTCAGCTCCAGACCCACAAGCTTTATTGCACTGCCACCTCTGCTCTTCCAGCTCCAGCTCCGCATTTCTCCAGCACCGCCGGCTCCAGCTGCTGCAGGTCCAAAGGGCAGGATCTTCCTCTCGGCTCCAGCTCGGCAACGAGTCGGCTCCAGCCCCACACTCTCTAACCCTGCCCACAGTCACTATCCCAGGCCTATTCTGATTTCAGCTCCAATCCTAAAGTCCCGAGCCCAGCCCCAGTGATTTCAGCTCCAATCCTACTGCCACTAGTCCAGAACTACAGTGATTTCAGCTCCAGCCCCACAGTCTCTACCCCAGCCCCAGAGTCAGTTAAGACGCCTCCACCACCATTTCAGCTCCAATCCCACAGTGCCTTTTTCGGCGTGACCTTTTCTATCCCGTGTTCAGTCCTAATCCCCGCCCCACATTCACCATCACAGCCTTACAAATATTTCAAGCTCAGCCCTACATTGCCTTGCAGAGACGCATTCAAGAGCCCAGAACTACCAGAGTTTGAGGCGCAACCGTACAGTGCCTTTTCCAGCCCTACAGTTCCTATCCCATTTTCAGTCACAAGCCCACCCCACAGGAAATAGCACAGCCCAAGCCTACAGTGCCTTGCTCAGCTCTACCCTTGCTATCCCATTTTCAGTCTCTAGCCCAGCCCCAGTGATTTCAGCCGCAGCCCTACAGTCCCCAGTGATTTCAGCTCTAGCCCTACAGTCCCCAGCCCAGCCCCAGTGATTTCAGCTCCAGACCCACAAGCTTTATTGCACTGCCACCTCTGCTCTTCCAGCTCCAGCTCCGCATTTCTCCAGCACCGCCGGCTCCAGCTGCTGCAGGTCCAAAGGGCAGGATCTTCCTCTCGGCTCCAGCTCGGCAACGAGTCGGCTCCAGCCCCACACTCTCTAACCCTGCCCACAGTCACTATCCCAGGCCTATTCTGATTTCAGCTCCAATCCTAAAGTCCCGAGCCCAGCCCCAGTGATTTCAGCTCCAATCCTACAGTCAATAGCCCAGCTCTACAGTGATTTCAGCTCCAGCCCTGCAGTCTCTACCCCTGCCCCACAGTCACTATCCCAGGCCCATTTTGATTTCTGCTCCAATACTACTGTTGCTAGCCCAGTTCTACAGTGATTTCAGCTCCAGCCCCGCCGTCTCTACTCCAGACTCATAGTCAATAAGACACCTCCACCATGATTTCTCATCCAATCCCACAGTCCTTTTCAATGCTCCATTTTCTATCCCATTTTCAGTCCCAATCCAAGCCCCACACTCAATACCACAGCCCCACAAGGATTTCACGCTCAGCTATACATTGCCTTGAAGAGACGCAGTCAAGAGCCCAGCACTCGCAGGGTTTGAGACGCAAGCTTACAGTTCCTTTCTCAGCCCGACGCTTTCTAAGCAATTTTCAGATGCAATCCAAACCTCACAATCAATATCACAGCCCTCTAGTGATTCCAGGCCCAAGCCTACAGTGCCTTGCTCAGCTCTACCCTTGCTATCCCATTTTCAGTCTCTAGCCCAGCCCCAGTGATTTCAGCCGCAGCCCTACAGTCCCCAGTGATTTCAGCTCTAGCCCTACAGTCCCCAGCCCAGCCCCAGTGATTTCAGCTCCAGACCCACAAGCTTTATTGCACTGCCACCTCTGCTCTTCCAGCTCCAGCTCCGCATTTCTCCAGCACCGCCGGCTCCAGCTGCTGCAGGTCCAAAGGGCAGGATCTTCCTCTCGGCTCCAGCTCGGCAACGAGTCGGCTCCAGCCCCACGCTCTCTAACCCTGCCCACAGTCACTATCCCAGGCCTATTCTGATTTCAGCTCCAATCCTAAAGTCCCGAGCCCAGCCCCAGTGATTTCAGCTCCAATCCTACAGTCACTAGCCCAGCTCTACAGTGATTTCAGCTCCAGCCCTGCAGTCTCTACCCCTGCCCCACAGTCACTATCCCAGGCCCATTTTGATTTCTGCTCCAATACTACTGGCGCTAGCCCAGTTCTACAGTGATTTCTGCTCCAGCCCCACAGTCTCTACCCCAGCCCCAGAGTCAGTTAAGACGCCTCCACCACCATTTCAGCTCCAATCCCACAGTGCCTTTTGCGGCGTGACCTTTTCTATCCCGTGTTCAGTCCTAATCCCAGCCCCACATTCACCATCACAGCCTTACAAATATTTCAAGCTCAGCCCTACATTGCCTTGCAGAGACACAGTCAAGAGCCCAGAACTACCAGAGTTTGAGGCGCAACCGTACAGTGCCTTTTCCAGCCCAACAGTTCCTATCCCATTTTCAGTCACAAGCCCACCCCACAGGAAATAGCACAGCCCAAGCCTACAGTGCCTTGCTCAGCTCTACCCTTGCTATCCCATTTTCAGTCTCTAGCCCAGCCCCAGTGATTTCAGCCGCAGCCCTACAGTCCCCAGTGATTTCAGCTCTAGCCCTACAGTCCCCAGCCCAGCCCCAGTGATTTCAGCTCCAGACCCACAAGCTTTATTGCACTGCCACCTCTGCTCTTCCAGCTCCAGCTCCGCGTTTCTCCAGCACCGCCGGCTCCAGCTGCTGCAGGTCCAAAGGGCAGGATCTTCCTCTCGGCTCCAGCTCGGCAACGAGTCGGCTCCAGCCCCACACTCTCTAACCCTGCCCACAGTCACTATCCCAGGCCTATTCTGATTTCAGCTCCAATCCTAAAGTCCCGAGCCCAGCCCCAGTGATTTCAGCTCCAATCCTACTGCCACTAGTCCAGAACTACAGTGATTTCAGCTCCAGCCCCACAGTCTCTACCCCAGCCCCAGAGTCAGTTAAGACGCCTCCACCACCATTTCAGCTCCAATCCCACAGTGCCTTTTTCGGCGTGACCTTTTCTATCCCGTGTTCAGTCCGAATCCCAGCCCCACATTCACCATCACAGCCTTACAAATATTTCAAGCTCAGCCCTACATTGCCTTGCAGAGACGCATTCAAGAGCCCAGAACTACCAGAGTTTGAGGCGCAACCGTACAGTGCCTTTTCCAGCCCTACAGTTCCTATCCCATTTTCAGTCACAAGCCCACCCCACAGGAAATAGCACAGCCCAAGCCTACAGTGCCTTGCTCAGCTCTACCCTTGCTATCCCATTTTCAGTCTCTAGCCCAGCCCCAGTGATTTCAGCCCCAGCCCTACAGTCCCCAGTGATTTCAGCTCTAGCCCTACAGTCCCCAGCCCAGCCCCAGTGATTTCAGCTCCAGACCCACAAGCTTTATTGCACTGCCACCTCTGCTCTTCCAGCTCCAGCTCCGCATTTCTCCAGCACCGCCGGCTCCAGCTGCTGCAGGTCCAAAGGGCAGGATCTTCCTCTCGGCTCCAGCTCGGCAACGAGTCGGCTCCAGCCCCACACTCTCTAACCCTGCCCACAGTCACTATCCCAGGCCTATTCTGATTTCAGCTCCAATCCTAAAGTCCCGAGCCCAGCCCCAGTGATTTCAGCTCCAATCCTACAGTCACTAGCCCAGCTCTACAGTGATTTCAGCTCCAGCCCTGCAGTCTCTACCCCTGCCCCACAGTCACTATCCCAGGCCCATTTTGATTTCTGCTCCAATACTACTGTCGCTAGCCCAGTTCTACAGTGATTTCAGCTCCAGCCCCGCCGTCTCTACTCCAGACTCATAGTCAATAAGACACCTCCACCATGATTTCTCATCCAATCCCACAGTCCTTTTCAATGCTCCATTTTCTATCCCATTTTCAGTCCCAATCCAAGCCCCACACTCAATACCACAGCCCCACAAGGATTTCACGCTCAGCTATACATTGCCTTGAAGAGACGCAGTCAAGAGCCCAGCACTCGCAGGGTTTGAGACGCAAGCTTACAGTTCCTTTCTCAGCCCGACGCTTTCTAAGCAATTTTCAGATGCAATCCAAACCTCACAATCAATATCACAGCCCTCTAGTGATTCCAGGCCCAAGCCTACAGTGCCTTGCTCAGCTCTACCCTTGCTATCCCATTTTCAGTCTCTAGCCCAGCCCCAGTGATTTCAGCCGCAGCCCTACAGTCCCCAGTGATTTCAGCTCTAGCCCTACAGTCCCCAGCCCAGCCCCAGTGATTTCAGCTCCAGACCCACAAGCTTTATTGCACTGCCACCTCTGCTCTTCCAGCTCCAGCTCCGCATTTCTCCAGCACCGCCGGCTCCAGCTGCTGCAGGTCCAAAGGGCAGGATCTTCCTCTCGGCTCCAGCTCGGCAACGAGTCGGCTCCAGCCCCACGCTCTCTAACCCTGCCCACAGTCACTATCCCAGGCCTATTCTGATTTCAGCTCCAATCCTAAAGTCCCGAGCCCAGCCCCAGTGATTTCAGCTCCAATCCTACAGTCACTAGCCCAGCTCTACAGTGATTTCAGCTCCAGCCCTGCAGTCTCTACCCCTGCCCCACAGTCACTATCCCAGGCCCATTTTGATTTCTGCTCCAATACTACTGGCGCTAGCCCAGTTCTACAGTGATTTCTGCTCCAGCCCCACAGTCTCTACCCCAGCCCCAGAGTCAGTTAAGACGCCTCCACCACCATTTCAGCTCCAATCCCACAGTGCCTTTTGCGGCGTGACCTTTTCTATCCCGTGTTCAGTCCTAATCCCAGCCCCACATTCACCATCACAGCCTTACAAATATTTCAAGCTCAGCCCTACGTTGCCTTGCAGAGACACAGTCAAGAGCCCAGAACTACCAGAGTTTGAGGCGCAACCGTACAGTGCCTTTTCCAGCCCAACAGTTCCTATCCCATTTTCAGTCACAAGCCCACCCCACAGGAAATAGCACAGCCCAAGCCTACAGTGCCTTGCTCAGCTCTACCCTTGCTATCCCATTTTCAGTCTCTAGCCCAGCCCCAGTGATTTCAGCCCCAGCCCTACAGTCCCCAGTGATTTCAGCTCTAGCCCTACAGTCCCCAGCCCAGCCCCAGTGATTTCAGCTCCAGACCCACAAGCTTTATTGCACTGCCACCTCTGCTCTTCCAGCTCCAGCTCCGCGTTTCTCCAGCACCGCCGGCTCCAGCTGCTGCAGGTCCAAAGGGCAGGATCTTCCTCTCGGCTCCAGCTCGGCAACGAGTCGGCTCCAGCCCCACACTCTCTAACCCTGCCCACAGTCACTATCCCAGGCCTATTCTGATTTCAGCTCCAATCCTAAAGTCCCGAGCCCAGCCCCAGTGATTTCAGCTCCAATCCTACAGTCACTAGCCCAGCTCTACAGTGATTTCAGCTCCAGCCCTGCAGTCTCTACCCCTGCCCCACAGTCACTATCCCAGGCCCATTTTGATTTCTGCTCCAATACTACTGTCGCTAGCCCAGTTCTACAGTGATTTCAGCTCCGGCCCCGCAGTCTCTACTCCAGACTCATAGTCAATAAGACAGCTCCACCATGATTTCTCATCCAATCCCACAGTCCCTTTTTCAATGCTCCATTTTCTATCCCATTTTCAGTCCCAATCCAAGCCCCACACTCAATACCACAGCCCCACAAGGATTTCACGCTCAGCTATACATTGCCTTGAAGAGACGCAGTCAAGAGCCCAGCACTCGCAGGGTTTGAGACGCAAGCTTACAGTTCCTTTCTCAGCCCGACGCTTTCTATGCAATTTTCAGATGCAATCCAAACCTCACAATCAATATCACAGCCCTATAGTGATTCCAGGCCCAAGCCTATAGTGCCTTGCTCAGCTCTACCCTTGCTATCCCATTTTCAGTCTCTAGCCCAGCCCCAGTGACTTCAGCCCCAGCCCTACAGTCCCCAGTGATTTCAGCTCTAGCCCTACAGTCCCCAGCCCAGCCCCAGTGATTTCAGCTCCAGACCCACAAGCTTTATTGCACTGCCACCTCTGCTCTTCCAGCTCCAGCTCCGCGTTTCTCCAGCACCGCCGGCTCCAGCTGCTGCAGGTCCAAAGGGCAGGATCTTCCTCTCGGCTCCAGCTCGGCAACGAGTCGGCTCCAGCCCCACACTCTCTAACCCTGCCCACAGTCACTATCCCAGGCCTATTCTGATTTCAGCTCCAATCCTAAAGTCCCGAGCCCAGCCCCAGTGATTTCAGCTCCAATCCTACTGCCACTAGTCCAGAACTACAGTGATTTCAGCTCCAGCCCCACAGTCTCTACCCCAGCCCCAGAGTCAGTTAAGACGCCTCCACCACCATTTCAGCTCCAATCCCACAGTGCCTTTTTCGGCGTGACCTTTTCTATCCCGTGTTCAGTCCTAATCCCCGCCCCACATTCACCATCACAGCCTTACAAATATTTCAAGCTCAGCCCTACATTGCCTTGCAGAGACGCATTCAAGAGCCCAGAACTACCAGAGTTTGAGGCGCAACCGTACAGTGCCTTTTCCAGCCCTACAGTTCCTATCCCATTTTCAGTCACAAGCCCACCCCACAGGAAATAGCACAGCCGAAGCCTACAGTGCCTTGCTCAGCTCTACCCTTGCTATCCCATTTTCAGTCTCTAGCCCAGCCCCAGTGACTTCAGCCCCAGCCCTACAGTCCCCAGTGATTTCAGCTCTAGCCCTACAGTCCCCAGCCCAGCCCCAGTGATTTCAGCTCCAGACCCACAAGCTTTATTGCACTGCCACCTCTGCTCTTCCAGCTCCAGCTCCGCATTTCTCCAGCACCGCCGGCTCCAGCTGCTGCAGGTCCAAAGGGCAGGATCTTCCTCTCGGCTCCAGCTCGGCAACGAGTCGGCTCCAGCCCCACACTCTCTAACCCTGCCCACAGTCACTATCCCAGGCCTATTCTGATTTCAGCTCCAATCCTAAAGTCCCGAGCCCAGCCCCAGTGATTTCAGCTCCAATCCTACAGTCACTAGCCCAGCTCTACAGTGATTTCAGCTCCAGCCCTGCAGTCTCTACCCCTGCCCCACAGTCACTATCCCAGGCCCATTTTGATTTCTGCTCCAATACTACTGTTGCTAGCCCAGTTCTACAGTGATTTCAGCTCCAGCCCCGCCGTCTCTACTCCAGACTCATAGTCAATAAGACAGCTCCACCATGATTTCTCATCCAATCCCACAGTCCTTTTCAATGCTCCATTTTCTATCCCATTTTCAGTCCCAATCCAAGCCCCACACTCAATACCACAGCCCCACAAGGATTTCACGCTCAGCTATACATTGCCTTGAAGAGACCCAGTCAAGAGCCCAGCACTCGCAGGGTTTGAGACGCAAGCTTACAGTTCCTTTCTCAGCCCGACGCTTTCTAAGCAATTTTCAGATGCAATCCAAACCTCACAATCAATATCACAGCCCTCTAGTGATTCCAGGCCCAAGCCTACAGTGCCTTGCTCAGCTCTACCCTTGCTATCCCATTTTCAGTCTCTAGCCCAGCCCCAGTGATTTCAGCCCCAGCCCTACAGTCCCCAGTGATTTCAGCTCCAGCCCTACAGTCCCCAGCCCAGCCCCAGTGATTTCAGCTCCAGACCCACAAGCTTTATTGCACTGCCACCTCTGCTCTTCCAGCTCCAGCTCCGCATTTCTCCAGCACCGCCGGCTCCAGCTGCTGCAGGTCCATAGGGCAGGATCTTCCTCTCGGCTCCAGCTCGGCAACGAGTCGGCTCCAGCCCCACACTCTCTAACCCTGCCCACAGTCACTGTCCCAGCCCCTATTTTGATATCTGCTCCAATCCTAAAGTCCCTAGCTCAGAGCTACAGTGATTTCAGCTCGAGCCCTACAGACTGTAACCCTGCCCCACAGTAACTATGCCAGTCCAATTTTGATTTCAGCTCCAATCCTAAAGTCCCTAGCCCAGATCTACAGTGATTTCAGCTCCAGCTCCACAGTCTCTACCCCAGCCCCAGAGTCAGTTAAGACGCCTCCACCACCATTTCAGCTCCAATCCCACAATGCCTTTTTCGGCGCAACAATTTCTATCCCATGTTCAGCCCCAATCCCAGCCCCACATTCACCATCACAGCCTTACAAATATTTCAAGCTCAGCCCTACATTGCCTTGCAGAGACGCCGTCAAGAGCTCAGAACTACCAGAGTTTGAGGCGCAACCGTACAGTGCCTTTTCCAGCCCAACAGTTCCCAGGCCGTTTTCAATCGCAAGCCCACCCCGCAGGCAATAGCACAGCCCTATAGTGATTCCAGGCCCAAGCCTACAGTGCCTTGCTCAGCTCTACACTTGCTATCCCATTTTCAGTCCCCAGCCCAGCCCCAGTGATTTCAGCTCTAGCCCTACAGTCCCCAGCCCAGCCCCAGTGATTTCAGCTCCAGACCCACAAGCTTTATTGCACTGCCACCTCTGCTCTTCCAGCTCCAGCTCCGCATCTCTCCAGCACCGCCGACTCCAGCTGCTGCAGGTCCAAAGGGCAGGATCTTCCCCTCAGCTCCAGCTCTAGAACCCATATTCCGGCCCCAGCCCAGCAATCTTTATTCCACTTCCAGCCCTTTGGTTTGTGTCCCAACCGACAATTCCTTCCCAGATCAACAGGTAATACCCAAGTTGAACACACATTTCAGCTCCAGCACTGCAGTCCCCATCCCAACCCCAGTGATTTCTTCTCCAGTCCCACAAGCTTTATTGCACTGCCAGCTCTTCTCTTTCCCTTCTGGCTCCACATCTTCCCAGCAGTGCCGCATAAGGCTGCTCCTGCTTGTCAGGGCAGCATCTTTGCTTTACCCCCAGCTCTGTGTGCTTTCAGTTCAGCCCTTGAAGCCACAGTGCAGCCCCAGCCTGACAATCCTTACTCCAGCTCCAGCGTCCCTGTCCCAGCCCCACAGGGCTTTCACCCCTAGCCCTACCATCTTGGTGTCTTCTCCAGCTGTGCTGCCTCAGCTCCTCAGCTTCCTACTGCTCCAGCTAAAAGCTGCTCCTGCTTCTTTCACTTGCAGACTGGGGCTGTTGATAAAGCCACAAATCAGTCACTGGCATCACTTCAATGTCTCTTGGAGCTTTCACACCCCCCGCCATGGGATCCCAACTTTGGGGGCACGTCAGGCCTCAACGGCAACACGCACCTTCCCCCCCGCCCCTGGCTCTCACCCGCAGCACTTGCCCAAAAGGCCTCCCCCCTCACCTCCCCCAGGCAGCACTAGGGGCTGCCAATGGCCACTGGGCCCCTGCTTGCCCATGCCAAGAGGTGCCCTTGGGCTGCTTCTCAAGCCCTGGAGCCCCTGCACCCTCAGCTTGTGCTTGTGACCACCGGGTAGGGGCCGGCAACCCCCAGGCATCTCCTGCAGGCCCCCATCTGCAGCTCCATCCCCTCCTCCCATTGGCTTTAGCCAGCTCCAGCCCCAGCATTTCCACTGCACTGCATCACTTGGGGCCTGACTTTAGTGCCAACGTCCTTATTCCCCACCCGGGGCCTTTGCGTCTCCTATGGCCTCAGTGATTCAGGCCCAGCCCTACAATCTTTAGTTAACTACCAAATACAGAGGAAAAGACCAAACCCAAGACTAAATCTACAATAATGTAGTACTCCAAAACTACCCGAGTGTAATCAAATGAGTACAACAACCAAGCAACTAATGAAGAAAATACTTCCAAATCAAACTAAAGCAAAATTGAAAAACGGAAAAAAAAACCCAACCAAAACTACTTTATTGCTTATGTTTTCAACATTACTTTAACACACCACAACTCTCGTGAAGCACTTTCCCCCGGCGCCGCTCCAGGCGCCGCTGGCACAACTAGGCACAAGCAGCACCACCGCCCAAGGACAGCGCCAGCCCCACGCCCCCGCCGCGGCCCCGCCACAAGCCCAGGCTGACGCGGGACGAGCGCCCATGCTCACCGCCGCTCCCCGCAGCGACAGGCGCCGGGGATCCCTCACGGCGCAGCGGCGCTCTTCGCAGCGGCGCTCTTCGCATCGCCGAGCCGCACCTTCAGCCGCCACTCTCATCCTCACCGCCGCCGCACTGCGGCCAGCTCCCCTCTGCGCACGCCCTTTATACCCCCGGCCGGGACAGCCCAGCCAATCACAGCCCGAAGCCGTGTCGGCCCCGCCAATCACAGCTCACCCCGTTCCCACCACGCCCGCCTCCCGCCGCCGCCACTCCAGGCTTCTTGGAGTCTGACTCTGCTTCCTCTATTTTCTTTAATCTAACTCTGCTTCCTCTGTTTTCTCTAACTGCTTCCTCTATTTTCTGTAAGTCTAACTCTGCTTCCTCTATTTTCTGTAAGTGTAACTCTGCTTCCTCTGTTTTCTGTAAGTGTAACTCTGCTTCCTCTGTTTTCTCTGCGTCTAACTCTGCTTCCTCTAGATCCCCGCGTCCCAGCCAGCCCCGGCTTGGCTTTCGGGAGAGGCCGGTGCCGCCGCCGCCGCCGCCGCCGCCGCCCGAAGCGCCGATTCCCGCCGCCGCCCGAGCCGCCGCCCTCGGAGCCGCCGCCACCCGGGGCGCCGCCGCTCCTCGCCGCCCGTGGCGCCGCCGCCCGAAGCGCCGATTCCCGCCGCCGCCCGAGCCGCCGCCCTCGGAGCCGTCGCCGCCCGTGGCGCCGCCGCTCCTCGGCGCCCGTGGCGCCGCTGCTCCTCGCCGCCCGTGGCGCCGCCGCTCCTCGCCGCCCGTGGCGCCGCCGCTTCTCGCCGCCCGAAGCGCCGCCGCCCGCGGCGCCGCTTTCCGCCGCTGCCCGCCGCCGCCCGAAGCGCCGCTGCTCGCCGCCCCCGAGCCGCCGCCGCCCGCCGCGGTCCGTGGCGCGGCTGCCCGCCGCCGCCCCCCCCCAGGCGCCGCCGGCGCGAGCCGCCGCCACCCGAGCCGCCGCCGCGCGAGCCGCCGCCGCCGCCCGAAGCGCCGATTCCCGCCGCCGCCCGAGCCGCCGCCCTCGGAGCCGCCGCCACCCGGGGCGCCGCCGCTCCTCGCCGCCCGTGGCGCCGCCGCCCGCGGCGCCGCTTTCCGCCGCTGCCCGCCGCCGCCCGAGCCGCCGCCCTCGGAGCCGCCGCCGCCCGTGGCGCCGCCGCTCCTCGCCGCCCGTGGCGCCGCCGCTCCTCGCCGCCCGTGGCGCCGCCGCTTCTCGCCGCCCGAAGCGCCGCCGCCCGCGGCGCCGCTTTCCGCCGCTGCCCGCCGCCGCCCGCCGCCGCCCGAAGCGCCGCTGCTCGCCGCCCCCGAGCCGCCGCCGCCCGCCGCGGTCCGTGGCGCGGCTGCCCGCCGCCGCCCCCCCCCAGGCGCCGCCGGCGCGAGCCGCCGCCGCCCGAGCCGCCGCCACCCGAGCCGCCGCCGCCGCCGCCGGCGCGAGCCGCCGCCGCCCGAGCCGCCGCCACCCGAGCCGCCGCCGCCAGAGCCGCCGCCCGAGCCGCCGGCGCGAGCCGCCGCCGCCCGAGCCGCAGCCGCCCGAGCCGCCGCCCGAAGCGCCGCTGCTCGCCGCCCCCGAGCCGCCGCCGCCCGCCGCGGTCCGTGGCGCGGCTGCCCGCCGCCGCCCCCCCGCAGGCGCCGCCGGCGCGAGCCGCCGCCGGCGCGAGCCGCAGCCGCCCGAGCCGCAGCCGCCCGAGCCGCCGCCGCCGCCGCCGCCCGAAGCGCCGATTCCCGCCGCCGCCCGTGGCGCCGCCCTCGGAGCCGCCGCCGCCCGTGGCGCCGCCGCTCCTCGCCGCCCGTGGCGCCGCCGCCCGCGGCGCCGCTTTCCGCCGCTGCCCGCCGCCGCCCGAAGCGCCGCTGCTCGCCGCCCCCGAGCCGCCGCTGCCCGCAGCACCGCTGCCCTTCGCCGCTATCGGAGGCACCGCTGCCCGCCCCCACTCGAGGTAACGCTCCCCGCCGCCACCATAGGCACCGCTGCCCGCCGCACGGCACAGGTCTCCCGGCTGTCGGTCCCCTCCCCGCAGGTCACCGAGTACTGCAAGAGCCTGAGTACAGCTTAGGACATTCCAGCAGCGGGCACAGATCCCCGCGTCCCGGCCAGCCCCGGCTTGGCTTTCGGGAGAGGCCGGTGCCGCTCTTGACCACCGCCGCCCCGTCGGGACCTGGGTCCCAGGGCTTTGCACGGTGCCCAGCCGTGGCACTGTCATCTCTCGGGGAGATCCCCTCTCTGGAACATGGCACAGACAGAGCAGTCGATGCTGTTGGGATGGGACTGGATACAGTACAGTGTATGGAGCCGGTTGGCAGAATTACTAGAGGTTTTTGTGTGGCATTCCTGCTCATCTGCTGCCCAGCTGGGAACTGAAATGGGGTGAGATACCATCAACTGCTACATAAAATTAAATGTGTATGTAGATGTAGATGTACATGCATACATGTATATGTATATGTACATGCATACATGTATATGTATACATCTATACATGTACATATCTATATATCTCTATATATCTATACATATCTAGAGATATATAGAGATATAGGTATAATGTGTGTGTGTATATACGTGTGTGTTTATAAATACACATATATATATATACATGTATATATATAATACGTACATATACATATATACGTATATATAAAAATGCATATACATACATATGTATATATACATATATATGTGTGTATATATATACTGTGTGCATATATATATGTATATATATATAAATACATACACATGTGTATATCTATAAAAATACATATACATACACATACATATATATGCGTATGTATAGATATATATGTATATATGTGTATCTATATATGTATGTGTATATACTTGTATGTCTATCTCTATATATTATATATATCTACATTATCTATATCTAATATATTTGTATGTATGTGTATATATATGTGTATATCTCTATACACATATATCTACATCTACATATATATGTATATGTTGCGGTATAAAAATCCCATTTAAGGTAGTCCCATTTAAGGTTGGACCGACACCATTTAAGGTAATCCCATTTAAGGTTACGCACCGCAATCGACGAGGAGAATAAGCAATCCAGGATCAATGTGATCAATATAAGCTTTATTCCCCACTCTTTCTCTAGGTTCTCAGACTTAAGTACATTTTTCAGCAGCTTGCAGGTTTTACATGTCATTATGTCATTGGTTAGTAAGACTACTTGCTACACTATTATTGGTTAGATGCATACAGCTACAATACTTGTTCCCTCCCAACTCGCGGTCCCTTAATCTGATGTTCTGTATTCTTTTGACCACAACTCTTCTTTCATAAATTCGGTACTTTCCCAAAACGACCAAGGACATTGTCCTTGCAGCTTTCTCTCAAGGTTTTGCTTGCACAATGCCTACTCTGTACTCTGTGGCAGATGCTGCAAAAACAGAGCATCTAGCATCTCACGGTCCTGCTCTTCGAGCCATCTCTCCACAATTCCCCCGTTTTGTTTTTGTGCAAGCAAAACGTTCTCGCCAAGCACATTTATCTGTTTCATCAAACACCCATAAATGAGTCTAGCAGCTATGATAATGAGTATAATAATACCAAGCAAGTGCAATCCCTTGAGCAACAGTGTTCGGAGCCAACCTGTAATGCCAAATGAGGACAGCCATCCTTCCATTCCAACTCCATCACTCACCTGCAGTTGATGGGTAAGCCGGCTTAAAGTCTGCAACTGTGCGTGTATGGATTTGGAATGGTCAGAAAGATTCATACAACACATTCCTTCAAACTCCTCACATCCATGCCCGTGAGCTAACAACAGAAAATCTATGGCTGCTCTATTTTGCAAGGTTGCATGCTGTATCGAATCAACATCAAGCAACATATCAGAAATTGCCTTAGAAGTAGCATTGGTCTGCTTTGCAAGCCAGCAACCTAAGTGATTCAGCGTCTTCAATGCATGTGCTGTGCCAGCGTGCAGGAGGATAGAAGCAAACACTAGCTGTGCTAACTTCCAAGCTGTAACAGAGTCATCACAATCTGGACTAAACATGTTAGTGCTACGTTTTGTACGTTTGTACATAGGAGCTAAGCTTCCCTTAAAGGATTTGAAAGAACGAAACATGGTTAGTCGCCCGAAAGTACAGGGACCTCCAATAGACTTTCCTGGTATTCTCTTCCATGCTCTATTTCCACAAATCAAAAAGATATTGTCTAAAAACCCAATAGCAATATCTCCGGGAACAATTGGTTGGGGCAAAGTATGATTGCACCAGGCAGAGGCATTGGTGTAAATTCCTGTTCCTGTAGTGACAAAGCCGAATCTTTTGTCTGAATTTTTTGGTGGTATAATTTAGATAGAAACATGCAAAAGCTTGCATGGATCCAAAAATGTCTATTTCTTGAGGTGGTATGGAAAGAGGGGGAAAATCAAGAACTTTGTTTACTCCTAATCTTGCATCATTGGAAAGGTACCACCCAGCTGGTTTACCAGCTTTCTTTCGCCAAGTTTGTCGGCACCACCAGGATGGCTCAATGCGATCCATAGCAGTGCACTCTCTCCTGACCGTCAAATTGTACAAAGCATCCCATTCACTTTTTACCAAAGGTACGGCCACCAGACAGGTTCGGAAAGGATCACCAGGGGAGGTCATAGAAAGGCACAGCGTAGATTCATTTAAAGCTTTAGCTAGCGTAAGCCAAACATTGTGCTCAGGAAGAGGTGGCATCGTTGCCACAGTCGCTTCCGTCATCTTCACTGTCATCAGGAGCAGCACCAAGGGAGCGAGGCACTGCCTTGGTGCATTTTGCGGGAACTTACTGGGTACCTGGGAATGTAAGCACACATGCATATTCTCTTCTCTAGGTTAACAGGTTAACATCTGAGCTTTGTCATTGCATGTTATTACACACTCAATTGTGGGTTTTGCATTATGAGCAAAGGTGATCAAGGCAACAGGTACAACTACTAATATACATAAGAGAAAGAAAACAGTACTTCAAAAGTATACAGATTATTAACCATTTAACTATTAGCTACTACCCAGAGTCTACAATCACTGGAGAGTCCCACTTTACAGGCGAGACCTGAAGACCTTTCCCGGGCAAGGCTCTCAAGTTTACCTGAAAGGGGTTCCAGTTCTTATCAAGCCGAATTGGTGAGCCAAAATTACTCAATTGCATTTTTAGAGTAGAAACATCTGGGGTTAAAGATTCAGTATCCGATCAGTTTAGGGCCAGGGCTTGGCCAGAGCCCAGGCCTCAACTGAGAGGGCTTCCCTAACCATCTTAGAAAGAAGCTTCTATTAATAGCAATTCTTTAAAACAGTACACTTCTTACAGATAACTACACAGGGTTATGCGAAAATTTCTAAAGCAGCTGGCGTTGTCTTTTAGTTTGGTACCATAAACAAATTGCAAATAACTGTGAACACACATCTAGAATTGTTAATACAGTAACAGTAATTGTTCTGAAAAAGTTTTTCATCGTGAACATTTCAGTTGACTTTATCTTATCTTTATAGCAAAAAAACTGCAAAGAACTCTTTGTAATGTGCATTTGCTCTCTCCTTTCTTTTAGAGGTTACTAAAATTTAACTTCTTAATAGAACTTAAAATCAACAGACTTTACATAAATATTGATCAACTCAAAGTTGACAGGTCTGACATATAGACTCAGAAGATAAAGGATTCAAACAATATTGTTAGTACATTTGCTGCAGCACTTTCACACTTGCATACACAGAGATACTGTTTAAAGTATACAGCAATGATAGCATCATACATTTTGGAAAATTGCATCTAAAACTTGCTTAATTTTGCAGATGGTAAGACAGCTTTTTGTAAATATAATTACAAGAGGTTTGAGATGTAAAGAGGACATCAAAGACATAATTATATAATATTGCCATGACACTGGACATGTATCTTAGCGTTGTGGATGCATAAAACTGACACATGCATAGAAGCAGCTGTAGTTATGGTTTTTACTGATTGCAAAGGAGTGTGCTAATGTATGTTTCACTGTGGCTTCTCTGCCATAAGGGCAAAGAACATCAAGAACTCAGGTACTGAGAAGACAACTGAGCAAGTGTATTTTATGAGATAAGATTACATTGAGTTACTTTTCTGGGCAATTAATGTACTTAAAGTATTTTGATGTTAGGTTTGTGTGCAAGCTATAGGTGACAAGGAAGAATAAGTACTCTTGAATCTGTGAACAGCTGTAAAAGCTGGCAATGTTGTCACATAGGCAAACAGGTAAAGTTCGCACTATGCTGTTTGGTCTTACCGTAGAAAACTGTGGGTTAATTATAGTTGATTCTTAAAAGTTTCTGCAGATAAGAAATACGGAGCGAGGCCTAGCATGGGCCTCACACAGTTAATTGTTGCTGGTTTGCAGCTCAAGGAATGCCAAGGTCAAATGGTGGAGGGGTGCCAAGTTAGCTTCACAAACTCTGAGGGTAAATAGAGAAATAAAATGTATCCTGTGGAAAAAACAAATTTTACACTCTCGAGTTCTGTATCCATCGTGTGGGAAAAAGCAGATTTCTAACTTGAAACTATGGATCACAATAAAGCTGAGGTAATACAGAAATAATTAAGCAGAACATAAGATTATTTGATCAAATTAAATACTTCAGGTGTATCTATGAAAACTTGTCAGTTGAAACACATACACAACCACTCACTCCTCCCCCCATCGGCAAGCAATCGGTTTCTTCTGTGCAGCTTTCTTGCTTCTTTTGAAGACATCTCGCAATCGGTTGCAGCTGAGTCAGCTCTCCGGCCGAGGGTTGAGCACTGGAACCCGGGGGGAGAGATGTCAACCCCAAGGCTTGCCTCATGTAGAAAGCAATTTCAGAGTTTCGTAAGGAGTAATAAGAGTCTTACAGTCATTATACCCATTTTTTCACACAAGCTTTCTCTGTCCTTTCTGAAATCAGCTCGGTGCGGGGGAAGGTCGAACTTCTTCTTGCTCTGGCTGTGGCAACGGCGGAGCGGAGGGCCACCTCCTCCCCTTTCCTCTGTCCGTAGCGGCGGCAGAGGAGGAACACCTTGCACTCCGAGAACTGGGAGCAACCCGCTGGTCGGGGGGTTGCTGTACAGTGTCTCTCTAGCGTAAGCCTTTTAGGAATGTCCTTCCCCCTCTCTGCGCCCGTTAACTTTTCTGTTGCTACTGCTGCAAACTTTTTCTCTGTTTGATACCTTCGTATACAGTCTATAACTTCTTTCCACACCTTACAGAGCTTTTTTGCAGCTTTATCATCATTAATTACCACAATAAACAACTCATCTCCAAACTTTTTCCACTCGCTCTCCTCGAAAAAGGTATTAGGGTCAACAAAAAACCCCTTGACCTTCCCTAACGCGACTAGCCCTGCTAGTTGCTTAAGATTATCTGATCCCACTCCCCGCTTTTCAAGAAAGCACTTAAAGATTTTGAAAACTACCTCCCCGTCCATCGAGTCCAGCTGGCCAGCTTTTTTCTCTGGGTTACCGGATTCCATCGGCCCCACGCAGCGTCTCTGGGTAGTTTTCGGCGGCGAGCTCTCTTTGGATGAGCCCAAGGCGACCGGATTAGGTCCTCTGCAATCACAGTACCATCTCCATGCCTATCAGCCACTGCAAAACTGATGCCGCCTTATCTCGTCGTAAAAAGTGTCTCGACTTAAGAGTCCTTATTGATGTATCACGTCGAGGGTCACCAAATTGTTGCGGCATAAAAATCCCATTTAAGGTAGTCCCAATTAAGGTTATCCCATTTAAGGTTGGACCGGCACCATTTAAGGTAATCCCATTTAAGGTTACGCACCGCAATCGACGAGGAGAATAAGCAATCCAGGATCAATGTGATCAATATAAGCTTTATTCCCCACTCTTTCTCTAGGTTCTCAGACTTAAGTACATTTTTCAGCAGCTTGCAGGTTTTACATGTCATTATGTCATTGGTTAGTAAGACTACTTGCTACACTATTATTGGTTAGATGCATACAGCTACAATACTTGTTCCCTCCCAACTCGCGGTCCCTTAATCTGATGTTCTGTATTCTTTTGACCACAACTCTTCTTTCATAAATTCGGTACTTTCCCAAAACGACCAAGGACATTGTCCTTGCAGCTTTCTCTCAAGGTTTTGCTTGCACAATGCCTACTCTGTACTCTGTGGCAGATGCTGCAAAAGCAGAGCATCTAGCATCTCACGGTCCTGCTCTTCGAGCCATCTCTCCACATGTATATATATGTAGATGTATATACATGTGCATATATCTGTGTATATATACACACATGTATGTATATATATGTATATGTATATACACATATATATACATACACCTATATATGTATACATATGTATGTGCATGTATATATATGCGTATATCTACGTGTATATATATGTATGAAAACCTATATGTACATATATCTATGTGTATCTCTCTCTCTCTGTGTATGTCTATCTCTATATGTGTTATGCTTTGAGCCTGGCTAAATGGTAGGCAGCTATACTGTCTGCTCTCTGTACTGTCTGGCTTTTGCATATATGCATTTAACATTTACGAGTGATGTGTACTGTATAAAAAAATAATGCTAAGATAAAATATAATTAAGTAGAAAAAAGGTTAGGGTCAATTGTAACTTTGAAATAATTGTGGTACATTAGAAAATGTAGTAATAAATACATGGTAATAAATGCCTTTTAAGTTGATAAATCACAGACCCAGGGATCAAGACATCTTAAAGAAACCAAGAAGATAACTGCTGGCATCCCAGGAAGTCTGTTATCTTGACTCACACATGCCAAAAGTAACCATCACCTACAAATTAATTTGGAACTGAGGAAACATAGACAGGAGGATTTTGGCCTTCAGCCCTGAGGCAATCCAGCAGGTCTGAGACTCCAAGACAGGCTGGCAGAAAGGGGCAAGGATCAGAGGGGGGGAGTTGAGTGAAGTGTTAATTACTTTCTACGCTTAATGAATACGTAACAGTTAAAGTATTTAAGTTCACAGTACAATGCATGAGTGTGCCTCTGGCAAAACTGCTAAGTACGCAGTGCTGGTTTTGCCTTTGCTCGATTAATAAATACTCAGTATTATGCAGTTAAAATTTCAGCTTGTGAACACATTTATATCATTTCCATCCCGGGAGGAAGGCCTTTCTCTCTCTTGCAAGGCCTTTGCAACTTTCAGTCTGTACCGGGATTCCCACAGGATCACAGCTTCCCGCAGGCATCCACCCGCTCCTCTGGCGTGGGCACCTCCCCACGGGCTGTGGATGGTTCTCTGCACACCTATGGACTCCATGGGCCGCAGGGGGACCCCCTGATCCCCCCATGGTCTTCATCACAGCCGGCAGAGGATTTTCATGTTCTGGTGCCTCGGGCACCTCCTCTCCCACCTTTTCCACTCACCTAGGATTCTGCATGTTGTTTTCCCTGACATATTTTCACCTCCTCCTCCTCTGGCTAAAAACAAGTGCGTGCTCACATTGTTTCGATTTCTTCTTAAATACGTTTTCACAGAGGCGTGACTAACATCCCTAATTGTCTCAGGCTTGGCAGCAGCATGGCCATCATCTTCAGTGCCATCAGAGACTGGCTCTGCTGGACATGGTGAAGAACTTCCAGAACTTTCACAGAGGATGTGCAGGAGCCATCTTTGTACCCCACTGTACTCACTAGCAAAACTGGGCCCAGTGAAACCAACACAATATGTGTATATGTGTGTGTATATGTATATGTCTGTGTATCTATGTGTATATGTATGTATATGTACATATATGTATATACATAGCTGTATATATATCCGTATATATGTGTGTATATGTGTGTGTATGTATATGTGTGTCTTTTTTTATATCTATATGTATATATACACATTTGTGTATATAATCAGTCTTACTTTATATTATATATGACAATTAAACATTGTCATAAGTATGATTATTATGAACCAGATTCACATTGGGTGTATCAATATATGTAATGTCTTGGTGGCAGTCGGTGAGTATCCAGAAATATATGTGTATATACATCGTATAGACAGTGCAAAATCAGACTGATTGATAGGGTGTCTGTGCCATATTGGAGGTGTGGGGGGGGCGGGCAAGAACATGTCTAAACCTGACCTGGCTTCTGTGGGCTGTGATCTTGCCCACCCTGATGCTCAGCCTGAGTCTAGCTGGTGTGTTTGGCCTTTTTGGGGAGAAGGGGGCAGCTGGTGTCAGCCTGGCTTCTGTGGGCCGTGGTCTTGCTCCCTGCCATCACTGAGCCTGAGTCTAGCTGTGGTGTTTGGCCTTTTTGGCGAGAAGGGGAAGCGTGTGACAGCCTGGCTTTAGTGCACTGTGGTCTTGCCCCCCTGACACTCAGCCTAAGTCCAGCTGCTGGGTTTGGCTCTTTTGGGGAGAAAGGTGGATGCATGTGTCAGCCTGGCTCCTGTGAGCTGCCGTCATGCTCACGGCCATCACTCAGCGGGAGTGCTGCTGATGGGGTTTGGCCTTTTTGGGGAGAAGGGTGAATGGCGTGTCAGCCTGGCTTCTGTGCATTGTGGTCTAGCCTGGCTGATATACAGCCAGAGTGCAGCTGCTGGGTTTGGCCTGTCTGGGAAAAGGGTGAAGCGTGTCAGGCTGGCATCTGTTGGCTGAGCTCTTGCCCCATCGGACCCTCCATCTGAGTGTGTTTGGCCTTTTTCAGGAGCAAGGGGAAGTCCTGTAAGCCTGGCTTCTGTGGGCTGTGGTCTTCCCCGTCTGACACTCGGCCTGAGTACCGGTGGTCGGTTTTGGCCTTTTTGGGGAGAGGGGTCAAGTGTGTTGAAGCCTGGCTTCTGTGGGCCATGCTCTTGCTCCCTGCCACCACGCAGCTGGGGGGCAGTTGCTGGGTTTGAACTTTTTGGGGGGAAGGGGGAAGTGTGTGTAAGCCTGGCTTCTGTGGGCTGTGGTCTTGCCCACCCGAACCCTAAGCCTGAGTCCACCTGCTGGGTTTGGCCTTTCTGGGGAGAAGTGGGATGCGGGTGTAAGGCTGTCTGCTGTGGTTTGTGCCCTTGTTCCCTGCCATCAGTGAGAGAGATTCTAGCTGCTGGGCTTGGGGTTGAGGGGAGAAGGGGTAAGCCAGTGTAAGCCTGGGTTCTTTGGGCTGTGCTCTTGCTCCCTGCCATATCTCCCCGCTGGGGTGCACGTGCTGGCTTTGGCCTTTTTGGGGAGAAGGGGCAAGTGTGTGTAAGCCTGGATTCTATGGTTTATGCCCTTGCTCCTTGTCATCAATGAGATAGATTCTAGGTGCTGGGCTTGGGTTTTTTGGGGAGAAGGGGCAAGTGTGTGTAAGCCTGGCTTCTGTGGGCCATGCTCTTACTCTCTGCTATCACTCAGCTGGGGTGCAGCTGCTGGGTTTGGGCTTTTTGGGGAGAAGGGGCAAGTGTGTGTAAGCCTGGCTTCTGTGGTTTGTGCCCTTGTTCCCTGCCATCACTGAGATAGATTCTAGCTGCTGGGCTTGGGGTTTTGGGGAGAAGGGGCAAGCGTGTGTAACCCTGGGTTCTGTGGGCTGTGCTCTTGCTCCCTGCCATATCTCCCCACTGGGGTGTACGTGCTGGCTTTGGCCTTTTTGGGGAGAAGGGGC
The DNA here is from genome assembly GCA_036785705.1 of Acanthornis magna. Lineage (NCBI taxonomy): Eukaryota > Metazoa > Chordata > Aves > Passeriformes > Acanthizidae > Acanthornis > Acanthornis magna. The sequence goes on along the minus strand of JAWUZG010000049.1, from coordinate 55,723 downwards.
AAGTGTGTGTAAGCCTGGCTTCTGTGGGCCATGCTCTTACTCTCTGCTATCACTCAGCTGGGGTGCAGCTTCTGGGTTTGGCCTTCTTGGGGAGAAGGGGGATGTGAGTGTAAGCCTGTCTTCTGTGGTTTGTGCCCTTGTTCCCTGCCATCACTGAGACAGATTCTAGCTGCTGGGCTTGGGGTTTTGGGGAGAAGGGGCAAGCGTGTGTAACCCTGGGTTCTGTGGGCTGTGCTCTTGCTCCCTGCCATATCTCCCCGCTGGGGTGCACGTGCTGGCTTTGGCCTTTTTGGGGAGAAGGGGCAAGTGTGTGTAAGCCTGGCTTCTGTGGGCCATGCTCTTACTCCCTGCTATCACTCCGCTGGGGTGAAGCTGCTGGGTTTGGGCTTTTTGGGGAGAAGGGGGATGTAAGTGTAAGCCTGTCTTCTGTGCTTTGTGCCCTTGTTCCCTGCCATCACTGAGACAGATTCTAGCTGCTGGGATTGGGGCTGTGGGGAGAAGGGGCAAGTGTGTGTAAGCCTGTCTTCTGTGGTTTGTGCCCTTGTTCCCTGACATCACTGAGCTAGATTCTAGCTGCTGGGATTGGGGCTGTGGGGAGAAGGGGCAAGTGTGTGTAAGACTGGCTTCTGTGGGCCATGCTCTTACTCCCTGCTATCACTCAGCTGGGGTGAAGCTGCTGGGTTTGGGCTTTTTGGGGAGAAGGGGGATGTGAGTGTAAGCCTGTCTTCTGTGGTTTGTGCCCTTGTTCCCTGACATCACTGAGATAGATTCTAGCTGCTGGGCTTGGGGTTTTGGGGAGAAGGGGCAAGCATGTGTAACCGTGGGTTCTGTGGGCTGTGCTCTTGCTCCCTGCCATATCTCCCCACTGGGGTGTATGTGCTGGCTTTGGCCTTTTTGGGGAGAAGGGGCAAGTGTGTGTAAGCCTGGCTTCTGTGGGCCATGCTCTTCCTCTCTGCTATCACTCAGCTGGGGTGCAGCTTCTGGGTTTGGCCTTCTTCGGGAGAAGGGGGATGTGAGTGTAAGCCTGTCTTCTGTGGTTTGTGCCCTTGTTCCCTGACATCACTGAGATAGATTCTAGCTGCTGGGCTTGGGCTTTTTGGGCAGAAGGGGCAAGCCAGTGTAAGCCTGGGTTCTGTGGCCTGTGCTCTTGCTCCCTGCCATATCTCCCCGCTGGGGTGCACGTGCTGGCTTTGGCCTTTTTGGGGAGAAGGGGCAAGTGTGTGTAAGCCTGGCTTCTGTGGGCCATGCTTTTACTCTCTGCTATCACTCAGCTGGGGTGCAGCTGCTGGGTTTGGGCTTTTTGGGGAGAAGGGGCAAGTGTGTGTAAGCCTGGCTTCTGTGGTTTGTGCCCCTGTTCCCTGCCATCAGTGAGAGAGATTCTAGCTGCTGGGCTTGGGCTTTATGGGTAGAAGGGGAAAGTGTGTGTAAGCCTGGCTTCTGTGGGCCATGCTCTTACTCCCTGCTATCACTCAGCTGGGGTGAAGCTGCTGGGTTTGGGCTTTTTGGGGAGAAGGGGGATGTGAGTGTAAGTTTGTCTTCTGTGGTTTCTGCCCTTGTTCCCTGCCATCACTGAGACAGATTGTAGCTGCTGGGCTTGGGGTTTTGGGGAGAAGGAGCAAGTGTGCGTAAGCCTGGGTTCTTTGGGCTGTGCTCTTGCTCCCTGCCATATCTCCCCGCTGGGGTGTATGTGCTGGCTTTGGCCTTTTTGGGGAGAAGGGGCAAGTGTGTGTAAGCCTGGCTTCTGTGGGCCATGCTCTTCCTCTCTGCTATCACTCAGCTGGGGTGCAGCTTCTGGGTTTGGCCTTCTTCGGGAGAAGGGGGATGTGAGTGTAAGCCTGTCTTCTGTGGTTTGTGCCCTTGTTCCCTGACATCACTGAGATAGATTCTAGCTGCTGGGCTTGGGCTTTTTGGGCAGAAGGGGCAAGCCAGTGTAAGCCTGGGTTCTGTGGCCTGTGCTCTTGCTCCCTGCCATATCTCCCTGCTGGGGTGCACGTGCTGGCTTTGGCCTTTTTGGGGAGAAGGGGCAAGTGTGTGTAAGCCTGGCTTCTGTGGGCCATGCTCTTACTCTCTGCTATCACTCAGCTGGGGTGCAGCTTCTGGGTTTGGCCTTCTTGGGGAGAAGGGGGATGTGAGTGTAAGCCTGTCTTCTGTGGTTTGTGCCCTTGTTCCCTGCCATCACTGAGATAGATTCTAGCTGCTGGGCTTGGGGTTTTGGGGAGAAGGGGCAAGTGTGTGTAAGCCTGGGTTCTGTGGGCTGTGCTCTTGCTCCCTGCCATATCTCCCCGCTGGGGTGCACGTGCTGGCTTTGGCCTTTTTGGGGAGAAGGGGCAAGTGTGTGTAAGCCTGGCTTCTGTGGTTTGTGCCCTTGTTCCCTGCCATCAGTGAGAGAGATTCTAGCTGCTGGGCTTGGGCTTTATGGGTAGAAGGGGAAAGTGTGTGTAAGCCTGGCTTCTGTGGGCCATGCTCTTACTCCCTGCTATCACTCAGCTGGGGTGAAGCTGCTGGGTTTGGGGTTTTTGGGGAGAAGGGGGATGTGAGTGTAAGTTTGTCTTCTGTGGTTTCTGCCGTTGTTCCCTGCCATCACTGAGACAGATTGTAGCTGCTGGGCTTGGGGTTTTGGGGAGAAGGGGCAAGTGTGTGTAAGCCTGGGTTCTTTGGGCTGTGCTCTTGCTCCCTGCCATATCTCCCCGCTGGGGTGCACGTGCTGGCTTTGGCCTTTTTGGGGAGAAGGGGCAAGTGTGTGTAAGCCTGGCTTCTGTGGGCCATGCTCTTCCTCTCTGCTATCACTCAGCTGGGGTGCAGCTTCTGGGTTTGGCCTTCTTGGGGAGAAGGGGGATGTGAGTGTAAGCCTTTCTCCTGTGGTTTGTGCCCTTGTTCCCTGCCATCACTGAGATAGATTCTAGCTGCTGGGATTGGGGCTGTGGGGAGAAGGGGCAAGTGTGTGTAAGCCTGGCTTCTGTGGGCCATGCTCTTACTCCCTGCTATCACTCAGCTGGGGTGCAGCTGCTGGGTTTGGGCTTTTTGGGGAGAAGGGGGATGTAAGTGTAAGCCTGTCTTCTGTGCTTTGTGCCCTTGTTCCCTGCCATCACTGAGACAGATTCTAGCTGCTGGGATTGGGGCTGTGGGGAGAAGGGGCAAGTGTGTGTAAGCCTGTCTTCTGTGGTTTGTGCCCTTGTTCCCTGACATCACTGAGATAGATTCTAGCTGCTGGGCTTGGGCTTTTTGGGGAGAAGGGGCAAGCGTGTGTAACCCTGGGTTCTGTGGGCTGTGCTCTTGCTCCCTGCCATATCTCCCCGCTGGGGTGCACGTGCTGGCTTTGGCCTTTTTGGGGAGAAGGGGCAAGTGTGTGTAAGCCTGGCTTCTGTGGGCCATGCTCTTGCTCTCTGCTATCACTCAGCTGGGGTGCAGCTGCTGGGTTTGGGCTTTTTGGGGAGAAGGGGCAAGTGTGTGTAAGCCTGGCTTCTGTGGTTTGTGCCCCTGTTCCCTGCCATCAGTGAGAGAGATTCTAGCTGCTGGGCTTGGGGTTGAGGGGAGAAGGGGTAAGCCAGTGTAAGCCTGGGTTCTTTGGGCTGTGCTCTTGCTCCCTGCCATATCTCCCCGCTGGGGTGCACGTGCTGGCTTTGGCCTTTTTGGGGAGAAGGGGCAAGTGTGTGTAAGCCTGGATTCTATGGTTTGTGCCCTTGCTCCTTGTCATCAATGAGATAGATTCTAGGTGCTGGGCTTGAATTTTTTGGGGAGAAGGGGCAAGTGTGAGTAAGCCTGGCTTCTGTGGGCCATGCTCTTACTCTCTGCTATCACTCAGCTGGGGTGCAGCTTCTGGGTTTGGCCTTCTTGGGGAGAAGGGGGATGTGAGTGTTAGCCTGTCTTCTGTGGTTTGTGCCCTTGTTCCCTGCCATCACTGAGACAGATTCTAGCTGCTGGGCTTGGGGTTTTGGGGAGAAGGGGCAAGCGTGTGTAACCCTGGGTTCTGTGGGCTGTGCTCTTGCTCCCTGCCATATCTCCCCGCTGGGGTGCACGTGCTGGCTTTGGCCTTTTTGGGGAGAAGGGGCAAGTGTGTGTAAGCCTGGCTTCTGTGGGCCATGCTCTTCCTCTCTGCTATCACTCAGCTGGGGTGCAGCTTCTGGGTTTGGCCTTCTTGGGGAGAAGGGGGATGTGAGTGTAAGCCTGTCTTCTGTGGTTTGTGCCATTGTTCCCTGCCATCAGTGAGATAGATTCTAGCTGCTGGGCTTGGGGTTTTGGGGAGAAGGGGCAAGCGTGTGTAACCCTGGGTTCTGTGGGCTGTGCTCTTGCTCCCTGCCATATCTCCCCGCTGGGGCGCACGTGCTGGCTTTGGCCTTTTTGGGGAGAAGGGGCAAGTGTGTGTAAGCCTGGATTCTGTGGGCCATGCTCTTACTCTCTGCTATCACTCAGCTTGGGTGCAGCTGCTGGGTTTGGGCTTTTTGGGGAGAAGGGGCAAGTGTGTGTAAGCCTGGCTTCTGTGGTTTGTGCCCTTGTTCCCTGCCATCACTGAGAGAGATTCTAGCTGCTGGGCTTGGGCTTTATGGGTAGAAGGGGAAAGTGTGTGTAAGCCTGGCTTCTGTGGGCCATGCTCTTACTCCCTGCTATCACTCAGCTGGGGTGAAGCTGCTGGGTTTGGGCTTTTTGGGGAGAAGGGGGATGTGAGTGTAAGTTTGTCTTCTGTGGTTTCTGCCCTTGTTCCCTGCCATCACTGAGACAGATTGTAGCTGCTGGGCTTGGGGTTTTGGGGAGAAGGAGCAAGTGTGCGTAAGCCTGGGTTCTTTGGGCTGTGCTCTTGCTCCCTGCCATATCTCCCCGCTGGGGTGCAGCTGCTGGCTTTGGCCTTTTTGGGGAGAAGGGGCAAGTGTGTGTAAGCCTGGCTTCTGTGGTTTGTGCCCTTGTTCCCTGACATCACTGAGATAGATTCTAGCTGCTGGGATTGGGGCTGTGGGGAGAAGGGGCAAGTGTGTGTAAGCCTGGCTTCTGTGGGCCATGCTCTTACTCCCTGCTATCACTCAGCTGGGGTGAAGCTGCTGGGTTTGGGCTTTTTGGGGAGAAGGGGGATGTGAGTGTAAGCCTGTCTTCTGTGGTTTGTGCCCTTGTTCCCTGACATCACTGAGATAGATTCTAGCTGCTGGGCTTGGGGTTTTGGGGAGAAGGGGCAAGCGTGTGTAACCGTGGGTTCTGTGGGCTGTGCTCTTGCTCCCTGCCATATCTCCCCACTGGGGTGTATGTGCTGGCTTTGGCCTTTTTGGGGAGAAGGGGCAAGTGTGTGTAAGCCTGGCTTCTGTGGGCCATGCTCTTCCTCTCTGCTATCACTCAGCTGGGGTGCAGCTTCTGGGTTTGGCCTTCTTCGGGAGAAGGGGGATGTGAGTGTAAGCCTGTCTTCTGTGGTTTGTGCCCTTGTTCCCTGACATCACTGAGATAGATTCTAGCTGCTGGGCTTGGGCTTTTTGGGCAGAAGGGGCAAGCCAGTGTAAGCCTGGGTTCTGTGGCCTGTGCTCTTGCTCCCTGCCATATCTCCCCGCTGGGGTGCACGTGCTGGCTTTGGCCTTTTTGGGGAGAAGGGGCAAGTGTGTGTAAGCCTGGCTTCTGTGGGCCATGCTCTTGCTCTCTGCTATCACTCAGCTGGGGTGCAGCTGCTGGGTTTGGGCTTTTTGGGGAGAAGGGGCAAGTGTGTGTAAGCCTGGCTTCTGTGGTTTGTGCCCCTGTTCCCTGCCATCAGTGAGAGAGATTCTAGCTGCTGGGCTTGGGGTTGAGGGGAGAAGGGGTAAGCCAGTGTAAGCCTGGGTTCTTTGGGCTGTGCTCTTGCTCCCTGCCATATCTCCCCGCTGGGGTGCACGTGCTGGCTTTGGCCTTTTTGGGGAGAAGGGGCAAGTGTGTGTAAGCCTGGATTCTATGGTTTGTGCCCTTGCTCCTTGTCATCAATGAGATAGATTCTAGGTGCTGGGCTTGGGTTTTTTGGGGAGAAGGGGCAAGTGTGTGTAAGCCTGGCTTCTGTGGGCCATGCTCTTACTCTCTGCTATCACTCAGCTGGGGTGCAGCTTCTGGGTTTGGCCTTCTTCGGGAGAAGGGGGATGTGAGTGTAAGCCTGTCTTCTGTGGTTTGTGCCCTTGTTCCCTGCCATCAGTGAGATAGATTCTAGCTGCTGGGCTTGGGGTTTTGGGGAGAAGGGGTAAGCGTGTGTAACCCTGGGTTCTGTGGGCTGTGCTCTTGCTCCCTGCCATATCTCCCCGCTGGGGCGCACGTGCTGGCTTTGGCCTTTTTGGGGAGAAGGGGCAAGTGTGTGTAAGCCTGGCTTCTGTGGGCCATGCTCTTACTCTCTGCTATCACTCAGCTTGGGTGCAGCTGCTGGGTTTGGGCTTTTTGGGGAGAAGGGGCAAGTGTGTGTAAGCCTGTCTTCTGTGGTTTGTGCCCTTGTTCCCTGCCATCAGTGAGAGAGATTCTAGCTGCTGGGCTTGGGCTTTATGGGTAGAAGGGGAAAGTGTGTGTAAGCCTGGCTTCTGTGGGCCATGCTCTTACTCCCTGCTATCACTCAGCTGGGGTGAAGCTGCTGGGTTTGGGCTTTTTGGGGAGAAGGGGGATGTGAGTGTAAGTTTGTCTTCTGTGGTTTCTGCCCTTGTTCCCTGCCATCACTGAGACAGATTGTAGCTGCTGGGCTTGGGGTTTTGGGGAGAAGGAGCAAGTGTGCGTAAGCCTGGGTTCTTTGGGCTGTGCTCTTGCTCCCTGCCATATCTCCCCGCTGGGGTGCAGCTGCTGGCTTTGGCCTTTTTGGGGAGAAGGGGCAAGTGTGTGTAAGCCTGGCTTCTGTGGGCCATGCTCTTACTCTCTGCTATCACTCAGCTGGGGTGCAGCTGCTGGGTTTGGGCTTTTTGGGGAGAAGGGGGATGTGAGTGTAAGCCTGTCTTCTGTGGTTTGTGCCCTTGTTCCCTGACATCACTGAGATAGATTCTAGCTGCTGGGCTTGGGGTTTTGGGGAGAAGGGGCAAGCGTGTGTAACCCTGGGTTCTGTGGGCTGTGCTCTTGCTCCCTGCCATATCTCCCCGCTGGGGTGCACGTGCTGGCTTTGGCCTTTTTGGGGAGAAGGGGCAAGTGTGTGTAAGCCTGGCTTCTGTGGGCCATGCTCTTCCTCTCTGCTATCACTCAGCTGGGGTGCAGCTTCTGGGTTTGGCCTTCTTCGGGAGAAGGGGGATGTGAGTGTAAGCCTGTCTTCTGTGGTTTGTGCCCTTGTTCCCTGACATCACTGAGATAGATTCTAGCTGCTGGGCTTGGGCTTTTTGCGCAGAAGGGGCAAGCCAGTGTAAGCCTGGGTTCTGTGGCCTGTGCTCTTGCTCCCTGCCATATCTCCCCGCTGGGGTGCACGTGCTGGCTTTGGCCTTTTTGGGGAGAAGGGGCAAGTGTGTGTAAGCCTGGCTTCTGTGGGCCATGCTCTTCCTCTCTGCTATCACTCAGCTGGGGTGCAGCTGCTGGGTTTGGGCTTTTTGGGGAGAAGGGGCAAGTGTGTGTAAGCCTGGCTTCTGTGGTTTGTGCCCCTGTTCCCTGCCATCAGTGAGAGAGATTCTAGCTGCTGGGCTTGGGGTTGAGGGGAGAAGGGGTAAGCCAGTGTAAGCCTGGGTTCTTTGGCCTGTGCTCTTGCTCCCTGCTATCACTCAGCTGGGGTGAAGCTGCTGGGTTTGGGCTTTTTGGGGAGAAGGGGGATGTGAGTGTAAGTTTGTCTTCTGTGGTTTCTGCCCTTGTTCCCTGCCATCACTGAGACAGATTGTAGCTGCTGGGCTTGGGGTTTTGGGGAGAAGGAGCAAGTGTGCGTAAGCCTGGGTTCTTTGGGCTGTGCTCTTGCTCCCTGCCATATCTCCCCGCTGGGGTGCAGCTGCTGGCTTTGGCCTTTTTGGGGAGAAGGGGCAAGTGTGTGTAAGCCTGGCTTCTGTGGGCCATGCTCTTACTCTCTGCTATCACTCAGCTGGGGTGCAGCTGCTGGGTTTGGGCTTTTTGGGGAGAAGGGGGATGTGAGTGTAAGCCTGTCTTCTGTGGTTTGTGCCCTTGTTCCCTGACATCACTGAGATAGATTCTAGCTGCTGGGCTTGGGGTTTTGGGGAGAAGGGGCAAGCGTGTGTAACCCTGGGTTCTGTGGGCTGTGCTCTTGCTCCCTGCCATATCTCCCCGCTGGGGTGCACGTGCTGGCTTTGGCCTTTTTGGGGAGAAGGGGCAAGTGTGTGTAAGCCTGGCTTCTGTGGGCCATGCTCTTCCTCTCTGCTATCACTCAGCTGGGGTGCAGCTTCTGGGTTTGGCCTTCTTGGGGAGAAGGGGGATGTGAGTGTAAGCCTGTCTTCTGTGGTTTGTGCCCTTGTTCCCTGACATCACTGAGATAGATTCTAGCTGCTGGGCTTGGGCTTTTTGCGCAGAAGGGGCAAGCCAGTGTAAGCCTGGGTTCTGTGGCCTGTGCTCTTGCTCCCTGCCATATCTCCCCGCTGGGGTGCACGTGCTGGCTTTGGCCTTTTTGGGGAGAAGGGGCAAGTGTGTGTAAGCCTGGCTTCTGTGGGCCATGCTCTTCCTCTCTGCTATCACTCAGCTGGGGTGCAGCTGCTGGGTTTGGGCTTTTTGGGGAGAAGGGGCAAGTGTGTGTAAGCCTGGCTTCTGTGGTTTGTGCCCCTGTTCCCTGCCATCAGTGAGAGAGATTCTAGCTGCTGGGCTTGGGGTTGAGGGGAGAAGGGGTAAGCCAGTGTAAGCCTGGGTTCTTTGGCCTGTGCTCTTGCTCCCTGCCATATCTCCCCGCTGGGGTGCACGTGCTGGCTTTGGCCTTTTTGGGGAGAAGGGGCAAGTGTGTGTAAGCCTGGCTTCTGTGGGCCATGCTCTTACTCTCTGCTATCACTCAGCTGGGGTGCAGCTTCTGGGTTTGGCCTTCTTGGGGAGAAGGGGGATGTGAGTGTAAGCCTGTCTTCTGTGGTTTGTGCCCTTGTTCCCTGCCATCACTGAGATAGATTCTAGCTGCTGGGCTTGGGGTTTTGGGGAGAAGGGGCAAGCGTGTGTAACCCTGGGTTCTGTGGGCTGTGCTCTTGCTCCCTGCCATATCTCCCCGCTGGGGTGCACGTGCTGGCTTTGGCCTTTTTGGGGAGAAGGGGCAAGTGTGTGTAAGCCTGGCTTCTGTGGGCCATGCTCTTACTCTCTGCTATCACTCAGCTGGGGTGCAGCTTCTGGGTTTGGCCTTCTTGGGGAGAAGGGGGATGTGAGTGTAAGCCTGTCTTCTGTGGTTTGTGCCCTTGTTCCCTGCCATCACTGAGATAGATTCTAGCTGCTGGGCTTGGGGTTTTGGGGAGAAGGGGCAAGTGTGTGTAACCCTGGGTTCTGTGGGCTGTGCTCTTGCTCCCTGCCATATCTCCCCGCTGGGGTGCACGTGCTGGCTTTGGCCTTTTTGGGGAGAAGGGGCAAGTGTGTGTAAGCCTGGCTTCTGTGGTTTGTGCCCTTGTTCCCTGCCATCAGTGAGAGAGATTCTAGCTGCTGGGCTTGGGCTTTATGGGTAGAAGGGGAAAGTGTGTGTAAGCCTGGCTTCTGTGGGCCATGCTCTTACTCCCTGCTATCACTCAGCTGGGGTGAAGCTGCTGGGTTTGGGGTTTTTGGGGAGAAGGGGGATGTGAGTGTAAGTTTGTCTTCTGTGGTTTCTGCCCTTGTTCCCTGCCATCACTGAGAGAGATTGTAGCTGCTGGGCTTGGGGTTTTGGGGAGAAGGGGCAAGTGTGTGTAAGCCTGGGTTCTTTGGGCTGTGCTCTTGCTCCCTGCCATATCTCCCCGCTGGGGTGCACGTGCTGGCTTTGGCCTTTTTGGGGAGAAGGGGCAAGTGTGTGTAAGCCTGGCTTCTGTGGGCCATGCTCTTCCTCTCTGCTATCACTCAGCTGGGGTGCAGCTTCTGGGTTTGGCCTTCTTGGGGAGAAGGGGGATGTGAGTGTTAGCCTTTCTCCTGTGGTTTGTGCCCTTGTTCCCTGCCATCACTGAGATAGATTCTAGCTGCTGGGATTGGGGCTGTGGGGAGAAGGGGCAAGTGTGTGTAAGCCTGGCTTCTGTGGGCCATGCTCTTACTCCCTGCTATCACTCAGCTGGGGTGCAGCTGCTGGGTTTGGGCTTTTTGGGGAGAAGGGGGATGTAAGTGTAAGCCTGTCTTCTGTGCTTTGTGCCCTTGTTCCCTGCCATCACTGAGACAGATTCTAGCTGCTGGGATTGGGGCTGTGGGGAGAAGGGGCAAGTGTGTGTAAGCCTGTCTTCTGTGGTTTGTGCCCTTGTTCCCTGACATCACTGAGATAGATTCTAGCTGCTGGGCTTGGGCTTTTTGGGGAGAAGGGGCAAGCGTGTGTAACCCTGGGTTCTGTGGGCTGTGCTCTTGCTCCCTGCCATATCTCCCCGCTGGGGTGCACGTGCTGGCTTTGGCCTTTTTGGGGAGAAGGGGCAAGTGTGTGTAAGCCTGGCTTCTGTGGGCCATGCTCTTGCTCTCTGCTATCACTCAGCTGGGGTGCAGCTGCTGGGTTTGGGCTTTTTGGGGAGAAGGGGCAAGTGTGTGTAAGCCTGGCTTCTGTGGTTTGTGCCCCTGTTCCCTGCCATCAGTGAGAGAGATTCTAGCTGCTGGGCTTGGGGTTGAGGGGAGAAGGGGTAAGCCAGTGTAAGCCTGGGTTCTTTGGGCTGTGCTCTTGCTCCCTGCCATATCTCCCCGCTGGGGTGCACGTGCTGGCTTTGGCCTTTTTGGGGAGAAGGGGCAAGTGTGTGTAAGCCTGGATTCTATGGTTTGTGCCCTTGCTCCTTGTCATCAATGAGATAGATTCTAGGTGCTGGGCTTGAATTTTTTGGGGAGAAGGGGCAAGTGTGAGTAAGCCTGGCTTCTGTGGGCCATGCTCTTACTCTCTGCTATCACTCAGCTGGGGTGCAGCTTCTGGGTTTGGCCTTCTTGGGGAGAAGGGGGATGTGAGTGTAAGCCTGTCTTCTGTGGTTTGTGCCCTTGTTCCCTGCCATCACTGAGACAGATTCTAGCTGCTGGGCTTGGGGTTTTGGGGAGAAGGGGCAAGCGTGTGTAACCCTGGGTTCTGTGGGCTGTGCTCTTGCTCCCTGCCATATCTCCCCGCTGGGGTGCACGTGCTGGCTTTGGCCTTTTTGGGGAGAAGGGGCAAGTGTGTGTAAGCCTGGCTTCTGTGGGCCATGCTCTTCCTCTCTGCTATCACTCAGCTGGGGTGCAGCTTCTGGGTTTGGCCTTCTTGGGGAGAAGGGGGATGTGAGTGTAAGCCTGTCTTCTGTGGTTTGTGCCATTGTTCCCTGCCATCAGTGAGATAGATTCTAGCTGCTGGGCTTGGGGTTTTGGGGAGAAGGGGCAAGCGTGTGTAACCCTGGGTTCTGTGGGCTGTGCTCTTGCTCCCTGCCATATCTCCCCGCTGGGGCGCACGTGCTGGCTTTGGCCTTTTTGGGGAGAAGGGGCAAGTGTGTGTAAGCCTGGATTCCGTGGGCCATGCTCTTACTCTCTGCTATCACTCAGCTTGGGTGCAGCTGCTGGGCTTGGGTTTTTTGGGGAGAAGGGGCAAGTGTGTGTAAGCCTGGCTTCTGTGGGCCATGCTCTTACTCTCTGCTATCACTCAGCTGGGGTGCAGCTTCTGGGTTTGGCCTTCTTCGGGAGAAGGGGGATGTGAGTGTAAGCCTGTCTTCTGTGGTTTGTGCCCTTGTTCCCTGCCATCAGTGAGATAGATTCTAGCTGCTGGGCTTGGGGTTTTGGGGAGAAGGGGTAAGCGTGTGTAACCCTGGGTTCTGTGGGCTGTGCTCTTGCTCCCTGCCATATCTCCCCGCTGGGGCGCACGTGCTGGCTTTGGCCTTTTTGGGGAGAAGGGGCAAGTGTGTGTAAGCCTGGCTTCTGTGGGCCATGCTCTTACTCTCTGCTATCACTCAGCTTGGGTGCAGCTGCTGGGTTTGGGCTTTTTGGGGAGAAGGGGCAAGTGTGTGTAAGCCTGTCTTCTGTGGTTTGTGCCCTTGTTCCCTGCCATCAGTGAGAGAGATTCTAGCTGCTGGGCTTGGGCTTTATGGGTAGAAGGGGAAAGTGTGTGTAAGCCTGGCTTCTGTGGGCCATGCTCTTACTCCCTGCTATCACTCAGCTGGGGTGAAGCTGCTGGGTTTGGGCTTTTTGGGGAGAAGGGGGATGTGAGTGTAAGTTTGTCTTCTGTGGTTTCTGCCCTTGTTCCCTGCCATCACTGAGACAGATTGTAGCTGCTGGGCTTGGGGTTTTGGGGAGAAGGAGCAAGTGTGCGTAAGCCTGGGTTCTTTGGGCTGTGCTCTTGCTCCCTGCCATATCTCCCCGCTGGGGTGCAGCTGCTGGCTTTGGCCTTTTTGGGGAGAAGGGGCAAGTGTGTGTAAGCCTGGCTTCTGTGGGCCATGCTCTTACTCTCTGCTATCACTCAGCTGGGGTGCAGCTGCTGGGTTTGGGCTTTTTGGGGAGAAGGGGGATGTGAGTGTAAGCCTGTCTTCTGTGGTTTGTGCCCTTGTTCCCTGACATCACTGAGATAGATTCTAGCTGCTGGGCTTGGGGTTTTGGGGAGAAGGGGCAAGCGTGTGTAACCCTGGGTTCTGTGGGCTGTGCTCTTGCTCCCTGCCATATCTCCCCGCTGGGGTGCACGTGCTGGCTTTGGCCTTTTTGGGGAGAAGGGGCAAGTGTGTGTAAGCCTGGCTTCTGTGGGCCATGCTCTTCCTCTCTGCTATCACTCAGCTGGGGTGCAGCTTCTGGGTTTGGCCTTCTTCGGGAGAAGGGGGATGTGAGTGTAAGCCTGTCTTCTGTGGTTTGTGCCCTTGTTCCCTGACATCACTGAGATAGATTCTAGCTGCTGGGCTTGGGCTTTTTGCGCAGAAGGGGCAAGCCAGTGTAAGCCTGGGTTCTGTGGCCTGTGCTCTTGCTCCCTGCCATATCTCCCCGCTGGGGTGCACGTGCTGGCTTTGGCCTTTTTGGGGAGAAGGGGCAAGTGTGTGTAAGCCTGGCTTCTGTGGGCCATGCTCTTCCTCTCTGCTATCACTCAGCTGGGGTGCAGCTGCTGGGTTTGGGCTTTTTGGGGAGAAGGGGCAAGCCAGTGTAAGCCTGGCTTCTGTGGTTTGTGCCCCTGTTCCCTGCCATCAGTGAGAGAGATTCTAGCTGCTGGGCTTGGGGTTGAGGGGAGAAGGGGTAAGCCAGTGTAAGCCTGGGTTCTTTGGGCTGTGCTCTTGCTCCCTGCCATATCTCCCCGCTGGGGTGCACGTGCTGGCTTTGGCCTTTTTGGGGAGAAGGGGCAAGTGTGTGTAAGCCTGGCTTCTGTGGGCCATGCTCTTACTCTCTGCTATCACTCAGCTGGGGTGCAGCTTCTGGGTTTGGCCTTCTTGGGGAGAAGGGGGATGTGAGTGTAAGCCTGTCTTCTGTGGTTTGTGCCCTTGTTCCCTGCCATCACTGAGATAGATTCTAGCTGCTGGGCTTGGGGTTTTGGGGAGAAGGGGCAAGCGTGTGTAACCCTGGGTTCTGTGGGCTGTGCTCTTGCTCCCTGCCATATCTCCCCGCTGGGGTGCACGTGCTGGCTTTGGCCTTTTTGGGGAGAAGGGGCAAGTGTGTGTAAGCCTGGCTTCTGTGGGCCATGCTCTTACTCTCTGCTATCACTCAGCTGGGGTGCAGCTTCTGGGTTTGGCCTTCTTGGGGAGAAGGGGGATGTGAGTGTAAGCCTGTCTTCTGTGGTTTGTGCCCTTGTTCCCTGCCATCACTGAGATAGATTCTAGCTGCTGGGCTTGGGGTTTTGGGGAGAAGGGGCAAGTGTGTGTAACCCTGGGTTCTGTGGGCTGTGCTCTTGCTCCCTGCCATATCTCCCCGCTGGGGTGCACGTGCTGGCTTTGGCCTTTTTGGGGAGAAGGGGCAAGTGTGTGTAAGCCTGGCTTCTGTGGTTTGTGCCCTTGTTCCCTGCCATCAGTGAGAGAGATTCTAGCTGCTGGGCTTGGGCTTTATGGGTAGAAGGGGAAAGTGTGTGTAAGCCTGGCTTCTGTGGGCCATGCTCTTACTCCCTGCTATCACTCAGCTGGGGTGAAGCTGCTGGGTTTGGGGTTTTTGGGGAGAAGGGGGATGTGAGTGTAAGTTTGTCTTCTGTGGTTTCTGCCCTTGTTCCCTGCCATCACTGAGAGAGATTGTAGCTGCTGGGCTTGGGGTTTTGGGGAGAAGGGGCAAGTGTGTGTAAGCCTGGGTTCTTTGGGCTGTGCTCTTGCTCCCTGCCATATCTCCCCGCTGGGGTGCACGTGCTGGCTTTGGCCTTTTTGGGGAGAAGGGGCAAGTGTGTGTAAGCCTGGCTTCTGTGGGCCATGCTCTTCCTCTCTGCTATCACTCAGCTGGGGTGCAGCTTCTGGGTTTGGCCTTCTTGGGGAGAAGGGGGATGTGAGTGTTAGCCTTTCTCCTGTGGTTTGTGCCCTTGTTCCCTGCCATCACTGAGATAGATTCTAGCTGCTGGGATTGGGGCTGTGGGGAGAAGGGGCAAGTGTGTGTAAGCCTGGCTTCTGTGGGCCATGCTCTTACTCCCTGCTATCACTCAGCTGGGGTGCAGCTGCTGGGTTTGGGCTTTTTGGGGAGAAGGGGGATGTAAGTGTAAGCCTGTCTTCTGTGCTTTGTGCCCTTGTTCCCTGCCATCACTGAGACAGATTCTAGCTGCTGGGATTGGGGCTGTGGGGAGAAGGGGCAAGTGTGTGTAAGCCTGTCTTCTGTGGTTTGTGCCCTTGTTCCCTGACATCACTGAGATAGATTCTAGCTGCTGGGCTTGGGCTTTTTGGGGAGAAGGGGCAAGCGTGTGTAACCCTGGGTTCTGTGGGCTGTGCTCTTGCTCCCTGCCATATCTCCCCGCTGGGGTGCACGTGCTGGCTTTGGCCTTTTTGGGGAGAAGGGGCAAGTGTGTGTAAGCCTGGCTTCTGTGGGCCATGCTCTTGCTCTCTGCTATCACTCAGCTGGGGTGCAGCTGCTGGGTTTGGGCTTTTTGGGGAGAAGGGGCAAGTGTGTGTAAGCCTGGCTTCTGTGGTTTGTGCCCCTGTTCCCTGCCATCAGTGAGAGAGATTCTAGCTGCTGGGCTTGGGGTTGAGGGGAGAAGGGGTAAGCCAGTGTAAGCCTGGGTTCTTTGGGCTGTGCTCTTGCTCCCTGCCATATCTCCCCGCTGGGGTGCACGTGCTGGCTTTGGCCTTTTT
Organism: Acanthornis magna; assembly: GCA_036785705.1. Taxonomy (NCBI): domain Eukaryota; kingdom Metazoa; phylum Chordata; class Aves; order Passeriformes; family Acanthizidae; genus Acanthornis; species Acanthornis magna. The sequence continues at coordinate 40,547 of JAWUZG010000049.1, read as the reverse complement.
GGGGAGAAGGGGCAAGTGTGTGTAAGCCTGGATTCTATGGTTTGTGCCCTTGCTCCTTGTCATCAATGAGATAGATTCTAGGTGCTGGGCTTGAATTTTTTGGGGAGAAGGGGCAAGTGTGAGTAAGCCTGGCTTCTGTGGGCCATGCTCTTACTCTCTGCTATCACTCAGCTGGGGTGCAGCTTCTGGGTTTGGCCTTCTTGGGGAGAAGGGGGATGTGAGTGTAAGCCTGTCTTCTGTGGTTTGTGCCCTTGTTCCCTGCCATCACTGAGACAGATTCTAGCTGCTGGGCTTGGGGTTTTGGGGAGAAGGGGCAAGCGTGTGTAACCCTGGGTTCTGTGGGCTGTGCTCTTGCTCCCTGCCATATCTCCCCGCTGGGGTGCACGTGCTGGCTTTGGCCTTTTTGGGGAGAAGGGGCAAGTGTGTGTAAGCCTGGCTTCTGTGGGCCATGCTCTTCCTCTCTGCTATCACTCAGCTGGGGTGCAGCTTCTGGGTTTGGCCTTCTTGGGGAGAAGGGGGATGTGAGTGTAAGCCTGTCTTCTGTGGTTTGTGCCATTGTTCCCTGCCATCAGTGAGATAGATTCTAGCTGCTGGGCTTGGGGTTTTGGGGAGAAGGGGCAAGCGTGTGTAACCCTGGGTTCTGTGGGCTGTGCTCTTGCTCCCTGCCATATCTCCCCGCTGGGGCGCACGTGCTGGCTTTGGCCTTTTTGGGGAGAAGGGGCAAGTGTGTGTAAGCCTGGATTCTGTGGGCCATGCTCTTACTCTCTGCTATCACTCAGCTTGGGTGCAGCTGCTGGGTTTGGGCTTTTTGGGGAGAAGGGGCAAGTGTGTGTAAGCCTGGCTTCTGTGGTTTGTGCCCTTGTTCCCTGCCATCACTGAGAGAGATTCTAGCTGCTGGGCTTGGGCTTTATGGGTAGAAGGGGAAAGTGTGTGTAAGCCTGGCTTCTGTGGGCCATGCTCTTACTCCCTGCTATCACTCAGCTGGGGTGAAGCTGCTGGGTTTGGGCTTTTTGGGGAGAAGGGGGATGTGAGTGTAAGTTTGTCTTCTGTGGTTTCTGCCCTTGTTCCCTGCCATCACTGAGACAGATTGTAGCTGCTGGGCTTGGGGTTTTGGGGAGAAGGAGCAAGTGTGCGTAAGCCTGGGTTCTTTGGGCTGTGCTCTTGCTCCCTGCCATATCTCCCCGCTGGGGTGCAGCTGCTGGCTTTGGCCTTTTTGGGGAGAAGGGGCAAGTGTGTGTAAGCCTGGCTTCTGTGGGCCATGCTCTTACTCTCTGCTATCACTCAGGTGGGGTGCAGCTTCTGGGTTTGGCCTTCTTGGGGAGAAGGGGGATGTGAGTGTAAGCCTTTCTCCTGTGGTTTGTGCCCTTGTTCCCTGCCATCAGTGAGAGAGATTCTAGCTGCTGGGATTGGGGCTGTGGGGAGAAGGGGCAAGTGTGTGTAAGCCTGGCTTCTGTGGGCCATGCTCTTACTCCCTGCTATCACTCCGCTGGGGTGAAGCTGCTGGGTTTGGGCTTTTTGGGGAGAAGGGGGATGTAAGTGTAAGCCTGTCTTCTGTGCTTTGTGCCCTTGTTCCCTGCCATCACTGAGACAGATTCTAGCTGCTGGGATTGGGGCTGTGGGGAGAAGGGGCAAGTGTGTGTAAGCCTGTCTTCTGTGGTTTGTGCCCTTGTTCCCTGACATCACTGAGATAGATTCTAGCTGCTGGGCTTGGGGTTTTGGGGAGAAGGGGCAAGCGTGTGTAACCGTGGGTTCTGTGGGCTGTGCTCTTGCTCCCTGCCATATCTCCCCACTGGGGTGTATGTGCTGGCTTTGGCCTTTTTGGGGAGAAGGGGCAAGTGTGTGTAAGCCTGGCTTCTGTGGGCCATGCTCTTCCTCTCTGCTATCACTCAGCTGGGGTGCAGCTTCTGGGTTTGGCCTTCTTCGGGAGAAGGGGGATGTGAGTGTAAGCCTGTCTTCTGTGGTTTGTGCCCTTGTTCCCTGACATCACTGAGATAGATTCTAGCTGCTGGGCTTGGGCTTTTTGGGCAGAAGGGGCAAGCCAGTGTAAGCCTGGGTTCTGTGGCCTGTGCTCTTGCTCCCTGCCATATCTCCCCGCTGGGGTGCACGTGCTGGCTTTGGCCTTTTTGGGGAGAAGGGGCAAGTGTGTGTAAGCCTGGCTTCTGTGGGCCATGCTCTTCCTCTCTGCTATCACTCAGCTGGGGTGCAGCTGCTGGGTTTGGGCTTTTTGGGGAGAAGGGGCAAGTGTGTGTAAGCCTGTCTTCTGTGGTTTGTGCCCTTGTTCCCTGCCATCAGTGAGAGAGATTCTAGCTGCTGGGCTTGGGGTTGAGGGGAGAAGGGGTAAGCCAGTGTAAGCCTGGGTTCTTTGGGCTGTGCTCTTGCTCCCTGCCATATCTCCCCGCTGGGGTGCACGTGCTGGCTTTGGCCTTTTTGGGGAGAAGGGGCAAGTGTGTGTAAGCCTGGATTCTATGGTTTGTGCCCTTGCTCCTTGTCATCAATGAGATAGATTCTAGGTGCTGGGCTTGGGTTTTTTGGGGAGAAGGGGCAAGTGTGTGTAAGCCTGGCTTCTGTGGGCCATGCTCTTACTCTCTGCTATCACTCAGCTGGGGTGCAGCTTCTGGGTTTGGCCTTCTTCGGGAGAAGGGGGATGTGAGTGTAAGCCTGTCTTCTGTGGTTTGTGCCCTTGTTCCCTGCCATCAGTGAGATAGATTCTAGCTGCTGGGCTTGGGGTTTTGGGGAGAAGGGGTAAGCGTGTGTAACCCTGGGTTCTGTGGGCTGTGCTCTTGCTCCCTGCCATATCTCCCCGCTGGGGCGCACGTGCTGGCTTTGGCCTTTTTGGGGAGAAGGGGCAAGTGTGTGTAAGCCTGGCTTCTGTGGGCCATGCTCTTACTCTCTGCTATCACTCAGCTTGGGTGCAGCTGCTGGGTTTGGGCTTTTTGGGGAGAAGGGGCAAGTGTGTGTAAGCCTGGCTTCTGTGGGCCATGCTCTTACTCTCTGCTATCACTCAGCTTGGGTGCAGCTGCTGGGTTTGGGCTTTTTGGGGAGAAGGGGCAAGTGTGTGTAAGCCTGGCTTCTGTGGGCCATGCTCTTACTCTCTGCTATCACTCAGCTGGGGTGCAGCTTCTGGGTTTGGCCTTCTTCGGGAGAAGGGGGATGTGAGTGTAAGCCTGTCTTCTGTGGTTTGTGCCCTTGTTCCCTGCCATCAGTGAGATAGATTCTAGCTGCTGGGCTTGGGGTTTTGGGGAGAAGGAGCAAGTGTGCGTAAGCCTGGGTTCTTTGGGCTGTGCTCTTGCTCCCTGCCATATCTCCCCGCTGGGGTGCAGCTGCTGGCTTTGGCCTTTTTGGGGAGAAGGGGCAAGTGTGTGTAAGCCTGGCTTCTGTGGGCCATGCTCGTACTCTCTGCTATCACTCAGGTGGGGTGCAGCTTCTGGGTTTGGCCTTCTTGGGGAGAAGGGGGATGTGAGTGTAAGCCTTTCTCCTGTGGTTTGTGCCCTTGTTCCCTGCCATCACTGAGATAGATTCTAGCTGCTGGGATTGGGGCTGTGGGGAGAAGGGGCAAGTGTGTGTAAGCCTGGCTTCTGTGGGCCATGCTCTTACTCTCTGCTATCACTCAGCTGGGGTGCAGCTGCTGGGTTTGGGCTTTTTGGGGAGAAGGGGGATGTGAGTGTAAGCCTGTCTTCTGTGGTTTGTGCCCTTGTTCCCTGACATCACTGAGATAGATTCTAGCTGCTGGGCTTGGGGTTTTGGGGAGAAGGGGCAAGCGTGTGTAACCCTGGGTTCTGTGGGCTGTGCTCTTGCTCACTGCCATATCTCCCCGCTGGGGTGCACGTGCTGGCTTTGGCCTTTTTGGGGAGAAGGGGCAAGTGTGTGTAAGCCTGGCTTCTGTGGGCCATGCTCTTACTCTCTGCTATCACTCAGCTGGGGTGCAGCTTCTGGGTTTGGCCTTCTTCGGGAGAAGGGGGATGTGAGTGTAAGCCTGTCTTCTGTGGTTTGTGCCCTTGTTCCCTGACATCACTGAGATAGATTCTAGCTGCTGGGCTTGGGCTTTTTGCGCAGAAGGGGCAAGCCAGTGTAAGCCTGGGTTCTGTGGCCTGTGCTCTTGCTCCCTGCCATATCTCCCCGCTGGGGTGCACGTGCTGGCTTTGGCCTTTTTGGGGAGAAGGGGCAAGTGTGTGTAAGCCTGGCTTCTGTGGGCCATGCTCTTACTCTCTGCTATCACTCAGCTGGGGTGCAGCTTCTGGGTTTGGCCTTCTTGGGGAGAAGGGGGATGTGAGTGTAAGCCTGTCTTCTGTGGTTTGTGCCCTTGTTCCCTGCCATCAGTGAGATAGATTCTAGCTGCTGGGCTTGGGGTTTTGGGGAGAAGGGGCAAGCGTGTGTAACCCTGGGTTCTGTGGGCTGTGGTCTTGCTCCCTGCCATATCTCCCCGCTGGGGCGCACGTGCTGGCTTTGGCCTTTTTGGGGAGAAGGGGCAAGTGTGTGTAAGCCTGGCTTCTGTGGGCCATGCTCTTACTCTCTGCTATCACTCAGCTTGGGTGCAGCTGCTGGGTTTGGGCTTTTTGGGGAGAAGGGGCAAGTGTGTGTAAGCCTGGCTTCTGTGGGCCATGCTCTTACTCCCTGCTATCACTCAGCTGGGGTGAAGCTGCTGGGTTTGGGCTTTTTGGGGAGAAGGGGGATGTGAGTGTAAGTTTGTCTTCTGTGGTTTCTGCCCTTGTTCCCTGCCATCACTGAGACAGATTGTAGCTGCTGGGCTTGGGGTTTTGGGGACAAGGGGCAAGTGTGTGTAAGCCTGGGTTCTTTGGGCTATGCTCTTGCTCCCTGCCATATCTCCCCGCTGGGGTGCACGTGCTGGCTTTGGCCTTTTTGGGGAGAAGGGGCAAGTGTGTGTAAGCCTGGCTTCTGTGGGCCATGCTCTTACTCTCTGCTATCACTCAGCTGGGGTGCAGCTTCTGGGTTTGGCCTTCTGGGGGAGAAGGGGGATGTGAGTGTAAGCCTGTCTTCTGTGGTTTGTGCCCTTGTTCCCTGACATCACTGAGATAGATTCTAGCTGCTGGGCTTGGGCTTTTTGGGCAGAAGGGGCAAGCCAGTGTAAGCCTGGGTTCTGTGGCCTGTGCTCTTGCTCCCTGCCATATCTCCCCGCTGGGGTGCACGTGCTGGCTTTGGCCTTTTTGGGGAGAAGGGGCAAGTGTGTGTAAGCCTGGATTCTATGGTTTGTGCCCTTGCTCCTTGTCATCAATGAGATAGATTCTAGGTGCTGGGCTTGGGTTTTTTGGGGAGAAGGGGCAAGTGTGTGTAAGCCTGGCTTCTGTGGGCCATGCTCTTACTCTCTGCTATCACTCAGCTGGGGTGCAGCTGCTGGGTTTGGCCTTCTTCGGGAGAAGGGGGATGTGAGTGTAAGCCTGTCTTCTGTGGTTTGTGCCCTTGTTCCCCGCCATCACAGAGAGATTCTAGCTGCTGGGCTTGGGCTTTATGGGTAGAAGGGGCAAGTGTGTGTAAGCCTGGCTTCTGTGGGCCATGCTCTTACTCCCTGCTATCACTCAGCTGGGGTGAAGCTGCTGGGTTTGGGGTTTTTGGGGAGAAGGGGGATGTGAGTGTAAGTTTGTCTTCTGTGGTTTCTGCCCTTGTTCCCTGCCATCACTGAGATAGATTCTAGCTGCTGGGCTTGGGGTTTTGGGGACAAGGGGCAAGTGTGTGTAAGCCTGGGTTCTTTGGGCTATGCTCTTGCTCCCTGCCATATCTCCCCGCTGGGGTGCACGTGCTGGCTTTGGCCTTTTTGGGGAGAAGGGGCAAGTGTGTGTAAGCCTGGCTTCTGTGGGCCATGCTCTTACTCTCTGCTATCACTCAGCTGGGGTGCAGCTTCTGGGTTTGGCCTTCTTGCGGAGAAGGGGGATGTGAGTGTAAGCCTTTCTCCTGTGGTTTGTGCCCTTGTTCCCTGCCATCACTGAGATAGATTCTAGCTGCTGGGATTGGGGCTGTGGGGAGAAGGGGCAAGTGTGTGTAAGCCTGGCTTCTGTGGGCCATGCTCTTACTCCCTGCTATCACTCAGCTGGGGTGAAGCTGCTGGGTTTGGGCTTTTTGGGGAGAAGGGGGATGTAAGTGTAAGCCTGTCTTCTGTGCTTTGTGCCCTTGTTCCCTGCCATCACTGAGACAGATTCTAGCTGCTGGGCTTGGGGTTGTGGGGAAAGGGGCAAGCGAGTGTAAGCCTGTCTTCTGTGGTCTGTGCCCTTGTTCCCTGCCATTACTGAAACAGATTGTAGCTGCTGGGCTTGGGCTTTTTGGGGCGAGGGGTCAAGCGTGTGTAAGGTTGGCTTTTGTGGGCTCTGCTCTTGCTCCCTGCTGTCCCTCAGCTTGGGTGCAGCTGCTGGGTTTGCCCTTTTTGGGGAGAAGGGTCAAGTGTGTGTATGGCTGGATTCTGTGCGTTCTGCTGTTGCTACCTGGCAACAGTCAGCTGGGGTGCACGTGCTGGGTTTGGCCTTTTTGGGGAGAAGGGGCCAGTGTGCCTAAGCTGGACTTCTCTGGGCTCTGCTCTTGCTCTGTGCCATCACTCAGAAGGATTCTAGGTACTGGGTTTGGCCTTTTTGGGGAGAAGGGGGATGTGACTCTAAGGCTGGGTTCTGCGGGCTGTTGTCTTGCTCCCTGCCATCATTCAGTTGGTGTCCAGCTGCTGGGTTTGGCGTTTTTGGGGAGAAAGGTGAATGCATGTGTTCGCCTGGCTTTTGTGGCCTGTGGTCTTGCTCCCTGCTATTAGTCATCCAGAGTGCTGTTGCTGTGTTTGGCCCTTTTGGAGAGAAGGTGGAAGTGTGTGTAAGCCTGGCTTCTGTGGGCTGTGGCCTTGCTAACTGTTTTAGTCAGCTTGAGTGTAGGTGGTGGCTTTGTTCTTAGTGCATGTATTCCTTTCTTTTATCCTGATATGCCTCATTAGTGGTTTTCCCTTTATGTCATGTTAGCAGTTGGACTTTCAGTGTGAACTGTGACTTGGGTATCTTTACTGAGCCTTTTTTTGTTGTAGCTTTTATACGTGGTTTTTGTTTTCATTAATAAAAGTCATGTGAGTGAGCCATTAACTACCTGAGTATATCGCTGTTTTGTGCTACAGTGTGTGGCTACTTTTGTTTGTTATTTGTCCTGCGTGTAGTAGTATACATGGGCCTTGGCTGGGCTGGTAGTTTTATTCCTGAGTCTGTCCTTTTGTCCTTGGGGTTGCTTTGCAGGTCTGCTGTATTGTCTTCCCTCTCTGCATGTTGCTTAAAGCACTGTCAGTGACTTCTATACCTTCAGGGACTCAAGTACTTTTGCTTTTAGCACCTAGATGGAGCCTATGTGGCTTCAGCGGGCCACGTGCTGTGGACGTTGTCCTCTCATCTAACGGTGTAAAGTTCTGCTTAGGCCACTTGCCCTTGAGTGCCTTGTTGGTCACGTGGGCTGTGTTGCTCCTTTAATAGTTTGCGTCTGCTGCTCAGTGTACTGTGTGAAAGACTATCTGTGCTCCTGCCTTATTGACTACTTGACCCTGTGCCCTGAAGTCCATTTTAGTTGCTGCACTACTCTTCTTTTTTATCTTATTCTTCCTAGCCTGGAGTATGCACCCTGGGCAGTAATAGGAGGGCTCAGTCTGCCTGTGGTGTCCTGTTGTGATATGTCATATCTGGGCTCTGGGGAGGTGCTCGGCTGTCTCTCTGGGATGGCTGTGATTGACCTGCGGGGCCCTCTTTTACCCTTGGAAGTCACTTCCCTCTTCCGAATGCCTTTGTTTTATTTTTCGTGCTAGCTGTAACGGTGTGTTTGAGCGGTGAAGTGGCATCGGAAGGCTCACCGGCAAGATTAATTTCTTACTTGCCTTCTTGGTGATCCTAGCCATCAAGGACCTTATATTTGTTCTGATCTGGCACGTGTGTTGGGTGGGATGTGGGTTCCGAGCAGTTTTTCTTACCTCCCCGAGCAGCACCTCGTTTCCCGTTCCATTTGCGTGCCGCGCGTCCTCCTATCGTCCGACGGTAGGAGGCACAGGAGTCTTCTGGGTCTCGGCTGCCTTCTGTCTGCACTCGGCGGTTGAACCTCTACTGGTGTCTTTCTGGCCAGAAGGCCCCTGTGGTATTCATAGGGATATATTAATTACTGTTTCTATTGCATCAGCTTCATGTCTATTTATTGCCATTTCTCCACATTGAAGGTTTTCTCTGAAGTAATTTGGTCTCAGAAGCAAGAGCCATTTAGTGCGGCTCCTACTCGACCCTGCCTTTTTACAGCACATGTATTTTTTGGCTCCCGTTTTTTCGCTTCTCGTTGTCATCTGCAGTTTGCCCCTTATCGTGTGGTTCTTGTGGGTGGGTATTGTCAGTAGTTGACATATCGGTAGCTGGGGTCTCGTTATTCCCAGTAAAACTGTAAACATTTTCAAGTAGTTGTATTTATTTTTTCAGCACTGTATCTAGATTCAGTTAACAACAGCAGTCAAGGCATCAGTTCATGTTACATGCCTATGTCTTTATAAGAGCAGTAGTTTTGTGTAAGAGTACAAACCACACCTGTCACGCCCATTTTAGTATTTGTGCCAAGCTGCCATTAAAATACAGCTTTATCATCCCAGTTCTATTTGTTCTTTCAGCACTGTATCTAGATTCATTCAGTAACAGAAGTCTAAGCATTAGTTATTGGTACACACCTATATCTTTATACCACTTCTCCTTCCGTCTAAGAGTACAACCCACGCATGTGACGTCCATCTTAACATTTGTGCAAAAGTTACCGTATTCTGCGTATTTATCACCTCACCTATCCCAGTTATCTTGCCAGTGTACTTACATTTAGTTAATAGTAGAAGTCATCCAACTAGGTGTTCTTATATGCCTGTATCTTTCTCTCAGGAAGATTTTTGTGTAACAGTAGAAACAATACATGTGATACCCCTTTTAATATTTGTGCATAGCTTATATGATAATATGTAATTTTCCCCCAGCTATTCAGTGTCTCTACACTCAGTTAATAACAGAAGTCAAGGCATCAGTTCACGTTACACAGCTCTATATTTTTGCAAGATGACTTTTACATAAGAGTAGAAGCCATATCCACTCGACAGCCATTTTAGCAGTTGTGAAAAGCTGACACTACGGTGTGTATTTATCACACCTCCTATATTAGGTATTTCACTAGTGTCTCTAGATTCAGTTAATAACAGAACTCAAGGTTTTAGTTATTGTTACTCGACTATATCTTTAGAGCGATACTACTTTTTACAACAGTACGAACCATACACCCGATAGCCATTTTACTATTTGTCCATAGCCGACACCACAGCGTGTACTTACGACCACGGCTACATTCGTTCTTTTTCCAGCCCGTCTAGATTCAGTTCACGGCGGAAGCCCCGGCCTTAGTTCATGTTACATGCCTCCACCTTTACAGTAAGAGTACTTTTGTATAAGAGCACAAGCCATACACGCGATCGCCATTTCACTATTTGCGCAAAGCTTCTCGTACAGTTTGTACTTATCACCCCAGCTGTAGTAGTCGTTTCAGCAGCGTATTCTGCGTATTCAGTTAAGAACACAAGTAACGCCTCTAGTTCTTGTTCCCTGCCTTTGTGTCTTTGTCTTTATCAGAGCAGTACTTTTGTATAAGAGTATAAACCCTACCCGTGATACCCACTTTAATATTTGTGCTAAGCTGATGCTGTAATATCTCTTTATCACACTGCTATATTAGTCATTTCACCAGTCTATCTGTGCTCAGCTAATAACAGAAGTCATGGTATTAGTTACTGTTATGTGCCTATAAGTTTACAGCAAGAGTCCTTTTATATAAGAGTAGAAAGTGTACCTGCCCCATCTATTTTAATATTTGTGACAAGCTTATACTGTATTATGTCTTTATCACACTAACCATATTAGGTATTTCACCAGGCTATCTACATTTAGCTCATCATGAGCATAAAGGCATCAGGCATCGTTACAGAGGCGTATCCTTATAAGCAGACTCCCTCTGTAAGGAGTAAAACCATATATGCGACACGCATTTTAATATTTGAGAAAACCCAAAACTATAACATGAGTTTATCTCGCTCCCTCAGCTCTGCCACTGGGGAAAGGAGCTTGTCCGTCCCCCATTCGCCCCTCACCTCAGTCAGCTGTCTTTTCCCACGTCTCCCGGCGGTCGTGACGAGCCCCGAAACCGTCTGCCGCCAGCCGTCTGGACGGACGGGTTCGTCTCGCAGCATTCCGTTCGGCTCGGCTCGCTTCTATCGGCTGTAGCTTTTGCTGCTGTCAAGACTACGAAGAACAAATAAATAGATAAATCAAGAACTAAAAAGAAAAGCACTAGAAACAGTAATAAATAAGTAAATAATTAATCAACAACTAAATTAGAAATGAACATTAGTTATTTCTATAAAGAAGCATGTATATAGTTCTATATACATATATGTATCCAACTATATATACTATACATATGCACATTACACACTATATCTATGTATCCATACACACCCACAGCCATACACATATCCATATATAACTCTCTATATACCTACATATACATCCATCCATATATACCTATATATCTCTCTATATCTATATAGGTATAGATATCTATATATACATGTGTGTGTATATACATACTGTATATACTATACATACCATATATATACTATATCTATATATATGTCCTACACAGATATAACTCCTATATGTATATATACAGTATATACAGTGTGTATATATATATATATATATAACATTTATATAACGCCCCTTCGTTTCCAGCCCAGCAGCCTCCTTCGTGGCGGTACCCCGTAGCGGTCCGGCTCCCTTCCGCCTCTCTCGGGGCTTCCGCGCGCGACTTCCACCCGGAGCCGTCGTGTCCGCGCGGTTTACCGCCGCGGAGCCGCCGGCGTCGGGGTGGGCGGCACCGGGGGGGGGGGGGGGGGACGACGCGGGCGGACCGCGACGCGCGGCGCAGGGACGGCTCCCGTCGCCGGCACGACCGCCGCCGAGGCGCGACACGGTCCCAGGCGGTCCTCGCCGCCTCCCGCTCCCCGGGCCGCTCGTCTCGGCCCGCCGCGCCGCAGAAACGGGGCAGAGCGCGCGCCGGCCGGCTCCCCCCCCCCCCCGCGGGCGGCGGACCCGAGCCGCCGCGGCAAAGCCCCGGCATCCCGGAAGCAGGGGCAGACTACAACCCTAACAAAAACAAACCCTAGGATCCCCCTAACACCTGACCGCCGTAAGTGTAAAGACTCCCACAAGCCTAGAGACCCCCACCACCCTAGGATCCCCCTAGCACCTGCTCGCCGGAACGTTCCCTAAACACCCCTGTAAGCCTAGAGCCGCGGTTTCCGCAAACCGAGCCCACACGGAACCCGCATTCCCCCCTCCAATGCCGAAAATGTCCAAAAGCATCCTTCTTAGCATCCCCTTCCTGCCGCCGGTGACGAATCTGCATAACCCCGCCCCGCGTTCTCCTTCTCTTCTGCGTCGCGCCGTGCCGCCCATCCCGGAAAACCGGGGACGGGGGGACGCCGCTGGGGACCCGGAGGGACACAGGTACAGTTTGAACAACAGGTTGAGCCGACAGGTAACTCGCAGCGACTCCCTCGAACGCAGCAAAACTCCACGAACACCCTTCCCAGCCTCCCTTCGTGCCCCCGCTCTGCAACCCGCATCACCCCGCCCCGCGTTCTCCTTCTCTTCCGCCCGCGCCGCCCGCCCGGAAAAAAGGGGAAGGCGGGACGGGCGCCGCGGTTCCGGTTCGAACGAGCCGAGGCGACAGGGGAACGCGATTTTCCATTATTTTTCGGTTTAAACGGCCAGGGAAAACCTCGACTTTGCTAGCTTACAGTTTCGAAATAAGGGTCAGTCCCCCATTTCCGTCGTCTTAGGGTTTAAATTAGGGGGGACGCCCAGGCGGCTCTCCCTTTTAAAGGTTCGAATTGCGGGAAAATCCCCCTTTTTCCATCGCGGGACGGACTTTAAGTGAGGAAAGCCCCTCTTTTCCCCATATTTTCGGGGATTAAACTAAAGGGGAGAGACTCTTTGTTCGCCATTGTGTCAGTTTAAGCAGAGATAAACAATTTCCCTCTTCTCTCCCCTAAAGGGTTCCCGTGCATTTTTTGGCACCGTAAGGGTTTAACTCTGCATCTCAGGGTGCTTCTGCCATATCCCGGTACTCAGCGTCTCATACAGGAATGAGACTGGCACATATATACCTACAATGCCACACAGAAGTCTATTGTTTCTTTACTTTTACTTATAGTGTATATAACCCTAATTAGAGGTCTCAATGAGAGACACACGAGTCCCTAAGAGTTACCCATGCATATAATTACTAACCTTCCCCCCCTACTTAGTCACATGTGAAGTACTACTTAGCAATCACTAGGGACTAATTATGCTAGTTAAAAGCAAATTATTCAGCTACCATTAGGTATGCTACCAAAACACAAAGTTCTATTTCCTACCTGGTCTCTGCCCTTTTAGTCAACGAAGCTGGAGCAAAAAAGGTGTAGCCATACCCCCAAAGAGTCTTCTTCTTCATCAAGCCCTTTCCTCGCCCCAGATTTAAGTCAGAGGACCCAAACAGCCCCATCGCTTCCGAGGGCTTTTATGCCAGGTGGGTGGTATTCGCCCCCTCCCCTTTTCCCGGGGCACGCTGGGAACGAGGGGCGGGCCGGGCCGGTCAGGGGTACATTAACCCCAGCCTGCTGCAGAGGGCATCATTCCCTCCCTGGGATTCACTGGGGTGAGAGCTCTCCTTTCATTTCAATGAAGGGGATATTTCAGCTCCTCTCAGCTCTTCTTCATCAGGTGCTTTTGGCATCTGAAGCAAGAGAGGCTTCGAAGACGGCACGAAGAAGACAGCATTAAATACAGGGAGTATTTAAGTTCATAGTTTTAAGTTGTACATTCAGGGGTGGTAAGGTGCCTTTGTAATTTAACAAATTTTCTGATTTGTTTCTGTTCCTGTTTTCTTTTTTCTCTTTAGGAGCGTCGCAACTTGCTGAAATTCCATGCCGTGCAGAGTTTGATCTTTCAAATTTTTCCAGCATATTCATCCCGTCACAAAGGGGACCTGCCTTATATCAAAGATAACATCCGAAATTGAGGCTTCCAGCGGGTAAGTATTATGATAGGGAGAGGGACCTTGAGCAGCGTACAGGGTTAGGAATTACAGGGGGGGTGGGCTACGGGGGTCGAAGGTAGCAATGTAGGAAATAGCATGTATTCAGGGCCCCCTCAGACATTTACCCTGGCACAGCCGGCGCCTTTAGGTGTCTTCAGGCACACAGATACGTCCACCCTGCTCATAGAAACACCGTGTAAGTGCTCCTTCCAGACCCAGGTGTCCATCCTAATAACAGCCACAGCTTTTGAGCCTGGATGAAGCCACAGACTCAAGGAGCTAGGTGCACTTAGGAGATAGCAAGTAGCCGAATTGTGGGGATTTGATCCATGTGCCACAAAACTCCTTTATGGCATTTGATTTCCTTTATCATAGCTAAGAAGCTAACCCGGGATCCCAGGGCCTTCCGAGACGCCTGAGGCGGACTCTAACGTGGATTCACGTTGCCCGTCATCCAAAAGATAAGTCAGGGGTCACGACCCAAAGATGGGCCGATAGCAGGGTGGCAGGTTGGGAATACCCAGGAGGGATCTAAAAATGAACACGGGGAAAGAGATGTCCTTTAAGGCACCTCTGAGGCTAGCCAAAGGGAGCAGCTCTACTCGGATCGCAAGCACAGGGCGTGCAGCGCAGAGCAGTTCCGGTCCGTCTCGTGTCGTCCGGCGTCTTTTGTCGTCTCACGTGTCTTCGGGGTCCCTCGGATCAGTTATCTTCACCTTTTATTCTCGGGTCAAAGCATCGGCCGCCGTCTCTAGGTTTTCGAACTCTCGCGCTTCTCGGCACGGTGCCGGTATCATTCGCTCTTTTACCGGCGTTCTTAGCCGCGTCTTGGAATAGCATCTCGGAAGCGTGGAGTCACGTACATAGGAGATGTATTTTGAGGCCTTGTTCCCGGCCGTTTTGCCAGCCGTGAGTCGTACCGTCCCGGGGCCCGTAAGGGTACGGGGAGCATTCTGAACGTAGCATTGTCTCACAGCCATCTCCATCATCGTGACCCCCAGTCCTCGTAACGGGTCGGTCCGTTAGAGTCTTTTCTTGCGGTCCTTAGGACCCGCTCCGTCCACCATCGCCGTATCAGGGCTCATCTCTTTTGGCGTCGTCTCGATCCTTGCCATCTTCTCGCCGAGAGCTTTTTCCTCATCCTCGCCTCGCGCCGTTTGTAGCACACGTTCATGTCCATGTTTAGACCGGAACTGCTCTGCCCTGCAGAATAGACCGGGGGGGAGGGTAGGTGGAGTAGAGAGAAGCCTTTACAAGTAATCCATTACTTTGCTTAGCCACCCGAGCCACACCTCGGATGGAGCAAACCGCAGCCGGTCCATCTGGGGTTCGGGGGAGACAGTGGGAGCGATACAGCAGCATCTTGCAGCCTTTTAGTCATTTGTGTAAATGCACGCTGTTGTCAGATCCTGGGCATTTTGGTTTGAGAAATAAGAACTTTGGAAGGGTTAAGCTTTCCCTGCGTGTCTAACAGTGACAAACAATTCTTTTGCAGAGGCAGAGGGACGGGACGGCAACCCGACGCGAACGGAGGAGGCCAGAGGAGCACGGCAACGAGGCGGGTCCGCACCCGACGTCGTAGCGACGGCTCGAATTTTGGCTCCACGTTTACCTCCTCGTTCGGTTTTTCATCTCATTTCGAAGATGCGCAGCGCTCGGCACGGCCGGGTATCGGTACAGGGTGGGGACCGTGAGCCCAATGGGCGCTGGAGACCGAGATGAGTATTAATTCCAGCACAGAACTAGGTGCTACTGGAGTTGTTGTGTTGGTGATGAAACTATAAGCATCTTTTTTTTGTTTCGTTCTACAGGGGGACTGCGGCATTCAGCCCCTCGTTCAATACGACAGAGACCCTTGCGGATAGAGGCCACCGTCAAGCGGTTCCAGACAGAAATGACCTCCTCAATGCGATGCTTTTGGACCCTACGTTCATCTGCACCTCTCCATTTTGGTTTGCCCCTTCTCTCCCAGGCAGGGCTTTTTGGGGGCGGTGTACACGGTGGATATGTTACAGCAGTTTCCTTTGCCTTTATTTTTAGGAAGTCATGCTGGATGTGAGCGGTCGAGGTCGACGGAGCGAGGTGAGCAGCGAACGGCAGACAGAAGGAGTCGTTATCGCTCAGGTCTCACCTTCCGGCGCAGCTCTAAGCATCCTTTGTTGTTTGTGCATTTCAGGGGCTGCACTCCCAAGACGTCCCAGCCCAGGATGCCAGAGGCCAGATGGGTGGGAGCCGAAGGTATAGATGCAGTGTAATTCTAGTGGAGCGGGCAGGTTGTAGTTTCCCAGCGTCTCAGCATCTTTTTTTGCCTTTGTTTCTTTGCAGGTGCTGCCGCCCTAGGCATCCCAAGGCGTAGAGGCGAGCGGGTGAGTCGGCGTTTTGGTGGGGTGACTAATAGGTGAGCGATACGTGGCAGTTTGCTAAGCTCTAAGCGTGCCTCGTTGTTTGTGTGTTTTAGGCAGTCCGCTCGTATTGGGCCTATCGGGGCCGAACCCCCTCGCCGACGAGCCGACCGACCCGGTTCGCAGCCCTCGTGAGCCTTCCGGAAGCATTAGGGGACTTGGTGACAAAGCTTTTACCTTTTCCATTTGAAGTTACCATCCAGGCAGCCTTCAGCAACGGCCGAGGATTTGCGGTGAGTCGGGGAGGTAGGGAGGAGGAGCGAGGTTCCGCTCAAGTTTCAGCGATGCCACGTCACCGTGTCTCCTCTTACCCAGGTATGCCCTGCGATGATGGCGTCAGCCCCCCAGCACGGCCGGAGCGTGCGGCCGAGGACCCGTGTGTTCTCAGGAGACGGTGAGTAGCAAGATTGTCGGGTTTTGGCCGACGTGGCACTAAGATCACGCGTTGACGTTTGGCTGTCTTTGTTGTAGCCGACTAAGAGAGAACAGCTTGGTGATGGCAGCAAGTTCCGAGACGGCGAGGAGGCCTCCTTTCGCACCCGACGAGGATTCACATCCCCGGACGTCCGAGAGATAAGTCGAGGGCTACGAGCCCCCAAGGGGATGGACGCCGGGTGCCGGGACTCACCGGGAGGGATTTTTGGAATTAGCTCTGGAGACCGGGATGTCCAGGAAAGGGCCCCTTAGGCCACATAAAGGGATAGCCTCAATTTTGATCACAACGCAGAGGTGCTCAGGGCAGAGCAGTTCCGGTGCACGTCGTGTCATTTGTCTATTGTGCATTTTGTGTGTTTTGGGCATCTCGTGTCACATGTCTTTTGCCTTAACCCCTTTGAGGGGATTCTCCAAAAGCCCACGTGTCATCCTTAGCATCTCCGATCTCCACGTTCATCGCCCCGGGGCCGATCTTTCCAAACCTTTGACTCCCCAGCCTGGATGCGCATCAGAATCGCATCTCTCTTTAGAAGCATCGAGTCGGATGTCTGTTATGGTCTTGTTCTCAGCTGTATTGATAGCTGCGTACCGCAACAATCCATTATAGCAGGCTAGGACTTGCAAGAACGGCCGGTCGGAATTTTCTCCACATCTTCACAGTTCTCGGGCATCCATCTTTGCCATTTTGGCGAGCTCATCGTAAGGCGATTCCATTAGCATCTTCTGCCAGGGTTCTTCGAGCCTCGTCGGCTCACCATCGGTCTCAGCTCGATCATTTCATTACACTTTGCGATCGTTCTTCTTGCGGAGAGTTTTCTCTCGTTGTCCCATCCCCTCGTCGCATCTCTCATCTCACGGCTGTCTGTCTGTGTTTGGCCCGGAGCTTCTCTGCCCTGCTGCACAGTCTGGTACGTAGGTGTAACAGGAATAAGACCATATTGTTAATTTGTCGGTCGGCTTAGCCGGTCGAGCCCACAGTTTTGCAGCCATCCCACACCTCCCGGTCGCTGGCTTTATGCGTGCCATCCTCGGGAGAGCGGGAGCCCGGGGATCCCAAGTTCGTAACATAGGGTGTAGTTATAGTCTAGATGGTACCCATCTATATTGGCAAAAGATGTCTGGACCTGTTAAGTTACCATGCAGCTCTTTGACTTTTGTCACGACTTTCTTTCAGATGCAGATGGATTAAATCCGTGGCAGAGCATCCCGTACCGGGCGAGCGGGTTCCCTCGTGAAGGTCAGTCCCCGTTTGTCTTTGCAGGGGAAAGTGAAACGGTGACTATGTTACAGCATTCTTCTCTGCCTTTATTTTTAGGAGGTAATGCCATATGTCAGCGGTCGAGGTCGACGGAGCGAGGTGAGCGGCGGCTGGCACACGGAATGTGTCATTAGTGCTCGGGTCTCAATTTCCAACGCAGCTCTAAGCATCCATTTCTGTTTGTGCATTTCAGGCGGTCCACTCGCAAGTTGTCTCAGCCCGGGATGTCAGAGGCTAGATGGGTGCAAGCTGAAGGTATGGATGTGGTGTACTTAAATTGAAACTGCACATTTTGTAGTTTCACAGTGTCTCAGCACGTTTCTTTGCTTGGTTTCTTTGCAGGTGTCGCCGCTGCCCTAGGCACGCCGAGGAGCAGAGGCGAGCGGGTGAGTCAGCGTTTAGGCAGGGCGATCGATAGGGGAATGATATGCGGCAGCCAGCATGCTAAGCATGTACCTTTTCATCTTGGCAGGTGTTGTCCAGGAGGCCTCTGGAGTCAGATGAAGATTTGAGGTGAGCCGGGGTGGTGGTGCATAGGAGCCTGGGCATTGCCCTTCTCGAGGGTGATAGTCACATTTCCTGTTTTGTCGTCTCTAGGTGCTGTCAGCAGGCCTGGAGCTGAAGCTTGGGAACGGCCGGTAAGCGATAAGCCTCGGCAGGCGAGGCAGAGGGGTGTTGCGGAAGGGGTCTCTTTTGGGTTGTATCATCACAGTCTGAATTTTCTGAATCTTTGCAGCCGCCGAAGCAGACCTCGGGGAACGTATCGACGTCCACGGCGCCGAGGCGTTCTTTTCCATCGAGGGCGGACTCGGTCGGCTCGTCCTCCGAAAGCTAAGTGTCGGGATCGGCGGTCGGGGGAAGGGAAAAACCCTTGGAATCACGGGAGGCAATCTGAAGTCAGCTTAGAGGAGAGGGCTGTAGTGGGACAGGCCCCTTGGAAGTAAAGGGAGAGGGTTTCTCCTCAGCATCAGCCGAGCCTTTGCCAGGCAGGGCAGGGCAGCTCCAACCCCTCTCCACGTTCTCGTGGGCTTCACATCATCCTGGATCTCTCTGAGTCTTGATGTCATCCTGGATCTCTCTGAGTCTTGATGTCATCCTGGATCTCTCTGAGTCTTGATGTCATCCTGGATCTCTCTGAGTCTTGATGTCATCCTGGATCTCTCTGAGTCTTGATGTCATCCTGGATCTCTCTGAGTCTTGATGTCATCCTGGATCTCTCTGAGTCTTGATGTCATCCTGGATCTCTCTGAGTCTTGATGTCATCCTGGATCTCTGAGTCTTGATGTCATTGTGGATCTTTTTGCCTGAGGAGACCACCTTTTTGAGTCTGGAGCGATCGCCCCAGTCACCTGGCAGTCATTGCCTCCTCTTCTAGGCCTACTGAGCTTCTTGAGCATCCTCTAAAATAACTTTGTGTCAGGAGTTAAGTTTCACTATCATATGCTATTTCTGTAAAGCTTGTGTCTGTGTTGTGTTTCTTGTGTCTATGTTGTGTTGTTTGTGTCCTGTGCTGTTTGTGTCTCTTTTGTGTTGTTTGTGTCCATCATCTTCTGTGTCATAGTGCTTTATTAAGTCTTGATGCTCTATCAGCATCGTTCTGGGCCATATCGGCGGTAGGGGTTTCTACTTGTGTGCTTTCCCACATCGGGCTTATTCCGGCATCTTGACATTTTTACTTTTGGAGACCGGAAGATGTTCTTATCCGTGTTCCTTCTCCATTTTGGTAGTACCTTCTTTTCATGTGTCATTCCCTTGGAGTTCTGTAATGAAGAGTATTAGACCCTCTTGCAGTGAATGCCGTAGTTCTGTAGGTTGCATCATCTTAAAGCCTATCAGGCTCAATAATTAATCTTCTGGAGCGTTATCTCACGTCCTCGTGTCATCTTTGCTTTTATGCGGTGCACCGTGGGTCCGTGCACCACTTAGGCTTGGAGCCGCCCCGCCCTGGCAGGTAGAGTCCCGGCTAGGTAGAACAGTTACCAGACTTAATGGTTCATCTATCGATTATGGGGTTTTGGGTACAACACTTATGGGCCGGATGTGGGGATAACTCCTAGCCTTCAGCCACTTGTAAACTGCCTCACGTTGTCTTGCAGGTCCCCGAGGAAGATTCCAGTCACATTGCGGTCACCGCCGCTACCGCTTTTCTCAGAGTCCAGAGTTTGACATTGAGGAGAGGGAGTTGGAAGATGAGTCGAAGCATCTTCTTCAGTAGAGTGTCTCGAGTGAGGGCAGCAGTCAGTGTGTGAGCTGAACAAGGGTGGCTGCCTGGGGCTGGTTATGGCTGCCTGTGACAGTGTGTGTGTGTGTTGCCTGGTGCTAAGCTTGTGTGTGTGTGTGTGTGTGTGTGAGAGAGAGTCTTTTACCTTTCAGGTTTTTCAACAAATTTTTAAACTTAGAATAAAAAAAACCCCAGCTGGGGGATTTTTTTTTTCCCCCAGCTGGGGTTTTTTTTCCCTCGGTCCCGGCCGGTCTGCGAGGCGACGTTCATCGCCTATGTTCGAGTGCAGACCGTGCCGGGCCGGGGTTTTTCCGGGCAGGAGGATTTAGGGGGCTCCCGGGAACCACGTTCCCGTGGAGCGCTGCGAATGTGCGGTGATGTCTGGGTGTCAGCAGTGCGGTTGAGATGAGGGCGAGGGTGGGTTTGTGTGTGTGTGGAATGGTTTTAACCTTGTGTGTTTGATTTTTTACCTTTCAGGTTTTTCAATAAATTTTTAAACTTAGAATAAAAAAAACCCCAGCTGGGGGATTTTTTTTTTCCCCCAGCTGGGGTTTTTTTTCCCTCGGTCCCGGCCGGTCTGCGAGGCGACGTTCATCGCCTATGTTCGAGTGCAGACCGTGCCGGGCCGGGGTTTTTCCGGGCAGGAGGATTTAGGGGGCTCCCGGGAACCACGTTCCCGTGGAGCGCTGCGAATGTGCGGTGATGTCTGGGTGTCAGCAGTGCGGTTGAGATGAGGGCGAGGGTGGGTTTGTGTGTGTGTGGAATGGTTTTAACCTTGTGTGTTTGATTTTTTACCTTTCAGGTTTTTCAATAAATTTTTAAACTTAGAATAAAAAAAACCCCAGCTGGGGGATTTTTTTTTTCCCCCAGCTGGGGTTTTTTTTCCCTCGGTCCCGGCCGGTCTGCGAGGCGACGTTCATCGCCTATGTTCGAGTGCAGACCGTGCCGGGCCGGGGTTTTTCCGGGCAGGAGGATTTAGGGGGCTCCCGGGAACCACGTTCCCGTGGAGCGCTGCGAATGTGCGGTGATGTCTGGGTGTCAGCAGTGCGGTTGAGATGAGGGCGAGGGTGGGTTTGTGTGTGTGTGGAATGGTTTTAACCTTGTGTGTTTGATTTTTTACCTTTCAGGTTTTTCAATAAATTTTTAAACTTAGAATAAAAAAAACCCCAGCTGGGGGATTTTTTTTTTCCCCCAGCTGGGGTTTTTTTTCCCTCGGTCCCGGCCGGTCTGCGAGGCGACGTTCATCGCCTATGTTCGAGTGCAGACCGTGCCGGGCCGGGGTTTTTCCGGGCAGGAGGATTTAGGGGGCTCCCGGGAACCACGTTCCCGTGGAGCGCTGCGAATGTGCGGTGGTGTCTGGGTGTCAGCAGTGCGGTTGAGAGGAGGGCGAGGGTGGGTTTGTGTGTGTGTGTGTGTGGAATGGTTTTAACCTTGTGTGTTTGATTTTTTACCTTTCAGGTTTTTCAATAAATTTTTAAACTTAGAATAAAAAAAACCCCAGCTGGGGGATTTTTTTTTTCCCCCAGCTGGGGTTTTTTTTCCCTCGGTCCCGGCCGGTCTGCGAGGCGACGTTCATCGCCTATGTTTGAGTGCAGACCGTGCCGGGCCGGGGTTTTTCCGGGCAGGAGGATTTAGGGGGCTCCCGGGAACCACGTTCCCGTGGAGCGCTGCGAATGTGCGGTGATGTCTGGGTGTCAGCAGTGCGGTTGAGAGGAGGGCGATGGTGGGTTTGTCTGTGAGCTGGAGAAGGGTTGTGTCTATGTGGTGGATGAGTGTTCTGTGTGCTGCTTTTGTTTTGGCTTTCCTCTATCAATGAAACCGAATGTAACAAATTTCCCCGACATAGAGAAATGGTTACATTGGCTTGATATGTATTTGGCTTGTATTGGTCTGTATTCTGTATTTGCTGCTCCATTTCCATGTTTTGCTCTGTATGTAAATTGTACTTTTACTGCTGTGTATATGGATTGTATTTGTAATTGTGCTTGTACCTGTTGTTTACATGTGTTCTGCTGAAATGTCTATAAAATTCATTCAGTAAAGTTGAATAAATCCTAATAAAGATACATTCCCTAACCCCCCCCCTTTTGGCTGTTGTCTGTTATTGGTGTGGTTTAGTCATTTCTTCACTCTATCTCTTGCTTTGCTTCCACTTTACTTTTCTATTTGTGTCTGTCTCTGTGTCTCTGTTTCCTGTTGTTTCTGACTGTGTGTTTCTCTGTGTTTTCCCTATTTTCTCCAACTGTATTTCCTCTATCTTCCTCACTCTCTATTTTCTCTGACTTTATTTTCTCTATTTTCTGTAACTTTATTTTCTCCACTTTCTCTATTTTCTTTTTCTCTAAGTCTCTTTTCTCTATTTCCTAGATCTCTAGCTGTTTCTTCTGTTTTCTAATTCTCTAGTTCTATTTTCTCTATTTCCTCTAATTTCTCTTTCTTCTTTAAGTCTAAGTCTAAGTGTAACTCTATTTTCTCTAACTCTGTTTTCTCTATTTCCTCTAAGTCTATTTTCTCTAAGTCTATAACTCTAACTCTAGGTCTTCTACCTATGTTCTCTAAGTCCAACTGTATTTTCTCTAAGTCTAACCCTATTTCCTCTATTTCCTCTAACTCTAGGTCTTCTACCTATGTTCTCTAAGTCCAACTGTATTTTCTCTAAGTCTAACCCTATTTCCTCTATTTCCTCTAACTCTAGGTCTTCTACCTATGTTCTCTAAGTCCAACTGTATTTTCTCTAAGTCTAACCCTATTTCCTCTAAGTCTAACTCTGTTTTCTCTATTTCCTCTAAGTCTAAGTCTATTTCCTCTAAGTGTAACTCTGTTTTCTCTATGTCCTCTAAGTCTATTTCCTCTAAGTGTAACTCTATTTTCTATGTCTAACTCTATTTTCTCTAAGTCTAAGTCTGCTTTCTCTATTTCCTCTAAGTCTATTTTCTATAACTCTAACTCTAGGTCTTCTAACTATTTTCTCTAAGTCTAACTGTATTTTCTCTATGTCTAACCCTATTTCCTCTAACCCTATTTCCTCTAACCCTATTTCCTCTCTAAGTGTAACTCTATTTTCTCTAAGTCTATAACTCTAATTCTAGGTCTTCTCACTATTTTCTCTATCTCTAACTGTATTTCCTCTATTTTCTCTAACTCTATTTCCTCTAAGTCTAAGTCTGTTTTCTTTATGTCTGACTCTATCTCCTCTCTAACTCTCTTTCCTGTATTTACTCTAACTCTCTTTTCTCTATTTTTCTCTGTTTCCTCTAAGTCTATCTCTCTTTTCTGTAACTCCAACTCTATTTTCTCTGACTCAGTCTATTTTCCCTATTTTCTCTAAGTCTCACTCTTATTTATATATACACTCTCTCTCTCTCTTTTCTGTAACTCCAACTCTATTTTCTCTGACTCAGTCTATTTTCCCTATTTTCTCTAAGTCTCACTCTTATTTATATATACACTCTCTCTCTCTCTCACTCTTACTTATATAAAACTTTACTGTACGACTTATATATATTTTATACTTATATATATATATATTTTATACTTATATATATATATAGTATAGGGGGTTCGAGCGCAGAAACTATCTCACTATCTCACACCATCTCTCCATCCATCACATGCGATTGTGCTCACCTGTGTGAAGCACCTCTCTCGAGCACAACCCGCAGCCCCCTTAATTAGACAATCAGTTGATTGGCTAATTAGCCGGAATGGTGCGGCGCAGCCACCCCGCACGAAACGGACCCACGGCAAGCAGTCACGGAGCGCCCCCCCCCGCCGTTCGCGCCGCCGCGCGAGTCGCCACGGAGCGCCCCCCCTCGCCGCGCGAACCGCCCAGGAGCGCCCCCCCAAGCGCTCGCACCTCCCACCGTCACGCCCCTCGCACCGCCCACCCGCCCCCCCACCGCTCGCACCGCCCACCGTCCCGCCCCTCGCACCGCCCCCGTCCCGCCCCGCGCGGCGCCCCACCCCTCGCACCGCCCACCCGCCCCCCCACCGCTCGCACCGCCCACCGTCCCGCCCCTCGCACCGCCCCCGTCCCGCCCCGCGCGACGCCCCACCCCTCGCACCGCCCACCCGCCCCCCCACCGCTCGCACCGCCCACCGTCCCGCCCCTCGCACCGCCCCCGTCCCGCCCCGCGCGGCGCCCCACCCCTCGCACCGCCCACCCGCCCCCCCACCGCTCGCACCGCCCACCGCCACGCCCCCCGCACCGCCCCCGTCCCGCCCCGAGCGGCGTCACGCGGCCCCGCCCGGCGTCCCGCCCCTCGAGCCGCCCACCGTCACGCCCCTCGCGACGTTCCCAGTCCCCGCCCTTCGCACCGCCCCTCGGTCCGCCCACCGTCACGCCCCCGGCACCGCCCCCTAGCCGCGCCCGCGCCGAGGGTCCTTCATGTGGGGGGGGCGCGCGCCCGCGCCCGAGCCGGCTTCGCGGACGCCGGCCTCAAGGGGCCCGGCCCCGCCCCTCTCCGGCGCTGATAAACGCACCGCACGCCTCGCCCACAGCGGTAGAAGCCGAGAAAAATCGCGCGACCGCCATTAAAATCCGATTTCCGTTCAGGCAGCCTCATAGTCACCTATCCCGGGAGCGAAGACCCCTTGGGGGGGGCGGTCGAAACACGCCGCAACGCGCATGCGCAAGAGCCACCATTTCTACCGAGGCATACCGAGGCACCTAATGGCAGCCATCTTACGGCCCTCAAAAATGCGCATGCGCAAAAGCCCGATCGGTAAAGCCGACTTCACCGAAGCCTGCCGCCCCGAACGCGGCTCCCGGCCGCCGCCGACGCCGCGAACCCCGCCGGACAACTTCCGTACACACGTAGAGGCCGCGAAAAATCGCGGAGTCGCCGTAAAAATCCGGATTCGGAGCAGGCGGCCGGGTAACCGCCTATTCCCTCAGAGAGGCCCCCGCGCTCCGCCATTTTGAATAACGGCAGACCGCGCATGCGCAAGATACGGGCGCCGCCATCTTAGCGAAACCCCCATAGGGCACGCGGCGGGCGCCATCTTTCCGTACAGCCGTCAGAGGACCCCGCGCAAATAGGCGTCCACGTTGGGCGCCCGACCGAAATTCCGAAACCGATTCCGCGCGCCCGGCGCCGTTCCCCGCGGCGCCGCCCGCCTCGCGGGCGTCGCGGAAGCCGTCCGGTCCGCCCCGGGAGCCGGGATTCCGCTCAGGCGCCGATTAAACGCCTATTTCCCACACAGGACCCCGCGCGCCGCCATTTTGACGAACGGCAGACCGCGCGCATGCGCGAAATCGGGGCGCCGCCATCTTAGCGAGGCCCCATACGGCACGCGGCGGGTGCCATCTTTCCGTACAGCCGTCAGAGGACCCCGCGCAAATAGGCGTCCACGTTGGGCGCCCGACCGAAATTCCGAAACCGATTCCGCGCGCCCGGCGCCGTTCCCCGCGGCGCCGCCCGCCTCGCGGGCGTCGCGGAAGCCGTCCGGTCCGCCCCGGGAGCCGGGATTCCGCTCAGGCGCCGATTAAACGCCTATTTCCCACACAGGACCCCGCGCGCCGCCATTTTGACGAACGGCAGACCGCGCGCATGCGCGAAATCGGGGCGCCGCCATCTTAGCGAGGCCCCATACGGCACGCGGCGGGTGCCATCTTTCCGTACAGCCGTCAGAGGACCCCGCGCAAATAGGCGTCCACGTTGGGCGCCCGACCGAAATTCCGAAACCGATTCCGCGCGCCCGGCGCCGTTCCCCGCGGCGCCGCCCGCCTCGCGGGCGTCGCGGAAGCCGTCCGGTCCGCCCCGGGAGCCGGGATTCCGCTCAGGCGCCGATTAAACGCCTATTTCCCACACAGGACCCCGCGCGCCGCCATTTTGACGAACGGCAGACCGCGCGCATGCGCGAAATCGGGGCGCCGCCATCTTAGCGAGGCCCCATACGGCACGCGGCGGGCGCCATCTTTCCGTACAGCCGTCAGAGGTCCCCGCGCAAATAGGCGTCCACGTTGGGCGCCCGACCGAAATTCCGAAACCGATTCCGCGCGCCCGGCGCCGTTCCCCGCGGCGCCGCCCGCCTCGCGGGCGTCGCGGAAGCCGTCCGGTCCGCCCCGGGAGCCGGGATTCCGCTCAGGCGCCGATTAAACGCCTATTTCCCACACAGGACCCCGCGCGCCGCCATTTTGACGAACGGCAGACCGCGCGCATGCGCGAAATCGGGGCGCCGCCATCTTAGCGAGGCCCCATACGGCACGCGGCGGGCGCCATCTTTCCGTACAGCCGTCAGAGGACCCCGCGCAAATAGGCGTCCACGTTGGGCGCCCGACCGAAATTCCGAAACCGATTCCGCGCGCCCGGCGCCGTTCCCCGCGGCGCCGCCCGCCTCGCGGGCGTCGCGGAAGCCGTCCGGTCCGCCCCGGGAGCCGGGATTCCGCTCAGGCGCCGATTAAACGCCTATTTCCCACACAGGACCCCGCGCGCCGCCATTTTGACGAACGGCAGACCGCGCGCATGCGCGAAATCGGGGCGCCGCCATCTTAGCGAGGCCCCATACGGCACGCGGCGGGCGCCATCTTTCCGTACAGCCGTCAGAGGACCCCGCGCAAATAGGCGTCTACGTTGTGCGCCCGACCGAAATTCCGAAACCGATTCCGCGCGCCCGGCGCCGTTCCCCGCGGCGCCGCCCGCCTCGCGGGCGTCGCGGAGGCCGTCCGGTCCGCGCCGGGAGCCGGGATTCCGCTCAGGCGCCGATTAAACGCCTATTTCCCACACAGGACCCCGCGCGCCGCCATATTGGAGAACGGTACACAGCGCGCATGCGCGAAATCGGGGCGCCGCCATCTTAGCGAGGCCCCATACGGCACGCGGCGGGCGCCATCTTTCCGTACAGCCGTCAGAGGACCCCGCGCAAATAGGCGTCCACGTTGGGCGCCCGACCGAAATTCCGAAACCGATTCCGCGCGCCCGGCGCCGTTCCCCGCGGCGCCGCCCGCCTCGCAGGCGTCGCGGAAGCCGTCCGGTCCGCCCCGGGAGCCGGGATTCCGCTCAGGCGCCGATTAAACGCCTATTTCCCACACAGGGCCCCGCGCGCCGCCATTTTGACGAACGGCAAACCGCGCGCATGCGCGAAAGCGGGGCGCCGCCATCTTAGCGAGGCCCCATAGGGCACGCGGCGGACGCCATCCTTCCGTACAGCCGTCAGAGGACCCCGCGCAGTCAGGCGTCTACGTCGGGCGGCCGACCGAAATTCCGACACCGATTCCGCGCGCTCGGCGCGGTCCCCCGCGGCGCCGCCCGCCTCGCGGGCATCGCGGAAGCCGTCCGGTGCGTCCCGGGAGTCAGCAGTCCGTTGAGGCACCAGGTAAGCGCCTATTTCGCAACAGGTACCCGCGCGCCGCCATTTTGAGTAACGGCAGACCGCGAATGCTCGCAAGCGGGGCGCCGCCACGTCAGCGAAACGCCATAGGGTAGCAGGCGGGCGCCAGTTCGCCGTACAGCCGTTAGAGGACCCCGCGCAATTAGGCGTCCAAGTCGGGCGCGAAACCGAAAGGCCGAAAACGATCTTGCGCGATTTTGCGCGGTCGGCGCGGTTCCCCGCGGCCCCTCCCGCCTCGCGGTCGTCGCGGAGGCTGTCCGGTCCGCCCCGGGAGCCGGGATTCCGCTCAGGCACCACGTAAGCGCCTATTTCGAAAACAGGTCCCCGCGCGCCGCCATTTTGAATCATGGACGGCTGCGCATGCGCGGCACTGGGGCGACGACATCATGTGTACGGCGGAGTGCGCATGAGCCGGGCACGGACGCCGCCATTTTAAATAACGGTAAAGTGCGCATGCGCGGAGTCCTAGTGCCGCCATCTTGAGTACGGAACACCGCGCATGCGCGCGTTATGGGCGCCGCCATCTTATTGAACGCCCCATAGTGCACAGGCGGGCGCCATCTTGACGTACAGCCGTGGAAGGACCCCGCGCACCTAGGCGCCCACCGCGGGTGCCTGACCGAAATTCCAAAACCGATTCCGCGCCCACGGCGCCGTGCGCCGCGGCGGTGCCCGTCTCGGAGGCATCGCGGAACGTCTCCGGTTCGTCCCGAAGGCCGGGATGCCGTTCAGGAGCACGATAAACGGCCATTCTGATACACAGGTCCGCGGGCGCCGCCATCTTGGAATACGGTACAGTGCGCATGCGCGGGATTTGGGCGCCGCCATCTTGGAATACGGTACAGTGCGCATGCGCGGGATATGGGCGCCGCCATCTCGAATTAGGGTTAGGGTTAGGGTTAGGGGGTTAGGGTTAGGGGGTTAGGGTTAGGGGGTTATGGGGTTAGGGGGTTATGGGGTTATGGGGTTATGGGGTTATGGGGTTATGGGGTTATGGGGTTAGGGTTAGGGTTAGGGTTAGGGTTAGGGTTAGGGTTAGGGTTAGGGTCAGGGTCAGGGTCAGGGTCAGGGTCAGGGTCAGGGTCAGGGTCAGGGTTAGGGTCAGGGTCAGGGTCAGGGTCAGGGTCAGGGTCAGGGTCAGGGTGAGGGTGAGGGTGAGGGTCAGGGTTAGGGTTAGGGTTAGGGTTAGGGTTAGGGTTAGGGTTAGGGTTAGGGTTAGGGTTAGGCTTAGGGTTAGGGTTAGCGGGTTAGGGTTAGGGTTAGGGTTAGGGTTAGGGTTAGGGTTAGGGTTAGGGTTAGGGTTAGGGTTAGGGTTAGGCTTAGGCTTAGGGTCAGGGTTAGGGTTAGGGTTAGGGTTAGGGTTAGGGTTAGGGTTAGGGTTAGGGTTAGGGTTAGGGTTAGGGTTAGGGTTAGGGTTAGGGTTAGGGTTAGGGTTAGGGTTAGGGTTAGGGTTAGGGTTAGGGTTAGGGTTAGGGTTAGGGTTAGGGTTAGGGTTAGGGTTAGGGTTAGGGTTAGGGTTAGGGTTAGGGTTAGGGTTAGGGTTAGGGTTAGGGTTAGGGTTAGGGTTAGGGTTAGGGTTAGGGTTAGGGTTAGGGTTAGGGTTAGGGTTAGGGTTAGGGTTAGGGTTAGGGTTAGGGTTAGGGTTAGGGTTAGGGTTAGGGTTAGGGTTAGGGTTAGGGTTAGGGTTAGGGTTAGGGTTAGGGTTAGGGTTAGGGTTAGGGTTAGGGTTAGGGTTAGGGTTAGGGTTAGGGTTAGGGTTAGGGTTAGGGTTAGGGTTAGGGTTAGGGTTAGGGTTAGGGTTAGGGTTAGGGTTAGGGTTAGGGTTAGGGTTAGGGTTAGGGTTAGGGTTAGGGTTAGGGTTAGGGTTAGGGTTAGGGTTAGGGTTAGGGTTAGGGTTAGGGTTAGGGTTAGGGTTAGGGTTAGGGTTAGGGTTAGGGTTAGGGTTAGGGTTAGGGTTAGGGTTAGGGTTAGGGTTAGGGTTAGGGTTAGGGTTAGGGTTAGGGTTAGGGTTAGGGTTAGGGTTAGGGTTAGGGTTAGGGTTAGGGTTAGGGTTAGGGTTAGGGTTAGGGTTAGGGTTAGGGTTAGGGTTAGGGTTAGGGTTAGGGTTAGGGTTAGGGTTAGGGTTAGGGTTAGGGTTAGGGTTAGGGTTAGGGTTAGGGTTAGGGTTAGGGTTAGGGTTAGGGTTAGGGTTAGGGTTAGGGTTAGGGTTAGGGTTAGGGTTAGGGTTAGGGTTAGGGTTAGGGTT
This sequence comes from Acanthornis magna, assembly GCA_036785705.1. Lineage (NCBI taxonomy): Eukaryota > Metazoa > Chordata > Aves > Passeriformes > Acanthizidae > Acanthornis > Acanthornis magna. Next base: position 11,550 of record JAWUZG010000049.1, on the reverse strand, counting down.
AGGGTTAGGGTTAGGGTTAGGGTTAGGGTTAGGGTTAGGGTTAGGGTTAGGGTTAGGGTTAGGGTTAGGGTTAGGGTTAGGGTTAGGGTTAGGGTTAGGGTTAGGGTTAGGGTTAGGGTTAGGGTTAGGGTTAGGGTTAGGGTTAGGGTTAGGGTTAGGGTTAGGGTTAGGGTTAGGGTTAGGGTTAGGGTTAGGGTTAGGGTTAGGGTTAGGGTTAGGGTTAGGGTTAGGGTTAGGGTTAGGGTTAGGGTTAGGGTTAGGGTTAGGGTTAGGGTTAGGGTTAGGGTTAGGGTTAGGGTTAGGGTTAGGGTTAGGGTTAGGGTTAGGGTTAGGGTTAGGGTTAGGGTTAGGGTTAGGGTTAGGGTTAGGGTTAGGGTTAGGGTTAGGGTTAGGGTTAGGGTTAGGGTTAGGGTTAGGGTTAGGGTTAGGGTTAGGGTTAGGGTTAGGGTTAGGGTTAGGGTTAGGGTTAGGGTTAGGGTTAGGGTTAGGGTTAGGGTTAGGGTTAGGGTTAGGGTTAGGGTTAGGGTTAGGGTTAGGGTTAGGGTTAGGGTTAGGGTTAGGGTTAGGGTTAGGGTTAGGGTTAGGGTTAGGGTTAGGGTTAGGGTTAGGGTTAGGGTTAGGGTTAGGGTTAGGGTTAGGGTTAGGGTTAGGGTTAGGGTTAGGGTTAGGGTTAGGGTTAGGGTTAGGGTTAGGGTTAGGGTTAGGGTTAGGGTTAGGGTTAGGGTTAGGGTTAGGGTTAGGGTTAGGGTTAGGGTTAGGGTTAGGGTTAGGGTTAGGGTTAGGGTTAGGGTTAGGGTTAGGGTTAGGGTTAGGGTTAGGGTTAGGGTTAGGGTTAGGGTTAGGGTTAGGGTTAGGGTTAGGGTTAGGGTTAGGGTTAGGGTTAGGGTTAGGGTTAGGGTTAGGGTTAGGGTTAGGGTTAGGGTTAGGGTTAGGGTTAGGGTTAGGGTTAGGGTTAGGGTTAGGGTTAGGGTTAGGGTTAGGGTTAGGGTTAGGGTTAGGGTTAGGGTTAGGGTTAGGGTTAGGGTTAGGGTTAGGGTTAGGGTTAGGGTTAGGGTTAGGGTTAGGGTTAGGGTTAGGGTTAGGGTTAGGGTTAGGGTTAGGGTTAGGGTTAGGGTTAGGGTTAGGGTTAGGGTTAGGGTTAGGGTTAGGGTTAGGGTTAGGGTTAGGGTTAGGGTTAGGGTTAGGGTTAGGGTTAGGGTTAGGGTTAGGGTTAGGGTTAGGGTTAGGGTTAGGGTTAGGGTTAGGGTTAGGGTTAGGGTTAGGGTTAGGGTTAGGGTTAGGGTTAGGGTTAGGGTTAGGGTTAGGGTTAGGGTTAGGGTTAGGGTTAGGGTTAGGGTTAGGGTTAGGGTTAGGGTTAGGGTTAGGGTTAGGGTTAGGGTTAGGGTTAGGGTTAGGGTTAGGGTTAGGGTTAGGGTTAGGGTTAGGGTTAGGGTTAGGGTTAGGGTTAGGGTTAGGGTTAGGGTTAGGGTTAGGGTTAGGGTTAGGGTTAGGGTTAGGGTTAGGGTTAGGGTTAGGGTTAGGGTTAGGGTTAGGGTTAGGGTTAGGGTTAGGGTTAGGGTTAGGGTTAGGGTTAGGGTTAGGGTTAGGGTTAGGGTTAGGGTTAGGGTTAGGGTTAGGGTTAGGGTTAGGGTTAGGGTTAGGGTTAGGGTTAGGGTTAGGGTTAGGGTTAGGGTTAGGGTTAGGGTTAGGGTTAGGGTTAGGGTTAGGGTTAGGGTTAGGGTTAGGGTTAGGGTTAGGGTTAGGGTTAGGGTTAGGGTTAGGGTTAGGGTTAGGGTTAGGGTTAGGGTTAGGGTTAGGGTTAGGGTTAGGGTTAGGGTTAGGGTTAGGGTTAGGGTTAGGGTTAGGGTTAGGGTTAGGGTTAGGGTTAGGGTTAGGGTTAGGGTTAGGGTTAGGGTTAGGGTTAGGGTTAGGGTTAGGGTTAGGGTTAGGGTTAGGGTTAGGGTTAGGGTTAGGGTTAGGGTTAGGGTTAGGGTTAGGGTTAGGGTTAGGGTTAGGGTTAGGGTTAGGGTTAGGGTTAGGGTTAGGGTTAGGGTTAGGGTTAGGGTTAGGGTTAGGGTTAGGGTTAGGGTTAGGGTTAGGGTTAGGGTTAGGGTTAGGGTTAGGGTTAGGGTTAGGGTTAGGGTTAGGGTTAGGGTTAGGGTTAGGGTTAGGGTTAGGGTTAGGGTTAGGGTTAGGGTTAGGGTTAGGGTTAGGGTTAGGGTTAGGGTTAGGGTTAGGGTTAGGGTTAGGGTTAGGGTTAGGGTTAGGGTTAGGGTTAGGGTTAGGGTTAGGGTTAGGGTTAGGGTTAGGGTTAGGGTTAGGGTTAGGGTTAGGGTTAGGGTTAGGGTTAGGGTTAGGGTTAGGGTTAGGGTTAGGGTTAGGGTTAGGGTTAGGGTTAGGGTTAGGGTTAGGGTTAGGGTTAGGGTTAGGGTTAGGGTTAGGGTTAGGGTTAGGGTTAGGGTTAGGGTTAGGGTTAGGGTTAGGGTTAGGGTTAGGGTTAGGGTTAGGGTTAGGGTTAGGGTTAGGGTTAGGGTTAGGGTTAGGGTTAGGGTTAGGGTTAGGGTTAGGGTTAGGGTTAGGGTTAGGGTTAGGGTTAGGGTTAGGGTTAGGGTTAGGGTTAGGGTTAGGGTTAGGGTTAGGGTTAGGGTTAGGGTTAGGGTTAGGGTTAGGGTTAGGGTTAGGGTTAGGGTTAGGGTTAGGGTTAGGGTTAGGGTTAGGGTTAGGGTTAGGGTTAGGGTTAGGGTTAGGGTTAGGGTTAGGGTTAGGGTTAGGGTTAGGGTTAGGGTTAGGGTTAGGGTTAGGGTTAGGGTTAGGGTTAGGGTTAGGGTTAGGGTTAGGGTTAGGGTTAGGGTTAGGGTTAGGGTTAGGGTTAGGGTTAGGGTTAGGGTTAGGGTTAGGGTTAGGGTTAGGGTTAGGGTTAGGGTTAGGGTTAGGGTTAGGGTTAGGGTTAGGGTTAGGGTTAGGGTTAGGGTTAGGGTTAGGGTTAGGGTTAGGGTTAGGGTTAGGGTTAGGGTTAGGGTTAGGGTTAGGGTTAGGGTTAGGGTTAGGGTTAGGGTTAGGGTTAGGGTTAGGGTTAGGGTTAGGGTTAGGGTTAGGGTTAGGGTTAGGGTTAGGGTTAGGGTTAGGGTTAGGGTTAGGGTTAGGGTTAGGGTTAGGGTTAGGGTTAGGGTTAGGGTTAGGGTTAGGGTTAGGGTTAGGGTTAGGGTTAGGGTTAGGGTTAGGGTTAGGGTTAGGGTTAGGGTTAGGGTTAGGGTTAGGGTTAGGGTTAGGGTTAGGGTTAGGGTTAGGGTTAGGGTTAGGGTTAGGGTTAGGGTTAGGGTTAGGGTTAGGGTTAGGGTTAGGGTTAGGGTTAGGGTTAGGGTTAGGGTTAGGGTTAGGGTTAGGGTTAGGGTTAGGGTTAGGGTTAGGGTTAGGGTTAGGGTTAGGGTTAGGGTTAGGGTTAGGGTTAGGGTTAGGGTTAGGGTTAGGGTTAGGGTTAGGGTTAGGGTTAGGGTTAGGGTTAGGGTTAGGGTTAGGGTTAGGGTTAGGGTTAGGGTTAGGGTTAGGGTTAGGGTTAGGGTTAGGGTTAGGGTTAGGGTTAGGGTTAGGGTTAGGGTTAGGGTTAGGGTTAGGGTTAGGGTTAGGGTTAGGGTTAGGGTTAGGGTTAGGGTTAGGGTTAGGGTTAGGGTTAGGGTTAGGGTTAGGGTTAGGGTTAGGGTTAGGGTTAGGGTTAGGGTTAGGGTTAGGGTTAGGGTTAGGGTTAGGGTTAGGGTTAGGGTTAGGGTTAGGGTTAGGGTTAGGGTTAGGGTTAGGGTTAGGGTTAGGGTTAGGGTTAGGGTTAGGGTTAGGGTTAGGGTTAGGGTTAGGGTTAGGGTTAGGGTTAGGGTTAGGGTTAGGGTTAGGGTTAGGGTTAGGGTTAGGGTTAGGGTTAGGGTTAGGGTTAGGGTTAGGGTTAGGGTTAGGGTTAGGGTTAGGGTTAGGGTTAGGGTTAGGGTTAGGGTTAGGGTTAGGGTTAGGGTTAGGGTTAGGGTTAGGGTTAGGGTTAGGGTTAGGGTTAGGGTTAGGGTTAGGGTTAGGGTTAGGGTTAGGGTTAGGGTTAGGGTTAGGGTTAGGGTTAGGGTTAGGGTTAGGGTTAGGGTTAGGGTTAGGGTTAGGGTTAGGGTTAGGGTTAGGGTTAGGGTTAGGGTTAGGGTTAGGGTTAGGGTTAGGGTTAGGGTTAGGGTTAGGGTTAGGGTTAGGGTTAGGGTTAGGGTTAGGGTTAGGGTTAGGGTTAGGGTTAGGGTTAGGGTTAGGGTTAGGGTTAGGGTTAGGGTTAGGGTTAGGGTTAGGGTTAGGGTTAGGGTTAGGGTTAGGGTTAGGGTTAGGGTTAGGGTTAGGGTTAGGGTTAGGGTTAGGGTTAGGGTTAGGGTTAGGGTTAGGGTTAGGGTTAGGGTTAGGGTTAGGGTTAGGGTTAGGGTTAGGGTTAGGGTTAGGGTTAGGGTTAGGGTTAGGGTTAGGGTTAGGGTTAGGGTTAGGGTTAGGGTTAGGGTTAGGGTTAGGGTTAGGGTTAGGGTTAGGGTTAGGGTTAGGGTTAGGGTTAGGGTTAGGGTTAGGGTTAGGGTTAGGGTTAGGGTTAGGGTTAGGGTTAGGGTTAGGGTTAGGGTTAGGGTTAGGGTTAGGGTTAGGGTTAGGGTTAGGGTTAGGGTTAGGGTTAGGGTTAGGGTTAGGGTTAGGGTTAGGGTTAGGGTTAGGGTTAGGGTTAGGGTTAGGGTTAGGGTTAGGGTTAGGGTTAGGGTTAGGGTTAGGGTTAGGGTTAGGGTTAGGGTTAGGGTTAGGGTTAGGGTTAGGGTTAGGGTTAGGGTTAGGGTTAGGGTTAGGGTTAGGGTTAGGGTTAGGGTTAGGGTTAGGGTTAGGGTTAGGGTTAGGGTTAGGGTTAGGGTTAGGGTTAGGGTTAGGGTTAGGGTTAGGGTTAGGGTTAGGGTTAGGGTTAGGGTTAGGGTTAGGGTTAGGGTTAGGGTTAGGGTTAGGGTTAGGGTTAGGGTTAGGGTTAGGGTTAGGGTTAGGGTTAGGGTTAGGGTTAGGGTTAGGGTTAGGGTTAGGGTTAGGGTTAGGGTTAGGGTTAGGGTTAGGGTTAGGGTTAGGGTTAGGGTTAGGGTTAGGGTTAGGGTTAGGGTTAGGGTTAGGGTTAGGGTTAGGGTTAGGGTTAGGGTTAGGGTTAGGGTTAGGGTTAGGGTTAGGGTTAGGGTTAGGGTTAGGGTTAGGGTTAGGGTTAGGGTTAGGGTTAGGGTTAGGGTTAGGGTTAGGGTTAGGGTTAGGGTTAGGGTTAGGGTTAGGGTTAGGGTTAGGGTTAGGGTTAGGGTTAGGGTTAGGGTTAGGGTTAGGGTTAGGGTTAGGGTTAGGGTTAGGGTTAGGGTTAGGGTTAGGGTTAGGGTTAGGGTTAGGGTTAGGGTTAGGGTTAGGGTTAGGGTTAGGGTTAGGGTTAGGGTTAGGGTTAGGGTTAGGGTTAGGGTTAGGGTTAGGGTTAGGGTTAGGGTTAGGGTTAGGGTTAGGGTTAGGGTTAGGGTTAGGGTTAGGGTTAGGGTTAGGGTTAGGGTTAGGGTTAGGGTTAGGGTTAGGGTTAGGGTTAGGGTTAGGGTTAGGGTTAGGGTTAGGGTTAGGGTTAGGGTTAGGGTTAGGGTTAGGGTTAGGGTTAGGGTTAGGGTTAGGGTTAGGGTTAGGGTTAGGGTTAGGGTTAGGGTTAGGGTTAGGGTTAGGGTTAGGGTTAGGGTTAGGGTTAGGGTTAGGGTTAGGGTTAGGGTTAGGGTTAGGGTTAGGGTTAGGGTTAGGGTTAGGGTTAGGGTTAGGGTTAGGGTTAGGGTTAGGGTTAGGGTTAGGGTTAGGGTTAGGGTTAGGGTTAGGGTTAGGGTTAGGGTTAGGGTTAGGGTTAGGGTTAGGGTTAGGGTTAGGGTTAGGGTTAGGGTTAGGGTTAGGGTTAGGGTTAGGGTTAGGGTTAGGGTTAGGGTTAGGGTTAGGGTTAGGGTTAGGGTTAGGGTTAGGGTTAGGGTTAGGGTTAGGGTTAGGGTTAGGGTTAGGGTTAGGGTTAGGGTTAGGGTTAGGGTTAGGGTTAGGGTTAGGGTTAGGGTTAGGGTTAGGGTTAGGGTTAGGGTTAGGGTTAGGGTTAGGGTTAGGGTTAGGGTTAGGGTTAGGGTTAGGGTTAGGGTTAGGGTTAGGGTTAGGGTTAGGGTTAGGGTTAGGGTTAGGGTTAGGGTTAGGGTTAGGGTTAGGGTTAGGGTTAGGGTTAGGGTTAGGGTTAGGGTTAGGGTTAGGGTTAGGGTTAGGGTTAGGGTTAGGGTTAGGGTTAGGGTTAGGGTTAGGGTTAGGGTTAGGGTTAGGGTTAGGGTTAGGGTTAGGGTTAGGGTTAGGGTTAGGGTTAGGGTTAGGGTTAGGGTTAGGGTTAGGGTTAGGGTTAGGGTTAGGGTTAGGGTTAGGGTTAGGGTTAGGGTTAGGGTTAGGGTTAGGGTTAGGGTTAGGGTTAGGGTTAGGGTTAGGGTTAGGGTTAGGGTTAGGGTTAGGGTTAGGGTTAGGGTTAGGGTTAGGGTTAGGGTTAGGGTTAGGGTTAGGGTTAGGGTTAGGGTTAGGGTTAGGGTTAGGGTTAGGGTTAGGGTTAGGGTTAGGGTTAGGGTTAGGGTTAGGGTTAGGGTTAGGGTTAGGGTTAGGGTTAGGGTTAGGGTTAGGGTTAGGGTTAGGGTTAGGGTTAGGGTTAGGGTTAGGGTTAGGGTTAGGGTTAGGGTTAGGGTTAGGGTTAGGGTTAGGGTTAGGGTTAGGGTTAGGGTTAGGGTTAGGGTTAGGGTTAGGGTTAGGGTTAGGGTTAGGGTTAGGGTTAGGGTTAGGGTTAGGGTTAGGGTTAGGGTTAGGGTTAGGGTTAGGGTTAGGGTTAGGGTTAGGGTTAGGGTTAGGGTTAGGGTTAGGGTTAGGGTTAGGGTTAGGGTTAGGGTTAGGGTTAGGGTTAGGGTTAGGGTTAGGGTTAGGGTTAGGGTTAGGGTTAGGGTTAGGGTTAGGGTTAGGGTTAGGGTTAGGGTTAGGGTTAGGGTTAGGGTTAGGGTTAGGGTTAGGGTTAGGGTTAGGGTTAGGGTTAGGGTTAGGGTTAGGGTTAGGGTTAGGGTTAGGGTTAGGGTTAGGGTTAGGGTTAGGGTTAGGGTTAGGGTTAGGGTTAGGGTTAGGGTTAGGGTTAGGGTAGGGTTAGGGTTAGGGTTAGGGTGGGTTAGGGTTAGGGTTAGGGTTAGGGTTAGGGTTAGGGTTAGGGTTAGGGTTAGGGTTAGGGTTAGGGTTAGGGTTAGGGTTAGGGTTAGGGTTAGGGTTAGGGTTAGGGTTAGGGTTAGGGTTAGGGTTAGGGTTAGGGTTAGGGTTAGGGTTAGGGTTAGGGTTAGGGTTAGGGTTAGGGTTAGGGTTAGGGTTAGGGTTAGGGTTAGGGTTAGGGTTAGGGTTAGGGTTAGGGTTAGGGTTAGGGTTAGGGTTAGGGTTAGGGTTAGGGTTAGGGTTAGGGTTAGGGTTAGGGTTAGGGTTAGGGTTAGGGTTAGGGTTAGGGTTAGGGTTAGGGTTAGGGTTAGGGTTAGGGTTAGGGTTAGGGTTAGGGTTAGGGTTAGGGTTAGGGTTAGGGTTAGGGTTAGGGTTAGGGTTAGGGTTAGGGTTAGGGTTAGGGTTAGGGTTAGGGTTAGGGTTAGGGTTAGGGTTAGGGTTAGGGTTAGGGTTAGGGTTAGGGTTAGGGTTAGGGTTAGGGTTAGGTTAGGGTTAGGGTTAGGGTTAGGGTTAGGGTTAGGGTTAGGGTTAGGGTTAGGGTTAGGGTTAGGGTTAGGGTTAGGGTTAGGGTTAGGGTTAGGGTTAGGGTTAGGGTTAGGGTTAGGGTTAGGGTTAGGGTTAGGGTTAGGGTTAGGGTTAGGGTTAGGGTTAGGGTTAGGGTTAGGGTTAGGGTTAGGGTTAGGGTTAGGGTTAGGGTTAGGGTTAGGGTTAGGGTTAGGGTTAGGGTTAGGGTTAGGGTTAGGGTTAGGGTTAGGGTTAGGGTTAGGGTTAGGGTTAGGGTTAGGGTTAGGGTTAGGGTTAGGGTTAGGGTTAGGGTTAGGGTTAGGGTTAGGGTTAGGGTTAGGGTTAGGGTTAGGGTTAGGGTTAGGGTTAGGGTTAGGGTTAGGGTTAGGGTTAGGGTTAGGGTTAGGGTTAGGGTTAGGGTTAGGGTTAGGGTTAGGGTTAGGGTTAGGGTTAGGGTTAGGGTTAGGGTTAGGGTTAGGGTTAGGGTTAGGGTTAGGGTTAGGGTTAGGGTTAGGGTTAGGGTTAGGGTTAGGGTTAGGGTTAGGGTTAGGGTTAGGGTTAGGGTTAGGGTTAGGGTTAGGGTTAGGGTTAGGGTTAGGGTTAGGGTTAGGGTTAGGGTTAGGGTTAGGGTTAGGGTTAGGGTTAGGGTTAGGGTTAGGGTTAGGGTTAGGGTTAGGGTTAGGGTTAGGGTTAGGGTTAGGGTTAGGGTTAGGGTTAGGGTTAGGGTTAGGGTTAGGGTTAGGGTTAGGGTTAGGGTTAGGGTTAGGGTTAGGGTTAGGGTTAGGGTTAGGGTTAGGGTTAGGGTTAGGGTTAGGGTTAGGGTTAGGGTTAGGGTTAGGGTTAGGGTTAGGGTTAGGGTTAGGGTTAGGGTTAGGGTTAGGGTTAGGGTTAGGGTTAGGGTTAGGGTTAGGGTTAGGGTTAGGGTTAGGGTTAGGGTTAGGGTTAGGGTTAGGGTTAGGGTTAGGGTTAGGGTTAGGGTTAGGGTTAGGGTTAGGGTTAGGGTTAGGGTTAGGGTTAGGGTTAGGGTTAGGGTTAGGGTTAGGGTTAGGGTTAGGGTTAGGGTTAGGGTTAGGGTTAGGGTTAGGGTTAGGGTTAGGGTTAGGGTTAGGGTTAGGGTTAGGGTTAGGGTTAGGGTTAGGGTTAGGGTTAGGGTTAGGGTTAGGGTTAGGGTTAGGGTTAGGGTTAGGGTTAGGGTTAGGGTTAGGGTTAGGGTTAGGGTTAGGGTTAGGGTTAGGGTTAGGGTTAGGGTTAGGGTTAGGGTTAGGGTTAGGGTTAGGGTTAGGGTTAGGGTTAGGGTTAGGGTTAGGGTTAGGGTTAGGGTTAGGGTTAGGGTTAGGGTTAGGGTTAGGGTTAGGGTTAGGGTTAGGGTTAGGGTTAGGGTTAGGGTTAGGGTTAGGGTTAGGGTTAGGGTTAGGGTTAGGGTTAGGGTTAGGGGTTAGGGTTAGGGTTAGGGTTAGGGTTAGGGTTAGGGTTAGGGTTAGGGTTAGGGTTAGGGTTAGGGTTAGGGTTAGGGTTAGGGTTAGGGTTAGGGTTAGGGTTAGGGTTAGGGTTAGGGTTAGGGTTAGGGTTAGGGTTAGGGTTAGGGTTAGGGTTAGGGTTAGGGTTAGGGTTAGGGTTAGGGTTAGGGTTAGGGTTAGGGTTAGGGTTAGGGTTAGGGTTAGGGTTAGGGTTAGGGTTAGGGTTAGGGTTAGGGTTAGGGTTAGGGTTAGGGTTAGGGTTAGGGTTAGGGTTAGGGTTAGGGTTAGGGTTAGGGTTAGGGTTAGGGTTAGGGTTAGGGTTAGGGTTAGGGTTAGGGTTAGGGTTAGGGTTAGGGTTAGGGTTAGGGTTAGGGTTAGGGTTAGGGTTAGGGTTAGGGTTAGGGTTAGGGTTAGGGTTAGGGTTAGGGTTAGGGTTAGGGTTAGGGTTAGGGTTAGGGTTAGGGTTAGGGTTAGGGTTAGGGTTAGGGTTAGGGTTAGGGTTAGGGTTAGGGTTAGGGTTAGGGTTAGGGTTAGGGTTAGGGTTAGGGTTAGGGTTAGGGTTAGGGTTAGGGTTAGGGTTAGGGTTAGGGTTAGGGTTAGGGTTAGGGTTAGGGTTAGGGTTAGGGTTAGGGTTAGGGTTAGGGTTAGGGTTAGGGTTAGGTTAGGGTTAGGGTTAGGGTTAGGGTTAGGGTTAGGGTTAGGGTTAGGGTTAGGGTTAGGGTTAGGGTTAGGGTTAGGGTTAGGGTTAGGGTTAGGGTTAGGGTTAGGGTTAGGGTTAGGGTTAGGGTTAGGGTTAGGGTTAGGGTTAGGGTTAGGGTTAGGGTTAGGGTTAGGGTTAGGGTTAGGGTTAGGGTTAGGGTTAGGGTTAGGGTTAGGGTTAGGGTTAGGGTTAGGGTTAGGGTTAGGGTTAGGGTTAGGGTTAGGGTTAGGGTTAGGGTTAGGGTTAGGGTTAGGGTTAGGGTTAGGGTTAGGGTTAGGGTTAGGGTTAGGGTTAGGGTTAGGGTTAGGGTTAGGGTTAGGGTTAGGGTTAGGGTTAGGGTTAGGGTTAGGGTTAGGGTTAGGGTTAGGGTTAGGGTTAGGGTTAGGGTTAGGGTTAGGGTTAGGGTTAGGGTTAGGGTTAGGGTTAGGGTTAGGGTTAGGGTTAGGGTTAGGGTTAGGGTTAGGGTTAGGGTTAGGGTTAGGGTTAGGGTTAGGGTTAGGGTTAGGGTTAGGGTTAGGGTTAGGGTTAGGGTTAGGGTTAGGGTTAGGGTTAGGGTTAGGGTTAGGGTTAGGGTTAGGGTTAGGGTTAGGGTTAGGGTTAGGGTTAGGGTTAGGGTTAGGGTTAGGGTTAGGGTTAGGGTTAGGGTTAGGGTTAGGGTTAGGGTTAGGGTTAGGGTTAGGGTTAGGGTTAGGGTTAGGGTTAGGGTTAGGGTTAGGGTTAGGGTTAGGGTTAGGGTTAGGGTTAGGGTTAGGGTTAGGGTTAGGGTTAGGGTTAGGGTTAGGGTTAGGGTTAGGGTTAGGGTTAGGGTTAGGGTTAGGGTTAGGGTTAGGGTTAGGGTTAGGGTTAGGGTTAGGGTTAGGGTTAGGGTTAGGGTTAGGGTTAGGGTTAGGGTTAGGGTTAGGGTTAGGGTTAGGGTTAGGGTTAGGGTTAGGGTTAGGGTTAGGGTTAGGGTTAGGGTTAGGTGGTTAGGGTTAGGGTTAGGGTTAGGGTTAGGGTTAGGGTTAGGGTTAGGGTTAGGGTTAGGTTAGGGTTAGGGTTAGGGTTAGGGTTAGGGTTAGGGTTAGGGTTAGGGTTAGGGTTAGGGTTAGGGTTAGGGTTAGGGTTAGGGTTAGGGTTAGGGTTAGGGTTAGGGTTAGGGTTAGGGTTAGGGTTAGGGTTAGGGTTAGGGTTAGGGTTAGGGTTAGGGTTAGGGTTAGGGTTAGGGTTAGGGTTAGGGTTAGGGTTAGGGTTAGGGTTAGGGTTAGGGTTAGGGTTAGGGTTAGGGTTAGGGTTAGGGTTAGGGTTAGGGTTAGGGTTAGGGTTAGGGTTAGGGTTAGGGTTAGGGTTAGGGTTAGGGTTAGGGTTAGGGTTAGGGTTAGGGTTAGGGTTAGGGTTAGGGTTAGGGTTAGGGTTAGGGTTAGGGTTAGGGTTAGGGTTAGGGTTAGGGTTAGGGTTAGGGTTAGGGTTAGGGTTAGGGTTAGGGTTAGGGTTAGGGTTAGGGTTAGGGTTAGGGTTAGGGTTAGGGTTAGGGTTAGGGTTAGGGTTAGGGTTAGGGTTAGGGTTAGGGTTAGGGTTAGGGTTAGGGTTAGGGTTAGGGTTAGGGTTAGGGTTAGGGTTAGGGTTAGGGTTAGGGTTAGGGTTAGGGGTTAGGGTTAGGGTTAGGGTTAGGGTTAGGGTTAGGGTTAGGGTTAGGGTTAG